>CM077465.1:97779873-98379873 GCA_039654755.1 Calcarius lapponicus | reverse complement strand
CTGAAAGTGCATTTTCCATATGTGACTTTTTGGGTAGCTGCTTCATGTTCGTGTTTTTGTTCTCTGGGCCAAAATACAAAAATCAGGAAGATCAGCTGGCTTAGACACGATTTCACTTTGGTTTTGATGTAACTTTGGCAAGCATCCTCAATCAAAGAGCAGTTTTTTCTGTACTTTGGCTGCTGGACATAGGTTTCTTAGGGTTTTAACTACAATAGTTGTGTTCAGTGTTAAGAAATATGGTTTTAAACATACAGAAAACCAAGCCAAAACCAAAAGAAGCCTTATTCTCTCCCCATATCTTACTTGTGATAAGTAAATACATTTGATTTCCTACAACAGCAAAGTGCAGCACTTTAGGTACAACTCAGTAGAAACTGAATAAACCATTTAGCTGAAAAGTTTCAGGTAGTTTATAACACAGAAACAGAAAATGCTGTTTACATTCTAACAGCATCATTATACTTTCAATAGCATTTGTTTCTGGGAATTTTGATCAGCACAGGGAGCTCATTAGGTAGTCTGAGTAGATGTAACTACAGAAGAAATGTTACAGAATTTAATATAAAACATATTAAATTACTGCAATCCTTCTAGAGTTTTCATTTGATTCTGAATGAAGCATTTTGTCTTCCACAAAGCAAATCACAGATCTTTTACAAAATATTTTTCAGAAGACTATTTCCCCAAAAATCTGTCAGGCAGCATTGTGGGAATAATTTCTTTTCAATTTGGCAGCTGAATTAAAACCAAGAAAAAAAGAAAAAACCCTTCCATTCATGCTGAACCAAATTAGAATAAGTTTTGGTTTTGTCTTATTGGGTCAACACAACCCAAGAGTTCCATTTCACTTGACACAGATACTTCTATTAATAAAATGAAATCAGATATAAAGAAGACTGAAATTCATCATTTATTTCTTGGCCCAGAAGAGAACATCCAGAGAGGAAGTAGAAAATCTCATTCCTGCTTTCTCCCATGGAATTTATAGTCCATACCTCATTCACCACCGACACAAAAACACCTACAGGGAGAAGTATTATTCTCACTTTGTTCAAATGATACAATTTAATGACAATATTATAATATTACAAGTTAAATATTGCCTAGAGCCTAGGCAAGAAACAAGTTCTCCTACACAGTGCCTCAAACACACTCACAAAAGTCATTCCCTTCCCCCATGCAGGTTTCTTTTAATACAAAGTAAACTCCACCAAGAGGCGAGCGAGATCAAGGAAAACCCACGTGGTGCTATCAGGCTCCTGAGGGTGATAATGAGCCTTCATTGCCCTGATGGTCCATCTGGGATCACCCAACCACCTTGCCCTTGCCCCTAATGGATGTCCTGCCTGCTCTCACCCTGGCCATGCCTCATCCTTGTGCTCCATCTGTCTGTCACAGGTGTTCACCAGTTCCTCACTAATGCCCCATGGTCCTGCTCAGGGACTGCCGCAGGGCTTCACCCTGGTGGGGCAGCCACTGCCCAGCTCCTGTCCTGCTCCCAGCTCCCCACTGCAGTGCAGTGCCAGAGATTTTTCCAGGCTGTGTACCATAGCGCCAAGCCCCACAGCTTCCCTAGAAGGCTGGGCCACCCCATAGCTCCTCCAGCCCATAGGATCCACTGTTTCACCTCTGCCAGAGCCTGCTTCTGGTCCATGTGAGCAAGCAGTTTCTGCAGGAGAGCATGGCCCATGAAGAAGGAGAAAATATTGGTTGACACCATGATGGAAAATGAGGTTATGAAGTTACACAAACTACTGGCAGAATATTGTAAAAAAAAAAATTAACAAAAAACGCTTCCGCTCTACAGAGATTATATTCAGCAAGTTGCCTCTCTTCAATTTGATTAGGAAGTTTAAAAGGTCACAACAGACCACAGAACACTTGCATCCTGGAAATGAGTCAGCCTTCAGAGTACAGATGTGGAAAGCCTTGCTGTAGCAGCCTGCTCTTCTTGCAGCTATAGACTAACACATGGAACTTTATGTCTGTGAAATATTTTCTGAGGTAGCATAATTATATTTGAAATTTTAGCATGATATAAACTGCTTTTTAGCCCCATATAAAGCTTCTGGTGGTCTGCACAACAAACCTCTCTAGAGCTGCAAGCCAGATATTAGTCAAGAAAAATGTTTTGTTTTAATCTTTTCCATCAAACAATCAGAAATTTACCCAAAATCACTCACTTGTTTCCATACGCATTTTCAATGTTGTGGAACGTCACAAGTCACAGGAAAAAATTCACTGCCACAAATTGCAACTAGCTCTGGTAAAGAGCTATTTCCCTAGGAACAAGGGCCCCAGCACTTCTGAGAAAAAAACACACCTAAATATAGCATGTGCAATAGTGAAATTTGCTCCTATTACTTCACACTTCTGGGATCAAGACATAAATGTTAGTCATGAATGCTCTGTGACATTAAGTTTTCCAAAGATACCAAAACTTTGACCAGTAAACCATAAATTTATGAATGTCAGAAAATCTTAGTAGACAAAATTGAATCTTTAGGTTAGCAGAGGTAATTCCAGTGATATAATTTTATTAGCCCCTTACTATTTCAAAGCTCAGAAAGCAGTAAGCATCTAAACTAAAGCAGTATCTCCACATCAGGCAGGATTTTGTAAGGAACTATGTGAGCAATGCAAAAAAAAGCAAGATTATGCAAAGCTCAATGAAATAAACAGAACAATTCCTATATTTTTTGCAACTGTACAGTACTGCTACCATCAAGAGTGCAAAATCCCATGACACATTTCTGAAAAGGAAAGGCTTCTCCCCATCCTAGTCTTCCCAGCCAAGCTTCTACTTGCAAAGAGCCCCAGAGTTTGCCTGTGTGAGACCTTCAACAGCCTGCAACAGGTTGCCTGCCTCTTTTTTGGGAAAAACCTTCTCTGGGAAAGCTGTAGTGGGAGCTCACAGCCAGCAGCATGGATTTCACTTGCACAAATAATCACGCTCTAAAGGAGCTGGACTACAGATATGGGGAAAAGGAGATTCTCACAAAGGAGATTACCTGTCCAAGGTCCCACTCTCTGCCACTTCAGTGAAGCACCCCATCCCACAGCTTCCCAGGATCAACTCCATGTCTTTGAAAGAGGGTCATTAAATAAAGATACTATCTGACCAGCAGTTAACAACCAGCATGTTAGCTAATAGCCTGAGGGAATCTGAGGGCATTTTATGCTCTAATACTCTGTTCATTAACTGTAGTAACAACCAATTTCAAGGTGATTATTGCCATTATAAGCTATGATCAATTTTTTAAACGTTTCCATTTTTATCCAGCTTAAATCTGGTGCAATAGAGCAAGGGGAGCAGCTGTGTTGAGAATCAGACTTTTCCCCAGATTAACATCTGATTTTCCATCAAACAGAATACAGGACACATTCTGTTAGGCTTCTAATTGTTTCTACCATAAAACTCCACCACACTGAAATATGATCTCTAATAATTTTTAGCTTTAACTTCCTATACATAATCCATCTGACTAGATGGTCCTCAGCAAAAGCTGTTAAAGCAATTTGTTTCACTTACCTAGAGGAATAAATCAGCACTTAATTAGCTGTGGTTTATTATTAACAGCGCTGGTGAGCTGACCATATGCCATGACTTCATCCTCAAACAGAAAAATGAGAATATACTGATTGTTTTTATTATGTCTTTCAACACTCAGCCAGAGTTCAGATGAAATGAAGATGGAGAGTTTTTGAGCAATGTTACTCAATGATAAATAATAATATCCTACAACTTTTTACCCTGTCTTTCAGGATTCACCTTTATATGCTCTTTTACTGGAAGCACTTATTAACATCTCTCACAGCAGAAGATATAAATATACCTTAGATTGTTTCCAGGAAATATATTATACGTAGCATAGTACATTTCTTTGTGGACCTTCAAATATACTGGCTTCAAAATGTGGCATATGTTCAACTCCCAAATACTTGAGAAACAGTATGCATTTAATGTAAAGACCAGAAAGACACACCTTCCTAATTTTTTAGACTTAATTGAGTCCATCCTGCAAATTGTTATGAAGTGAGTACAGTACCAAATAACACAGGGTTTGATCGTCTGCCAGGATAGCCTTAAATTCTTTAGTAGACACAGCAGCAAAATAAAACCTTCTTGAAAATGTTACAGATTGATGAACTGCTTTGGAACAAGTTCAGCTGCACAGACTTTGTCCACTCTGGATAAACCCAAAATGATCCAAAGTTCCTTTGAGATGCAGACTTATGAACCACGGTGGCAGACACAGACACAACCTCAATTCAGCAAATAGCAAATAGTGGTTTATATTTGTCGAAACAAGAGTAGAGAGCCTTCAAATCCACAGGCAGCTGTGAAGTTGTTACCTCTTTGGATAAGGAAAAGACTGTCCTGGATCTGACTTGTTTCTGGGGAGAGGTGGGGTTTGTCACCATGAGCCAATGAGCTTATTCCTAAGTATTTTTGACCAAAGATCTATTTGGATGGTCGTACTCAGAGAGTTTTGGTCAATGATTTGGTGTCCAAGTAAACAACAGTGATGAAAGGCATTCCTCCATGGTTGGTATTTGTTGGAACCCTGATTACTAAGAATTTTAGACTGTCTGTGCTGACAAACACTGACCCCCAAGAGAACACTACATTTGACCTGAAGCCGTGAAAAGGCTTCCAAAATTGAATAATAGAATTGGGTGTGTAGTTTTAATAGAAGTGTGTAATATTGCGTGGTGGAAAACTTAAGAGTTTAAGGTTTTCAAATATTGTAATATATATAAAGCAAGATAGAAGTTTTAGGCCAGTCCTTCTTCTTCACCTTCTTCTTCATGGGTTTGGGTAGAATTGTGTAATTCGATAAAAAAGTCACATTGCAGGCCACAGGTGGTTGGTTATTAAGTTAAAAGTAAAAATAATTTAGGTATAATTTCTTAATTGGACAGTTTATCCTTAAAAGGCCTTGTAGAGAGAGATACAGCTCCATTTTTAATTTGTTAGAGTGAAGTGCTGTAGAACTCACAGTTTGTGAGACTGTAATATAGATAAGAACGAATAAACATCTGAGTCCAAGCAAGAAATATCATCTTGCACATTTAATCCTGATCTTAGCAAAAAAGAAGCAATGAATCCACAGGTATTGTTAGTGACATGGACCCTCAGCAAGTTTGCGTTGACACCACACTGTGGGGTGTGGTCACATGCTGGAGGGAAGGGATGGCATCCAGAAGGACCGGGACAGGCTTGAGAGTCAGCCTGTGCAAACCTCAAGAAGGCCAAGTATAAGGTCCCACACCTGGGCCAGAGCAGTCCCAAGCACAAAGAGAGGCTGGGCGTAGAATGGCTTGAGAGCAGCCCTGAGAGGAAGGAATAGAGGGTGTTGGTGAATGAGAAGCAACATGAGCCCAACATGGGCACCCAAAGCCCAGAAAACCATCTTCATTCTGGGCTGCATCAAAGCAGAGTGGGAAGCAAGTGAATGAGAGGATTCTCTCCACTACGCTCTGGTGTGACTCCACCTGCAGTGTTGCATCCAGATTTGTGGTTTTAACCTAAGAAGTACATGGGCTGGCTAAGACAAGTCCAGAGTAGGCCACCAAGGTGATCAGAGGCACTTATTAAGACAGATCTCTCTCTTATTGAGAGTTGGGGCTCTTCAGCCTGGAGAAGTCTCTGAGGAGAGCTTATAGCAGCCATTCCCTTACTTAAAGGGCTACAAGAGAGCTGGAGAGGGACTTTATACAAGGGCATGGATTGACAAGACAAGGAGAAATGGCTTTGTACTGAGAGAGGGCAGTTTTACCTTAGGTAGAAATTCTTTCCTGTGAGGGTGGTGAGGTGCCTCGCCGGCAGTTTATGTACGGTCACAAATGGGACGGATCAGTGTCTCGAGCTTTATTTCTCAGTACCAGCCTCATTACATTGTTACAACAATGCAGCAGCAAAAGATGCTGACAGCTCACTGACCTAACAGAGTGCCGAAGGAACTTAGCATTACAGAATAACATAAGACAAACTAGGTCCAAGTTTCATCCAATCACAGGAAGCAAGAGCATATTGACAGTTGTTCTTCCCAATCACCTGAAGCACACGTAGCTTTGGTTAAAACAATAGCGGCCTATTCTCTCATACAATGGCTCGTTTATAAGAAACAAAGCACAGAGGTCCATTCACATTCAACCTGCTAAAATATACACTGAATAAACTTGTTGCAACTTAGAAAACTCAATTACATAGCTTTTATTGTTCTATTTCCCATATCTTCGCTACAGCTTAAACATCTTTGCCAGCCTTAGCACTGTCATTCCCACCATCTCTGAAGCCTGTCTTTTCCACCACCTTCCTAAAACCCTCTAATCCTATGGATCCCAACAGTGAGGCACTGAAATGGATTGTCCAGAGGAACTATGGATGCCCCATCCCTGGAAGTGCTCAAGGCTAGGCTAGATGGTGCTCTGAGCAATCTGGTCTAGTGAAAGGTTCCCTGCCCATGGCAGTGGAATTGGAACAAGATTATATTTAAGGTCCCTTCTAACCCAAACTGTTTCTTAATTCAAAGCCACATACAGACTTCAAAGGGAAATCTCAGACATGCTGAGGAGATGCACTGTGCCCATCAACCAAAAAGGTCAAGGAAATTAGCATACACTAACTCCATTGCAAGAGCCAAAATCCAGAGGAACAGGACCCATGGTCTTTTCCACTAACAAATTCAGGCTTCCCATCCCACAGCACAGAGATGTGCTGGCAGAAACTATGGCATCACTACTAGATCATTCCCTCTTGTGTCACCCAAAAGTTTCTTAGCCTCTCTTACCTGATGTGTGTTTCATTACTAAATCTCCCCCACATCTGCAACTGCGCTGTGACCATCTGCTCTTTCCTCACAAGTGGAGGGTAATGACTTTGGTCAGCCTGACTCAGCGCCCAAAGGAGTTACTCTGCTTGTTAATACAGGTGTGGGGGAGAGAACGTAGGCCAAAAATTAGGACTGCTTTTACAGCTAAGGCTCCTCCAGAGAACTGTTGATTTCTCCCTATCTCCTTCTCCTTGAAGCACCAGGCATTTGCTCACTGATAGCTGACAGCCTCCTCAGAGGAGGTACCACTGAAATTCCGTGGTTGTTTCCAGATCAGAAGTGACCATGTTATGTCTCTAGACAAGATTATCTGAATAAAAAAATTCTCTGAGGAGGAGTGAATGCACCAAATTTGCTCTTACTTTCTCAGAACTCAAACTCTCAGCATGCAGTACTACACTTTCAATGTACCTGTGGTCACAGGCTGGTTTTAGATACAGAGCACTGCAAAGGTGAGTGGCAAAGGGCTGTTCCAGGAACATAATGGAAGCAGGAGATGAACAGGGATTTACAAGTACAGACAGTAGCTGGTCATATGCTCGACCACATTTTTTTTCCCCCATTACTCCATTGTCATGCTCAGATCAGGGATATCTTAGTTCTTCTCATCCTTGGTAAAATAAAATTCAAATCAGTCTATGCAGCCAAGGAGCCTTGAACCAGACCTATTAAATCACCATCGTGATCAGGATGTAGATAGACAGTCACATGCACTGACATCCTTAATCTGCGCTACCTTCAGCCTGTTTGCTGTCATAAGTCATTCATTTGAGGCTTCTATGGAGATTAAAGAATCATTTAAAACTTGCTTAATTGACTCTGGAAAAACTCTCTGCTGCCCCAGCAACTCTAGTCTTGTGGCAAGAGGAGGAAAAAGTTACAGATCACAGAAAGCTAGTCTTGTGTCTAGGCATGGCTTTATTTTCAGCAAGGAAGGGAAGAAGCCACACAGACTTACGGTCTGAGTAGCCACAGATCTGAACTTGGAAGAAACTGGGAATACATGAATCCTTTCAGTCTCATGAAGAGATTTCATTTGAAAGAAGGCTATAATCTAACAATTGTAAAATGTAATTTGAACAGTGCTGTTTCTCCATGGACCACAAAGGACAAAGTGAATGGAAATGACACACAACACACCAAGGCCTGGTCCCCTCAGGAAGCATCACAAACACGGTGAGACCGAACAATAAAATGAAGTTGCACCATCACATGGCTTCCCTCGAGTCACTGGAGCTCCAGGAAAAGCATCGAGTTCCCTGGTCCAGCAAAGCACTTAGCACATGGGCAACTTGAAACTGAAAGCTACAGCACTGTGAGATAAGTGAGATAGCATCACTTTTCATAGAATGCCACTGGTAGGAGAATATCCTTATTTTTCTAAGCAGTCTGGATGGAGGCCTTAGATGTCTGGCCCTTGGTACCTGTTCTAATTACATTTCCTCTCAGTACAGGCATTATGAACCAGAGCTGGATTTGTTCAGAAAAGGGGGAAAAGATTTCTCTTTGGCACAAAGCCTCATTAGTCAGTGTCAGGTGCATGGTTTTGGGTTTTTTAATATCAGCTGAATTGTAAGGGCTGTTCCTTCCAAATACTGTTGAATACCCATTACTGTTAAATACTTGCTGATCTTGTAATCATCACATTCATCAGTTGCTGGATGTCATCTCATATTTTCCATGGCTTTTGGCACCTCTGTGTTATACTAACGATTAATGGCAGCAGCATGTTGATCTTTAGCTGCCAAGTGCTGCTGGCCAGCACCCTGAATTTTCAGTGGTTCTTCTCCCTGGCAGAAAGAACTGCTTCCAGTGTAATCAGGTCATCCATGAGCAAGGGGAAAAGAGACATGGGTATTTTTAAAACATACATCTATAGAAGTGATATATCAGCAGTGAAAAAGTGCCTGTGACAGTTCCTCAGCTTGATCATCAGAGAAGCCCACAAATGCTATGTAATTCATGGCAGCCCAAGACCTGGTCTTAATTTTCCTCAGCCCTGCTTCCATGATTTACATTTGTGCTGATCAATTGACACAGGGTGTCAAATGTTATCAAGCTGATTGATACGGTAAACAAGGACTAAATGTGCACAAAATACAAAAACAGTAAGGAATCAGGCCCCGTGTGTTTGTTAAGAGCCCCCTATTTCTCATGGGATACACTGCTTGTGTGTGAAATACACTTCCCAAGAGCTGATACACTGCTCTTCACTTCCAAGTAATGGAAATGGCTCTGTGTCAACTCTGCTCCTGCTGACAGCCCCGAGGGAGTTTGAGCTTGCTGCTCCTTAGCCCACAAACTTCCTCATTACATCCCTGCTCACAAAACTGTATTTTACAAGGGTATCTTCCAAATCTCCCTGTAAATGCATCAGACTAAGTCCTGTCCTCAGCTCAGCCTTTGCCAGTGTTTGTAACCAGATTTCACTTGCCTCTGTACAGGGAGCACACAGGTGTGAAGATGGTCTGTGGCATATCTTAGCAAAGCTGTAATTTGTGAGAGGATCTGCCAGTCCAAAGGAAAACCACACCTGGTTTTTAAAATGCTTTACCCAGCGCAATTCAGCATGCCTACAGTGAAGGCAATGAAGATGGAGACATTTACTCCAGATGTTTATCTCATCCTTGGTAATCGTGTATCCAATGATTCCTCTCCTGTTTCCTAATTATGTTCTGATCAAACTTACTTGGAGCTTTTTTCCTCATAAAGTAAAGCTTGCTGAAAGTGCCTCTGCTTCAGTGACTCTTTTGAAATATATCTTAGCTTCCAAGGGTAATGAACTCTTTTATAATAAATGCCTAGCTATAATATGAACAATACTTGGCTTCTAGGAACTGCCTTATAATTACACGGCTCAGTATTGCATGTCAGAGGTTTGCCTCATCTTTAATATTTTATGAAGAAGTTCAGATTCTGACAGTAAAAGTATTTAACCCAGAGGACGTGGAACCCTGACTATTATTTTGCACAGTAGCCATCCAGCTACACTTTTGTGCACCACCATTATCCCTGGTGCATACTCACACCCTTTGATACTCTCTAAGTAGACACAACCACATGCTGTCCAGATGGAAACCTGGCTGCATCATTATATTATATTGAAATAACCCAATACCACCTGTTTCTGCTGGGGTTTCTGCCAACATTTTCCCATAAAACATTTATTTTGCTAATATTTTAGCTGGTCACCTTTGAAGGACACTTGAAATTAAAGATTTACCATGTGTGCAGCCATGAGGAAAACCCCAAAAAAAAAAAAAAAAGGAAGAAAAAAGTAAGCAACAAAGCTTTACTTTACCAACAATAGCTACTGCCTATTGTTTAAAAGGTGGATGTTCACATAGGCACTAGGCATTAACACTCTGCAGGGACACAAAACAAAACACAGGTTTTTGGCAGTGTTCATGGAGTGAATTATCTTAACAGTCTTGGTACTCACCTCTCACATAATTAAGAAAAACTTTCATGCATGGAGTGGGGCTAATATACAATAACACTAATGAAAACTCATTGGGTTTTTTTGTTGTTGTTTTCTATTAATCTGGACTTGTCATGTCATAAAACCCCAGTCTCCTTTCTCTCCCCCTCTGCAGATAAAAAAGCTTATCCTAAGTGAGTCTGTATAAATGAGAAAAGCTTTACAATTCCTAGCCTTAAACTTGAGATGTTTAAAGTATTTATTAGATACTTTCTACAGCAGCAATAGGATTTTTTTAAAATTAGATTTTATATTTTTAGAGACATTTTCCTTAAAAGAAAAAAAAAAAATTACCAAAAGCATTTGAAAAAAAATTTACTATCATGTTGTCACTTGGGTATATACCTTATACTCTTTGGTGTTGATCTCTGTACAAAAGTCCATCTGGTGGCTGGACTTCACACAAAGACTTTTTTATCCTACATAAATATTTTACTTGAAGAAAAGCAAAGGTTATTAACAATCCACTACTCCCATTTTTCTTGATATCAGTTATTACTATTCAATTTTAAAAGCTGCTCTTCTCCTAAGGGAGAGGTAGCAATGCCATGTAAAGAGACCAACAGAACCCCACAAAGAGCCAGCAGTGTTTCTTGAAATGCAGTAGATCAAACACACATTAACTATTTGACAAATATAGGCACATCAGTAGAAAAAAAGGATGTGATCCAAAACCAAAATCCAGAAATAGATAAAAATGTTTACAAACTAAAAAAGTAATCCCTAATTACAAATGAGAATATCATCAGCTGTTAGAAAACTATCTCACAATAGGGGGAAAACAATTAAAAAAATAAAAAATGTGATCTTTCTTCTGCATATTTTGTTTGAACGTATTTAAGATACCTCCAATTCTATTAACCTACAAAATTTAGGTTAATAGAATTGGAGCTATCTTAAATACGTTCAATACATTTTTATTTAACAAATAAAAATCCACCAGGAAAAAATAATTATAAAAAGTAAAAAAAAATAAGAAGAAAAGAATGTATGATACAGCTTCAAGTTCACTTGCTTGGATTTGTTCTAAATATAGCCCTAGCCATTTTTATCATGTCTCAGAATACTTTTATAGCTTGTAAAAGAACAGTATGAGAATTGAAAGGAAAGAGAAAGGGACCAGTTGTAAGATTAGCCCTGTTTTGTTCCTTCCTCCTTTTCATCTTCATTCCACATTCCATTCCAAATAAAATCACCCATTTATAAGCAAATCCCTGGCTGTTGGCATGAAAGTAATTTGAATTTTTGCCTATTTTTAAAAAGCCAACTTATAACCTGAAACCATTACAGTAATTGATTAACTATCACAAGCAAAGCAAAGTATCTATTTGACAGATTCTATTCACGGTCACATCCCTTCCCTGCAGACAGGTAGTTAGATAATTAAGCAATCCATTTCACTGCATATATGCTATATACAAAAGCAACTGACACACAATGAATCTTGCTAAGCTTTTGTTCAACATATGAAATACTGGATAATCACTCTTTTTTATGAAAGCACTTGACCTTTAAATTGATATCCCCCCCAAAAAAAGATGGTAATCGCTACTCAAAGAGATATTGAATGCTCTGCAGCTAATTCAGAAGATCATTGTCCATTAGTCATTATTAGATTTTTTTAATCTAAAGGTGAGTATTTGATTATAACAAAAAGAAAAAGAAAATACTATTTAGGTTGCTGTGAATGCCTATATTCTCCTCTTCGTAAATCACAGTGACAATCAGAGTTACAGACTACCTGCAGCATGAATATCATTTCCACATTTGATGCCTACTCAGACAGCATCTTTATAAGCTTTGAATGACAGAAAGCGAGATTATCAGTGACAGTGATTTTAAATATTACATATGTTGCATGCATCATAAGTTTTTTTCTTAAGCAGCTGATGAGTATTATTTTCTTTTGTATAATACATTGGGAATATATTTCTGTTCTTCAGTTTAGGAAAAGTGAATGAAAAATGTTTAAATGCAATGGAGAAACTGCACAGCCTTCTAAAAAAAAAACAGAATGCAAAAAAGTATTCTTTTATCAAATTTTAACTATTTCCCTGTTCACTTTTTACATGGCATCACTAATCATATGCTGCATCTCAGAAATTGTACTTCAACTACAAGGACAACTATATGGTACAACACTGGCTGGATGACCCTGCTCAGAAGGAAGTGGTTATGGGGTCATACTCTACCCACAGTCCAGCATGTGCTGGTTCACATCCTTATCCATGACCAGGAAGAGAGGATGGAGAGCACTCTTAGCAAGTTTGCAATGACACCAGGCTGAGGCATCTATTGATACTCCCCCTCCTTAGGGATGCCATTCAAAGGGACACAGACACACCAGAGGGAAGTCCTCCCTCAGGAAAGAAGCTCCAGGACACAGTACAGGCTTGGGACAGGCTGAGTCTGTAGAGAAGGTGGCCAGTACATGTTTCCCCCAATATATATATAACCAAGAGCAGATCAGAAACTACCTCTTGCAGTAAAAAGCTTCTCTGAGGACAAAATTGAAACATCTTTATGAAAAAGAAAAGCTACAGTATGCTTTTATGCTTGTTTATTCTAAGCCTTTTAAACTTCATGGCTATTTCACCAAGGTACGTGCAACAGATTATATACAGTTTTTTTGCATTAGCACTTACTTAGTATTATTTAATACTCTTGGACTTGAAGCAAAAAATAATTAGGAAATCCTTTTCATGTAAGAAGATAAACTAGATGGCCTTAAAGGTCTGGCCAACAGATTTGGTAATCTGACATTTTCAAGCAGTCCCTTTCCAGTAAAATGCTCCCGATATTCTTCATGACTTTTTACTGACATGGGTATCCAGACACATATATGCCAGTCCAGCACAATTCAGTCTGACTCTCTCCCACATTTACATGTTAGACCTGAGACCTGCATAGTTGGTATGTGTAAATCACAATGCAGAGGACAACAGTACATTCAAATTTTACTTGTTTTTTCTCCAGGATGTTTTGTTCCATTCCTCCCATAAGCTGCTTTTAGGATGTATTGAAATGTTCCCTGCCGGCACTTCTCTTTTTGTTGGTGTAGTGATGCCTTTTTGAGACTACCTAAAAACAGAAGCCAGACAAAAATTAAGGGGATAAAAAGTGGTTATATTTATTGAAAGGCCTTCAGCTACATTTCAGCCAAACAAAGCCCCCCCAAGGGGTACACCCAAAAATGGACGATGGGTTTTCACACTTTTATAAGTTTGGTCTATTTGCATATTGGGGCTCAATCTTCCAATTACAGCTTCAGGTAATGAAGTCATTTACCCCAAGTTGCTCCTCCCCCAACTCACTTTTGTTTGCATTTCTCTGGGCCTGAGGCAGTGAGGTGTCCTTGATTCCCAGGCCTAGAGAGAAATTGTTGTGTCTGACCAAAATGGGAAAGCAGTAGCTAACACTCGGTTTGCCCAATTATCCCATCATAAAAAAACCAAACAATATTTGAGTGCAGGGCTCTTGGACCTGTGCCACCTCATGTACAAGCTTGCCAAGTGAAGATTCCCCCCTTTTATGCCATGTTACAGTCATCTCCTCCCATTTTCAGTTCGTCACATTTCTATCTCCGCCCTCATTACCACCTTTACTGCGCATACACCACCAACTCAGTTTGGTGGTCGCACAAGTCTCTTGGGGGTCGTCTGATGAAGATTTTGTAGTCTTCCTCTGTGTCCTTTAGTTCACCTTTGGGTTACATATGCGCACCAAGCCAGTACAATGTAAGCCAAGACTAAGGTATCACTGCATCTACATATCAAGGCAATAAGTTTAGTAACTGTATCTTCAGCTTCTTTCCTCTTGTCCTTGTGAACATCTGCCAGGAAGGGGGTGGGGGTGGGGGGGTGTGGAGCCCCTCCTCTCCCTCTCTTTGGCATTACAACTTTTAACTCTTTTATTTACTCCCAAATATTAATTACTGTACCAATACTGATACTCTTTTAATTTTATCAGCACAAATCATACCTATTTACCACAACTCTATATGGAGTTTAGAGTTATACGGTGAAGAAGTGCAGGATTACAAATAAATGAAAAGTACAAAAGCTAAAATCCAAAGGCATCAGTGGTGGGTCGACCCCAGCTGGATGCCAGACATGCACTACAGCTGCTCTCACTTCCCCTCCACAGCTGGACAGGGAAAAGAAAATATAACAAAGGTTTCATGAGTTAAGATAAGGACAGAGAGAGATCACTCACTCTCTTGGTTTAAAAGAGAGTTTGCTGAGGAAGGTGGGAACCTTCCTGGAATGGGAAGACAACCCCTGCCCCCAAACTATTGTATGCAAATTATGGCTCTTCCAGGCAAAACTTATGGGAAAAGGAATAACAGCTCTTTACTTGAATATATATGTGTCCCAAGACAGACAAACAACAATAAAACAATACCAGAAGTTTCCAGCCCGTGAAGCAAATTCCCCTTTCTGTGTAGCTATGACCACAACCAGCCGAGAGCACTGGAGGCTCAGGTGGGGCAGAGGGGCTCCAGTGACCTCAGGGATGCTCCCACAGCCGCTCAGAAACTTTCTCGGGGGGGGGGGACGGGACTCGGGTGAGGAGATTGCTCCTTTTGCAATACTGTTATAGATGGATAATGAGATTAATTTGGCTCTCACAATTTAAAGGTAACTATTGTGGGAATAGTAAGAAAAGCTTTAATGATGTATAGTTATGTTATTGTAGTTTAGATGTCCTCTGTTCACCCCATAGTTCCCTTGTCCCCCGCACTGTATTTCTAGGACAGGTGGAAAGAAGGTGTGCACATGTGCCCCTTGCATGGGGCAGTTAGGAGTGGAAAAGCTTGTTGCTTATGGGTTGCGGCATGGCAACACCTAACCTTCAATCAAGTTACAAGAAAGCAGTTTCCACCAATAAATCGCAAAGAAGAGCTGACTGACAGACTTTGGGAGGGGCCAGGGCTGGCTGATGCCCCCCCCCCCCCCCCCCCCCCCCCCCCCAGGAGTATAAAAGACTGAGCGTCCATCTTGAAGACAAACTGGCCACGCGGTGTGCGTGAGGGGCAGTTCTCAGTGCTGTATCTTTTTCCTTATGTAGACAAAAGGAGTAGTTAACGAAAACGACTGGTGATTACAATAACAAACAATTAGAACTCCACCCTGGCAGCAACTGGTCCAGCTTGTTCACTCTGCAACTTTTTTTAAAAAATGGCAGCTTTTTCTACTTATATATAAGTAGAACAGGAGGGACTCACATTGCAGCAGTTTTGGGAGGACTGCTGCTTGTGAGATTGGAACCATGCTGGAGAAGTTAATGGAGAAGTGTCTCCCATTGGAGGGACTCCACAGCCTCACAGGGGAAGGACTCCTCTCCTGGAGCATCAGAAGAAAATCTCAGTGATGAGCTGACCAAAACCCCCATGCCCTGTCTCCCTGCACTGTTGTTGGGAAGGGGAGAGGGGTTGGGGGAAGAAAGGTGTTTTTAAGGGCTGATTTTACTTTTGATTCTGTTATTGTTATAAATTATCAAATCAAGAGCCAAATTTATAAGAAAATTTAGCAATGATTTATTAAATTGTCAGCGAAACAGAATTTTGATCGGCAAAAACCACCACAGCCAAGGACAGCGCCGAGCCCGGGATCGACACTGGATGAACACACGGATCTGACCCCTGAATGTCAGTCTCCCCTGTTCACAAATGCTGCTTTACACAGGGAGTTCTGATACAGTTTATTCCGCCTGAGGCAGAGATGACTGAAATAAACAGGGCAGGAGACTTTTTTCTCCTTTTAATGCCTTTATTAAAATTGATCAGCTCCGGATTGGGCAGACGAATCGGCAGCTTCCGTCGTCTCTCCCAGGGTGACACAGAGGAGCAGGATATGCGCAGCTCCGTCCAATAGGGGCAGAGCCAGGGTCCAGTCCTTATGGGAATGTGTTTGGGCGTGACCCAGATCTTGATTTGCAGCTCCTGCCAGCTCCAGGTATTGGTGTCAGGGCGACTCCCACACTCAGGGTGAGAGTCTACGAAGGTCTCCAGCATCTCTGCAGGCTCAGCACTCCGTTCTTCACAACCAGATATCACTTTAATTTCCCAACTCTCGATTGGCTTGTTGTTTTGGGGTCTTTTCAGTCAGTTTGGAGCAGCAGTCTCCCATGGCATGCTGCTCTTGTACGTATTTTGCATGTCCCTCCCCCCCCCCCCCCCCCTACATCTCATTTCTTCACTGTTTGGGAGAAGAGCTATCAAGCCAGCCCAGCTAGGGCTTTTACCGATACAAAATGAATCATCAACTACTAATGACTCGTAATTATCATAACAAACAAGCAGCACCTTAGCAGCCAGACTGGTCTGGCTGCTTTTGTAACTTTTTTTTTCCTCACAAAAAACTTGGCAGAATTTTTGTTCATAAAAATGACCAATGTTCCTTTGTGTCCCTTCACATGCAGAACCGGGGCTATACATGTGCAGAGTTAGACAAAAGTCCAATCCAGGTGTCTAGATGTTGTCAGAGCACTCCAGAGGAATCGGCATTCACATGTAACAGGGTGGTACTGGTGATCACTATAGTAGATGCAATCTTCGAGGCGTGAAATCACTCTTGAGTGGTCCTGGCATTCCAAAGAAGTCAGTGATCATCACTCAGGAAGGTTCATTCTTACATTAAAGAACATGATATTATCTTAACATTTCCGGGAACTGGCTGAATAAGAATAAGACTCTGCTCCCAGCTGGGGTGGTCAAAAAGACATCACTTGGATCTTACAATATTTTACACATTAATAGCATGAATTATCTCTACCATATCCTACATTAATAAACTCACTTTGTACCTCTAGGCTGATCCTACTTTGCCGTTGGAGTGTTTTCTCCCAGTCCTAACTCAATTCATGAACCCTTTGTTAAATTTTTCTCTCGTCTGCCCAGCTGTGGCAGGGGAGGGTGAGTGAGTGACTTTCAGAGGTGCCTGGCATTTGGCCAGTGCTTAACCATGACACCTTGTGAAAAAAAAAAGGAGAATCTGAAACAGCACTTTAATTAATTCATTCCTACAACAGATGATTTTGTATTTCATCATTTTATCCATAATATTTAAGTTTACACTTACTTATTTCTTTCACTCTTAAACTGCTTTTCCTTAGACCCCACCTGAACTCCCTGAAGTCAGACCCCTTCCAGCCCATACCAACTATAAAAGGAGTTGAGTACACTGAAAACAAGAAATGGAGGTGTGCAAATAGTCACTGCAAGAAGCACTCATTAAATTATTCTGAGAGCTAGCCTGATGCTAAATGCACTCAAAAACATGGGAGTCTTTTTCTATTTAAGAAAATCAGCAGTATTGGAGATAATAATGATGTTTTAAATGAGAACTACATATATCTGAATACATCTGGGACGTTTGGGTTTGTTTTTTTTTTTTTGCTGTACCTGTGTCAACTGAAGTATCAAACTGCATGTCTGTGGTAGGCAGTCATGTGAAATGAAGTCACTTCATCTTCAAAATAGTGAAAGAGTCACTGAAATTGCTGTACCGTGATAATTCATCAAGTTATTCAGATGTTTGGTTGTAGGAAAAAGAATTAATATAGCTACATTTTGATCTTCAAAAATTTTAGAAGTTAACTGAAATTGATAGAATGAATCAAATCAAATCAAATTCTATACAAATTCCCATATCACTCTTGCTTTGGTTTAAAATCAGATCTTCTGTGCCAAATATTTTCCTGTTTCTGCAAAAGACTGATGGTGATGTTAAGAGGAGGTTTGCCAATTTTAAGGAATAAAGTCTTGCACTCCAGATGTGCCAAACACTTCAATTTTCTTCCTACATCTTATTCACAATTAAATTTAAAAAAAAAAAAAAAAAAAAAAAAAACAAAAACCTCTTCCATAAAAACTACTCCCAAAACCTTCATACCATAAATATTTATCTTTGAACGGGATAAATTCTTTTTTGGAGTTCCTGCTATTCTTTGCACTAGCTAGAGAGAGTAAAACCAAATTGCTTAGACAGGTTTTAAATAGGTAAAGCTGGAACAATTATTCCCACCCAGAATTGAAGAAAAGGTCAAATCCAACTAGTGACCAAGGATAGCAGCATCACCACTGCAAATAAACACAAATCAAAAAAATAAGTATGTACAAACATGGAACATCACTGTGCACTCTGCTTATATAGCTTCCAGGCTATTCTATTTCAGCATTTAAACCCAAAATGGATCACTGCAGGAAATATTACTGTACTTGGACAGCAGAGGAAAAGGGCAAGGAGACATTTTCAAAAGCAAAACCAGGAGTTAAAAGAGTTTTCTTCCCATCAACTTCCAACAAGAGCAGAGCTTCTCACTGGGACTGAGAAAGGCTTGACTGGAGACATCCAACAGAGGGACTGCAGAGCTCAGTCCCCCACAACACACATGCACAAAAAAAGTAGCAGAGATCAAGGGCATCCTTGTCCTCCACTGGGTAATAGTGAGCAAGTTATTCTTTTTTAATCTCTCTCAAAGGAGTCTGCCAAAGGAAATGTCTGAGACAGAGCAAGAAAATAAACTAGTTCTCCCCTGCCTTACCACAAGGCTTTGTTTACCAGATCATATATCATCCTTTACCTTCATCCTTCTCCACACCCTTCTTATTTTGTTACTTTTCTCATTATTGTATTGAGAATTTTAATTCCAAACCATGGAAACTCTGAAGATATGTCTGTGTGCATATGTGCAACACTTGTACATCCAGTCCTGTACCAAAAACCCAGCTAATGCCATGTCATGATTAAGAGTCATCACAAGGTACAAAAAGCTGCTTCCATGGTAAATAATGCTGATAACCTCAACCCTACTTTGGTAGCTCTGCTGATAAAAGTCATTCCCCTGCCTCCAGGGATCCAGTCCATAATTCCCTGCAGGACAACAGCAATTAAGAAACAAAAGTGAAAAACATAGAAGAAGCTAAAACAGTTTTAGAGGCCTGCGGAAAACAGAAGTGGCAATCTCATGTGAGATTCACCATCAGATCAATCAAACTCAGTTTAAAAATCCAGTTACAGAAACATGACTCTTCCATTATGCTTTTGGGATACAAACCTTCCCAAAAAAGCAGCTGAATTAAGTCCAGAACAGATTATTATTGTTATTATTATAGTTATTTTGTTTAATACTGTGTTTTTCTACTGCCTGTAAGAAACGGCAGCTATGTCATTGTCAAAGTCAGTGCCATTCACAGAATGTGGGGTAGGCACAGTAGGATGTAGGATTCAGTGCCCCACCTGGAACAGATGATGCTCAGGGACACTGAGTAAAGGTTAATGCAATGAACAGAAGGCCAAAGACAGTTGAGGGTAAAGAAGTTCTGTAAGAATTAGAGCAGGAAACAGAATAATTCCAGGAAATGTTCTGGATACAATATGAAATGTTTATCTTTCTGGTTCTTCTCATGTGTCCATGTAGCTCCCAAATAGCACCCTTTGGTTTAGATACTATTTAGAGCACAGTGATGAAAGCACCTGGTGTAAACTCTACTCTAGCCTTAAAAAAAACAGTTATCACATGTAACCAGCTAAAAAACATGGCATTTAAAAAAGAGGCAGAGTAGGACTGTTAAAGGTAGAGTATAACCAGCCATGGTTTGAAAACTGTTTCATGTTTGTGATCTCACTGGAGATATTAATGCAGTAATGTTAATAAAAGAGTCATTAGGAATTGCTGACTGAAAGCCACGTGTTCTCCTCCTTCTGCCAAGGCAATCACAGCTGAAGAAGGTCGTTTCCTGCTACATACACAGTCCCCAGCTGTAGATGGGAAAGCAGTCACACAGGACCTAATTTATGTGACCTTTTTAGAAGTATTTTATTGATAACATTTCCTAGGGCCTGATCTAGCCCCTAAATAGACAATAGGTAATTACCAAAAGATACTGGAAAATAGAGGTCCTTATATGTGTTTATAAAAGTATTTTCATAAATCAAAGAATACTCTAAAAATCTTGGTCCTTTAGCAATGGTTTTGAACAAAGAGCCAAGGCTTCCCCAGGTGTCAGCATTTTCATATGTGTTGAATTTGGACTGACATTACTTCATACATATGAACAGACATACATAAAAGAGTCCTGTTTCTGACTCTATTTTCTTTACTGCACAGGAACAAATTCTTTCCTTAGTGATGCTGGTGTAACACTGAAGTGCTTCAGTCAGCTACAGTGGGCACATACTGTTGACATTATCGGTACATGCAGGGAAAACATATTGTGAAATGCTAGAGAATTTATTAGGTTATTTATTGATGTGCTAGCTAGGTGACCTAAGAGTATCATGAGTGCTTGTGTGGAGTCAACACCTTTGCGTAACAGCACGGTGAACAAGGCAATTCCTGCTTGTTAAATAGCCTACACCTGCAACAGCAGACTGAAACAATCTTTCAAGTATATGTATTCCTTGATCCAAAAATACACACTTCACATCCTAGGAATCAATTGTTTTCACTCTCCAAACGCAAATGATGGTGGCCTACACTCATGTGCAGTAGCGTTAATCCAAAATAATGCCACCAAGTCAGTTGAGGTGCTCCAGATTTGCACTGGTGTGAGTGAGAGCATTTGGCACCCAGTACGTATGGCTATAGATCCTCAGCTGCAGGAGATCATCACAGTTCTATCAAGTCAATGCCTCTGAAATTAATGTAGTTTTCCTGATTTACACCAGGTGAGGATATGCCTTGTGGTTTCTGACTTTAAATTCTCTTCCTGTCAGCCATCTCATTTGAAAATGGTTTCAATAGACAACTCCTAGCCAGAATTTCCTCTGCTATTTATAGGATTATTTCAAGAGTTTCTACAATAATCCCCATATTTCTATCTTTATATCAGAGCATTTTTCAGGATTGTATTACAGCCAAACTATTCACAAATCCAGATGACACCACTCCTCCCTCTTCTTTTCCCTTCCCTATTTGGGATGATTATACAGAGGGGAAATATCTCTCATGGTCAGATCTTCAGCTGGCACAAATCAGCATAAAATTGACATGAGTGATTTACATCATTTAGCAATATAGAAGAAGAGACAAAAAGAAAAAAGAAAAAAAATAGTTTTTACCAATGCAGTTTAAAATTAGTAACAGGTCTTTAATATTGAAAGAATATTAAAATGTAACCCATATGGACACTTTTGATATGTGTTTTATGAGCTCAGCTAGGCATCATTTACAGCTTGGAATGACAAAGCTTCTTGCTGTTTTGTTCCATAAAATCCTCAGCAATTCTGCCCCTAAATACTCCATACTTATTCAACATAGTTCACCTCAAGTGTACTTAAAACACACCACCAAGGGCTTTCCCAAACAAAACCTGTTCTGTTGATTTCACATGTTCTTTTCATCCAGCTAAGTGTTAAAATCAACCTGTTGAAATAGGTCAGGTTAACAGAATTTAGGTATGCTATAGAAAAGTGCCACAGGGGATCTACAGAGCTCAATTGTTATCAACACTCCAGAAATCTTAAATAATACAATTTGCCATTGATCCATACAGACTTCTCACATCTCTAATTTCCTGGTATCTGCGTCCACTTAGAAATACTTTTATTTCTCTTCTGGAGAGCTAGATTTCCTGTTATTCTACATCCTTGTAAACTAGCAGATACCTGCTCACCTCTGATACTCTACTCAAAAATCTTAATTAATAAAACAATCCAGATCAGAAGAGAGCTGTACTCACTAGTAGAGAGAGCTGAAAAATAGAATTCCCTGCAGGGACAGACTCAAGAGTGCAGAACTCTTCTGAGAATCAAAGTAATCTGCATCACAAGCACATTTTTCCAGTACAGAAGTGTACTTGCAGGAACTGGCAGTTTCTACAAGTATGTAAGTAAAAACAAAAGAGATAAAAGCTGACTATTGTGATTTCCACTTGTTAGACTAGATGCCTTGACACAGTCCTCTGGGGGAGAACTGATAGCCAGTGGCAGAGACTACATATGTAGAAGAAGCTGTGCATTACTGAAGGCAATATTGAATATGTGCTCCTCAATCCAGCCCTCACAGGTTGAGACAAATAAAAGTCTTTCTCCCTCTATCACCATCCACACAGTTTTTTTTCCCCCAGGGCCAAAAGGGTTGGAGTAACATTAAGCAGTTCTGGCCTGAAAATTAGTTGTTACATGTTTGTGGGGGTGAGGGGTTGGCAGAAGGGCAGATCTGATTTCAAATAAATGTTTACTCCTTTCATTTCCCTTCACCTTCCACATGAGATAGCAAAAGGATATCAGTATTCTAAGTGGATTTCAAAGATTAAATTTTGTACAGTTCATACTACTTGAAATCGGGTTATTGCTTTACCTTTATGGAGAAGAATCGAAATTGAAAACAGAGAAAATGGACGAACCACGTGGATTCCAGATTCACAGCTGCAGGCATTTAAGTGCAAATAGCATGTTTTCACACTCTTAGTTTCTTATTCAACCTAAGAAGTGGTGAGTCATTAGGTCCAGAAGTCCAGTAAGGCTGAAGAGCAATGGCTACTAAATTCCTACCAGAAAGGTAAACACCTTTCATCTTTCTGCTACTCCATCACAGGCCTGAATTCATTTAACTTTTTGGGATAAATGTCACTCATTTTATTGACCTGATTGGAGTTAGACCAGGAATATTTTGTCTCTAAATAAGGAATCACACACAGTAGGGTTATTTCAGGGTGCAACTTCTGGCTATGATTGCTTTTTAAAAAATTTGCAAGATTAGTCAATAACAACACTAAATTCAATCTCATTTCAGGTAAAGTAAGGACACACAACACTGCAGAAGATGTTTATAAGGTGCCACTCCTTAGATACTGTCCAGTACCTAGACCACTAATTTAGCTAATGGGATATTAAAAATCCAATACGGAAGATAGGCAAGAAAGAGGTTAATATTAATATGCTGCTCTCTAAAGTGCTTCAGCCAAAACAGCTAGCCAGGGAAGAGATCCCCAAGAATCCCTGTGAATTATAATAACTTTAGCTTGGTAAGAGTCTAGGCTGGAATTTGTGAAATGTATCTAATTTTGATATAACTTATGTCTGAAAACACTGGAGGTAAAATCTTGTTCCTGCTTAAGTTAAACAGACACTAACATCAACGGAGTGAAGACTTCATCTCATTATTAAAACCAGAGGTAAACCAGTAAGCAATTCTGTTAAGATCCCATTCATAAAGTTCAAGAATAAAGTAAAAACTTTCCTTTCTCTTAACCTAGAGCTATTCCTTGGAAATACACCTTCAAATGGCTATGACTAGGTAGTATGAGAATTCATTTTCAATCACTGTATGCATAATTTTTAAGAAATAATAAATCTAAGTTTTAAGCTGGCTGTTTCTCCCTACTGGTGATAAAAAGCTGTCTGTAAGTGTTCAGTTCCTGCCACTTATTCTGGCAGGAGGCATCTGCAGATGAAAAGTACATGGGCATTCTTTCTGCTCTCTGACTGAATAAGCAGGTAAGCACCTTAAAACCTAAACCTAAATTAGATACTCAGAACTGACCTCTCCACTCATTAAACATGGAGCCTGGGAGAATCAGGCTTTGACTTTTGGTACCACAGGATTTCTGCAGGAGCTTAAGGAAAATTTATCCTGCTATTATTTCCTGAACAGAAAGAGAGTTGTGGACAGAACAGCAGCTGAAGCGAATTGTGAAATTATTGCTCCAAATTTTAAAACTCCATGCCCAAAAGCAGTAAGTAGAATAACTTATTCCTCAACAGATGCACACAGAGGTAACACTGAACAGGAGTTAGATACGTTCAATAGCTTTCATATTAAAAATATTTAGAAGAACATTTGCACCACTTATTACAAGCGCACAGTAAACATCACAGTCCCCAAGGATGAACACAATCCTGCATGACCAGACTGACCTTTGCTATTCTCATCAAACTTAAAAATTTCAGTCCCTGTGCCACAGGTGTACCAGGGTTCAGCAGGATACAGCACAAATCCATCCTCCTTTTTCCTCAACTTTTCACACCTAGTAGATTTATCAGCAATAAGCTCCCAAAACATCTATTACTTGATTGGAGTTCTTTTGTCTCAGATGGGAGGCTTGGATTACTAAGACACAAATAGGTTGCACCCAAGCTAAGGAAATTAGTCCATTAGTTGTGCAACAAGTATTTACACGTGTCTGTGAGTATACAAGATTCTCATTAGGCACGCTTTGAGATAAGCATTGAAATTACTTCTGACTTCAAATTGATCCACGGGAAGGATTTAGCCAAGATCACCCCATCACATGCAGCTCCTCAGACTACTCAACTGCCTGTCCTAGTGACCAGATAATAAGTGTGACCAAATGGGCCCATAGCAGCTTCCCTCAAACTTTCTTACCACTTATGTAATTGTAAATGCACAGAAATTTTGCTAATTATGTAAATGCAAACTTTATTACCAATGTTCCTGTCAGAGAAAAACACAATTATCCCACAATAACCACTGAAACATCCAAAGAAAATTATACCAAAAAGCACTTCCATTCTAGCAAAACATTAAGATTTTCAGATTAAAAGATGGAAATATCTGTAAATATGATCTGAAAAAGCAAACATGAAAATAGACGGAATTCCTGTTATTGTACACTGGCATAGACATTAACACCAAAAGCATGCAGACACTAAGAAAACATAACCAAAATAGCAGGGTTTGGTAGAAATTATTTAGGTTAAGGCTTCTGGAATATTGAAGTAAAAGTATTCCTGTACCAATACGTAAAATGTTATGAAAAACAAAATCAATGCAACACCTGAAAAAGTCAGTTTGGTCCCACAAAGTGCCCAGAGGACTGTAAATGTAAATAATCCTGGCCTGACTGCTTTGTAAATAAAGAGGCTGAGGGTCTCTTAATTCCCACAGGCAGCAAAACCCGAGGAAGTGAAACAACAGCTCTACCCTGGCCAGAGGAGCAGGCTAGCTCAAACATCACCAGTTTCAACAGACTATTTGTTAATCCTAATTACATTGTGAATTTCTTCTGGACAGCTAAAAAAGGTATCTTTGTGAACGTCCAGTGCTTGAACTTTATGTCCACAGTGTATCAGCCAGTCTGTGGCTCTCACAATGATAACTATAACCTGCATAAAAACTGCATTACAAAGAAATTCAAGTATTCCTGCAAAAAGGAATTCTTAGAAAAAATATTTCTAAGTAGGACTGGTCAGGAAATATTTTTTTGTCCCAGTGCACTTTTTTCTTTTTCTTTATTCCTTTTTATTCTTCCATGGAAAAGTGACAGCCCACATGTTGAATTATTTTTCATTTGCGTTTTTTGTTTTTCACCATTGATTTGATGAAAAGCCTTTTTCATTAAAGAAGACGTCAGCTTTCTTAAAAAGAACAAGAAAAATTCAACTTGGAAGAAGTGATTTTTAACATACTGCTATCTTGTGATAATTTTAATATCTGATTACAAGTCTAAAGTAATCAAACTACCATGGCATACATCTCAGATAACACAAAAGAATACACAAAGTATTTTGTCTTTCACAAATATTATAGCAAATAGTGTTCAATCATTCAAATGCGGGTGCAACGTGAGCACAAAAGCAGATTTTTGGCTGCTATCAATCAGTACAATTTCACTAGTTTATGGAGCTACACAAATTTAGACTAGATTAAAATCTGCCCTCAAGGTTGAACACAGGCTAATCAAAATATGTGCTTTTTTAATTCAGTTACTCTGAAGAGAAAAAGTATTTCCTCCCTTTGATCCTATTAAGTAAATGTGATCCAAGAGAACAGCATATTACATTCTTCAGCAGAAAGTTTCACAGATTAAATAGTACTGGAGTCAGAGCTGAAACTCTCACTGACTTTGCAACTCCAAAGCAGCCATTTTTAACCTTTTAGAGTATCTACTCAGTTGCTGCATCAATATGCCCTTTGTTACCCATACAGAATGGAACCAAAAAAGAAGAAAACAAAATAAACAGAGGAGAGGCTGAAACGAAAGGCAGTTAAACACTTACTCTTCAGTTCTTGGTGCTACTGGGCTGGTCAGGAAATTAAAGCATTGGTACAGGAATTAAAGGGGTGAATATACAGGGAGAGGAGTCAAGGTTTGAGTGGCTTCCTCTTCCTTGACCTGGAAAGGCAGAACAACCATGTATTACTGATCCAGCTCCAGATTCTGGGTAAGTGGCTGGTAACAGATGGAAACATAAGAGAAAATACCATTTTCTAGCAAGAAGCTGGAGAAAATACCACAAAAACATTATTATTTTGGGTGATCCACAGATGCATTTCATAAAAAATTTCCAAGTGAAGGAAAATTGCCTCCTTATAGTCCATTTATTTAAAGTACTTGCAATCAAGCACAAGACTGGGAAACTTCAGGAAAGGTTAATGTTATAAGTCAATCACAGAAAAATTCACAAATGTACACACATACATCCATAAATAAAACAGACTTAATGCCATAAAAAGATGAGAAAAAATATATCCTTATCGAGGATAAAATTATTCTCATAAATCTGTAGGAACAAAGTCAAATCATGAAAATGACTGGAGGATATATGAAAATACATTCATGCCACATCACACACACCTGCTGACCAGAAACCCAGACACCCAAGGGTGTTCACGTGTGTTAATCATGTCCCTGGCTCTGATCCTACAGAGTGACTAAGTAGAACAGACAGCTGTCAGCAGGTAAATGAGAGCTACACAGCCCAGCATGACATAGCCACCACTGTTCCCTCCTGCTCAGACAGGAAAAGCCTCTTCCTCAGCAGGTTCCCTTACAAAATTTAGCCACATCCTAACTTTTGGAGCTGCAATGAGCCTGCAATATTTTCTGCCCCTTTCCAGTATCAGACACACAGCTGGCTTTGCAGGACACTTGTATCCTGCAAAGGACCTCAGAGCAGAGCTGGAATCACAAGGGAGTAGGTGGTAATCAGGATGCAACACAGGGCTCTGGGACCTGCAGAAGGCAAATCCAACCATCTCACATTGGCTCCCAGTTTACTCTTTGTACCCCAAAGTCATTCCTCTTGAGCCTTCCAAAACAACTTCCATTCTGGACTTCCTTCTTTTACTTTAAGTTCATCCAGGGCTCATACATCACTAACTTTTCCTTTTCACACTCTCTTCTTCCATTCTCTCCTTTGGGAAGACCAGGAGCAAGTCCTCCTTTCTCTCTCATCAGGTTCATCTAGCCCATCCAAAAGAGAGGAGATGACATGCTGCCCACGTATCTAACACAGAGGCTTTGTGTAGCTGCCCTACAGCTGCCTGCTGTCCAAGCAGCAAGATTTATATGAAATATACTGAAAATATGTTGATATATACTGAAATAACATCCAGAGGATACAATATCAAATAAGAAAACTCTGTCTCTATTAACATAAACTAATATACCCCATCTTTAGAACTTGTGCATTTCTTTAGTATCAGTGTCCCACTACCCCTTCTCCTTTTTTCTGCAGAACAGCTGCAAATGCTTGTGTGGTAAACCATAGTGGAAAAGCACTGCATGGACATCACAGATCCCAGTGGAGACATCAACAGCGAAAGACTGATTTAACATTAGATCATATTTGGTCAGAGAGGGTTAGTTTTGAAAGGAGAAAAAAAGCAGTCTTAGTATAGGTGGTTCAAATCTTTGTACTGCTACAGTTGACCAAAGCATGCTTCAGAAAAGTAACTTAACCACCCCCATCTTAGTCACCCTGCCGTTGCATAGAAATAACAATCTCTCCCATTATCTGATCCTGGGAGATGGATGGATGATGGATGATGGAGACTCCTAAACGCTGCTAAACAAAGCAGAAAATTTTGGAAAAATCTTCAGACAGCCTGTTGTGAGTATCTTGACTCATGTCCATATTGTAACCTACTTTCCCCCATGAAAAGCCTTGGTACTTTGGCAGACCTTGTTTTCAAAACACAAACCTGAAAAGTCATCTAGATATGAACTTCCAAACTGCAAAAGTTATTGCTTAAAGAGGGTCCTTACTACACCTTCCGGGGATGTATATTCCCAAACAAGCTCCACTGAAAATCCCCACTGCTAGCAGCAATAAGGAATTTTGTTACATGAAGGTTTACTAGCTATAAAAATTTGGCAAAATAAACACAGACATCTCTATAATCAGGAACTTTTTTTTTCTTCCCTGCTTGCTCTGGTTTTCTATGTAAAAGCAGTTATAAACTAGAAGTCTTTGTGATGATTTCACTGATCAGCTGGAGAAATTTAGATAAATTTGGCTTTTCATGGACTGCAGCTGTTGTTTTTTTTCAGTGCCTTAATGCAATTAATCATTCTAATGTGCTGGCTTAGGAATGTTACTCTAGTTTTCCTCTACCTTCTATCATTAATCCTAACAGTATGAATCCAGTTGCAAACGTTTGTTTCTTCTATAGCATCCCACTTTTCTCCCCTCTGGTGGCTGCAGTGGTAGGGAGTTCTGATATGGAATCAGCTGCCATCTCTCTGCAGCCATCACGTGCTTTCTGCAACAAACTGAAGATTTTTCCCAATCTTGGCCAAAAGGTTTCTGGGATGAACAGCGCCAAGGCAGGGCATCCAACTCACAGCAGACACATTGGTTACATGTTGTGAATGACCCACAGTGTAAGGGAAAGAGAACAAATCCAAACCTGGCAATAAGAGTCACCCTCCCTCCCAAATTCCCCTCCCCTCTCCCCCAAAATCAGCAAAACCCAAGCAAAAAACAGCAGTGAAATTTTAAAGCTCAATTACAAAAGAGTGGCTTGAGAGTCAAAAGCTAGCAATGAAATAGTTTTAAGGAACTTGTTCATAACTGAGGATATTAAGGAGAAAAAAAATATCTGGCAAAATGGCACTGCCTGATCCAAATTCAGCAATAATTCATTATTAAAGATGATATCTAATAACCCTCTAGACAAACCTATAAGGAATAAAAGCAAAGGCCCAACTCTTTCAAGAGAGTTTCCGTTACTATTTTACTTCCTGTTATGTGATTCATTATGGGGGGGCACTATGGGTGATCGCATGGTTTCATATCCATTTGAGAACTTCAGTTATCATTCTCAGTACTGCATTTCTTGATGCAGATGAAATGGGGTTTATTTTCTTTTCTGCAAAACCTGATAGTTGCAACCAGTTGTTTACAAAATCTTCAGAGATTTGTGTGTAATAACAAGCCAAATATTTGTGGCTTTTACTAAAACACTAGTCTAAATTCCCCCAATCTATAATCCCCATACATTAGCTAGAATTTTTGTCTTCTCTAAGCAAAATTTGGGTCTTTATTGAGCACAGGAATATCTTGAAGACTGTGCTTTTAGCCTCCAAGTCCTTCCAAGTTTCCCCATGAGAGGGAGAATAAGACTTAAATGATTTTTCAAATTTCAAAATTCAAGTCTAGATTTGGACTTGGAAAGAACTTAATGTAGACTTAAAAATAACTTTTTTTTACTCATGTGGTGGTTTCAGTTCAAAAACTGGGTGGAAACACCAATTAAGTGCAGTGGTTTGGGTTCACCAATCTGAGTTTCCTGGCCAACTCACCAATTAATGTGGTGGGTCTAGTGCTGGTCAATCACCGTTGCACTCACCAGAATTATTTACTCATTTTCTGCTGTGAGATAAGGGTTAGGAGGAGAGCAAGCAGGCTCAAAGCTTTAAAGGGTATAAAGAAAATTTTATTAACAGAACTAAAGGAGAAATAATAAGAAATCGGAACAGAGCTTCAGAAAACTTCTCCTCCCCCCACTTCCTCTTTTCTTTCCCATTGATAATGTAAAAGACAAAACATGAGACTTTCAGTCAGTTTACAACCTCTAAAATAATCTTTCTTCAGTTCTCTTAGGAAGAGGAGTCTGTCTTGCCATGCCACGGAGACTTCTCCATAAGAAGCAGTTTTCTCAAGGCATTTATGTCACAGCAAGTAAGCCGCCAGGGAAAGGAAAATCTGTTGCTATGTGAAAGTCCCTTCCCTTGACTTACAGCTTTACTCACAACTGTTTCTGAGGATTCAAATCTTTAGCTAATGGGGTACACTTTTAAGGATGAGCTGTTCAAAAGCAAAGGTTCTCTTCATCTATCTCTGAAATCATCTTCATCTCTGGAAACAGAGCTTCCTCCTCCCTGGGAGCAAAGGGTCTTCGTCACTTTTCTCTCCCTCTGTTCAAACTTTTCATGGGATCACAGCTGTTTCAAGATCTCTTGGCTTTAGCACCAGTGCCTTTGCTCACATTTATGGTTTGAATGCTCTATCCCCCCATGCTTTTTAGGAATGACAGGTGATATTTTAGTATATCACAGTCCATCACCATGGCTTTACAAAAGAATTTCAGCCCAAGACTAAGGCATCTCCTCATCCTCCTCCCATCTGGGGTTTGCCTCCTTCTTCACTGACCTTAAAGGTTCCATTTAATTTTCCTTCACGTGTCTTCACCCTTTCCCTTTTCTCTCACTCCAGAGAGGACTGACACCTGCAAGTTTCATCTGTGCACTGAAAGAGTGAATACCTTGCCGAGGCCTTCGGACGGTTGCGCGATCTCTGCCAGGCAGCGGCCGGAGCTGGTTACGGTGGAGGACTTTTCGGCGGCTGCGCTGCGCTATGAGGGGCTTTGGCAGGACCGCAGGGGTCCGGCCAGAATGGCAGCAGCCACCCTGGCCTCATGGCTGTGCTCAGCTCCAGCCACCGGGCTCCTCTCCGCGCGGGTGCCAGAGCCCTTTGATTTCCGCAGCACCAGCAGGATGGCTCGGCAGCTCACGGCCAGAGCGGAGCCCGGCTCGGCTCCACCCAAAGCCGAGCGGAGCCGGCCTGGCCCGCCGGCCGTGGTTGGAACTTGGCAGCAGCAGAACCTCAGCCGAGATGCGGCTGAGCAGGGCCCGGCCCGGCCCGGCTCCCACCAGGCCGCGCAGCAGAGCGGGGTCCGGCCTGGCCAGCGCCCAGGCACCCGTTCGAAGGCCGGGAGCACGTTTGTTTGTTTTTACATGTGGTGTTTCACAGAGGTGTGTCCAGCTTTCTAGAGTGGTTTAACAGCGTGTCAATATTCAAAACTAGACAGCTGATTGGTTCTGTTGGACCTGGAAGAAGCTATTAGCAGCCCTCACAGAGAATCACTTCTGTAACTGGTGGATTTTCTCTTTAAATAAAAACCAAGCTATGTTAAACTGCGACAACTCATTATCTGAATAAACTCACACACTAATTCCCAAAAAGAAGAAATACAGACACACTTTAAAAAGGCTGTTCTAAGGTGTTACTGGTCCAGGCAAATGCAGAAGGAAAAGGAAATTTCATTGGAAAGTCTGACTTTTTTTGAGCAGTTGTGAAAGCAGAAATTCAGATTGTTTGGATCAGATTCAGATAAAAATTAATTAGGTGAGCTGGAGCACAGGAAAGAAAACTCTCTTAGTGCAAGGGAGTGATATGAAGGAAAGCTCCCCAGCATTAACAGAACCTGGCATGGGAAGTCCACCATCCTATCTATTCAATCCAGCTGAAGCTGAGCAGCAGGTGAGTGAACGTCGGAGTGCTCAACATGGAGCACTGAAGTTTTTCAGAAGTCTCCTTCGTCTTCCTTCTGCCTTTGATGATCCTTGCGGGTCCCTTACAGCTCAGGATATTCTGTAATTTTATAAATCAGTCAATTCCAGGAAGCTTAGATGCAATATAGTTCTAAATATTTAATTCCACGGGTTCTCATAGATTTCAGTTTTAGACTTGTGCTGCTATTATCATCAGCTACTTTATTCTCCAAATAATAATAATAAATACATAAATATCTGTGAGCAACAGAATGTGTGAAATCTGATTTTCTCTGGATTTGTTTATGATGGTCATGTTCCATTGTGTTTCGAAATATGTATGCTCTGATAGAAGTTCCTTCCAGTTTGGGGTATTATTAAAGGTTCTCTCATGTGGGGCCTCTGGGATTTCACACAGAGTGAGCTGAAATCACAGCTTCTTCCCCAGTGGAGACACATATCAGGTCTCTCTCCTCTACCTCACTGCTTATCTTTCACAAGGCACGTTGGAATAATGTAGCTTCAAGACTTCTTTCTGCCATATTTAACTGAAATTGCCCACTAGGCTTTTAACTGAAGGACAGGAAGAGGTGTGTGTCCTATGACAGCTAGTCTTGGATCTTCGAGTCAGGACCAAGCTGTACTCAGAGGCTGGCACATTTTAGATTGCCTTTCCTGAAGGGACACTGAGCATGACAAACTGGTTGTGGATCAGAGACCACATGGTTTCACCCACTTCACTAACACTGAGACAAGCCGTGGGGAAAACATGAATCCTGTGAAAACAGTCCAGAGTAAACTGTGTTTGCTCAGTCCTCCATCAACTGAAATATCTCACTCCCACCACAAAGACTGCAGCAAGTGCACACACAAAGGGTCATGGCCCAGGTCACAGCTGGCAAGTATTGCTCTCTACTTATGCTCAAAAGCCAGCCTTCCCTTTGAAAACAAAGGCTGCAGCTTCACAGAAAAACTGAAATCCATCAATGGGACTTCTGCCCAGGCAAGGATTGCAGGCTTGGTCTGTGCCCTGTAGGTGAGTGATCCTACACCAACTCCCTTCCAGCATTCCTGTTTTCAAGGCACAGGAGTATGAAATGTGAAAACAAACCCTTGCAGCTGCTTTCTTCATGTCCCCACTACAACTGCAGGGAGTGGCTTTTCACCTCTGTGTTGCTCTAAAAGCACTTCATAAGGAGGTCAAAAGCAGCTACATGCACTTTTGTTCATTTAAAGTGTTCTCAGTGGCATTATCCAATCACCAACTGAGAAGGTACAGAGACTGTCAGTCAGACTGTGCCTTCTAAACCTAGTCTTCAGCCTAAGTAGGATACCTTTCCCCCACGTGCTCCTATTCCATATGCTATTTTTCCTTTTAATTAGTGTGAAATATTTCTAATGCTTGTTATTTAAAAATCTGTACCTAGAGGTTGGGGTTAGGTTAGACGATTGTTAAGTGTACAGAGGAAAGGACTGATCACTGCATGCAAGAATTCAGCAACAGAGAAAAGCTTTAGCAGTAGGATTGTATGTTGTTTACACATTGAGACCTTGTTTCTGTCACCACTGATATAAAGGGCCAAAACACACATAAATACCAATAGAATAGGAATCAGTCATGTGAAGTTCTTAAACACAGATTCTTAAATGATGGATGGTGTCACTGGGACATTCTGGGGATAATGATTTCTCCAAGTCCTGGTGTTAGTCTATGTATCCTCAGAATACAGAAAATCCAGCTACCAAACAACAGTAGACTTTTGCGGTAATAGAGATTGTACTCAACTTTAGTCCTGAACTTACTTTCTGGTTTCAGAACTCACTCAAAACGTTAATTAAGAATAAAATACTGAAGGAGACAACAGAAGGAATCTCAACCTCAATCAGCACCAAAGCCAATACTAACCAAGGATCTTCACAACATTGCCAAAACAAACCTTTCTGTGGCCAGAGAAGAAAATGATCAAGCATACTTGATACATGTGATAACCTCCCCAAACAACAGCACAAAAATGCATTGCTAGGGGTATTTTTATTCACAGATGCAGGGTAATTGAAATACACAACCTCTGTTCAGCAGCAACTGGGAAGTGTTCATTCAAAGGACTGTCTAAAACTAGATAAATACAGTAAGCTGCAATGTTTTCTTCACTAGGGCCAGTCCTTGTACTACCAACAGCCCGAGTTTATTCTTCCTGTCTAAACTAGTTCTGACCATCCAGTCAGGGTGCAGAGTAAGTACTGCATGAGCGAGACAAATCCAAACACAGGTCAAAAAAGCTACTCATCAGAGTAGAAATATTTTGCATCCAGCTCAGGATTTATGTCCTTAAATCATTAGATAAGTGTTTGTAAGCAAGGAACACACTTGGAATTGTCAGGACCAGCTAATAAATAGGAAGGGATTATTAAATAAAAAAATTTACTAGATAAAAATTTATTGAGAATAATGACAAAGATGACTTTTGCCCCTTCTCAAGTGGATTTTATTTTTAAACCCTAAATAAAGACTGCTTCAGTTTTAGCAGTTATGAAGGAGAAGCACAACGTCTGGAAACTTAAAATAATTATTTGTTTCTGACTTGATCCTTATTTCTAGAAAGACAGCAGACCTCTGCACATGTACCCAGCTACACAGTCAATGGAGCAATGATTATCTACCTGGGATAGGGGTGAGATTTATCTTGTTAGCATATGGAGATTGTTATGGGGAGAACTTGACTCAGTTGAATGAAAACCACTGCAGTTCACTGTATTAAAAAAATACCTTTCAGTTGCTAAATTAATGAATAAATAGTTCAATGATGCTTTAGATGTCTCTGCCAACAACTCAGTGCAGCTTGATTCTTATCATCAACTTGTCTTCACCATGCAGAATCTCCTTCTGTAAACAAAGGCAGGAGAGACGATGAAGAAGCTATTAAGAAAACAGTTTATTGCTTTCTTGGTCATGAATAATGTGCCTGGAAAACACATTTTGTCTATTCCAAACCCTCTTAGGGTTAATGCATTGTTTGTTCCCCAAAGAAGAGATGTGAATACACCACAGCCAACATGATGAGATGTTGTGAGATGTTCATTTGAGCATCCTCCATTTAAGAACTCTGGAAGTTCCTTGCACACCACGGTCATATAGGTAAACTACATGTAGATCCTGAATGGATGACTTAATTGTGGGTTTCATGTTTAGTTTTCATATCTGACAGAAAGGACAGCAAAGAAAGGTAGTAAAACTCTTTGTTATGTGAGAAAACAGATATTTTTTTGTGAGAACAGTGAACCTGTACCTACTAAGTACAACAGAAAATGTCGAAAAACAGTGAGGAAAAAAGGGCTCAACACTGTGACTTGCTCTAATGCTCCTCTAGGGATTGACTAAGCATGTAGGACTTCAGCTGTTCTACTAAGAAACGTGGATATAAAGAACACAGTTAAACATTTTATGTTTCTGAGGACTCTAAAAGATAGTAATGCGCACAAATTAGATTCTTTCCTCTTTTTTTAGATTTAATAAAAGCAACCAATAAATCTACCCCATTTCTATTGAAAGCATCATGTTTCTCTCTCTCATTCATTGTCCCTTTACAAAAGCACATAGAATACACAGTTCTGATGGTGGGTTGCAAAGCCTTCTGAATTGAGAGTCTGGTTTAAAATTCTCCTTTCCACCAATGCTCGTATTTAGCAAGATGACATCAAGCAGGAGGAGATGGGCCACATCTGAGCAACACTCAAGGTTAAATGCGTATACTTCAGAAAACTACACCCAAAGGAAGGAAAAAAGGAAAACAAGGTAAAAAAACCAGGCAGGACCTCATGAGAGCTCAGAAGTAAACAGAAATGACCTAAGGGTTTACAGATACTTTAATGCAGTATAGGTTGACACTGCAAAGCCACGTCCTGTATCAGCACAGTCTGCCTTGATTTAAAAGCAAGCAATGCTCACATTGCCAGAGCAGAAAACATTCTTTTTCATGGGAAAAGTGATTGTTGATGCTGGCAATTGACTGAGGCTTACAGCCAAGGATTTAACATGGCAGCATTCTTTTGCCTTAAGTGGATTCTTGGACCCCTACTCTGTTGCAAAAGAGGTCTGTGTGGAATATGTGCTCTACAGCCTAAAAATTGAGGTCTCCTCCCTCTTCTATCACAGACAGTACCACAGACTCTTGCTTAGCTGGTCTACTAGCTGGGCAACAGCTTAGGCCCCTTTCAGAATTTGATCACCTGAAATGAAAGTGTTAACACATACTTGGAAGCAAGGCTTGAATTTTGTTATCTTTTTGCAAAGTAAATTCCTAGTTATAAACTGGATGTATTACAGAGAAGGAAAAGGCCACTTGGCCTAATAAAACCTCCCTGGGGGGTTAGCTGGACCCCACTTCCATCAATCTCCCCCTTTCTGTAGAAATAAAGTATGTCTCCTTTTCTCCTGAATTAGTTTATAAAAGCTTGACTTAAGGACCTAACTTGGCAACGTGTTCCATATGTCTGTTATTCTAGGAGCATGCAGGCAATGGGCCAAACACAGAGCTTGTGTGATGGGCACAATCCTCCCTGCCTGCTAAAGGAGTTGTACCCCTTTTGCGTGGGTTTAATTTGCTTCAGCTTGCCCATGGTTACAGAAGAGGGTTGGGGATGAGGAAAGCTGAGTTGCATTCCCAGCTCTGCCAGAGATTTGTCACAAGACCTAAGGGAAAACAACCTCTTGGCTTTGTTCTGCCTCAGTTTACACAGGCTCTAAGCTACTCATCTCCTCCAAGGGAATTCTGTAAAGCTGAATTAATAATGGCAACAACTAAGCCCTCCAGATGGCAGGCAAGAAATATCAAGCATACTGTAAGCAAAGGGGCAGTTTAAAAATCAGGGCAGCCGCATGAAAACCTCTGCCTTGCAGAGACTTATTAGAAAGGGAGGATATTTTAAATCAGATTAAGTTCTGGACCAATTCTGCAGACTCAACTTTTACAAGTACAAACTGTTTCAGTGAAATCCAGGAGAATACTAACATGTATTATATGCCTATGCATGAAGTCCTTATGGGGCAGGCACTGCATGACTGCTCCTTACTACCTAGAGTGCAATTACAGAAATCAAATTGGTAGAATCCTATCCTGAGAAGAAAACTGGGTAGCAATGTGTCTGCTAGTACCTTTTTGGTCTTCTGATTAATGCAGATAGCAGAGCAGCTAAAAACTCTACTGACAGGACTGATCATTTCCCCCAGCTTATCAATTCAGATGACACTCTCTTAAAAAGGATTTCATGCAGAGAAGTGAGACTGGTTTGACACTGGAGTTACAGGAGAGCCTGCTCATTTTTCACCAACAGTATAAGACATCTCAGATCTGCCCACCAAGAGAGGAACAACTGTGCCAAACTGTTCCTGTCCTGGTGACCCCACTCTTAGACAGTCCTGCGGCCACCTTTTACAGAGCCATGAATGACACATGCCCTTACCTTGAAACACATAAAATCACCACTATGACTGAACATCACCACTTTGGACACAGGGTGAGGCCCCAGTTCTCATACTTCACAGATGGTCAAAATCATGGGGGGGGGGGGGGGGGGGGAAGGCTGAGGAGTTTTGCCCAGCTACAAATTTGCTTCTTTTTAGCTCCTCTCAATAAGAGAAAGAATGCTTGCACAGGTCCCGCACTGCTCTGCTTTGCACTCTGCTTTGCACACTGGGACCACATCCATCATTCCTGCTTGCTTTGGCAGCACCCTGCCTCAGGTGCTAGGACTTCTCTTGTCTAATTCACAGCACTGGTGAGTAGTAAAATGGTGTTTGGACAACACCATCCTGCTCACTGTCATGTTCATTCACAGTGTGGTGAAGTCAAACCCATTATGAGCAGACTAAAAGTAATTTCAACTGTCAGAAGGAGGATTTGCACAACTTGCTTCTTTCGTTCAAATAGTGACTGCAGGGTACAAACAGCTGCTCAGCCAGTAGTAGCATTAGCTCTTTTCAATCAGAGCAAGATGGGGGGAAAGAGGGGTTAAAGAAACATACATCCTATAAAGCATTTCTTTTAGGTGACGCCAAATAGATATTTATTGTAAATCCAGGAGACCAGCTTCCTGATTTATTTTTTGCACTCCCCCCCATACCAGAACTCTATACCCACAGATAGCAGATATTGGACCCTGCACACCACCAGCAGCTGCAGCAGCCCATCACTGGCAGTCTCTGACTGCCCTCTACAGTCTACTCAGCCATCCAGCTACCCAGCTGATCTTCAAGCTAAAGACCTGCCAAATCTGTCAGAACTTGTGACATATTGAAGATAGCAGAGTGTCACATATCAGGCAGGTAAGCCAGTAATACTGAGCCATCCACTCAGGCAAACGGATGGCTCAGAGAGGGTGTCTCCACTAGGACTTCTCCAGTACAAGAGATGATCTTGCCATCATTATTCATTACCATTTCTTCCACTGGTATATTCCTCCTTCATCCTTAGAAAAGCTGGGGAAAAGATCATAGATCACAGTTGCCCTTGGCAAAGAAAAATGCCCTGAGAAGAAATAAATCACCTCCTCACCATTCCCTCCCACATGTGCACCCTCCGACATGTCTTTTCCCTACCTGCCTTGCACACAAGCACAGCTCATATTTTTTCAAGCAAGTGTTTCTTCTGTCCATAATTACACACCCAGTGTTTGCCTTGACCTTTAACATAGATGGCTTTGAAAAGATATTACCATGTCCCCTGATATTTGTTCCCCATGCTTGCTTTCTGCAGAATCAGGTTATTGCTAGGTACCACAGAGGGATGGTGGCAGATAAGAGAGGAAAGATGCCTGACGATTTTTCATTTTTAAGAAGAAGGGGAAAAGACCACATATCTTCCAACACAAATTTTTTGCAGGCAGCAAAATGTCCCCTAATTGACACTCATGGAAATTTAGTGAGGAGAAAATCCTGTAAAACCAAGCACAGATACCACAGGCCATAAGCAAAAGAAAAAAAACAAAACAAAACAAAACAAAAAAAGCTAACACGTATGTGTGTATTTATGTGTGTATAAATATACACACCCTGTCTTCATTAAACTCAGATAAACTTTGTACACCTTCCCCATCGTGGTTGGCAAGGGCTCATGTCCCAGAAGAACGACTTTAATCTCATTTCAGACTCAATAATATAGTGCCAGATGTTCTTGGAAATCTATTTTGCCCCTGTACATTGTGCAATTAACCTTTCAGTTTCCCAGAGATCAAATTAGAGCTGTGGAAATGCTTCCAAAGCCCTCTCTTAACGAGAGAAGCATGGGGTGTTTGAACCAACTACTGAGCCATTTTCCTAGCCCTCTGCTCCTTTGGACATGCCAGGAAGGAGGTCAGGTCAGCTAGAGATGCAATTGTTTCACTTGCAGGGGGAAAAATATAAATAACCCAGGCAAAATGTATTTTATCAAGTTTCTGAGGTCAGAGCTTGATAATAAGAAATGCAACTTAAAGGATTACATTTCCTTTGACTACAGAAATTTCTACAAATTATGGACATATTTTTCCCGAAATGCGCACAGCATTTCACCCAGAGACAAAGATGCCGGTAAGCCCCTGGCCAAAAAATTGACAACTGATCCAACAAGCAGATTTCTCTGTCTGCACAAATCTCTGCTGATACCATGCCACAGACACATGACAGTGTGGGACTGGTCCTAAGACCTGGGTGCCTAAGTTGGGACAAGTCATTTACCACATCTATGGGCCCATCTTGTGGGCAGAGATGCAGCTTCTTTACCTGTCCAGTTATCTCAGTATCCATTCAGAGTCTGAGTGGACTTCGGGCTAGCTGAATTTTTGATACAGCTTTGATTGTAGCTTTGATTTCTGTTTTACCCAGGCCTTTTTCAACTCTAGAGTCACTTAGGTGCTTTTGCATCCTTTTTGAGCATGAAATTACAAGGAAGCTGCCCAGAAATCATAAATGTAAATGGGTTCAAAATTAAGTAAAACAATTTTTCCTACAGTGCCCAGAAGCAACATTGAACCTGAGATAGGAGAGATTTAAAAGACCCCTAACAAGTATTTCTTAGGCAACTCAACTAATTTAATCTCTCCATCATCTCCTTAATTCCATCCTCTTGCATTTGCAGCCAGCCACAGGAAAAGCTAGAAAGCAAACAGAAAAGTAGCAGTAGCTCAAGAGCACATAAAAGGTTGTTAGGTCTCAGGGTTTTATTTACTCACAGGTGCTGGCAGGATGTTATCCCTGTATCTTGAGACAAGGTGAAGTGTTTCTTTTAGGCAAATATCCGTTGTTACTGAAATATTGACATAGCAGAACCTGTTTAAATTAAAAACTTTCACTGTAGGACACATCAATAGAATATGATCTATGCATTAAGCATAAGGAGAGAACTTTAAATTTAGCTCAAACGCAAACTGAATTAGATAAAAGAGTTTGAGTAGGAGAAATCTAACTTTTCAATTACAAGATGGCTTTCAGGCATGTGTGCTCCTGTTTATTTATAAAGCTGCTACTATTGTTTTAATGTAAACAGGATTCAAAGTCCACTGGCAGCTAGAAGGGGCCAGTTGAAATGATTTGAAAGAAAGCTCCTTAGAAAAGTGCTGTTCTATTCATGGAAGCAGTTCCTGCATTATGACTGAAGTGCTATTGAAAAAATAAACAAATGTTTTTATGACAAGATGATAAAAGGGTTTGAATAGAAAAGCTGGCCAAATATGAAAACAAACTTTCACATTGATACGCATGATTTACTCTGATGACAACGGGCCACACTGAAAAGTGCCGAAAGCTTATTAATATTATACAAAAGACTTTTGTTTATGCTTTGCTGGCCTGCATGGGAGTTGCAACAAGCAAGCAAGCAACATTGCTGGTGTCCTGTCTTTATAGAGCTGCCTAGTGAGGCAAGATTTAGAAAATACCGCTGGAGTCAACCATCGAAATAAACCTCTCTTTCAAAGTCAAAGGAATAATGCTGCTAATGATACAAACACAGCTCAGAGATTTGACGCTTTGAAGGTTCAGCTCATCAGCATCCAAGAGAGTCAATTTCCATTTCAACCCCAGAGAAAACATTGCATTTCCCATTTCAGAGCTCAGCTGTATTGATTTACTGCCTAATACACCTTTTCTCCCCATCACGTGCCTGTGGCAGAATTTAGTATCAAGTGATTCTCATTTGAGAACTCTGAGAGCTCAGTTTTAACTGAATGAGAATGGAGTCATTGCAGGGAAGACATAACATGAGCTTCTTGTGTCCAAACTGGAAACAGGATGTCTGTGCCTGCCCCACATATATCCCAACCTGATGATGTCATGGGCCAAAATCCCAAGTGGGCACAAGAAAGAATGGTGCTTTTGTGGATACCCTCCTAGCTCTGGCCTCAGGCTTGTGTTCATCCATTTTCTATAAATACAATTTGCAGGAAGATATAACAGTTATGTTTTTATTTGGTCAAAAATAAACACCACAACAATAATTTCTAGAATCAAGTTTGCATTTTGTTTACTGAAAAATACAATTAATCATGCTCTTCAGTTTAGTTCCTATGGGAGAATGATACCAGCTTAGACACTGCAGTGGTAACTACAAAATTCAAAGCCACTTGAAATTAATCTCCTTTTATATTTGATAAAGGACTCAATAGGAATAGGAAGCCTTCTGTCAGCAGAAGGCTGACATCCTAGAGCATTGGTGACAAAGTACAGCTTTACTTCCCTGCACCTTTCCCATATGGAGAGTATTTAAGAAAGCATGGGAAATCTTCAGACTGGTACCCACACTGCTTATGGTCAGACAAGTAGTAAGGATCTTTGCTGCCCTTCTTTTTTGTCTGTTAAAGAGGATCTCCAGTTTAGGGCTTTTAGAGCACTTTCCTGAGCTGAAGGTCTCACAGTGTTTAATCACAGAGTATTAGTCACAGCAACAATTTAGTGACAAATTATTTCTTTTCCTGACAGATAAAGATGTGTGCAGGGCTTTAAAGGGAGGGGGAAAAATCCTAGCAAGTAAAAACGATCTTCAAAAAGTCACTGTTTTCACTGAAAGCTTTGTGTTCCATTTTTTCAGCAAATCTTCAAAAAGTCTGCCTAATACAAAACTTCAGTTCTCTTGGCCAGACTTCTGGTAGATTTGTCACCTAATTCTACCACAGGCATCAGCAGGATCACCAGCTGAAGCCAGTCCATGAAACACCTCCCAGATAAAGCACTGGAACCCTGGGTAGGCAGGCGCCTGTCTGAGGCCACACTACCAGCCAGTACCATCCAAGCCACCATTCTGGAGCTTGAATCCACATCTGAGGAGCAGCCAAGACGCCTACAGTGTGAAAACTAAGCAGTTCTTGTTCAAATAAGAGCTGAGACATGGCAAAACACTAGCAGGTGCTCACAGTGTTTCTGTTCACAGCCCATAAAATTATGCTGATCTATGACTAATGGGAGATTCTTTTGCTAAATGTGATAAATATGTCAACTTTTAAGAATATTACAACCATTTCAAAAGGAGAGAAAGATAACAAATTACTGAAAAATAAGGAAAATGGCCATATTCTGTGAAAGATTTTAAATAATGCTGTGTCTCTGGCCACTGCTACATCCTCTCATGCAAGAAGGCAAAGTGGCTTATGAAGGGGTCTCCTACCCAAAACTGCCCTGTCAAGGAAGCCACGTGTCTGTGTGTCTTCCAGCTGGCACCAACATCATAATAGGGGGAGAAGGACATATTTAGACCCTGCCATGAAGGTGGTGGGGCTAATTAACTGAAGATGCAGGGCTATGAATAACATGGGAATGATTATTCAGAAATGCCATGACACTAAGATTGGGCAGATTGCTCAGGAGAGCTGAGATACTTTCAATAAGGGTTGGACCCAAAATTTTTTGCTATTTAACAGGAAGATTCCTACTACTTCTGGTGAACACCAGGTCAGCTAAAGGAAAGTGTTCATTAGTAAATAAAATGCAGGCAAGTTTAATTACAGTATTTTCCTATCTGCTTGAGAAATACATATTTGTACAAGGATCCAAGACACCTGACTGACTCCTCCTATGCTAGGATTGTCTCAGCATATTATGGTTGTTATCAAAGCTATTAAAAAAATTGAACAAATACTGTCAAGTTGATAGACTCCTTGAGCTAAGAAATGAGTTCTTCTGAGAAATCCCAGACTGAACAGGTCAGATCAAGCACAGGCAGTGTATACAATGGAGATAATATTTGCAGATACATTCACAGTACAACAGGAGAGCCCCATGATCTTTCTCCTTACACAGGAAATTATTAAAATGTGGAACAAATCAGTTCTATGTAAATTATGTAAAACCTTAAACAATATTCTTGAAGGGAAAAAAAGGAGGAAAAAGAACACCTATTTGCACATGCTTCTGTCCTGGGGTCACTGAAGTAACATTAAGTTTTATCCCTTTGAAAGGGATGGGCCATCCAGTGCCACAGATACTGTTGGCAGAAAAGGTTTAATGCACTGCTGCTAAATATACAAAGATCAAGCTTCTAGACCTATAATCTTAGAGCTGCTATCTGTCCTTAATTAACCATAAGGAATTGTAGTTAACAATTTCACTCCATTAATTACACCTCTTTTTTATCTGTCCACAGATGGATTAAACATCGAGGCATCACTCAACATTGCAATTATTTATATCCTGGTTATTCAAACACCAGGAATACGATTATTTATATGCTGGTAATTCAAACAGTTTCCATCAAGATCTCTGACTGCAGCTGATTAGCAGTACATCTCTGTAAATGTTTGACATTGGAAGTCTGACCAGTTTTGACTGGATGCAAATACTGAGATTAAAGATCTGAAGTTTTCTCCCTTTGAACAACTTTTGATATTCCTTTAGATTTACTCATTCTGGGACTATTTGGCCAAATTCATCTCCTGGTAGGAAAAATCATCTGAATGATTATAAAAGGGACACAAACTAATGTAATTTGAGAATTCAAACAAGAATTTTTAGATTTTTTAATCTGAGTTTATGATATTCCTAAGAATGTTAGTATTTGTCTTTGTTTGACTAGGGAATTCTGACACCTCAGAGCAAAAGGAAATAGGGAACAAAATATTTGCATCAACTACATTCAATAAACTAGCAGACTCAACTGGTATTTTGTCAACTTTCTGATGACATTTTTGTCTTTGTTCTTTGCAATGTCATCTGAAAATAAACTGTAACTTCATAAAGAATAAACAAAAGTACAGTCCGCTCTTGGTTCTCCACAGATGAAGTCTCCAGGGAGGGGCCATGAGAGTAGAGATGCTGTAGGTTGTTCCTCAGGAGCTGGAATCAGTCTGGAAGTACTCTTTGTGCTCACTTACAGCCAGGCTATGCAAATTTACCAGCCCAGGCCAATCATACAGGACCCTCTGCATTTTGCCTTGATAATACTCCTTTTCACAGTTACATTGTTGCCTTAAGTAAGTGCTGACAGTCAAAGCTGCAGATGTATATTGCACTGGGCAATTTTCTTGATGTAGGTTATTTCAGCTCTTTCCTGCCCATTGCTCCCACTAACCAGGAGTTGAGCACACCTTGCTGAAAATTTCATACACTGCTTGAATTTACAAACAAAGAAACTAACTATAAATATTTAAGCCATGCTTAAATCATCCAAAAGCATCCTAGACCAGAGCCCTGAGGACAGACCCAAAAGAAGACCATGATGTTGTTCTTGTTAAACATGGTTGGAAAATCCTGCCTAGGCTCCAGCTGCACAAGCAAGCACAGTCTCTTCACACATGACCTGAGTGCAGTGTAAGGCCCAGAAGAAAAACAGGCTCAAACAGGAGCACAGTTGAGGTCAGCTGAGTTTTGTCTCCCATAAAAGTCATGAATCTGACCTTTCAATATTATCTGTCCTCAAAGTATAAGTCTCAAAGCCTATCCTTTTACAACTTTCTGCTCATTTCCAAAGAACATCTTGAATGTTTGTTACTCTTCCTTTGTGTTTGTCCTGGCATGTCAGTTTACCAAATTCTCATCCATTTCCTGAATAAGAGCATTCACTTCTTAATTAAGAAAAATGCAGTTTCTTATTCTCGGCAAAACTTAAACAGCCACATCCAGGACAACACAGTAATTTTTTTTTTTTCCCTTTAAGCATAAATCCTGTAGATTTTTTCCGACCTGAAACAGCACTACTCTTCCCATTGTTTCTACATCAGCTCAATATTCACAGAAATAAACCAGAGCCCAGATACTCATTCAGTGTAAATTTGTATAATTGCAACAATACTGCAGGGGCATTGTCAATTTATGGTGACAAGGGACGGCCCAGTACTTCCCAGCTACTTAAGTGGAAGTAGAAGAGCAACACAGCCCCTGAGAGCTGGGAGGAGGAGGAGTCAAAACTTTGGATGATTCTTGACGCTTTCATCAAGGCAACATTACAGCACAGCTGACTAGCTTTCAGAAACTACCATGGTGCTTCATGGTACATCTCTCTCTGGCACAGTGAGCTGCACCAACAAGGCTCCTCTTGAACATCAGGCACTTCTGGGACTCAACAGAGAATTTGGCAAAGCTTGGCACATGCTTGGCTGATCCCCATGCTATTGACAAACACAGTACAAAGCCTCCACCTAAGGCCCACTTAAAACTGGTGCCTGAAAAGCAGCCTTATGCCCAAGACATTTTGACAGTTCCGACTCAACAGAAAGTTTATGTAGAACTATGTATTCATCAAGAATTATCAGCTCTATTAGGATATACATAACACAAAGAGATTTGTGTTACCACCAAATTAAAATAGTAATAGCCATTTAACAATTAAATCTTCTTTCACTGTAAGATTATATAAATCAAAAGCAATGCCCAGCCTTCCCATCAAGACCCACTGTTATCAGCTCATGCTTCAAGTAATGACTGCAGAACAGGAATCTCCTTTAACTTAAAAACACACAAAGTGTTGGGGACCGTTTGAAAGCTGAGGTATAGTTATTGCTGAAAACATAGGCCATTATATTTAGCAAAATGTAGGGAAAGTTCCTTATCAAAAAGGACATAATCTTATCTGTGCCTTGACAGTGGTGTAACCTTTAGTCAACATTTTAACCTGGCAGTAGCCAAGTGGAACACATGAGCTTTAAGAAGCTCCATTTTTCAGAGCTTGAACAACAGACTGGACTTCTTGTAAGACTTCAGCTGCAAAGTGTTAATGACACCATCTTTGCATATACCATTATTGGGACTGCAAAATACTCAATTAGTTCTTTTTTTCCCCTTTCCTTTAATGGCATTACAGTATGATTAGTAACACAGACATCCCCACTGGCTGCATAGGTTCCACTTATGCCACACAAAAATCAGAACATTTGTAACAAAAAATCTGGCATTTTGCCAGATTTCTACAGGGCATTAGTAACAAACTGGTGAAGCTCATTTAAAAAAAAAGTGAGAAACCTATAACCATTAAAAGACCATTAAGCAGCATGTCATTTTGTAAAGCTAAATAGCCCACAGTAATCAAAAGCATATGAACCCCAGCTGGGTTACCCAGCAAATTGTTTCAATTTAAGGGAGAGAATTCATCAAGAAAGATTGTTCCTAGGATTGGGTTGATTTTTCTCCTTCAGTTGTTGGCTCCCTGTCCCATTATAAATTACGGTGATTGATGCACCTTGCAGATAAAAGTGAAGAGTGACCAGAATAGCCAGAACATCTGCTCAATGCAAGTCAGTGCTTATACAGAACCTCTGCAGAAAGTTGTCACTTGTGGTTATCCCACTACTACCAGCCAGCTACACCACAAGCATCTTCATTGCCATTTTCTTCGTCACCTAGGTTGCACAAGGGCTATGAATTCGCTTTTCCCATCCCTGCTGGCTGAGGAAAATGAGAGAAGTCAATTTCATCCTAGTTTGTTATGAAGAAATCATTCACTAATGAGCTGTCAACCAAGGAAAACAAAGCAACGCTAAATAAAACAGAGGACGAGTCTCTAGTGGTTTTAACTAGAGACTGCACCTCCTCTTCCAGCGCAGGGATAGAGCCATATTTTCCCTGAATATTTGAGCAATACCTGTAACTCTCTGCTTGGAGCAAGACAGCAGAGAAAGCAATGGAATACCATGACCTAGGCTTCCATGTTTGTCTGCTCTGTACCTGATTTGCTTTGGTGCCTATGCATGTTTCAAAAACTGGTCCTGGGGTCTCAATTCAGCAAGGCATAGAAGCAGGCATGTAGACACAAGCCTATTCCAGTGAGATTGCTTATGTTTTTAATGCAGTATCATCTAATAGATTGCTGAAGTGGGAGGTCTTTCTGCTTCAAGCTATATATCCTTGCAACATCTTTTAAATCTCAAACTGCCCAAACCAAATGAGAAGACAGACATCTGTAAAATGACATAGTTCTGACACATCTTCCATTTTCAGAGGAGCAATGTGAAAAAACACTCAAGTTTTTCTCAGCATTTTTAACACAGATGATTTTTCAAAGCCATCTCATTCTACATTGTTGTGGGATACAGGGTGATTAAAAGCTTAGTTGAATTGAAATCTCCAGTTGACCTGGCTGAGTGCACAAGAATAGCACATGACATCTTTAAATGCAAGGTCTTTCAGAGAAATGGGAATCAGACCTTTGATCTATCCCAGGAACTCACATTTCTAACTGTCCTGCAAGAGGCAGCAGTTTGGAAATTGCTGCTTTATAGAAAGTCTTTAAGGTCCTGCAGCCAGGGACCTTGGGGGGTGGGGTTGCTTTGCACAGGCATTTTAAAAAGCACGACACCCAGATTTTTTCACGGCTTTTTACAGCACGGTATTTGTGTCAGTGGCTGCTTGGGCTTTGGTCGGGCAAGGACTTTTCTCTTTCCTTTTTGGCTTTCTTTCGTGGGTTTTTGGGTTTTATTCCCTTGGCTCAGAAAAGCTGCACCTTGCCATGGGTAAGCTCTTCATCTGCTGCTGGAACTGCTCCACGAGACTCCTGCCTTCCCAGACGGGTCTGACACTACTTTGTCGCCTCATCTTGCAAAGGCCCCTATCAGAATGGGTATTTCAGGTCTGTCTTTTGTCTCAGTGGGGTGGTGAGGTCTAGTTCAATATCCAGCAGTTATTTATTTTTTCTTTTCACCTGACTGTGGGCATTCTTGTTCTTAATAAACCGTTCTTTTTTTCACTTTCATCTATTAGCATTTGTTTCTTATTGGTGGAACCCTTAGAGGAGATGACTCATTCCAGAATGTTGTCATTTAAATTGTCCCAATCCAAGACATCCACAGAAAGCTTAAAGCCAAAACTCCAACCTCTCCATTTCAGAGAGTCATGGTGACCTTGCAAATATTTACAAGAGATTTTTTAGGGCACTCAAAGGGTCTGCAGTCATCCAATGGCTGAAATGCATCATCTCCATCTAAAGATGAAGCTGAGGATTTGCAAACCTGTTGCCTCTTGGTAAAGAAGCATATGCAGCCCTTTGTTTAAAGTGTGTTTAATTCCACTAGACATCTCCATCAGACTGGACAAGTTTATTTACAGTGGAAGCCTACTGCTGAATATGACCTTTAGATGGTACATAGCTTAACTGACAATACTAAAGCATAGCGCTAAATCATGGAAGTGCTTAAAATTTTCCAGTGCACTTCCAATTGCAAGTAACAGAACACAAATGGAAAAATCAGATAACATCCTCAGATGTAGAGACTTGAATTACATCTGTTTCAACTGCTGGATGCGAACATTTTAAAGCCTACAGTTAATGTTCCTCAGACGTGCTCATATTAACATTGGCTCATGTTTTAGAATTGACCAGATATGTCACACAAGAGTTGTTCACTTTATTCTTTGTGGTCTGATAAAGACCTGACAGAACTGAAGTTTTTACTATTGAAAAAAAACCCACCACAGTTTAGAGGTGGTCATTTTTGATTAGATGTTTCTAGCTGTCTATTAGAGTGGATACATGAGTGCCTACATCTGCTTTGTAAAGATGGTACAAAACTCTCTCGCCAATGCCTTGAAACATCTGTTCAATGCTTGAACAAAAACCAGTGTTAGAAACAACCCCGGCTTTGATTTTTGTTTTGCAAAATCAACCTCTGACAAAACAAATGGCCCCTTCAGCATCACTGCTGCTTTGTCTCCCATGGATGACAGCCCTGCACCCCAGGTCCCTCACTGCCAAAATAGTCCCCATTTCAACTCCCCAGTAATGTCCGTGGCTCCTTGGAGGCATCCTGCCTGCCAGGCAGGGAAAACACAGTGCATGCCATGTGGCTGCTGCTTTTACCTTGGCTAAGAGGGTTTCCCTTCCCTTCCCTCCATCCACTCAAGCTTTCACCAAAATCCTGGAAGCCTCAATCCCAGTAAGGCTTTGCCCCTGTGTCAAGTTAGTGCAGTGACATGTTCAAAAGTTATTTGTGGGGGACTTGGATGCAGACAGGACTGCTCAATTGCAAATCCTGTTTCTTAATAAAACAGAACAACAGAAGTATCCTCTATTTTGGCCTACAGAATGTGAAGCTTTACAGTTTGTTTTATTAGCTATTGAGAAAGACAGTAACTAAGATGTAAAATCTGCAATGAATGACACTGAACTGCTTAAAAGACTGTTATAGGAAGCACACACATTACACATGCATACTTGAATAACCCAGATTTTTTGCATCTGCCAAGCTGCAATGGGAATTTCATGACTATAGGTCCCCTTATAGTAACTTGACATGACATACTGACAAGACACACAAAAAAAAGGGAAATTCAATAGGACAGGCGTAAGTTAAGTAGGAATAACTACCTGCAAAAATAAAGAGTGGTGGCCAACTGCTGGATAGTACATCTTCAGAGAGGCACCAGAGGACATGCTAATGCTCCCAGGAAAAAAAGGAATACTTTATACTGGGATTAAGTACACAGTAATATATATTTTAAGATACCTGAAACAATCTTTCCATATCCATAGAGATCTTATACCTATTGCTAGATCTTAGCTGCATACTGGGTCTGGTTTTGAACCCTGAATCTAAAGGAAGTTGTCATTCAGCTGGAGAGATGGGCACACATTTTGGGATTATTTAGTCTAAAGTGCATTAAACTCAGTGGAGATGGGAAAACATTTTAAGTCCATGGCAGATTACTGTAAAGAAGAAGAAATAATTTTTGATTGTATCTTTGGAGGCAGGAAACAACCTTATACTGCAGGAAGAAAATTCCAGGCTGGTATTGACAGTAATAATTATAGCAAAGTGCAAGGGCAGAAAACCCCAGAAGCTGCAGGGCAGCTGCTCCTGGAGATCTTTCAAGAAGGGGTCAGGTAGACATGCCAGATATCACAGAGTTTTTGGCAACCCTGCTCTGACGTAAGGAGACACGTAGACAATTTCCTGAACTGCTGCCCACCACTCCTTACCAGTTTAGTCTGCAGTCATTCAGAGAAAATGAACACGGAATATTCTTTTGAAATATTCTTTCCTCCTTCCCCACAATATATCACATGAAGTGGCTTTTAACTTTAATCTAAGTGTTAACCAAAATTTAATATTTTATTTGAACAGAACTAACTCTCATCCTTCTTCCACAGGATGAAGCCAAGACAGTTTGTAGCATAAAACAAATGCTACAGCCAAATTAGGCCTCCAGCACATTCTAGATCTGCAAATGTGATACAAGTCTGTGCATAAATCATTATGTTGGACTTGCAGAAAAGCATTGGTATCTTTGCAACACTGGGGACATGATTTCTGCTCCCTCTAACAGCACAGAAATGGGTTCCCCAAGCTCATTTGAATTCTGCACATAATCAGGATGTACCCCACAGTTCCATTGATTTGTTAGTTTTATGTTCCATAGTTGAATTTGTCCCTAGGGGTTTGTCATCTAATTCATTGAACAAGCAGAGATTTTAAGATAAATCTGGAAAAAATACAGAAGAAAATAAAACTGCTATCTTAATGAATAAGGAGAAAATTCTAGTAGTGGAAAGTGGAACAATCAAAGATAACAGACCAAAAAGATGTAATATTCTCAAAAACATATTAAAAGGAATAATCGGACAGAAATTTTATATGGGTATCTTAATACAAACAGAGCTGATGTTAAGGGATTATTTAAACAAGTCAAGAGAAGTTATCACCAGTTAATGATGAGTTTGTTAGCTTACAGGCTGTTAACACTCAAACAAACTGGTCATTAAATGTCATTACTATTTATTTTAATGGAAATTTACTAGAACCTTTATTTAAAGCTTTAAGAGGAGGGAGAGTCGCACCATGCACATGTGGAGTCCCACAAATCCAAACAGATTTGCCTGGATTTGAAACAAAAAAGAGAAACATTTCACAGCATCAATGCCTACCTCTCCTCTAGCAATGGGATATTAGGCACATGTGGATTCTCTGAAAGAACTTCATATCTAATAAGAACCACTTGAATCTTCATTACTTTGTAGTGTCATTATGGTAAGTGGTTCTGATCTGTGTCCTTTAGAAGCCCATTGCAAATCTCATTATTATTACACAGAAGTTTGATAAAGCTCTTAAAGTCATCTCTTATGCACCTTCATCCCCTTGGAGTTTAGTGGAAGAAAAAAAAAGGAGGAAAAAATAAAAATAGAAATAGCAATATATTAAAAGGGAACTAGAAGTAATAAAACTCCAGATTTTTTTGCCTCATTATGATGATAAGCTAAAATACAGCAAGTTGCTCAGGGAAAAAAAAATTGAATTGATCCCTAATGTAAGACTAGTCTCTAGTATACACTCTCAATAAGGTATGTAGTCATAAGAAGAGAAAGCACAGTCCACTGTGGGGGGGGGGGGGGGGGGGGGGAAGAAAAGCACCCTGTAGTAGATCTGGAGGCACAATTATATTCCTAACTCTGAGTAACTGTGGTCAGTAACTGATTGACCACAAATTAATTCATCCTCTACAGCATCTTCCCCTGTCATTTTGCCTATTTAATTTGTCTTTCCCTACATAGAGGGTAGTACTGATGTGCTGAAATTCTTCACACAGATTCCTCTGTTCTCCCAGTTACAGAGAAAACAGATCAGAGAAGAAGTAATCTACTGCAAACTGCAGAGCGACCAGAAAAGGATACAAAGAAGTTTTGGAAGCCATAAAAATGCGCAGAAAAATCTGTTCCACTAAATGCCCCTAAAAGTCAGCAAATCAGCCTTTGGAAGAACATCCCTCCCCACTAGTCAGCAGGACCCACAGATTTGCCTTCAATGAGAAGCCTGAAATTAAAAGAGGTTTCAACATCCACTATATGCTTCCTCAGTGAGTAAAAACACAGGACCTTCAAAAGCTCAGAGAAGTTTCTAAGCAGATTATATGGTGACTGTCAACCTCCTTCACACAGCTTTTTCAGCTATATAACTTGCAGTTTCTGCAGTATCTCATGGTTAACAGGAAAGAAGATAGAAGGGGAGGAATATTTGAAAGGCAAATATTTCCAATGTAGTCACACATTTATTGAGTTGGATCTGGCTTTCAGCAGAGCTGAGCATCCACAGCTCTAAAAAGTCCCTGTTAACTCTGGGCACTCATGACTGACAAAAGCTGAGGCTGTCAGGGAGGCCAGGATCTGATTACTGCTCATGCTCAACCCCTGTGCAGCTCTTCAGAAATCTCGGGCTGGAGCTGAGAAGTGACCTGGTGTCAAAACTGAGAACCAGGCCCAGGAGCCTTCACCACTTAGCCTGAAAAAATTTATTTTTCTTAATTTCCCATTTCTATGATTTGCTCTTTGTCTTTCAAATATTTCTCACTTTCAACCTCCCGGGATCTGACAGCCTCCTGTCTAAATGCTCACATGTGCCAGACCCATTGTTAATATTATTTCACAAGATATTAGGATTTCAGATGCATCTCCCTTGCCTTGTTTGCAAGAGCTTTTCAACAAAAGACTATGGACATGTCTAAACTCCTAATATTTGCTGTGATAATACCATTTAAAGGAAAGCAGGCTGGGAATGGCAGAGAATAACTGATATTTTCATTTAGCTGCTACTGTGACTGGGATTTAGAGAACAATCTGATTGATGTCTCGGCTTCATTTAAAATAAAATAATTAGGCTACTAAAATCAGGAAAGTATATTTTCATTTTAACTGGTCTGTGTGCTTAGCCCAGGCTCCAAGAAAGGACATGGAACGTTACAGGAATGGAAATGAGGGATTGGAGTAGGAGAAATTATATACTGTAAATTAGAGGCAGACGAGGAAAGGATATGAAAAAAGGTCTGGCAGAATTAAAATAATCAGAAACTAAGAGGAAAAACCAAGAGTTCAAAAAAAGATGTCAAGTATTCCATTAATCATCATTGTGGGAGGTAACAGAGGGTGGACAACAATATGAGAAGAGGACCGAAGAATCACAACTAAGAGGCAGAAAGCTGTAGATATGACTAAAACTGGCATAAAATTCTTCTTTTGTTCCTGTTTCGAATAGCTCTCTGGTCGCTGCCTAGTAGGAACAATGAAAGATTGAATGAGGGAAGAAAAGGCTCCCAAACTGCATGAAAAAGTTGTAAGATCAGACCTATTGATATATGCATGACTTAAGCATCTTAAACCCCCAAATAAATGCACTTTTAAGATATTTTTATCCTTTGCATCACTCTATCACAGGACAAAGGCAGTTAAAACACTGGACATAAAAAACAGACCAAGGAATTTTGAATTTGATCTCTTAATTTTGTTAAAATTCAGGCATATATATCAGCTGTGTAAGAATTCAGAAATAGAATCACTTACACCAGCTGGACAGTCCTCATTATACAAATACAGAGACCCTGACAGCAAGAAGTGCAACACAATGCACTTTTTTGAGACAAAAAAAAAAAAGCCTTTTATTAATGTGAAGCCAAGACACAGTACTTTCCATCTGCACACACACAGACCATGAGACCACAGCGAAAAAGTTAATCACAGAGATCAAGCCAGACATGGAGTGAGAGTGTGATAATACCGACTCCAGTGGCCAACAGCATCAAAACATAATGTAAAGCTTCCGGAAGCAAGGAATCTGAGGCAATGAACTGAAAACAACTTGAAAAAAAATCAAGTAATATCTCCACTGGATCTTTACAATCCCTCCCACAGTGTGAAAGCCTCCTCTGACTATGACAAGAAAGGGACTAAACACTCCTTCTCCCCTGTGGTGATCACTCCATGTAACTCAGATTCATGGTTGTGTGGTCTTTCACACCTACATTCCCTCTGGAAGCCAGTCACCCATAAAATATAGTATATGAGCTGCACTATATTAGCTGGAGAAAAATGAAGCTCTCAAAATCTGAGAGAAAGCTGGAAGAAATTTAGTCTAAGTGAATATTGCATACCCAAGGGACAGAGGTACTTGGAAGAAAAACCTGTTAAAAACAGATTGTTTTCCCCCTCTTCAGCATCTTAACTTTTTCTTTTCCTTTCTTTTTTCCTCTAATTTAAAATAAGTTTGTCATCCCCCAGCCACCTCTTTCTCAGCACAGAGAGGTTATTTTTGGAACATATTGACTTGTATAACAGCTTTTCTTTTCTCACCATCAGTGAAAGATGTATTTGGGGGTACCTGGGTCTGGGTGCTATTCTACAAGAAAGGTGAAGACCAACCAGGGAAAAAAAAAAAAAAAAACAAAACAAAAAAGTAGATTAAAAAAGAAAAAAAGCCAACCAGCAGAATTCAAAAGAATCATCCTAATCATCCTAGATATAAACCCAGAAAACATATGCCAAAAATATAGGTAACAATTGTTGCCCTTGTAGTTCAATCTTGTCATAGCTACCTTTCTCTGGATGCTAACAAAGCAAGTGTTTCCAAAGGATAGGAAATCTGTGCACCTCATAGTCTGCTTTAGTTTGTTACCACATCTACCCTGTCCAACCTTACAACTGCACTACACACAGAATAAGAATGTAAGTTTTTTCACTAAGGTCTCCAAATTTCTTCACTAATTAACATTTTTATGGTCTCTGCCACTAATAAAACTAGATTAATTAGCTGAAAGGAATTGTAAGTAAAACAGGGATTTTGCTCCTACCTGATACCCAAACCATTAATCAATTATTGGTGTTCATGGATGTATCTCGTACAACACAAATTAAAATCCACTTTCTCTCAGGCCTAATGTATTTTGACTTTTCACACTATTTACTGAAAACCAACTCTTGATAGCTCAGAAAATTGTACAGGAGGTACATCCAAAATATTCACAATAAAAGTAAATACCACGCTCCTCACATTAAAGAGACAGACTTTTGCCTCCTATTGGGTAACCATTAAGGGTGTATAAAAAATATGTGATAAGGACCTTGCAAGCTGGCATGGCTCAAATACTGTATATTGATGAACCACGTTGGAATGGAAATTAGATGAAAAGTATTCTTGTAGTGGTACTTTAACCTAACTGTTGACAGATGGAGAATGGAAGCAACATAAATGCTCTCTTTTTGTGTCAGCACTATAAAAATGTCTGAGTAGCCCATGAAAGATGGAGATGAAAGCTTTGGCAGCCGTTAGAAACTGTGCCTCACCTCAAGCAATAACTCATTCCCATGGTATTATGAAAATGGTTTTATTGCAGAGGGTTATTTCTCCCCCTTCTGCAAAAATTGCTGCTTATCAGAAGAGCAGAAATAAAGCCAGAAACTCCCAGTCTTTTAAATTCTCCTCCGCAATCTCTTTCCCAATGGTCAGGAATTTAATAAAATATAATATTTGATTAAACCAGTTTGCATTCCTTTCTGAAACTGACACCATTATCTGAAATACAGCACTTTCAAGGTCCTGCCATTAGTTCACAGCAGCTTAGTTGCCCATTGCATTTATTTGAGTATTAATTCTCTTCGGAACTGCCTTGATGGGAATCCAAATCTTTTGGCAGACCAGGACAGGAAATCAAATGGAGCTAATAAGGGCAGGAAGAAATTCAAAAGCAGCGTCCAGTAAGGGGGTTGAGATTGGGATTGGTTTTGTTGGATTTTGGGTGGTATTTTTTGGAGGTGTCTTTTTATGCACAATGCATGTTGGGTACAGCTTGTTTCAAAGCAGTCAAGCTTCATTAGAGAGCAAAACAGAGCCAGGTGTATTTTAAAGTCAAACACTCACAAAATCCAAAGTATGCATGATCGCCATTATCAACACAACTGGAAGTTACATCAGTACATCCTGAAGGGACTGCAGACTCCCCAAGGCACAGGAATTTAGCCTGAGAAGTGAATGTTTAGAGTCAGTGCAAGGCAGCAGAAGGTGTCCATATTGGACCGTGCAGTCTCCTCATCATACCAGGGCCCTGCAGAATGTGCAGCTGACATACCACAGCAGCTTTATCCAGATCTTTCTTGACACTCCAAAGCCACTTTTTTTGGCAGCCAGTTTCAGGAATCCCTCTATAAAACTATCCTGATGGACTGGCCAAACCTCATGGGATGGCTGCAATGAAAGAATGTAGCCTCGCTTGGTTAAAATACATTTTAGTTTTACTTTCTTCAATGTTTTAGGACTCTGCATAGCCAAAAAAAAAAAAAAAAATCTAGGCAAGTTTGGCTTCAAGTGGTGTTGACAGCATTTTGTCTAGGCCAGTAAGACTATTCCCTACACTTTTTTCATCAGTCACATACACGTGTGTGAATGTGTGCTCATAAAAAGAAGGGGAAACAGTGGCAGAAATAGGCTGGTACATCTCTGCCAACCAACTCTAAATCACAAAATGAATAAAAAACAAACTTGGAACAGGCTTGACAGACAGAGAGCATATGTTCTCAGACTCAAAGGAAACCCTAATTGACAATTTTACAACTGTGGTAATTTTTCAAGTGTTATGGGCTCCCACAAAACATATAATGCTCCCACTACAAAGGGAAGAGAATGGCTGGAATAGCTCCTCAGCCTCTGGTGGCACTCAGCCCTTTGCTGCTCAGGCACTGATGTGAATATCTGCAAGAAAATGTTTACCCTGCACCTTAGAAGGATATTTCCGAAAAGCAAATTCATTTTTCTGTCAAGATGTCTCTAGTATCACACTGAGATTTTCCAGAAAGAGGGTCTCGTTCCCCAGATTGGGCATTTTAGACAAGTCATGTGTTCCAATGGCTACTGGGAGATACTTGCACAGCAGCTTAGCTTATTTTTTTCTTAACCACTGATATATTTACCCAGAAGAGTAGCAGTAGTTGCACTTAATGTTTGGGAGGCCTCATTCTCATCACATGCTCAGAGATAGGACCCATCCACCCTTTTAAACTTTGATTATACAGATCTGAGCTAGATTTTCCCCAAGCTGTATTTTGGCCAGCCAGGTGGTTTTTGAGTGCTCTGCACAGAGAAAGGTTGTTCATAATCCTGTAGTATCTCTACTCAGGTCTATTTACAAAGGAGCTTAGACAACACCACTCTATTACTCCATGTCTTAGTGAGGAAGCTGAGCACCTGCCTTGGAGCACAGTCATTTGCTCCAAAACCATATAGCCAGCTGAGCTAATCACTCAGCTGTGTATTTACTGCTGTAGAACTACATACTCAGAGACCATTTACAGAAAAATGTCATCTGCCACCATTACAAATGCTCAAATCTCCCAGCATTTCCTTGTTAAACCACACACTATCCGCCTTTTCATCTGAGCCTTACCAATCTCAACATCCAAAGGCTGTTCTAAGGGACAAAGTTCTTCAGAAAGAGGAGAAAATATATTTTCATTTCCTATCCGTCCTAGGGCAGCAGTTGGTTTGAGTTCAGCAAGGTAACATCAGTAAAGTCCTATATACAGAATATTTATTTGTTTAAATCAGGAGGGACTTATATATTCAGTATTTGCTGAGTCTGGTCCTTATTAGAGAGCTTTGCAGAAATATTAGTCACACATACAGATTGTGCATTTTAGATTTAAAATGACAGACTGTGTCTGATGTTGAAAACTTTGCTACTTTGCTTGTACAGTAGTGTTTGTACAAAAGTTTTTTTTAAATGCACTTGATTTGCATAACACCATTATGAGTTACACTGCTTCAGACTCTTTTAATAACAATGGGGTGCTATGGATTGACATGATCACTTATTATAGCTTCAAATAATATGCAAATAACACTTAAATGGCTTCTCCCAGGGTCATTACTGTCAGTCAAATTAATACCTATATTTTGGCTTCTCATTTTTATGTCTGTAACTAACATTAAGATATAAAAAATCCAACTTCCACACAAAACTTGTAACAAGCAGCTCTTTTGCTAACAACTTGATTTAAACTGCCAGGAAAACAACAGAACTCAGTTGCAATGCCACAGTTATAATTTTGGTTGCCCTGTTGCCCTCAATGCCATAAAGATTAGGATAAATTTTGTGTCAGGACAACCACTATTTATGGACATCAGCCTAAAAATTATGTATATCATCCCTTTATCATCAAGAGAGCTTTCTTTCTTCTGGCAGAAAACTGTCCTTTGCAGTACAATTATGGTGCTACAAATAGCCAATAAAGTACCAGTACCACATAGCAGAGCCTGGGCTTCACTCAGCTTGCAGGAAAACTGTTCAGTGTAGGCAGATGTGTCCAGTCGATGATGTCTCCATGAGGGAGAGATTATTTTTGAGGGCTAGATTTTAAATTAACACCACAATAAAATTATTCTTACATCAGTCATCTTTACTCTGCAATGTATTCATAAGCAACATTCAACCTAATAACTGTAGCTAATACCACTACAAAAAAACCAACCAAAAAAACAAACCAAAAAAAGACTTCAGCACTTACTGGAGAGGAAAAAAATAATAAAAAGTAAAAAGCCAATGTCTCAGTCAGATATTTGCCATAGAAAGCCTGTTTTTTGGTTTCTCAATTTTGGGAGGAGGAGCTACTTCTTCTGCTTGGGAAGTTCAATCACAGCTACAGTTTCTCAGATAGAAATTTGTCTTCTACCCTCAGAAAAGATAGTTTTACTGACAAGCCTCTTGTCATATTCCCAGCCAAAAGGGAAAAGCCGGAGTGATGGGCTCTTAACTGGCACCTGAGAGCTGCTCAATGCCTTCTCTGCCTTAAGGTTTTTTTATACTAACCCCAAGCAAATCAATTCAATTCTCCCCACCAACAGGGTTGTCTCCTCCTTGCAGTAAAAAGGCTGTGAGGCTGCAACACTGACCTTGAGGTGCTCAACTACCATTTTATGGTGGCCTTATCAGTAACCAAGCTAAACAACAACAATTAATGATGGCTAAAGCTGTCGTTTGTTCTTTGCTATCCATCCCCAAAATGCCGGCTGAGGCAATGCCAACTAGGCTGACCTGTCCTTTTCAGCAGAATTAGACCTATGTACAGAGATCAGCAGGACAAGAATGAAACAGTTAGAAAATGCAGCACACCTCACATATGTCCTTATGTAGGAAAGCCAGAAATATTAGCATAATCACAGTGTGCTTTTTTAGCATTAGGACAGAGGAGGCAGAGGGAGCTTGTTGTTAGTGCAGACGATTCAGCCAGACAACAGTTGGCCTTACTAATTAGCAAAACAGTGCCACTTTAAGAGCTCTCTTTTGGTAATCCTCAGGGAATTTCAGAAATCAAGGTAGTAAATATGCTTTCCAGAAGAGCTGGCAAGAGCTAAAACCTGCACAGCCAAATACCTATGTGCAAGGAATGACTATCGTGAGCAAGTTCCATGCTGAGAAAAGCCTGGATTCATTCACTCATTCATTCATAAAAAATATTGCCAGCCTGCAGGTTCCACTGCAGGTCTCCTAAGAGTTGTGTTTTGGTTTGCTCTGCGCTCCCCTTTCAAGCTCTTGAAAGTGGATGATTATCAGAAAGTAACATTTTTAGTGTGCGTTTCTTGCCCTGTTAAGGAACAAAACTCAGAAGTGAACTTCTTAAGCCCAAACATGAGAATAGAATTAAATAAACATGCTTCATTCCTTTTGAGGAGATTCAGAGAATTTTGGAAAAGAACATGAGATTTTTTAAAAGCCTGGAACTGGGCTTAAAAATTTATCTTGCTTGCTATCAAAACTGCATCATTTAAATAAATCTAACCCCTTGTTTCCATGTTTATCCAAAGGATGTCTCTGTTCTCCCATGCAGCAGCCTGGAGCCAGCCCCCACCGCAGCATGGGGCAGCTGTGTGCTGTTCATGGCAAGTTAACATGCAAGCCAGGCTTCCAGTAGATCTCCAGCTCTACGTACCAAGCTGGAGATAAAAGAAACAACTCTTCTGGGAAAAGCTGTGTACTTCATACCGCACTACGCTTACTTCAGCCCATATTAGGGTATTTAAGGCACTGCTGATTATTTAGCATAATGATTCAACTAAGGGTATTCATTATAAGGCTGTCTTGGAAGACATAAAGATCAGTTCTCCTGCACAGGGTATTTTGGCTCTATAAAACATATGATGGCTGCAGAGAAAGATATGCCCAAAGTATAGCATACAAGAATAATAACCCTAAATGCAGAAAGCATATTAATATTTCATATGGGGAACCAGAGACACTGGAAAGCACTAGGGGCCCTATCACATGATAATTATTTGATAGGACACTACATCCAGCCATAGGGATAATTCTCAGAGTTTACAACTGCTCTGTTTTCATTGGCAGGCCTGGCAGGCAGCACTGGACACACTGACAGCAGGAATTTGGTTGTGGGAGCAACTCCTGAGTAATTAATCTGGGTCAGGGCAGGATCTGGTTTCAGAGGAGTCAGGCTCCTTACTGGCACTACTCTCTAAGCTTTGTGTCCAGCCCAGTTGTCCCATTTCTTCTGTTCATGTAAGTCAAAGGATTGTTGCCTGCTACAGAACATAGTGGATTGAAATAATTTGTTCTGAATTAGGCTGCCACAACATTTTGGTTTTGTCCAGCCCACTCGCAGATGAATTGTCAAATGCTAAAAATGTCCTGAGATGTAGGATAAGTGTTTGGATTTAAACACCCAAACTGGCCAATCTGACAAGCCACCAGGTCACTCAGAAGGCTGAGTTCAAGCTTCAAGCGTGAGGCTTGTGCAGCAGCTTAGTGGGAAAAAAGGTAAAATCCAGTGGTTTGCATCACAGAAAATAAATCCTCAAAAGATCCTGGACTATGATTCATGCAGACATCAAAGTCTGCATCTCCCAGTAACAGCATTAAAAGGCGCCCCAAAAGCCTCAGAAGGTGATGCTAGGAGACATTAAATAGCAGGAAAGATACCACAAAAGCCTAATGTTGTGAGAAAAGCCTGGTGTTTCAGTCCTTCTAACCCACAGTTAAGGAGACAGATTATAACATTAAAAGTGAGAAAATTCAGAAACTGAAAAATTCAAACCTGAAAAAGAGCAAATTGTTCTGAGGAACTTAGAATTGTACTAAAATCTTATTGTCATGGGACTTTAAAAAGGCCAAGACCATGGCAAGAATGAAAGCAGGGTAAGGAATTTATATGGTTAAAGAGAATCTCTGCTACTACTGTAAATGCTACTGCTAACTTACCTTTTGTAAGGGAGAGACTATACAGAGTGCTTCAGCATTTCACCCAAACTTAAATATTTAACACCTTATCTTCATCTCCATTCCAGGTGCTTACACCGTGTATGTTGTGTGATATTTAAATGTCTCAATAACAGCATTTTCCTTAGTTTCTGGAGGTCCCTAGGTGAGGCTAGGCTTGACCCAAAACTGAAGTTAAGACAAGATGATCTTATTTCACTATTCGTCTTCTACAGTTCTGAGCATGGCATTGAACCTGTCCTTTCCACTTCTGTGCAGAGTAGCAAAGGTAAACTTTGATACTATTTTAATAGGTTTTAATTTCTGGAGCAGAAATGACCACTCACAATGTTCTTCCTCTTAGTATTTCCATACTTATTCAACTTTAAAATGGATTAAACAGTTTAACTAGCAGCCTGGAGGTTTTTCATTGTTTCTCTCATGTATTTGTTGCATATATTGGAACACACATAAAAGCACAGAAGTATATGCACCATATTGTCTTACATCAAAACATTGCCTTTCCTTGAAACTCAGACTCAGCAGTCTTTTTTTTTTAATATATATATATGTACATGCAAATAAAAATAAAACTGCCTGTGAACAGCTTCCAGGCATCAAAATGTCTCAAGTGTCATCAAACTTGCATCACCAAAAAAGAGCCTTTTGCCTCCTCTCTTCCCCACACTACCAAAATACATTCATTAAAATTGTGTTTCCTTCTCCAGTGTGAGCTCATCCCCTCATGCCACATTCTGACCTTCAGAAAATAGGCTGCTTCTCTGCCCGAACAGCATGCTACATAAAGCCCAGATCTCCATAAAACTGTTCTCTAATTGCTCATCAATGACCACATTTATCTCTCAGGCAGGCCAGGCTGCAGTGGTTAATAGTATAAATGGTGTCTAGCAGAACAAGGATGGAAGCTCTGTTTATCTCATAGATATCGGGATGGAAGTCTATATAAGCTTCAGTAACCTAAAGACATTATTCACACAAATTTTTAAGCCTGTTAACAAAATTCATTAGAACTTTGAGGCTTTGGAATAACAACCCATTGAAACAAAGCGATAAAGAGGACAGCCACTGCTGTCAAAGGGAATTTTACATATGGTTAAAGCAATTACATGATCAAGTAGGAGAAGGTTAACGTCAGGCAAAAGTTGAAAAATAATTAAGACTTTAACTTAATTCCATTCCAGCAAACAAATTCTTAAAAAAGAATAAATTAAAATCTCACATTTTCCAGTAATTCCAAATCAGTTACATTTTTACAGTATATAAATAATTCTAATTATGATCTTAGAAGGTCAGCCTTCCTGCATGCTGGCATTTAGAAAACTGTTAAAATAAATTGTCTACATGCACTGGAAACATAATACAAAGAATGATCTAAAAAGGCAGGAACAGGAGGCCAATATGAGCAAAGCTCTTATGTAATGTCTGACAAAGCCCAGTGCAAGTGCAGAACTAGAGCTCACATTTTCCTGGGGACCATTCTTTTTTCAAATGAAACATGAATCTAAGTCCATAAATAGACTCTTCATGTTGGAAGAGTGAATGGAGGACTTGAAACAGATGCATTAAGAGAAGATCATAAAAGAAATTTATCAATGTAATGGGTAATTAATTATAACTCCCCATCTACAGATGGAGGTGGCTGTGTTTATCAGCCAGGATTCCCGGAATGCCAGGTGGCTGACAAAGAGCCAGGCAACTCCTCTGCCTGTTCACCTACCTATTTGTGACTTATCTAGGTTACAAACATGTGGTCTTAACTTATTCCCACTGGGTTAAAGAAAGTAATTGCTGTCAATTCTTGTGTTTATTATTACAGAACTTGTGATATCTGCTGCTATTTTGTTAAACTCCAGTCTTGAAGGTTTTGTGATTACACCTAAAATTAAGGAAGGTCAAATGACTTCTAATCTTAACTATTTCAGAGAATAAAGTGAAAATTATTAACCAAAACATAGATGTAATATTTGTAAATATCAAATTAAAGCTTTTTGTATTTTGGGGTGTCATGGTTTGAAGGACAGGTGTCTTCTAAGAAAAGCAGGAGCCTCCCTTGAAATGGAAAATATAACCCCCTTCCCTCCAAATTATTATAACTTTGAAATTAAGAAAACTTCTTTTGTCTCTCCTAAGTACCCAGCCGCTATTGTCTCTCAGCAACAAAAAGTAGGAGAAAATTCTCTAGGAGAAAGAAACCAAAGGAGAACTCCTAAACCCCAACATGGAGATATGAACAAGTGTGCAAAATTTTCATATAAATCTTACCAAATGTACAATGTCTGCAACACTCTGTTTACAGACCACCTGTAGCTTTGAATATACAAATTTAGAAAGAATTCTAATCTTTTAGTATCTTTGTTATCATGCACAACATGAAATATTGAATTACATGCACAGATCTGCTTCCTAAAAATATTATCTAAGAAAACTTACTCACATTTAAGGTGTATTAAAAAAATCCCTCACAACAGGAGAAGGCATTTTTTATTATGTGAATATCTGGTTCTCTTAGCATATAAAACATTGGTGTCTGCTGCTGGGAACCAGGAGAAGGCATTTTACCTTATGTGATACGGAGTTTCTCCCACTCCTCTAAGTGCTACCTGTGTGCAAAAAAAAAAAAATAATAATCCAAAAAAGCAATAAGTATAATGTTTGTGAACTCCATGTGGGCACCTACTTGAGCTAAGCAAAGGGATACACATTGGTAAGATCAAGGTTCCACTAAACTGATTGCCATTAGGAAACTAGAATAACTTGAAATATAATCCATCAAGTGCAAGCATAATGATAACTGGAGTGCTACCCTGGTCATTCAAGTCTCAATTTAATTAGCAGATAAGGTCATTCACTGACAGTACTTTATATCTGAAGTTGATTAGAAGAAAAGGAAAAAGAAAACCCTGCTCAAGAGCTTCACGTTAGAAGAGTCCTCTCTTTCTAAGAGAGGATATAACAATACACTTTAATTTCAGGCGCCAATAACTTCCAAAAATGTTTAGGTCCTTCAACTAATCTGTTAAAAATGTAATCAGCATGAGACAGGTGCCTAAGAGCAAAAGGAACTCAACCAAGTGTGGTGCCACAATGATAAGAATTCACATGGAAAGATTTCAGAAACAAGATTTTGCAACTCTATTGAAAAATTTGCAGGATCTTTCCACTCAAACTCTCCTGTTTATTACATCTTTGGTGTATCTCAGCTGGTCAGTTCTGGAAATGATCAGATATCCAAAGAGCTCCGATCATCTTGCAGCTAATGTCCAGTGCTTACTGATAAGCACTTTGAAATTCTACCCCAATTTCAAGCTCACCTGCCCATGCTGCTGATGAATTGTGGTCCCTTGGCAGACTAGAGGAATGGGATGATGGGGGCACCCGAGGAGCTTCAACAAATTTGCAGATCTAAGCCCAGGCTGCCTGGGTAGTTGGCTCAGCAGAACTGTTCCAGAAGCACAAAAGTCAGCCCAGGCTCTCATCCATCAGGTTTACTGGTGAAAGAACACCAAACCAGCCCTACTTAAGGAATGAAGTATGTGCCTGGGATGGTTTGAGTCTGACCCCAAGGCCAGGCTCAAAGGCACTTCTTCACGGCAGTATAAAGCTAACTGCTAACACTATAAAGCTAACTGTGAACACCAAAATTAAGCATACAGTAAGGAATAAGATACTGAGGAGACCAACACAGGCTGTGTAGGACCATTCTAATTTTTCAGGCAAGGTAAAAAGTATCAAAAATTGTTGCTACAACCTGCTGAACCTCACATTGCACAAGTCTGAGTCCCAGATGAGTGGCAGGGAAACATAAATCTGACACGGATTGCCTTGTTAAAGAGATGCAGAATGGCTGAGGCCGATCCATTCTGTCCACCAAAAAAAATGAAAAAGCATACAAGGCTTTGTCTGTGCCTGATAACTCCCTGAATGATTAGCACCTTGACAGCTGAATCCCTCCAAAATGACTTTCAAGTCCCAGGGGTGGCCCTGGCACCCTATAGGGGCCAATGTCCATCCTCCAACCTCCCAAAACCAGCAGGTTCCCAAACACTTTCCCATCATAACAGGTAAGAGCGACGAGACTTTATTGTGAATGGACATTGAAGGAACAAATGTGACAGCAAAAAGCATTTGTCTACTCACCAGGGTTTTTTAAAATAAATAAGTGAGAGGGTACTTGGGAGTGACAGCAGAGTCAATTCTTGTGCCTAAAAGAGCTGCAGGTATTACAGATTCTGTCCTGCTTCCTCCTCCAAATCCTTCCTACCTCAAGGCCTGATCTGCACCAGTGGGAATAACTACAAGTGCTATAAGTGTACAAGTGCAGCCCTGCCTTTAACTAACAAGGCAGTTCTAGAGAGCTGTATGTCCCTCAACTTCAGACAGTAATTTGTATATTATTGTGTAAAGGGGTCAACTTTAGGCAAGTATTAGATTATTTATAACTTCAAATAAGTTACTTTGCATGCTCATTTGCCAGACTTCCATATGAGGCAGCATTTGATAGAAATATGGAAAATGGCCTGAACTTTAAATGACAAACAGATGAGAAGGTCTAATAAAAATCAAACACTTTTGAAGGCCATGTGTTTTCACAGGAAATATAAATGGGATATTTAATTGATACTGACTTCAGCTCATGGTAACATTTTGGGTGATCTCAATTAGTGGGGTTACAAAAAACAGTAAAGAAAGGAATTTGATTATGGCTAGCCCTGGAAAAAGGGATCTGGCATTCCCTACTTTTCTTAAATCAGGGAGTAATCTCTTTTGTAATATAACTATCCAGTTGACATATTTTTGCAGTCACCAGGCATAGTAGGAGCTTCTTATGCCAAAGATGCTAAGTACTGGCCTATTTTCTTTTAATCAGTTTTGGGTTTTGATCTCTAGTGATTTGGACAGGTCTGAGTGCAGAGGTAGCTCAGGGCTCTGAAGAAACAGGTTTAACTGGCATTTCCCATAGAGACTTGTTACTCAACTGTGTATTACTTAGCTTTTCTGAAATGTAACCCCCAACTGCACAAGTGGGGATATATCTTTTCAGAGGGGTTAGGTGAGGATAAATATAGTGAAGGACAGAAGGTACTCATGTAGTATGTTAGGCACTAAGACGACCTAGAAGTTATTTATTTCCCAGCTGGCATCTGCCCATGTAGGAGCAACCAAAGTTCACTGCTTCTCATTCAGAACTTCACTCAGATCATCAAATTGTTTTAAGCTGGGAGTTTAAAGCATTTCCACCAACAAAAATTACATACGATTTTCTGGCTCAAGATGGATGGGCATGATTTTTTTATTGCAGTTACAAAATCCTTTGGGCAGAAACAGTTTCTAAATAAAAAACATCTTATTCAAACAGTTTACACACAAATGCACTACCAAAATATTTTTTTACCTGTGCCAGGAAAGCCTTTTGTATCAGATTTAACATATTCACTAGATCTGCATTAAGAAGCACTTTTTTCTTGGTTCACAATGAACAAGAAAATTGTATCTTATTGGTCAATTTTAATACCATCATTTTCTAAGAAAGTTGTAGTACCTGCACAGAGAATCTGATAGTTTTACAGAAAAAAAAGTCAAGTCTGAGCTTCTTCTGTCTACTGTTCATGAACCTGTGAATATTTATCATGTCCAAAATAGTATTTATCATATCAAGGCACTGAAACCCAACAGAATCTATGACAGACTAAAACTGGTTTAGTTGGCTAAAAAAGCTAACAAAACAACAACAAAAAAATCACCCAAAAATAGCAAAAAGAAGCATTGGCCTCTTTTGAGGGAAGGAAAGTTCTTACAGTCAGTTTGAACATGAATGGACTAATTTTTCCTCATAATTGTTAACTATCCTCTTCCCAAGAGAGGCACCATTTAGTGCTTGTCTTGGGCATAAGGATTAAAAACAATGAGGAACAGTGAGATAAAGCACCTCCATTCTGGACAGGAGCAAGGCTTTCACTCTTTTTTACTTGGCCAAAGCAGCCTCCTGCTGATGCCCAGAAAGACCCAGCTTAATATATCCTTCTAGACCTACACTCTGCCTTCCCAAGCAACTGACAGAACAGGTTTATCCTTGATGCTGTAATTTTGGTGGTGGTGTCCTTGAATTTGCTCCTGTGGGTGTACCTTTATGCCTGAGGCTCCTCCCCAGTCTCACATAAGAAGACTGTTGCTCATTTGCAGCCATCAGATGGTAGCCACCTACCATTTGGGAACTCAACTGGCACAAATTCAAATCTAAAAGGCACAGAGATACAGTGCCATCTTCATTTCCAGTGAGGCTGGAGATTTAGGGAAGGGAGGAAATAGCAATTTTTCAAGTCACACACAGATTGTCTCCCTTTTCTACCCCTAAGTCACTCCTTACATCATAGCTATGGCAAGGTTCAAAAGAATATGGGGTATATTCACTGTTGTGCAAATCCAGCACTTATTCACAACTCAAAAAAAAAAAAGTTCCTTCCTCCTAATTCTTCTACAGACATAGCAGTCAAAAATAATTTGAGAACCTTAAAAAATAACTCCAAAAAGGCCCCCAAACAACATTCTTTCTCCTCTCACAAACAGAGTGGAATATTTACCACCTACAGAAAGTGTACAAAGAACTGATAAGAAATCCAGTAGCAATGTAAGTGCCCTTATTAAATACAGTGTCTATTGGGAATACAGGAGTTAGACTTGATATTCATGCAGCTAATGCTTCATCACAGCAGATCCTTTTCTTTTTTTGTTTGAATTTGAAAGCTAGGAGGTAGAATATCAGAACACCATGCTTTGGTGTTTTGAATTCATTTTTCTCATTAGGTTGTATGCTCCAGGATATAGTTAGATCCCCTAGAGATTTATCGTCTTTTGTACAACAATCAAAGGCCTTGAAAGGTGTATTAGTTTTGAAAACACATATGGCTTAGAACAGAGAGAAACAGGCTGATCAAACAGCAGGGGCAATGTACAAGAGTTAATAATACAAAATAATTCTGAGCAGAAGCCAGTTTTCACAAAGCAAACATCTCAATGTGAATGCCATATTGTCAATCAGATTCAGTCATTTTCAGATGTAATGGGAAGTGGAATACAATATCTACATCTGATATATGAACACAACTGTGAAGAATCAATACCAGCTGGCTGCAAAGCATTTGGTCATTTTAGCTAGCAAAACCAGGACGTTCAGACAATAAAAAACAGTCCAGACAATATGGGAACCTCAGATTTTTCAACATATCATTTGTAGGGCAATTTTTAAAAGAGGAGACAATGTTTCAGCAATGCTTTATCAATAAATCTGAATGTAGGCAATAACCTCAATAAGGACCAAGGGTCGAGGTGGAGTCTGTGTTCCTTCAGGAAAGGTTTATGCCTTCATATGTGTTACATTAGAGTCCAAATTCAGAGCTGCATATGAGCTGTCTAGTACCAGGTCTGGGTTTGGCCCTGCATTTTCTCATTATGCTTGTCACAAGATATCAAAAATAATCACGCTACACAGCACTATGAATGCTAACAAAATAAACCAGTGATTGATGAAGAACTTTATCCTGAAGCATCAGCTGTCTTTACTTCTGTTTCATAGATACAGCAGCATTAATTGTTTCCATACTTAACTCTGTTTTGCCAGAAATTAGCATCACTGCTATTTACTGAAATTTTATTTCTATGCCAAAGCTTTCTTTTCCCTTCTTCTTCTTCTTTCTCCTGAAGTCCTGGTCACATTATTTACCTTCACTTGTGTGTTGCTTAACACAAACTGTTTTTTTTAGTGGGGGGCCACAGGGGTAGCTTCTGTGAGGAGCTGCTGGAAGCACACCATGTCCAACAGACCCAATCCCCGATGGCTCTGAAGATGGACATGCAGCTCACCCAATTAGAGAGGTTGATAATGCCTCTGTGATGACGTATTTAAGAAGGAAATCAAAACAGTGTGCATGCAGTATTTTTCCCAGGAGTGGCAAAGCGCTGCTGCTGCCGGGGGCCATCCCCGGCATGGCACACCACAATGCACAGCCACAGCCACCACCATCTCAGTGCGGCCCACAGCAAGCCTTGTCTGCCTGGCCACCCCTAGCCAGCTGCACTGCGGGTGAAAAGGGCAGGAGTGGTGGCTTCCCCTTCCTGGCACCCCACATGAGGAGAGGCATTAAATAGCACCAGCACCATGGCGGCTGCCACTGCCTGCACGGTGGGGTGGAGCCACCTGACTGGCAGGGGAAGCATGACGAGCAATTCCCCAACAAGGAACCTAGATGAGATCAACTTCTCAGCGCTGCGGGATCTTGCAAGAATCTTTGAATTAGTGGAACTTGTTGAAGATGGCTCATACAAGCAGCAGTTTTTTCTGGTCAGAGGAGGAAGTGAGGACATGTGAGGGAAAACAACATGGCCACACCGAGGTTGGTGGAACAGAAAGAGAGGGAGGAGGTGCTTCAAGCGTTGGAACTGAGATTCCTCTGCAAGCCGTGGTGAGGACTATGCTGAAACAAACTGTCCCCTTGTGCATGCAAGTCCACGGCGGATGCAAAAATCCTTTCACACCCGTGGAAAAAGTGTTCTCGCCAGAGCAGGTGGATGTTAGAGAAAGCTGTGATCTAGTGGGAGACCTGAATGGAAAGAGAGGACTCCTGCTTCCAGAGATAGAGAGATAGGGCCCTTGCTTCCCAACTAGAGCAGCCTATCTTTAGAGGACTGCACCCTGTAGGCAAGTGACCCACACCACAACAGTTCTGGGTAAACTGTTTGCCCATGGGAGGGACCCCATGGCATAGCAAAGACTCCTCTCCCTGAGTGAACAGAAAAAGATCTCCAGTGGCAAACTGACCAAGACCCCATGCCCTGTCTCCCTGCACTTTCAGTGGGAAAGAGGGAGGGGCTGAGGGGAAAAAAAGGTGTTTTAAAGGCTTTTTTTACTTCTCATTATCCTCCTCTGACTCTGTTAATAATAAATTTACTTTATACCTTTAAATTTGAACCAGTTTTGCCCTTAGAGCGTTTTCTCCCAGTCCTTGTTTCAAGTCATGAGCCCTTCGTTAATTTTCTTTCCCTCTCCTTTGCCCAACTGTAGCAGGAGAGGGTAAGTGAACGACATTTTTGAATACCTGGCATTTGGCCAGTATCAAACCATGACAACCTAAAAAGCTGGATAAAAGAAACTTCATGTCATACTGCCTTCCCCAAGCCTTCCCACTTGCAAATTAGGCAGCACTCTTGGTGCTTTGAGAGCTAACAAGCTCTTGAAAACCTGAGAGTAGGTTTGGGTTTCTAATGAAGTGTAAATCTAGGGGATGAAGGAATTGTGTCATCAAGGAGGAAAATTTTCTACAGTGAGAAAGGAGCAGCCAGCACTACATTTTTCCTGCTTGGGATTTAGGCTGCCCTTAAGATCTGACATGCAACTGACACCCAAGAATACACCTGGACCTTGGTTCTCAGAAAAATCTTCAGGGACAAAGGGCAACAATAACCACAATGGGCAGAATGCCAACTGGCTGAATTTAGGAAGGAATGTCTGAGTAACACAGGACTTGCTAATACCAGGCCAAGTACTGACTTACAGTGAACTGGTTTAGCTCTAGGAAAACTCATTCAGAAGGACAATTATACAAGTTGAGGATCTGACCAGTATAATTTTCTAGGCATTTTTGTTGGTTTTGTTGAGAAAATAATGTAGAAGTTCACTCATTATGTTACATTCTACTCACACAAGGTCTTAAAGGGACCTCATGTTCCCAGAAAAATACCAAATTTAGTATTTATTTATAGAATAAATATGTTTGTGGTCCAACAGCATCAAGAAAGATTGCATGGCCAGCTCTGTAGGGTGACCTCTCAAAGAGTGGAATTCTGCAAAGTGCTGTCCTGTTCCACAGTCAGTACCCTCTGTGAGGATGCTCACAATGTAGTAAGAAAGAAGAAAACCTCAGACACGCAGCAATACCTTTGAGATAAAGGAGAACTCAAGTCTTCCAACCTTATCATGGCTCATATTTTTTATTTTGTTTGTTTGCAATTACAAGAAAAGAGATTAATGGCCATGTCTACTCTCATGGTTGCTACTATTTTGCCTGCACTTATTACTTTGTCAGCATCACAAAATATTGAAGATTAGTCCTTCTAAGCAAAGTTTACATACCTTTATACCTCCTCATGTAAACCAGTACACACTCCAAGAAGTTTGCAGCATCTCAACTTTTCTTCAACTTTTTCTTAACTCTCACACTGTCATATACAGACAAACTGAGAGCAAGCAGCAGTCAGACCACCTGTGTCCCCAAAAATCCTAGGGGGGAAAATTGAATCAACTCAACTGCCTACCCCTACTTCAAACAGCCTGAATACAAGTGAAATACAGGCCCTTTTACTTGATTTTCATAATATACCTGCTGAGCTGTGCCAGCTTTCCCAGTGCACTGGAGCCAATAGACAGACAAATCCTGGGTTATATCCCACCCCATTGACTCCAAGAGGCCTCCACACAATCTGTCCCCTGAAACACATCTGACCACAATTTTTATTTTTAGTTACGCCTGACAAATCCTGAACTGCTGATATCAGAATTTAAAGAAATACATGAAAAACAGTCTTTTTCCTTTTAAAACACTGTTCTCCAGGGTCTCCTAGAGATAATAATTACTGCTCTGCTCAGCTAGTGCTGTCATTATATCGCTCAATAAAATGGATCATTTTAAACTCTCAGGAGCATGGGAAGTGCTGCTGCTTCCTTGTATGAAAGTATGAATGTGTCAGTTTTGTTTAGCAAATATAATATTTCATGTCTTTGCTCTTGGCATTCGGGACTAGTACTGCACCAACAGCAAGGAGGCAAAGTAGACCCTACGCATTCAGACTTCTTTTAAAATAAATTAAGCATGTAAAAAAATCCCTCAGGTAAAAAGCAAACCTAAAAGAAAAGATTTCCCTAGGAACATGCAAAATACAAAAGTCATAGCCAAAACTACTCGAAACATTCTGATTCTCTGTTACGCTGCCAGAAATTGTACCTCACCACTGCATTAGTGGTTCACATAATTTCCACTGCAGTTGCCAGAAGATATGGCTGTATCTGACTGTTTTTAACTTAAGTTGCTAGGGTAATAGCCCACACCCCACAGGAAAGTGGGGGCAGTCAAACAGCCTCAACACCCCCTATTTCCAGCAGTACTCATTATTTCCTCCCCAGTTTTAGTGGCTGTACAGTATTACATGTAAAAATGCCTTCTTACTGGCCCAGACTTAAAAAGTATCAATGATCTCCCAAGCCTATTGACTAGCAGTGGGGTTGAAAAAGCCATAGATCTGCAGGGATGATTCTGTACCAGGATCACAATTTTTGCCTGGTGCTCAGTAACACTTGAAATACTATCCTGATTTTCTTTTTTTTTTTTTTTTTTTCCAATCTAAAGCCTTAAGAACTCTGGTCCTCACAGGGAATATACCATTCCTAAATCAAAGAATCCAGCAGACAACTCATCTCTCCAGGTGTCAAAAGAAGTCACAGTGCCTAGAGCTGGAGGCCTACTTGGCATCATATGTTACTCACTATCATGGTACTTTCACCTAGGAGTATGTATGGAACACGTCTAAGAGTACAGATGAGTCTCAGCCTCCTTGATGTTGGAGGCTGAACTGGCTCCCTATGTTCTAAAAAGCTCTTGGTATACAGAACCTTATCTCTCCAATAGATATATTGCTTTGGTTGCTGTTTTAAACTACATAATTTGTAGTTCATATCTTGGCAGAAAGAATCTGCGTAGGAAAAAAATAATTCTGAACATGGAGGGGAAAAAAACCAATTTGAAATAATGAAGTGTGGGAGCAGCCTCTATCATTCCCCTGCAAATCTTCAAGTTCCTGTTCAGAGAAGGAATGTTTCCATCCTTCTGAAAAAGTCGTGGGCTCATAACTCTTTGGACCTTCATTAATATTCAGTAAGCATATGCAGAAACCTTGCTCCCCTACACTATTCCTTCTCATGCTCTCCTTTAAATTCCTACTGAGCACCTAGTATAACTCCACTCCTCAAGACTCAGCTGACACCCAGGCCAAGTATTTGGTTTGCCCAGAAAGGATTCAACAGAGACTCATAAGGATTGTGTGCCTTATGACCACAGTCCCACTCTTCTGAGGCTACAGAAAGAATCCTCAGGAAAAGGGAATAAATGTATTGAAAGAAGAGAAAACCCCCTCACTTCCTTGAGGACTCCTCTTCATCTGGTCAGATTTCCGGCATACAATTCAGTCACAACAAAATGAAACGTGAGGGGAAAAAAAAACAAGAAGCAGAAAACAGAGGAGAACAATGGATACCAGATACTTTACAGATCTTTCCCACTATTCACTCATATTTATTCAAAACTGGTGTGCAACACCTGAGTATAATTCTTCAGCCTGAGGATGATATAAGCAGCACATTTTTATGCCTGATCCTACTCAGCTGGGCTGGCTCCCTGACAGCAGAAGCATTTCATCTTACTGTATAACCCTACTACATCCACAAAGACAAAGGAGCTGCCATAAAGGGGTTCCCAACCATAACAAGAGGGGAACTAGGAATTGAAGAAGAGAGGCAAAACAATAAAAGCAGATATGCTGTATTCTTGCTTGATATGAACACATATGCACACAAAAAAAAAAAAAATCCATCAAGACAATGATGTGCTTCTCAGATAGGGAGTCTTGCTGCTAACATTACACAGCCTGAACTGGTACCTGCCTAAAAGGGAGCCTAGCAACAGAGCTCAGAGGGACTGAATTTGGACTGCCTGCAAAAGCATGGATCTGGCAAGCAAGCTTGGGCTCTGTGTCATGAGTCACATTTTCAAGATTAGTGGGACCAAAAATAGGCTTGCAATCACACTACACTTCATGGAAGAGTTTTACCCATCTGCAGAGCAAAAAGGTCATGCAAGCAGGCAATAGACTTTAAGAGAAGAAAGAGTGGGGAAAAAAGGGTTCTGATACTTTTTGCTTATTCTTTTTGTTGTCAGGAAGAGAAAAGTTTTTCACTCTGCTGTTTGTTTTGCAGCATTGAAATAAAGTGAATCGCATTTACAATGCCTGGGCAATTACCACAAAAGCTGAGGCTTTGTTTTGGTAGTTTGCAAACTTCCGTCTTATTTTCAAATTATTTTCAATTTAGCACATGGGAAATAATAATCAGTGATAAATCTCATTAATTGAATCATTAATCACAGATTTTTTTATTCATTTAAACAAAATAAAAATTAAATATTGCTATTGTCCTAGCTTGCTTATTTTAGGCTGAGAATCCAAGTCCCAGAGGTCATCTAGTGAGCTCCTAGGAACCTGCTGGGGTACAAATGAGCAACCTCAGATATTAGAAAAGATAAATATACCAATGTTTAGAAATTAACAGATGTTCTTGGACATCCAAGTCCCCCACTGACTTTGGAAGGAAAAAAGACACTAGATGAAAGGTTGCATTAGCACCGACTTTCTAAATCTTCATGTGTCAGGGTCTCTGGGGTTCACTGAAGTTAATGAGAGCACTGGGTACACAGAAAAAAGCAAGATACATCCCTCTGCAGCTGTGGGAGACTGTGGCCCACTCACCGGAGTTTCCTGTGTCCATTTGTTTATAGAATAGAGCTTAGGTTAGTTCAGGAGAGAGTTCCTTGTCTCCTCCTCCTCCTGCCCCTCTCCCTAACCAAACGTGACCATGTTATAACATTATTATCCTGTCAGCACTGCAAGGAGAAAGATAAGTAAAATTCAGGGTGAAATGATAGTCAAAAACAGAACGAATGCAGTACTTCTGAGGTTCAATAGCCCATCTCAGGAAAACAGAAATCTTTACATCCAGACTGTGGTTTCATTTAAAATGTTCATGGGCAAATGATTAACAACAACTTTTGAGGTCCTGTTGTATGCTATGGGTAATTCCTACTGCAAGCCATAGGAGGTACCTGCAGCCAAAAGATGGGGTGTAACCTTTGGGACTGACAAATCCCATCCCAAACTGGAAGGACCAGGCTGGGTAGGTTTCACTGTGCCAGTGTCCTTCATTTTTTCAATGCCCCTGAGACAGGCATACCCAGACTGGAGTTGCACTGTTCAAACCACTGGCTTACAGATTTTCCCTGGCAAGTCTCCCAGAAAAGAAAAGCCACCTGACTTTCATACAGACAGGGAAGCCAAGGAAGAATGCACAAAAGGGAATGAATCAACCAAAAGAATAAGAGGAAAGAAACTGCTTAAATGAAACACCATTTATCATTCACAATATATAGAAGATTCCTTTTCACTGAAAGGCTTTTGCCTCAGTTTACCATACTGGACAAGTCAGAGGTATAGCATTTATAGAGCAAAATTCAAAAGCAGGACATGGCTCCCTTTCCTGCAGCCTACTGAAGAGTTATAGCTGCAAAATAAGCTATGACACTCTCTGCTCACTACATGCTACAACCAAAAGCATGACATAGACATTATAGATCTCCTCCAATGCTACAAAGGCAATCTACAGCTTTTCCTTCAATGAGTAAACTGAAAAATACACATTTATTGCAGGAAAGGCTATTATGTATCTGTAGACCATTTTCTTTGATTTTTTTTCTCCTCCATCCAAATAGGTAAATAGGAAAAGTAAAGATTTTACAATATCCCTCCTGCTTTACCCTTTGTCTTTTCACCCTGGAAATTCCCCAGAGTCTGCTTCTGGCTTACTGAAGAGAAGTTTCTTCAGTCAGTCCATGGGGGACCAGGATCTGCCCTTAAGTCTCTAGTAAGTATGACAGAGCTTTCAAAAATACTGTGTGACATATTGATGAAAAGTACAGGTTTGTTATGTGGTAAACAGCAATCTTTGAAGAGTTCCAGCCAAACAGGCAGGATTTGGAGGACAGCTATCCTGCTTATGGGGTCGCCATGAGAGCAGCATTATGTTCTTGCTCAGCAATGGTTTCTCCTGGCATGTAGATAGATCTGTGCTAGGGCTGGTGAGGAAGTAATTGAATTCTGAGTTCATATTCATTCAGCTCTCTGGGACTGAACTACAGGAATAGTTTTAAGCCTGAAGGTGGTTCACATAGCACTGCGGTCCTTTCACGTGTCAGCCCTTCTATGCCGTCGATTATCTTGACAGACACATGAATCCTCAGCAAGTCTCACACAGGAAATCATCCTGTTTCCTCTCTGTAAAATAAAAGGGTCCCATTTTAAGGGAAAGAATGTTGTTGTGCACCTCTGCAGTTAAACATGATGACATCAGCAGAAGAGCTGTGTGGACTGACTTGACAGAGCGTGGTTGGAAACATGAAAGGGATCCAGGACGGCCAGCTGGGCTAGTGGTTAGCAGGAGTGAGATGATAGGGTCAGCTGACCACCTGAAAAGGAGAGATTTGGTTGGACAATGTGAAAGAGCTGAACCCAAGAGATCTTTGAAGCAGTTCCTATTTGGGCTAAGAACCACACTGGCATCAGCATTCTACTCATTATAACTGGGATCAAGTTTAAGAAGTGCAAAGTTTAAAATTTGCAAGACCTAAACCAAAAATGCAGTATCTATACTGGTGATAAAATAATTGGAGAACATAAGTCATGTACATGCAGAAGGCTCAACTGTTTTTCATTCTAGACAACTGTATTATAGCTGCTTTGAACATAAGCCCCCCAAAATTAGCAGGAAGCTCTCAATTGCTCTCAAAAAACAAGAGGACTGATTCTAGGAAAACAGCTAGCATTTGGATATTCTCTGCCCAAAAGCATATTTCTGCCAGCTGCAACATTTCTTCTCTCTTTTGTCTCAAGGAATAGGCAGTGCAGATGTCTCTCATCCTTTGTCTGGAACACAGGCAAGTTGTTGCACTTCACAGTAATGTCAAGCTGCAATTTGATCTCATCTTCAGCAATCCCCTTTAGCTTATCTGCTTTTCAGAATTGTACTACAATCCATGAAGCAAGCCTATTGATAAGGAGGCAGACAGAGGCACAGCTACCAACAATGGTCACTATTTTTGTGAGCAGCTGTCACAACCCAGTGATCTTGTGCAACGTAAAGTTTACATTAGCAACAGGGGAGGAAGAAAATTAATTTTCTCTAGTAGAAACCAGAAAAAAATAATAGAAATTAGTTTATTCCCAGAAAGAAAGTGTATTGACTTTGCAAGGTGTCTATCAACCCTGTTGGAAAAGAGTTGGTCTCTGGAACACACCCTACACAGAATTCCCTGTTGCAATCAACACAATTATTTCTCTGGTGTTAATACAGTGACATTCTGCTTTGCTAAAATGTCCCTGGCTGCCTTTCAAGCTCTTGAAAAGACAGCAAAGATTTTGTTTTGATTTAAAACTATTTTTCATCACCTCTGTGTTGGAGTGCCCTTATAAAAGTGCCCACAGAGTCTTTTGACAGGGCTGTGTGACAGAGGCACTTAAAGGAAGGAACTAATATTAAAAGCTGACACTCAAGTAGGGACTTCTAGCCTTTAAAAATGTTACTTCTTTTTAGCCCACTGAATTTTCCTGACACTCCCAATTTACTTTTTTTTATTGTATGAAAAGGCTGTCTTAACGTCAAATTTGAATAAATAAGTCACCAAGGAATCTAATACTATGGTAAAGCAATGCAAATATCACTACACAATGTAGAACTAAAAGAAGTTAAATGAATTCTTGATAGTATGTGTTCATAAAATTGTCAAGCTTGCAAGATTCCTTTAAACCAGCACAATAGCACTTTTTTTTTTTTAAAAAAAACCAAGCTGTTCTCTAGGGCCCATCATTTCAAGATTAAACAAATCCCTTCCTCCCATCTCCCTTCTATTTTTGAAGTTCTATTGAAATCAGGTATTGAAAATTTGCAGTTACACACTAAAGATATGAAGTTTATATGAAATTGTATGTTCCATACAGCTGACAAAAATGTGACCATGAACAGTCCATCACTCCAAAAATTTACTTCTTTTGTTTTACCAGCAAATGTCAGACACCTGCATAGGATGATCCTATTTCTGCCAAATCCCACAAGGTCTCCACAAAACATTATCATTGAGATTCCAGCAAACTGTTCACAATAAATAACTCAACTGTGTTATCAAAGTTGACGTGATAACACAGAAAAGATGGCAGGTGATTGAAGTAAGCCAGATCTTTTGATGCAACAATGAATCAAATCCTCTGCAAAACAGTGTTGGTAAAGGCAAAGACCCTTCACAGCAAAGGACACAGTAGAGCTTGCAATGCTCAATGTATTGGGAAAAGCAGGAATTGATAAAAATGAAAGTTGGAAAACTTGTGAGAAGGAACCACATGGTGGCAGTTCAAAAGTCTAACCATCCTCCTGTACTTAAACAAGGAAATGACTGCGGATAACAGTTGTCTTTGCTAATGGCGTTCACAGAGGGTTTTCTGAGGTTTGCTTTGCAGAAGAAACTGAGTCAGAGCGATTAAGTAAAGGGCCCAAAGTCACAGGAAAAATTCACTGCCAGGGCCAAGTTTATCAAAAGTCCCCTGCAGACGCCTGACTTCCAGTCAGACCTTGAGACCTCTGTAGTCTGTTAGATCTAAAATTATTTCACCCACTGTTACAAAGCAAGGAGGATTAGAGCTGTCTATTTTTTCAAAGTATGTGTTTGTTTTGAAGCATTCAGATTCTTGCAGTAAGAAGGATTATGAAACCATCACAGGGAAGTGTTTTTTCATGCAGTCTAATGTAATTTCTCCATTTTTAAATCAGATATCTTTAAATATGCATGTGTGTCATCTTTCAGCATCCAAATACCTGAAAAATGGGACAGAATCAGAGTTTTGGCAGAAGAATCATGTTTTACCTTGCAGCTTAAAAATAGCTTAGAACTGCTGGTACCCTGCAGGGAGGTCAAAATCTTGCACAAGCATTACACCACAGACAACAGGTTCAAGAGGTGTCACCTTACCTATCTTCTGGCTTCTCTCCAGGACCTAGCCATTTTCTTCACCACTCCTCCACCAAAATTCTTCTCCAGACTCGTGACACAGGAAGCAAATCAAATACCAGCTTCCCTTCCAAAATAGCTGTAATGCAGCCCTTGGAGACCTGTTACGGCTCAGCTGTAACAGAGGAAAGACAACTTATGGGCTCCAAATGCTTAGGTAAAATGTAGGCCAAATTCATAGATTTCTGTTTACATAGACTCTGAAATCCATTCACTTTCTCCACTTAGCTGAGTAGCTTTTTTAAGAAGAGGGGATAAAACTTGTTATCAAAATACTGAGGACCAATGCAGTTCACTGTATTTCAATGGTTAATTTCTGTTCCATGAAGAATGGGTTTGTCTGGGTTTATAATTTATCATTTTAACACTTCCTGCTAATAGTATCTGATTTTCTTGAGTTTTTCAGATGCAATGTGGCCCTCCAAATGCAATATGCCATCTTTTCCCAAATGGAGCACAAAGGCACTAACAGCATCGGTCTCAGGAAATTAATAATAAGGTTTGGTTTGAGGTTTTGGTTTTTTTATTAATACAATGAAATGACACAAGTTTTTATGGAGGATTCCAGTGGACATCCTCCAAAATCAAGGTTGAAGTTTTCAACACAGTGTGCCATCATATACAAGTAAGGCAGTCAAGTATCCAGTTATCTATATTGAATCATGTAAAACAACCAGTCAAAAGGATTACCCAGATAGGCACATTCATTTCCACCATGCAGAGCACAATCCAGCACATTTTCTATTTATCCAAGTACAAGTATTGCATTTCCTTGACTCTACCATAATTTTTTGCCTAACCTGGACCAAATAGACTGTGTAGGAGCTTTTTTCCTTGTTACAATAATTTAAACTGAAATCTGGGCAGACCTGCTTAACCAATAGTCCTCTGCACATGCAATAAATCCAAAGTCTCAATGGCTGTCCCAGCTCTCCTTAACTCCTTGTTTTCTGCTCATAATGCTCATTTTCTTTGCTGTAAGAGTAGTTTATGTGTTCATTCCTCAGCACAAGAATGACCAAACCAAGTCAGAGCAAATAACGAACTCCCACCACCTCCAGCAGTGACCAACAGAGAAATCCTACTGGAGGATATGAATGTGAGACCAGTGCATAACTAGTTCCCTACCTAATTCTCCCAGCTTCAAGAATTTTGGTTCATGGAGGACCCAGATTTTTCCTGCTTCCCAGAGTTTACCAGAGTGGCAGTGATTAATGCTGTGTAATCTTCTCCCCTGCATTGCAACTGAATGTGACAGATGAACCTGAGCAGACTTTCAGTGCCAGCATAGCTGATAGCAGCACAGCCACATTGGTCATGCCCCATGACAACTCTCTTCTCATTCCTCTTGCTACCTCTCAGCCACATCAAGGAATGTCTCTAGAAGAGTATGTTTTCTCCTCTGAATTACAGCTGAAATCCTCTTTGAGTCCTCAGCCTGCAAAACAGCATAAGGCACTGTGCTGACTCACCAAAGCTGCTGAGAAGGAAAGATATTAAAGCCTTCCAAAGTTCAATTACGGTGGTGCAGAGGTGTAGGTACCCTTTGTTACCCTTCCAAAGGCAGATGTGTAGACTGCAAAGTTAGGCAGTGGGTGGCATTCTGTCCTGTGAAAAAGCCAGGTCATTTTCATGCTGCCCCTTTGCCACATGGTGAGCAAATGGGCTCTTCCCTTGTTACTCTTGGGCCTAAAAATGGGCCACTGAGCTACACCTGTACCTGACTCTGGGTGGGCTGACTCCTGCTGACTCCACACAACACAAAGCCCTGATTTTGTCACACTTCCACCTGTGCCTTTCCTCTTTCCTAGCTAAGTACAACGTCACAGCAGACAGGCTTTCATTGGGGTGGGAGTAGAACAGGAGGGTGCCAAGGGAACAGGGGAGAGGGACTTGCTTTAAGCTCATTTCTCCTTGTCCCTAGCCCTGATGGAATTGTATTCTGCGCACACACTGAAACATTAGCATCGGCTGATTTGGAAAGAATATTGGAAATGAAGTGATGGCAGAGTAAATGTCAATGCATTCAGTGTGACACAGTGAGCACCAGATCTTAAACAGCTTCATCATTGTGGCATTTACTGTATCCTGAAATAATATTAATCCCACTGTTGTCCTTCTTGATGGAATCATCCATGAATATGGTTTATGGGACTGGCCAAAGTGCTAATAGGTTAAAAGAACAACCTATCCAGTGTTCCACTAAATTAAGGTCGCTTCATGGGATTTAATGAAACAAGTACTGTGTGGGATTTCAAAGGACGTTCCTGTAATTCATGCCTATTTAGGGCTCCTGCTAACCAGAAACCTAATTTCTTTGAGTAAAATAGGTTTTTGTGAAGCTTGGCCATGTGAAAAAGGCTTTAAAGGGCAATAATCAGAAGACCTCATCTGTAACACTTTGTTATTTCAAATGAGTGTTTTGAAAGTTTGGGGGATGGAGTTATTTAAATAAAAAAAAAAAAAGAAAGAAAAGGGACAATGAAGGAAAAAAAAAGCCAGTCTGCAAATTATTGAGAGCAAATGTATTACTGCTGTTTGTCTCTCAAAGATGCATGAATGGTTAAAGTGAGACCCAGACACCATTAAATTACAAATGGTGTAGACACTTAATAAGCCAGATACCATCTCACAAAATAAATAAGTGCCCAATGAGGAATTGAAGCTCAAAAATAGTGGTCAAATGGCATCACCTAAGGCCACTGCCTCAGAAACAGACCTGTATTTCCTCCCCTTTCCTGTATGTAAATGATGAATGAAATTAAGAATAGATATGCCACTAGAGACAGCAAAGGGAATAAGAGATAGATAAGCTTTGTTTACTGAAACTAGAATTTGGTCAAAACATCAGAAGTGTTACCTGCTCCTGTAAAGTTGGGCCTCTAATGACCACCACAGACTAAAATTTTGATCACAGACAAAAATTCACAATTGTCTCAAGGAAACATGAAGCGTTTTCATTCTTTGGAATGCTACAATCAGCTCAGTATTCCCCAGAAGTCGAAGACAAGCTAAGAAATCAATAGCCACACTAAATTCCCGACTCTTAGATTCAGATCTTGTGTCATATTTTCAAGATTCTGGAAACAGACTGACAATATCTGTACTCAAGCCATGAACATGTACTGTCAGGAAAAGAGGAGGAGGCACACTGTTTGCATTTTGTACCTTGGTGAGTCATCCCAAAGTCTTGAAAACATCTACCGCTAGCGCAGGCTCTTTGAAGAAGCAAAATCAGCAACTTAACTACATCAGACTTCTGCAAGCTGCAAAATAGCCATAGCTGTGCAGCCCATAAACTCAGGCCCAGCTGGACTCCACTCCAGAAGATGCTGCAGGGATAGCAGTTACTTATCAAAGAATCGTGGAATGTTTTAGACTGGAAGGGACCTTAAAGGTCTTCTTGTTTCAACCCTCCTACCATGGGCAGGGATACGTTTCACTAGATCAATTTGTTATGGGGTCCATCCAACCTGACCTTGAACACTCTCAGGGATGGGAAATACTACTCCTCTGCTTTCCAACCTCCCACATGCAGCAGGGAGGAGAAGGCTTCTCTTTGACTTTCCAAATATTTTATTTCCTGTTTCATGCCACCCCAACAGTAATCCTTCAGTCTTGATAAAGCAAAATTCTCACACTGCCAAGAAATTACATCTCTGACGCGCCTATAGAATGTAAAAGAACACTTTCACAACTTCCTGAAATTTAACATACATAGCTTTAAAATCCAGCAGTTCAGTGTTACCAAAAGCAAAAGGCACCGCTAATACCTCAGTAGCAGAAATCAGTGACTATATCTGGAAAAAGTCTCTAGATCAGCTACAGATATAGCATGCTCTGCCTGCCAGCCACCACTGCCTGTCCACACACCTGCTTTGGATATAATCTCAGTCCTGATTCATCAGGTCTACCCAGCATGGCACATGGAGATTTCAGGCAACTGACTGCTTCTTGCTAAAAGAAGCACCACCTGTGCCAAAGGGACTGCCTGCATGCATATGCATTATTCGGATTTCTCACCTTTGGAAGGAATGGGGTTCTGCAGGTTCTGCTGCCTTCACATGGACTCAACTGTAACAACAGTCAGGCTTGAGGGTTAAAGGTTACAGAAATTAAATTCAGAGACAGGACAAATGGCAATAAAAGTTGTAACTTGAAAGAAGGTTACCCAAAAAAATTTCATTCCAAATTTTACTTTGCCATAGATTATCTTCTTAGAATCTCTAGTATCTGCTAGACAGAATCCTCAAGGCACACTTTAACCTTTAGAGGCATGACCTAGACTTTGGGTTCATATCCTGTGAGGCAGAGACTGACTGGAAATGAGACCATCATACATCATGTGTCCCTGAGAGAATGAAAGACACAGCCATCACAAGAAGAATAAAACCCTCTCTTGAATGTGTCTGTTCTGGAAAAGAGAGAGGGAAAAGCTTGATTTATTTAAACAGTACTTAACTAGCAATAAACACTATGAAACAAAAACAAACTAATGCTTAGCCATTAAAGCATCCATTCAATAGCCCATCTGTCATATTGTTAAGACATTTAGAAGTTGTTTAACAAAATGTTACATAAGATGACATTCAGCAGCACAAAATGCTTGACTGGCTAATGCAATAAAAAGGGGTTGGCCTGCTGGTGTTTGATTTACTGCTCTGTGCTACAGGCTGAAAGCACTGGAGCACATGAGGGGGCTCCCAGGCTGTCACTTTTTATCTCAGTGAGCAGTACCAGAAAAGCCCAGAATCATCACAAGCCAGTCTCAGCAGCATCATGCTAGAGGAAGAAAATCCCAATGCAGATAGGGAAAAGAAAGAAAATAAAAATACTATATAAGAAGAAAATAGTAAGCAGAAGGAACAAATTGGCTAATGCCAGGAAAAGGGAAGAAATCCCCAAATGATCATATTCTTGGTGACCCATGCATGTTCCAAATCTAGTCACTTGTGTGTTTTCTCTCAACCACCTCATAACTTCTACATTCAGAAGGAAGGCTTGATGGATGTGGTATGAAAATACTCCAGATTGGTCATGATAAACTATTTAGTAAATATCTAACAATTGTAAAGGTGGGTGTAGTCCATTCAAAGACACATGTAAGTTTGTTACTTACATGGGAACAAATTTTTCTCTTTTGAAAAGAGTGATTCTCATACAATATGACTTTTTAAGAACTGATTGCATTGATGCCAGAGGCTTGTACAGCTCCAAATCTATCATCAGGCTTAAGGCAATGCAGCTAGGCAAGGGAGGCAGTTAGTTGGCTTTCTGCTGTCATTGAAGAATAGATATTATTTTGTCCAGATAAAAAAGCCTCTCTCCTAAGGAAAAAAATCCTTTCTTTCAGGTCTGCAGAAGGAAGAAAAGGGATAAAGTATTCAAGTTTGGACAGTTTTCACAAGGCACTACTGGACATCTCTACTGTCACAGATGATGCTCCCCAGCTCCAGATGTCACTAACAAAACCAGGAATATGTGAAAAGCAAATAGCAACATGAGAATGACTGATAAAAATAAGAGTGACATTTTCTTTTACAATTTAAATCCTTCCTCTGGGATTACAAGTATGAAGCTTTTAGGCTGGTATCAACACAAAGATACCCCTGCTAGTCACATCAGTACAGGAGCACCTTGTTAAACTCTAGGGTAGAATGTCATTGCCTGGAGAGCTTACAAATGTTTTCACTGACCCTCAGTGGTAGCCCAAGACACATCAGGATGAACTATGATTAAAAGTAACCAATGTTCCCAGGTAGCTTATTGATTTAGAAAGTACTCCCCCTGAAAATATACTTTTAATCAACTGTTATTTCATACATCAGAACTGAAAAACAGTAGAAACCAGGAATCCAGTACATGTTAGCAAGTCTAGATAAACACTGACTGACAAATGCAGAGAGTGTACCATGGCTGCTAACAGATATTAAAATTGTAAGCCCTGCTCCTGCTATGATTGATAAACAGATTTCTTACCTGCTACGAATACACAACTAAGAATAAATGTTAAAAAAAAACCAAAAACCACTGTTTTCCCAGCCTTAAGTATATTCTTAGAAAGAGAGGAGTAAAAAAGGAAGAAAAAACCCAACATGCTATGCAATGCTGGCTCTAGAACCAAATCATGTGCTATAAAAGTGCTACTCTCACATGAAGGCACATTAAGTATGAACCAGATGCAAACAAAACTTCAGCTTAACAGCAAGAGTGACAAGGGAACCACACAACCCTTTTTCCTCTTGAATGTCTTCCCACAGCCTGTTGCTTCAGTAAGACCCATTCCAGAAAAATAAGGGAAAAAGGAGCAAGACCACAACAATGTTCTGTTGATGACATGAGTAAAATAACAGGGCATATGTATATGTACATATACATGTATATATATATGTATCTGTATGTGTGTGTATATATATATACATATATAAAATTTTTTTTACTCCTTTCTCACTGAAATTATCTTGGCTGTCAGTAAAGAATACTTACAGTAACACCCCAGAATCATTTTCCAAACTAAGAGCTCTAAAGGTCAGCCTTCAGCTATACCAAATTCAACACAACTGTGACTGTGTCACCTCTTGGGAAAGGGGGAGGGGTTTTTCAGTAAAACATATGGCAACAGCAGTTTATTTTATCACATTGCTGTATTGTTTTGAAGTGAGAGAAGGCTTGTGGAGAGAGACCATATCTTTTATTAGACCATCTATTATCGTTTCTTCCCTGCCCTTTTAAAAGTAGTTTATTTTATGGGTTAAGGGTGACTAGAGCAGAGCAAAGAGCTCTGCTGTAGTACTCACAGACAAGAGCAGAGAAACAGAGATTAAAAGGGAAAATAAAGAAGAAATAAGACAGCCTGATCTATTCAAAAGCTGGCATGTGTGGGTTTTATTAGAAACATACTGGCAGAGTGAGAGGAAAGAAAACAAGGAGGAAAAGACTCATCCTATACAATGAGTATCTAATTGTACAGACTGACTCTAAGAGCTAATCCAAAACCCCAGCCAGGTCAACAGAAGAATTCTCTCAGATGCCAGTCCAGCCTCTCCTGTATGCAGTTTTCAGTTATATGAATATGTCTGTGAATGTTCAAGTGAGAAAGAGGATTTTAAAGCCTATTTTAGACTTTATATATATAGTTAGTCTAGTGCAAATAATGTAGAGGAATGCCAGGTAGTTGCCTGGCAAATATGCCAGCTTTTGACACAAAGAAGAAAAGAGCACTGTGTTTGCTTTTTTGGTTTTTCCTCCATTTAGGGAAATATCTTTGCACTGCCCTGACCTCCAAGATATACACAGCAATCAAAGCTTTCTAACTCCAAGCTCACTTGAGTAACACCACATAAGGTAATAGGAGAATGCCAGCATGTGGAAGCTGTTCTGCTACAGCATCAGGGAGATCCTGTCTCCTACTGCAGATTCCCTGCTTGCATGATCATTAATTCACTTCAAAGAAGCAGCTGACAACCTTCCACAGTGACTGAAGAAAGCTGAAAAGATCAATTACTGAAATTATTGGATGCAAACTATACCCAGGTTCTGCAGCCAGCTATTCCTTGGAAAGAGTATCAGGAACCAAACAAAAGGATGAATAAATAATCCTAGCCACTGTTTTCAGCAGAAACAGCAAGCAAAAGAAACCTTTAGGGATACTAATGTTATTGGAAACACACTCTTCTTTTTCTATCAAAACACATTGCACTGAAACTTAAAAGAATCTTTAAAACTTGAAAATAAGAAAACCCACCCCATAAATGGACAAAATTGCTTCCTTGGCAAATTAGTCATCTGACTAACCTATTTCTTTGTCTTTAAAGCACTTCTGCACTCATCCAAAGTCATCATTAACTGTACCTGTGATTTCTGTTCCAGGGACAAAGCAATACATTTTGACAATGTGTGTACCTGCACAGCATTAATATTATGGTTTTGAAGATGTTGAATGAGGTGGTATCAGCAACTTTACTGTAAATCCTGTTTTCAGGGCCCTACAACATGGATGTTAAAAAACAAAATGCAAACTTTTCTATAATGGCCAATTTCCTGAACCCCTCTCAACATGCTCAGTAGTTTATCAACAGGATTGAGCCCTTTGTAGCAATTGGTGGATCTTCACATTTAGAGACTGTTTTAGGTTATAACGTAAGATGTAACCAAAAGTATGTATTACTTTCTAGGAAAGCTGTTAAGATAAGTGGGGCATTGCTCTTTATCTTCTCCATGAGGCAGCTCTGATAACTCCCTCCATGGGGCTATCTTAGCTATGGGGCCACCAAGGTCTCTCCAAGTGACTCGCAGAACTATATCATTCCATCGTGAGATGCTCTGCCCAGCGGGAAGAACCAAACATTCCTACATGGATATAATCTGACGCTCAGAAAAGCACAGGCAACACCTACCACTGGATTCCCAGAGTACAAGAGCTCTCGATAACCACCACTGGACCTCCAGAGAAAGACGTTTCTACGGGATCTCCACTTTGATAGAACCACATCCATCACTCCAATGGGACTGCAGCCACATTTTAATTGGACTTCTGCCATCACCCTGACCAGCAAACAGGGTGTCAGGTCGTATTCTGACTCTTTCAGTTTAAGCCAGTGTTTCTGTACTATTGCCTTTTTTGCGATTTTCCTATTAAATTCTAGTTCTGACTTGGAATCAAGTCAGTCAATATGACTTGGCTTAGCTCTTCTCTAAATGCAAGGAGGAAATCTGGTTTATAAATGCATCAGGCAACTACATTCCATACTAATATCAACTACTGCAGCTGCTCTAATAACCATGGAGCTGCACCTTTTAATTACAGCAGAGGATCTAGGCTAAAACACCATGCTATAAGAGGCCAGTAGGTCTTCCTTAAGGGGAAAAAAAAAAGAGGGGGAAAAAAAAAAGAGCGATTGAAATTAAAAAAAAAAAAAAAAAACAAAAACAAAAACAAAAAAAAATAAAAAAAACAAAACTAACTGCTATGACTATATCATTTGGTTCATTGTTCATCTCTCAGGAGACACCTACAAACCACAGGGCATTCATCTATGAAACTATTTGATTCACAGCCATTTCAGATTTGGCAGGACACAGGATGACTTGGTACATAGCCTCACCCTTAAGACTTTAAACCAGATGTGCAGCAACTGATCAAGAGTGCTTTTCCCCAAGCATGTTCTTTCTTCCTGTTGAACTACTTATTTTAGAGATAGGTCTGCTGATAGGTCTACTGAACTACACAGTTAAGGAAAATGCACAGAGAGAGGACCTGCATCTTTGTCAGAAGCAGAATCCCTGTCAGCCACAGAGAAGCTGTACTGCTGTTAAACATCTGATTAGTCTATTCTGCCAAACATCTGAGAGCATCATTAGTCACACAAATGGTTTGAATTATGATCAAATGAGCTGAGTAACCTGCTGCCATCAAACTCCATGAGTCCTGTTTTCTCAGGTCTCAACATGTGTTACTCAGTGCGAAGCTGCATCTCCTGGCTCTCTTTGATGGCTTGTGCAGGCCAGGGTTTAGAAGTGCCCTTTTCATCCTAAGGACAACCCTCCTACTGAATTGTTGTACCTGAAGATTGCCCCAGTATATATTTCCACTAGACAAGAAGAATTAATGCAACATTTTCAGACATCTTTTGTCACTGCACTATCACACACTCTTTTTGTTGGCAGGTATAGAGATGTGTGTTGCTGTCTATTTTTTGAAAACAAAATTGAAACCAAATCACATTTCCCTGATGATTTGAAGCTCAATAGTGATGTAAAGGAATTAATGAAACCAATTTGTCATTTCGCTAAGACAGGACCAGGCTATCTCTACCACAAGAGAGAGTACCAGCACACCAGCCATGAGATTTACCTCTCTCCTTTACATTTTTCTGTAACTGAACCATTTATAGCAAAGAGCCTCTGACATAGATCAAAATACATCAGCTCAACCTAATTCCAACAGAAAAAATATTAAATGCTAGTTTTTCAGTCCTCCAGTCCTCTCTCACTTTTGAAAGCTGACACCTGCTGTGATAATTCCCAAGGGTGAGTAAATCCCTGTAGTCCAGCAGATGAGAGATTCTTGTATAAGCAAAAACATAATTTTCAACTTATATTTCCACTACTGCATGTCTAAATTCTTTGCTCAGAAACTAAAGTACCCAGATAGATTCACACAGAAATGTTGGAATCCCCCATATGTATTTCCTTATGTGCTGTGAAATAGTTTATTAAACAGGACTTATTCTGTACAGAATCAACACAGTGGAAAAATTCCTGCTGTTCTCAATTCAGTGAAACTGAAATATTTTATCCTGAGATACAGAAGGGTGTTTCTGTGCACAGTCTTCCCAAAATTATTGCGTAGAAAGGTATCAAGAAATATACAGGCATACTGATGAAAGATTTGTAAGAATAGCCACAAATCGGTGCATTCTTTCTTAGTTTTACAGTTTCTGAAATTAGGAGTTTTTTTCTACCCTCTGGAAATAAATTGGTTTATAAAATCTGAGGGAGAGAAATTACACAAATGCACTGCTGCGACCAGGAACAATTACACACATTTAGCCATGACTCAATCATCAAGAACCTCTACACTCAACTGCCCTGTCAGAACTGCCAGACAAGAAATAAGTATCCAGGTTCATTCGAGTTAGTGACCTGTGATTTTTTCTTCATTCCTATTTTAAAACACTTCCTGCAGAGAGCACCTGAACTTGAGCGTAGCTGAGCTAGATCTACAGCAAGCACCTGTTGAAATGCTACAGATGTTATTTTGTGTCATGTTATAAAATCACAAAAACACCAATAGTTTCAATCATAGTGAGGGCAAGATTTAATCATAATTGCACTCATGGGTTGGAATTTTTTAAGTGAGAAAGGTCTTCAGGTGAAACAAGTAGTTTCACAAAAACCTTTTCCATTAAAAAAAATTCACTTCTTCCTTTTAGGAGAATAAAATCAAAACTAGCCAGTTCAAAGGGACATATACTTATTTAAGTTCATGAACTACTGCAGTGCCTCATGGCATTCCAGTTTTCCACTGACAGATCACATGTGTAACATGTAGTGGCTTGGAAAATATATCAATTAATATCCTGATAATAATTAACATAATACAAAAATACCACTTTTCTTCTGCCAGGAATCCTTTTGTTCAGAAATATGTTTACAGATAATGTTTAATTATTACAGCCTGACATTATGTATTGGGGGAGGAAGTATATCACAAATAAATAGTGTATTTATAAGTTCCAAAAGCTCTTACTGTATGAATACAAGAACCTCAGTGGGACTAACACCTGTAGGCTCCCAGCCCACAGCAGTAAACCTGCACCAGTCAGTGAAATCAGTTGACTCATTCTCTGCCATAACATCTTTTCCTTCACCTCCTGTTGATTAGGAGACGCTTCACAAAAAATAAAACCACTGATCTTCATATTCCAGATTACCACAGAAAAATAATGGTTTTCCCCACTGAGAGACAGGTGGAGTTACTCAATAGCTCTCCTTCACACAAGCTCACTCTCTTGGATTTCTAACACTTTCATTACCCAGCTCATACAGTTCACTGCAATTGAGATATGATTGTTTTCATTAATTAGAAAAAATTAGCAAATGCGAAAAGTCCTCTCCTGACAGAAATAAAGGCACAATCAACAAAATTATGCCCACTTAAATATGGAATTAAAGAGCAACAAATGCCTTGCAAATTTGCCACTAATATGTTTTCTGCTCTGGCTGATTGTTATTTTATTTATGGATTTACTATGGCTTCCAAGATGATAACTGCAACTCGTGTTTTTATGAAAGGACATCTGGATCAGGCATATATCCAGAATTAGTATTCTTCTTGCAGCAGAACTCCAGCATCTGTTCCATAGGCTATTATATCTTGTATATTGACTAACTTTCAATAGAACCGGATTTTGCAGAGTTTACTACAGCGCTATGAGAGTGCTCATCAATATGTTTCTTCACTTAGAATTCAAAATCCTACTCAGCATTAAGAAATACAAGCTTACAGCTTTTTTTCCCAAGAAACCTCTCACTATGCAGTTCTGTACACTGTCACAGTCTTTGCATTGCTGTGGTTACATACAGAAGACATCAGTTTTTGTCTGAAATGGTCTTAAAGAAGGCTATGTTCCAAAGTTTCCAAATGGAGTCCTAAAATATGGGGGCATTTTACCATCAATAATCTGTAACTCCTTAAGGGCATATTTTCCTTGCATAGCATTCTTCCCTGTTCTCTTTTTGATGCATCTGAATGATCTGGAGCAAATGGCCAGTTCTAAGCAGTCTGATGAATTAGCAGGGTCTAGATAGAGAATACAATACTGAGGAGACATTGCCAACAGAACCTCAAAGTAAATAATTTTTATAACTTCCCTTAAGTTTTTTTCTGACCCTATACCATTGTCTCATTACATTTCCCAAACTTCATATGTTCTTTTACAAGTATATCTTTTTAATCTGGCAAATAACCAGATAATTCCTTTCTTTTTGTCTTCCATTTTCTTCAGCCTTTCTGGTTTGCCAGCACAATTTCTTTCACTTAAAAAGTTTCAAGGAGTGGAGTTGAAAGTTTTATATCAAGAACACCTTTCAACATGCAGTAGTTCTACAAATTAAGATTCCCTGCAGACAGGTAAATGTACCCATGCTCTCCTTTGTACCATCTTTTCATTCACATATTTCCTGTCTAGTAATGTTACTCCTCAGTTTTGTTTTCTGCCTTACATGTAAAAAAATTGATTTTTGCTCTTGGGGGCTTAGGGATGTTATCATGTTCTAGGACTTAATGCTGTTTTCCACACAACATCCATTATTCCACCACATATTTACACTCATCTGACACTCACCAGTCTGTCCTAAATGTGGTCTGAAACACTTTGCTCCATGAACTGTTCATCAACAGTTCATCAAACGTCTTATCTTGATCTCACCCTCTTTTACACAAAACTTACAAGTAAGTACTTGTGGGTGTATTGAGGAATTCAAATGGATCACTGTCACACCTACATCTTGTCTCTCCTTGCTTGAAGACAAATAGAAGAAAAATGTTTCATTTACTCTTTTTTTCCTTTTTTCCCCCTAGAAAGGCTTGACACTGAAGGGAATTTTTAAAGGTGTTTTCAGCTCCACCAGGGATTTTGCTGAGGAGTGAATCATAAGACATTTATCTTCTCACCCACATAGTGTAGTCAAAGTGCAGCTTGTCTTTTGGTCACCAATTTCAAACTGCTCCCAAAAGATTTCTGAACTAGCTTGTCCACTGCTGCATCACTGTCAACCAGAGCTCCCCCCATGCCTAGAATCCCACTGTGTTGTGACTGCACACAAGGAAAACATCTCATTTGGGCTTTCCATCCCTTTCTCCCACATGCCACTTTTATGTATTTTTCTTCTTACCAGACCTTTGTCAAATTTATTTCCATTTGCCTCCCCCAAGTGTTTCATGCAGCCTTCCTACTGAACAGTTTAAGACTTTCTCCCCTTTTCCCTGTACACTTTTCTGCCCTCTTGACAGACAGTCTGTGAGTGGAGCTTGTATCAAAACACAACCACTAATCTTTTGCTACTTTCTTTTGTCCTCAGTAAAAGACATGCATTACACATCCCATACATTGACTCCTCTTACATCAAAACCTCCTGGCAAGTGTGGGAGTATCATTACAACTCCACTTTGGGCTCTACACATAGTTAGTCTATCAGCAGCCAAAAACCTAAAATCTGTTGAAAATGTGCATTCATACATACACACTATCATAATATCTATGGAGACCAGCCAAAATTTTCAAACTAGCAAATAACTTTGGATGTCTCTATTAAGATTGCTGACACGTTGCCCTCCAGAAGCTGAAGGAAGGATGCCACTCATCTTCAAGTTTTCTCAGCCCCATCACCTCACTCAGTGAAGGGTGGGAGTACCTGACAGCAATTCCCACCAGTAGTGATTTTGTTCCACTCTTACATTGTCAGAGAAAGCTGAGAGTGCATGGTGTGTCTCATCAGCTTCCCAGTCACCTTCTGCATGCTGGTTTTGCTAAGGTTTGGGGCTCCATTTTTTTAAATGTCTTTTCAAACAACTTGCCTGTCACCATCATATTTTCTGGAAAAATACCTTCACCCAGGATTCTTCTCCTGGGAAGTTAAGAAGCCTCAGAGAAAAAGGAAAACAATATTATCTCATTGCTTCTCCTGTGTTGTGCTCTTATGTGGAATGTGTTTGGAGATTGTTTATCCAACAGGTGATTGTTTCATTGGTTTCATGTGAATTGCTTTGACTTCATGACCAATCATGGGCAAGCTGTGTCAGGACTCTGAAAGGAGTCAGGAGTTTTCATTATTATCTTTCTAGCTTTCTGTAAGTATCCTTTCTGTATTCTTTAGTACAGTTTAGTATAGTATTGTTTAATCTAATATAGTATCATAAAATAATAAATAAGCCTTCTAAGAACATGGAGTCAGATTCATCATTCCTTCCTGCCACGGGGCACCCTGCAAATACAAGACTTGTCATTCTATTATAATACAAGAGGAGTAACCTGGTTAATTGAAACCTAGATTTCTTCCACTGCCTTCCAATGCACATTCAAAAACCCAAAGTTTAAATATTGCTTGTCAAGGCATGGGATGGCTTTGTGGAGTTCATCATGTCTTTTTGTCCTTTTTTTCTTTTTTTTGTTTGTTTTGCTCTGCTGAGGTAAAAAGGCCTGCAGTGGAAGTTTTCACCTCAACAGGGTGGGTGGAAGGATTATGTAAACAATTGTCTGGAAAGAGGGTCTTTGGCAGGTCCCATGCTGTCAAACAACAATTGTGACTTCTTGCATTTAGAAAGTCACGCTCAGATGGTTTCATCTGAAACCCTGTAGGTAATAGTAGCCTTTTGAGGTTATGATATCTCTGGATGGAATTCAATAAAAGAAATTAACTTTCAATTGAAGCCCTGGAACACTGCTAGACAGCCCCAACAATGAGATGCCTCTCCAAAGAAAATTGGACTGATCAACCCCCCCCATTTTTTCTCCTCCCCTTTCCATTTCTCTTTTCATCTTTATTTGTGCTTTTAACCTTGTTTGTGGGTTCCTTTTTTTGATCTATTTCCTCTCCCAATAAGTTTGGGATCCTGAAGCTTTAAAAATAAAAAAACAAAACAATTGGGACTGAAAGAGTAGAAGCCAGAAATAGAGAGACACAGACTCCCACAGTGGAAAGCCAAGTCACTCTCAATAGCTGAGCTTTGCCACATATGTGAAAGGAAACAGAATAGATCCTCTGCACTGGGTGAAGGGGGGATATTATTACAACCACCATCTTCCTTGTTAAAAAGGCTTGTTAAAATACTTATTTATTTGTTTTGTTTAAGGAAAGGGAAAAGCTCATAAAACCTGCCTCATTTCCAGAGGCATAAGTGTTGGCTTTTTATTCGGGTTGCCATTCATGGTTACTTGGGATTTTGGTGGGGGTTTTTTGGTTTTTTTTTTTGCTTTGTTTGTGGTTTTTTGTTGGGTTTTTTTTTTTTGTTTTGTTTGGTTGGTTGGTTGGTTTTGTTTGGTTTTTTGGGTTTTGTTTGGGTTTTTTTTGCATTCTACCCCTTTTTTCCCCTGGATTTAGCAGGTGTTGCAATTGTCTGTCTTCTTTTGGTTTTAATCATCTAAGCAGATTGAAGAGTGTGCATAGTTGGGAGGCAGAGTGGGAATGGAGAAGATGCATAAATCTTGTGAAAGTAATATTTTCTCCTATATTTTCTTCATCAATGATTTACCTCTTGAGCTGTTACTACTACATGTGATTTTCATTTGATTTCCTGTCAAGTCAAATGGGCATAGGAAATGCATTAAAGGAAATAAATCCCCCATGCCTTGGAAACAGATCTATTTGGAAGGTTTTTCGCTGAAGTTCCTTGTGGTTTGCACTTGATTCACATTGGGCTGTAAATCCCATCTTTTGCCTCAGTTCTACAATGATTTATTTTTCTTACATTAGGTTAAGATTTCAAAACCAGTGAAGTAACAGCAATGTTTGAGTTTAAAAAAATCTGACCTGCTTCCTCTCCCTACAGCATTATTTGTCCTTTTATCTCTCCAAAGCTCACAATCTCCATAGGTTCAGGTCTGGTCACGTGTCAGCTGAGACAACAGGCATGGGGTGGTTGGGGAAAGAGGGTCATTTGTTCTGCACATGGTGTTTTCTTCTGATCAGCCGCTTCAATAGAATCGCAAGAATGCTCAGACACTGTCTTTTACAAGAGAGTCCAAACCAAATTCCCGGCTCACAGGGATCCTTGGGATCCTCTTGCACTTTCAAGAGAGCTGCCTGACTGTTGGCATCAAAGCTAAATCTAGAGCACAAGTTTCTGAGCAAACGAGTTTAAATCCTGCTCTCATTTCAGATTGCTACATTTTTAACTGTTCCCCCTGAACTGTTCTGTACATACTATTAAATAGAAGTAATAGGACTCATTTATTTCATAAGAGCAGTTCCAGCTAAAATTTCTTGCTAAGACTTACACAAATTCAGAGTGTCAGCATTAAACATACCCAAACCCAGTTTACTGCATACAATTCTTTAGGTGCTGCACATACAAGCAGATGGCAGCTTGGGGTAAATTTGCATCCATAAATATTAAGTAGGGATTACACATCTCTAACATACAAGATTTTCAACTAAGTTTCTCACAAGCACAAGGAAATTAAACAATTGCTCCAAGTTCACCAAACAGCTCAGTGACAGAGTGAGGAACAGAAAGAAGGTCTTCTCACCTCCCCTCTCACACCCAGTCCTGAAAATACATTACCTCTTTAGAGTGAAGGCTTGGTGTAAGAGACGGTTCCAGGGACTAAGGTATCAAGTAAGGTATCAAGGTATTTCAGGTACTGAAATATTAGGGGCATCTCATGATGCTATATTTTAAAAAAATTCTCCTAGCTAGCAGTCTATATGCTCTCCTTTTCTCACTATGTAAATAAAACACACGCATATTCATCTGAGTGCAGTAGCGGTTCATGAAAGTAGGTGTTACTACACATGTATTTGTCCTCTGCATTTATTCTCCTGTAGTGCTAGGCTTGGCTATAGAACCTATTTGGACTACATTTACTTCTTGTCATTGTATTTAGGTTGGGGAAGAACACCAGTTCTCTTCTGAAAAGATTTACAAAATCCACTTGTTTATTTTTTATGGACCAAGTGTTGCTCTCCAGATTTTTTTCCTCTTCTAGGGCATACTATTTATTCCCACATGAAAATATATTCTTCTGTAGTGCAGAGGAGTCTTCAAGGTACAATATTAGAAAATTACTTTTAAAAAATACCTAGTCTAAAATCACTGCAGAATTACTTTCTTAGTCTTTTTCATACTTGAAAGATTTTTATATTGTTATGAGGTAACAAAGTAAATTCAAAGTTTCCAGACAGAGCAGTTCATGAATATCCCATCAGCATTCTTCCTATTATTTACCAGCCTTCATCTGAAATTTTTTTCCAAGAAAGAACAAAACCCAAACAGTTGTAACAGGCATATAAGGCAACAAATGAATTTGTGCTTTTGAAGCAATTCAGACATCTGTAGTCTACTTTTTCCTGTAGCAATAATAGAAAAATACTCCTTGAAGAGTACAACAGAAGGTCTAATCTGCAAAAATTACAGACATTCTTCACTGTATTCTTAAAAAAGCATTTTTGTTACAAAAACAACCAGAATTTTCCATTGTTTCCATAGATAAACAGACCAGCTTCACAACTAGTAAAATTTAGATAGTGCTGGTGCAGGTATATCGTTTGGAATTAGATATAGGATAAATCCTGAAGTTTGGCATTACACAATTAATAGGTGCAGTCCTACTTACCAAGATGAGCATACTCTCTTCCATTGCCAGCATGGATTTAATTTGATTCCTTAATCATAGTTTGATATTAATGGCTCTAACATGGATGCTGCTGTGTGAGGATCATGGTGTCTTACTCCTATATAATTTATTTTTTAATTTCAGCATATCTTCTTCTAGCTGACAATCCAGGGTGCACTATAAATCAAAATAAACATTCATTTACATGAAATAGTATCTATATTACTAACAATAAAAATCACAATAGCCTGTGAAGTTATAAACAAAGACCTTGAAGCCAAAGCAAGAATCTAATTTTTACATCCTTCCTTCTGTAAGTCAGGTTCTTATCAAACATGTTCTTTTCATAGCTTGGAATGTATAACCTTTACTTTACTATAATGAACTAAGACAAATTCATTAAGAAAGTAGAGCTGTGAGTTCTAAGCTATTCAGAAGCAGAGGAGTCCAGAACAAAATAATTTTCCTCTACCGAAGAGAGTCCATATTGATCCAGAATCCTGGATAGCAGTGAAATTTAGTCATAGCATACAATAATAATCCTAAAATTTAAAAATCCCAAAAGTTTGCAGTCAACAGAACTTAATAGGGTCCTAAACTAGGTGTTTTAGCTGTGGTCATAAGTCATTTCGAGAGAAGAATTCCAATCCATCCCCAAAATGTGATGATTTTTTAACAGATTTTGTTCTAATAGACTGGATTGTCCCTTTGTGTTTTACTAAGTTCTCTCTTTTTTTTTAAGATGGTCACTGCAGCATAGCACTAAGAAAGTAATTGATTATTTTAAGGTAGTGCAGAGAGTGCCGTGCCCCAGATGACCTTGCAAAGTCATTGGGAAGATTAACCAGGATATGCAGAATCATGTGACATTCATGATAAAGAATAGTGTAAATAAAAGGCTAGATGAGAAAAGAAAGATGCGTGCCCCTCCAAAAAAACCTCAAAACATTTAAAAACTCAAACAAACCCAGGTACCATAAATATGTCAGACTTCTGTGAGGGAATGCTTATTTTTCCTTCAGATTTTGAGAAGAGTATGGTATACCTCTATTTTCTACTTCCTGAGTCATGTTTAAGTCAGCCTCCCTTTCAGCCCATGAAAACATGTTGCCCCAGAAATACTGAATTCAAGAACAATGTGCTTAAATTCAGTACACTACAAAGATTACCATCTACTGGGAAGATATCACAAGATAGCAAAGAAACATCCAGTAAGTAAAACAAAAAGCAATCAAAAAAACACGATTTACAGACAGAAAATACTCAAACCCCAGGAAATTTTCATTTTGTTCTAAAAACACAATCTGAAAAGAAATACTGCAAAAGAAAATCTATCCTACTTTATGAACTAATCCTACCCTGAAGAGTTTTCTGTCCTGTACTGGTGGGTTTCCCCACTCTTTTTAAATTAATTGCTCCTGCCTTATCAGGTCTCCAGTGCTGTAGGGCAGAGGAGATTTCAGCTACACCTGCCCACATTCCCCCACTGTTCTTTTCAGCCACAGACAAACATTTGTTTATATCCAGCTGTTCTACAGGAGCCTGTCTCTACACCCTCATTTTCCCCCTGTGCTTCCACTACCAAGCCCTTTCCAGAGAACAGAGTGGCCACCAAACAGCAGTTCCAGGAATGCAAATTATTGTCTCCAAGGCAAAAAAACTACTCAGCTAACATCCCCCATGAATCACTCAAGAACTGGTGAAAGTACTCACTGCTTCTACCACCATCTTCTGCTTCTGGAAACAGATCACACCACAGCCTGGAGTGCTCTGGGGCCAGAAGACTGAAATTACAAGTTAAAACTTCTCATAATAAGATAGAAGTAGAGCAACTTGCATTGGAAATTGTGCTTGAAAATCCCATGGCATTTTGTAATCTCTCTCCCATATGATGATTCATCTCACCACCTATACAAAATTCCATCTTCATTTTTAAAATTTATTAACCAGTCTTCCCACTTAAAGATAGGAGAAAGTTTCCCATACAAAAGTGTTTCATATCATGATATTCTTTGTACAAAAAAGTTTTTATTTAGTTGAAAAAGACAAGCATACAGGAAAAAGCTAACAAGTAAAACCCACCAGGATTAAATCCCAGTAAATCAGAAAACAAAACCAGCAAGCCAACAAGTAACAGTGGTTTCACATCCTATAGCCACTTAGGATGCTCAGTCTGCAAGTGACCTCCTTCAAACTGTAAGCCTGAAAACTAAAATTTCCCAACACAGTGGTCGCTAATGATTTAAAATGTGATTCAGAACTGCTTTAGTATATGTATATATTATTACCAATTTATTTTTTGCTAATTATTACATTTGAGCTCATTCTCTTGCTCAGCACCAGACATACCAGTTTTGCAGCCTGCCACATATCAGTTTTACAGCATATAATACGAGTGGGTCCAGCCTTCTGTCAAGCAAGAGAGAAGACTAAGGACTTAGAGATGCTAAAGACTTAGAAGATATTGCTAAAATTCCTATTGTGCCTCATACAGCCATTCTGCATAGCAACCTATCAGCCTCTAATGACCTCAACCATTGTGACAAAGACATTGCTCTCTTTCTTATTTTACTTTACTTGTGTTGGAATGTTGGGGGACACAAGACACATGATGGACTTTGGACCTGGTTAACATAAGAGATTTGATAACAGGATGCCTTGGCAAAAGCAAATGGAACTTTGAAAATTAGACTTATATTGCAAGAAGATTAAATCAAATGGGTTTACCATTAAAAGAAGATCCCATTAAACTCTGCAAGCAAGAGATGTTGTTAAATGCATAAGTTTGTGTATGTGATTTTAACCTAATCATCGTAGTACACATTACTAGTCTCCCTGAAACAGTATATAAGCGCTTGTATCCCACAATGAAATTGGATTCTGATCACCGAGTCAGTCTCCCCGTCTCTCTCCATTGCCAACATACTTGGGAATTTTTATCTTATTCCTTTAAAAAAGAAGATAGGTCAAGAAAGGGACAAACTGAAAAGTATCACTTGCATTCAAACTCATCATTTGCTTTACAATCAACCAAGTTTGAAAAAGAAACTGTCCAAGATACCCTTGTAATATGTCTACTTCAGGTGAAAAAAAAGTCCCCAAAATAACCTTTAAAGGCATAGCTCTTTTTACAAGGAAACCCAACCATAAATAACCACACTTGAACCAAGAACCAAAAGCAGAAATCTCTTAAGTCTTGCCATAAATCAGTTCAGAGCAGAATGCAGACAGAATCTGCCACCTATCTCTGGGATATGCTGGGGCTGCTGTGAGAGAAACCGGGTTCAGAGACTCCTAGGATTAGTGTTTTGATTTCCCAGCTTAAAACACAAGAAGCCAGCAAAAGATTGCCTTCCTATCCTCTCCTCCACACCATATTAAAACCCATACCAAATTACTCCTGACCACAAACTTGGGATTGCCTGCACATGTCTGTTTCTTCCTCCATTTACAATAGGCCAATGGAAAAGAGAAAAAACGTGAAGTAGTAGCCCACATAGTTGAGAATTCATCAAGAGTTCTATGATGCTGGAGATGGATAGGTACAGATGGTCTCCTAAATTCTGGGATGTCCTGGTTTAGGACAAATTTTGGAGGAAATTCCATTTCAAGGAATGGCAAGGAAGGGTGGGTATAGTTTTGCTATATCCACTGGTACATGATGTACTCTGTGGAAAGTCATGGAGCCTGCTCCCTGCCAGACCCACAGGGAATGTGGGCGTATCAGTGCTCTCTATCCAAGGGCCTGTAGCACAGACAGCAGTTTCCTGCTTTTCCTTCTGGATTCTTCCAGGATGACAACCAGCAGAGACCTTCTGTGCTGCAGCATTATGCAGGGCAACTTCTATGATTCTGAGGAAGCTGAAGAAGTGAGAGTCACTTTGCCACTTCGGAAAGATTTAACTTTCTTTGACCTGCCATTTGTAGAGAGCGGATAAAAGGATTCAGCTACCCCTTCAACAGGAAAGGAAGGGCAGTATTTTCTGGAGGATGGCTCCTATTTAGGTACCTCAGAAAAGGGGAAAAACCTCCACAACTTTCAGCACCCAGGCATTCTAGTTGGTACTGGCTTTTTGAGCAACGGAATCCTTGGCTTTTTTCTGCTTGAAATATACTGCTACAAATTACACACAGCAAACATACAGAGTCAAACATTCATTGGAAACTGCTGCCTCTGGAACACCGAAGAAAATCCAGCTGCCTGGCTCCTGTATGGTACTGCCACCTATTTTTCCAGTCCTGACCAAGGAGTTCTCATTTCGCCAGAGAATGGGAATTGTGTGAAGATTGCCCTTTCTTCCAAGCTTTTCTGTGTGTGCTTGGCCAAAGCATAAACAGGCATATTTTAAAAGAGCAAATGGAAGTCATGCATCATCTGCAGCTCGCATAGGCTAACAGCCAAATTACTCTGTTTACTGCAACTTCTATGCACAGAGAGGTTTCTTTTGTTCTTAAAATAGCATCAGTCACTGCAGAGTGGACATACAAGGAAATGGAAGATTATATATATGCACATACATTTTGTCACAAGTCCTGGTGCTTGTACCTATTATTCACTTTAATCATAGCTTTAATTGATTTGCATATTACAGTACTACAGCTTCTGTAGACCGATAAATATATCTGTATTGGATGTTAAATAAGAATATTAAAAGGCTCCTCTAATGCATAATTTACTTCATGGCAAACAATCACTTCCTCTCAGATCATCACTATTGCAAATTTAGAACCTTACCTGAAAGGCTTGTCCCTAATGTGTTTCCTAGTAATTAAAAAATTAATAAAATATGATTTACATTATGATGTTTTAATTCAAGTTGAGTAGCAATGTGGGAATGTGCTATTTTCTTAATTGAATGAGTATTAAAACTTGGAGGAGAACATAGCAAGCTCTGAGTTCAAATGTATTTATTTTAATTTTGTTATTTATATCTCAGTAACCACCTCAAATTCCCAGCCCAGGTCAAGAACTAACAGGCCAGAAACTCTGCAAAGCAATCATAAGGAAAATGTCCTTGGCATAAAACAGCTTGCTTGCAAAAAACCACATGATGGAAAACAGGAAGGCATAACCCTGAGTATCATTATCCACACCTTGAAAAGTAGGAATGAAGATGGAGGCTGCTGGAAGTCATAGTGACTTAAGCCAGAGAGTCTGAACTAGGGTAAGAAAATGGAACCCAACTCTATTAAATATATCAGAGGATATGATCCATGCTTACAAGGGGAATATTTCTGGTACTAAAGGTCTCATTAATCTAGCGGAAAAGGCATGACAAGACCTCATGGTCAGGAGCCAAAGCCAGGCAAGTTCAGAGACATGAAGGGTGACCATTTATAAAAAGGGAAAGTAGGCCATTAGAGTTCCAACATTGGTACATAAAGACACAGTGACTTCTCCAGCCCCTGAAGGCACTGAAATAGAGCTAAATGTCTGCTGAAAAAGGCAGAGATTCTGTACACCAAAGTCACAGAATTGCAAAATCACTACTCATATTTCACAGTCTGGTCATACTAAATATCAAACTCTTCTGATTTCAACTGAGTCCAAACTATCAAATTCCAACCTTTTATCTCAGCTACTTTATCTCAGAGATCACATAACTACCCAGAACACATCACAAGCTAGGCAACAGAAAGGCACCACCAACAGCTGCTGCTGTGAAACCATACAGTGGGAGAGGAAGTAGGAAACAGTGGAGAATACAGGGGTCTATTTGTCAAAAATACCATGCCAACAGAACTTGACATTTCTAATATTGACAGCAGGTGACAAAAAAACCCAAATACATATGTACCTCATAATCATTTCCTATCAGCTGGGGAGAAAGGATGTCCCTATATCATTATCTGAATTTACACACAGAGGAAGGAGATGGTCAACAATACCATCACCTTTAAGAAGCAGCCCAGCACAGGTCTGGGAATGCATCACTGAAGTACAAACCAGGAAGTAGCAGATGCAACCCATTATATGCCCACCTTATGGAAGGAATGGAAAAGCACTCAACAGGTCCCAAAACCAAGATCTCTTGCTCAGGCAGTTTAATAAGCAAAACGATCTCTGGGTCTAGAGGAAAAACCCTGGCTTTCAGAAATTAAATTCAATATGGGAGCTGCCATAGCAACAGAGTTTTCTCTCCAAATTCTACTGCCAGCTGAACTACCAACCTGTTCTGGGATCTTGAACAGTCTGTCACTTCCTCAGGACTCTCCATCAGCCTTTGCATGCCTCAGGGAGTCTTGCATGACTCTTGCTTTACATATGTGTCATGCCTGGCATAACAGAGCAAGAGGCCCTTGTCACTTCCACGGTACAAATGCTATTACAGGCACCATTCACAGACCAGTCCTGCTCCAGTAGTCATGGTCTAGCTGACTGTCACTACACTGGGTTGCACAAGTCCTGCTTTGGGAAACAAAAGTCATAGCAGTGCCACACCAGGAAGGATTGCTCGCATGCTGGGGACAGGTGTTGAGCTCTTCTTTGCACCAAACATGGAAAAACATTGCACCCTCTTCACTTTTCCATAATGCTGCTGAAATCACAAGCACTGCCTTGGCAGAGCTTGGCCTCAAAACTCACCAAAGTCTCCTGTCCTATATGTGACCTTTTTTTGAAGTAGCGGCATGGACACCAAGGGAGGGAATTAAAAACATAGTACTGTGATACAGAAAAAATCAATGCTGGATATCAATCTGAGATACAGCTGAACATTTTATTAAGGGACAAGACAGAGTTTATATATTGCCATTGCAATAATGTGACCAGCTCAAAGAAATTTTAAAAGGGCAAGTTTCGGAGTCTGGAGGTATTTTTTAGGTGGTTTGGTTTGGGGGTTGTTTGTTTGTTTGTTTGGGGCTTTTTTTGTTCAATTGTTTTGGGTTTTTTCCAGATGTCTGACCTTTGGAGCGGAGGAAAATTTCCCTAAAATGGCTTCATGATCTGCCATTCATGCAGCCCACAAGAAAAAGAGCATGTGATTTCTTTCAAGACAAAGTTTTGGACAGAGCTACTCTTAAAATATTGTTAACTTTCTGCTCCAGTGCCTTGCAGCTCAGTTCTAAATAATGGCCACTGAATGAGAACAGGCAGAGAAGAAACAAATTTTAATAGTTGTACAGTGAGTGTCTTTGTCCCACAGACAGATTTGATTATATCACTGATAACCTTCACAGAGTTTGTTACCACATTACACTCTACCATTCCTCAGAGCTGAAGATATTTTCCACACACCCCAAAGAGCCTTAGCAGCAGTGAAAAAATAAAGTCAAATGTCCCTTCCAGATGTTTTGGTGGGATTCTTCTGTTTGACTGAGCTCCCTCAACCGGAATGAAGCCAGGAGAGCTCAGTGGTGGTGCTGCAAGGAGTGAGTGACACCAACCCAGATCTCTGCCAATGCAGCCTCTACAGGGTTAGTTTGTAAACCTGTTTATGCAGTTGTGTGTGGTACATGAAGTCTTATACCTTAATTCCTGAGAATACCATCTGGTAGGTATAGACCAATGTATTCTGCATAACTCAGACAAGAAATATTATCACTGATTCTACCTGACATGTTGCGACCTTCAGACATCACCCACTATAATTTTACATGCCCTAAGCTGCCATAGAATTGGGCAAGCCATGGAAAAAAAACCACTCCAAATAGAGCAAGTTGTTTTGGCTGTGACTTCAACCCTTCCACTGAATTGTTGTGCACTTGTGAGAAGTACACCTAGTACTTGTTAGTAGCTTGCATATGGCAGCAGATAAGGAGAAAATCAGAATCTGTTCTGCAATAATATTGGGAACAAAAAGGGTTTGGATCCAGCAGAAAGCTTTTTATATGAAGGAAGTGGTCTTGCAAATAAGCATAAGCAACCTGGATCATTCATTTCCAGTTACTGCACCAGCCAAGTGCTGTACTTAGATAAGTAGCTCTAATTTAGTAGGGCTCAGACAGCAGTCATTAACCACAGAATTCCTTCTCCCCTTCCAATTTGGGAAACACAAAACTGCTCCACAAACTGTAAGACACAACAGATCAGATCCTCACAGCCCACACACAGCTTATACTGCAGGCATAACTTCACTTAGAGGATAAGCTCTAGTTCACAGCAGGACAGCTGAGGGCAAAATCAAGCATTGCCACCTCATCCTTTCACTGCTGCTGGGATAGATGGCATCTTCACAGTGCTTGCAAGGAGGCTGAATCCAGTCATGTGCTATCTGCTGTAAAACTGACAGGTATGTCTGGTGATGAGCAGAGAATGAGCTCAAATGTAATAATTAGCAAAAATTAAATTGGTTAATAAGATAGACATGTCCTAGAGCAGATCTGAGTCACATTTTGTTTATACTCATGGCTTCATCATTCATTTGCCTTGTGACATCCCTGGGAGAAGAAGAAAATAATAGCCAGTAAAATCCCTGGACAAAGCACAAATTTCCTACACTGTCAGGTACTTCCTTTGTGGGACTCAGGGAAAAATATTTTCTGTTCTGTTCACTGTATGTCCAAATATGGGCACACAAAGCAAGGAAATAAAAAATTACACCTTTGACTTTTTACTTTCAAGTCTGTTCTGAGTTTTGGCTGCTGTTTATTCTCATGGCAGCATGTCATTGTACTTCTTCATACACCCTTCATGAGGCTGGATTATTGTTGATTTACATATATTGGCAGGAAGACTGGGCAGACTCCTCTTGGTCTCACCTCCCTGCTGAGGCACCCATTTCTCCATATTTCCCAACCAAGATTCTCCAAATCCTTTTTTTCTGGAATTCAGTGGGGCACTAGTCCCATTAGTTATTTCTGGTAACTTTTCCTCTAAGTGAGGGCTCATACTTCAGCTCAAGGCGTAATATAGCAGTTGGCACTTCTGCCTATTTTTTCAGCAAAGCATTTCTTGTAATAGTAATACTTCTGGTATTGGAATTAAAAGTTTTTAATAACTGGTGTCTATGAAAATGGCTAAAGCACATGATGACTTTTATTGGCAAAATCAGATTCCCTAAAGATACCTTGTTTTTGTTAGTTCCTGAAGATCCACTCAACAGATGATGTTGCCTGTAACCAGTGTGAGTAGCACATGCTTGTCTCTTGTAAGAGGCAGCCAGGACAGCTATTCTGAGGGCAAGGACAACATCCTGCTCCTGTCAGCCAGAGTCACTCTTTCTCAGAGAATGCAAGGGCACAACATCTCTGATGGATACCTGGCAGGATCCTCTGACTGAACCCTGCTGTTGTATATAGTACAGGTTGGTCCAGCCTCAACAGCTACAGGGGGTGTATTTGGATTTACAATTTCCCATCCTGCCTTCCTTGCCATGGGTTGCATCCTGCCTCTCTCTCCCCAGCAGCAGCCAGCCCTCTCCCTAAGGCAGTACAGCAGCGCCTCCAGACTTTCCACACTGCACCAGCAATGAGGAACTGCACAGGCCCCATGGATGCTGGGTAGAATCCCTTGGACATCTGCCCCTCAGTAACAACTAATTCTGCCCCAAAACCACACATTTCTGTCAACAGCAGCAGCATTTTGGCTCTGTGTTGGAGGACAGGTTCAGCTGCTGGAATGTGCAGTTCTAGCTCAAACAGCAGTTCCCCAGCTCCTCCAGGGAAGAAGCTGGCAGGTTGGATGGATCAGAGCAGAAGCCTGGAGCTGGCCTTCAGGCCACCAGTTGGACCACATAGAACACGTGCAGTTCACATGTCTGATCATGCCAAGGCAGTGCAAGGCTACCTCTTCAACTGAGGGCTTGTAACCATGTGTGTGCTCACATCTGTAACACACATACAGCATCTAGTCAGACTTTATAAATTAGGCTTTTATTACAAAATTATGTTTATGAAGCTATTCTGAATCACGATCCTTTTTTTCTAGGGAGAGGTTTTAAAGTTTTGCCTTTTCACACAGTGAAGAAAGGAATTATTCTCCCCTCTCCCCCTTCTTTCTGGCACTGCTTTTCCATTAACTCTTCTGCACAGCTGTGTCTGTCTGTTTGCATTAACTATTCTCTCAATCTTTCTCTCTTCCTGAAGAATCAAAAAATTTTTCTGAACAAAACCAGATTTGAACTGAAGTCAACAGAAAAGCACCAGTTCTGGGATCATGCATCAGTTTGAAGCTATCTGCCTAAGACTTATTCTAATTCCTTGGAGCAGACCTACTGATTGCCAAGACCAAATATTCATTTTCATCCTAGTGCTATGCATATTTATTACTCTTTTTTTTAAACTAGAAATTACTGTGAAGAAAAAGCAAAGCATACAGCAAAGATCACAATTACAGCAAATTATTAACCACTCAGGATTTAAGACACCTCTCTGCAAATGTTTCTCTCATATAAAGCCCTTTGGCACACTGAAAAGTGAGGTAAATCAAACAGCAAAATAGTTTGGTCATTGCAAGGTGGGGGAAGAGGATTCAGCTGAAATATAAATTCCAATTTCAAACTAAGGAACACTTTCTCTCAGCCTTGTAACATCACATAGCATATTTTAATAATCTGAAACACCCTAAAAGGCATGATTTTACAATATCATCTGTTGAGTGGATCTTCAGGAACTAACAAAAACGAGATATCTTTAGGGAATCTGACTTTGCCAATAAAAGTCATCACATGCTTGAGCCATTTTCATACACATCATTTATTAAAATCCTGAAAAAACTTTTCATACCAATACCAGATTATTACTATTACAAGAAATGTTTTGCTGAAAAAATAGGCAGAAGCGCCAACTGCTGTATTACGCCTTGAGCTGAAGTATGAGCCCTCACTTAGAGGAAAAGTTACCAGGAATTTTCAGACTTCTAGCAAGGTGATACTCTGAAATTCTTCTCAGCTTTAACACACTTCTGTTATTGTAGAATAGTTCCAATATATTTTTTTGTTAATGACTGGACACTTTAAAACTGCTCCTTAACTATATAAAGAAATTTTTTTATATCTCTTCCTCTCCTTTTTGCCCCCATTCCAGTGGTTTTGCCATTGCTTGTATTGCTGATTGAACCTCTTTAACCACTTTGACCACACATTTGGCTCTTTACTTGATCTCTCCCACATCAGAACAAACTGCTTTGGCCTTCAAACACAATTTGCTAGAAACTAAAATGGCTTAAAAATGTATATGGCTGCAAAGCATTAGATTAATACCGGAGTACAGGAAATCAGAATGTTAAGTCTAATGAGTTAGCAGATGGTTCATGATCATGATAAATTTCTTACTTTAGTTGACACATTTTCAAATCTTAATATCCTCTAGAGGAATAAACTGTGTTGTAATGACTGGGATAATGGCTTCAAAGGTGAGCATTTGCCTTATTATTGTTTAAAACTCTGGCACTCAATGTACATAGGTGATAGGCTATGCACTTTACAAAAAGGAAATAATTAGCACTGCATAGTGAAAAAAGAGAAGGTTTACAGAAAAGAGGCTGTGAAGATCTCAGTCATGGAAAGAACAACCTCCTTCATCAGTGTGAAACAATAGCTAATCAAGTACTGTACATAACATAGCAGACAAGCACTTGCAGGCATCCCAAGAGCCACAAAACCCTTCGGATAATTGCAGCAAGTGTCTTGGTGGTTGTATGGCTTTGGCAGAAGTAAAACTCCTGTACTCTGCTTCCTCTGTCCCACCCTTTCCCCTCTACATTCACTGTGAACTGGTTTGCCCAGGGAAAGGAACACAGTCAGACTGCACAAAAGAAACAAGGAAGAGGAAAGTTGTGCTGTACATTCAGTCTCATGGCAGCCAGTAAGCAATGCAAGAAAGGCATGCACTGAGAAACAAGGACAGTTTAAAGAATTTCCATTTTTGGATTGCAACAAAGGATTTTGGATTTTTTGTCTTGTGAACCATGGGTTTACAGGCCAGGGCTGTATCTCCACGTTTTGCCTTAATGCTCCCACATTCTCTGCTCACAAACATGGACACTCTTGAGTACTGAAGTCTAAACCAGCCTAAACTCTTACACAACACTAACAATATCACTACTCCTGCCGAGCCAGCAACATTCCCTAGACTTCTTTTTTGTGGGTATACACTTCCCCTCCAGGTATTTTCTCAATACCCAAAAATTGCCATGCAGAACCATGAAGTAGCATTCTCCTCTAAGGAGGCTGTTCTACTTGTCAATCCAAGTGGAAATAACCCAGTTTGCACCTAGTAATGATCCCACAGTCACAAATACATCCTTCTGTCCCCTTGACAGTGTCTTGTGTTTTCAATGTCATAATAATTTACGCCTTCCCAAGAAGGACAGAATCATCTGTTGAACAGCAGTCATGGCCTTATTTGCTCAGCTATTGCGTAATCTTACCTTTGCCCCCATAACATTTCTTTTAAAGTGTCCTCTGTCAAGAGTCACTCTGCAATCAACATTGCTGACCATGTGTTATTAATTAAGTAATTTTAGAAAATTAGAAATACAAATCACATTGTTTTCAACCAAAATAATGACCTACCACTTATTCTGCCAACAGAAATGACTTGTAGCTTTTGGCAGGTCTTTTCCCTTTGGCCATTGTTTTCTTAGTTATTAACAAGGTTACAGTTGGTCCTTTTGATTAAAAAGCCTTTTGGCCAGAATCACTGGTATGGGAAAACAAAACCTGAAATTCAATATGCTTCTAGAATTCTTTTGAAATTCGCTTTCAGTACCAATGGGGGAGGAAGGTGAGGAGGCCACAGGGGACATTAAAAAAAAATTAAAAAGAAAGAGAGTATTTTGTGTTCACTAGTCTTCCTGTAAGGCACACACCATATTACTTAGGACCTGATTGCAACAGCTTCGAACATGTAAAAAATATAAATTAGGTTCATGGAGTTTACAAGCTGGGATAAGGCTACATAGTGAGATGTATTTCCTTGACTCATTCAAGCCACGTTATCCACACAGACCTAGAAGATTCTTTCAGTTACTATAAAGGTAAATAAAATTCAGGACAACAGAATCCATAGCCTTCTTGAAACAGAAAAGAATTTATAAACATATACAATAAGCTATCATTTAAAAAATATTATTTTAATATGACTAAAACAACAACATAATTTAAGAACTAAATTTCAACACAACACCTGATTCTGCTAAACATGCCTACAAAATCTATCCTTGTCCTTTAGCATTTAGCACTAAAGGTGCTGTGCAAGTAGTTTCATCTTAGAAAGATTACTTAGAAGGTAAAGTGTGCACAACAGGGTAGTTCTGTACTTGCATGGGTAAAGCTTAGTCTCTAGGCCTCCAGCAAAATTCAACTTCTCCGCGTATGAGAGCTGCAGAAGTAAGGATAGGCTTCACCTTCTGTGCAATACTGCAATAAATTAAAAATAAAAAAATAATTTAAAAGCATAAGAAGACCTGTATTTTGCCTGCCCCTTTCAAAAGGGGTTATTAACGCTGTGATGCTGTGAAGGTCAGCATCATAGAGAGGTACAGAAATATGCAGTAGCAGAAATACGCAAAAGCATAAAGAGCATTTCCAGGTTTCTCCATGAACTGGCTTGTTCCAGGAACCTCAAATTTTGTGTTTAAGCAAGTGTGTTAGGCACTTCAAGCTTGGCAGATTTTAAGGTTTGTGTATAATTGACTAAACAATTCAGAAACCGGTGCACAGGAGTATCAGCTTCGCATAGCAGCAAAGAACTTACCCTTCTCCATTGTTTTGCTTTCTTTCCCAGAGAGAGCAAGTGCAAATAAAATATCCAAACAGTAACCACATGAAAACATAATTTTCAAGAAATAACAGACTAAATCTTTAATAAGATAAACTAAAGGGGGTTGGGTATTATTTTTCCCTTTTAAATTTCTCCAACATTTGCACTCAGCGATTTACCCCAACTAAACGTCTGACACTGAAAAAGAACATAGCACTATTTGTTGCGATTAGAGCTCTAGCAAACAGCACATTCCTGTACGCAAATTATTTCAACAGCTTTCGTACCTCAACCTTTGCAGTATCCCACTAATAGTCCTGGTAAACCTACTGTTAGCCATCTGAGAATTTTTCCCATCTTCAGTCATGCAGTTAGAAAAAATGCCACCTCTTCTGCACTGACACAGTGCAAAGGCCTGGGAGTGAACCCAAAAATTCCTTACAAAACACTCTTCCAGAGCCAATTCACTCATGCCATCCTTGGCTGGGGATGGGGGGGAGGGGAGAGGGGGAGATGAAGGGAAACAAGAAAAAACAAAACAAAACAAAACAATACAATAAAACAATTAAGCCCTTCAAAATTAAGCCTTCAGAAGAAGACACTGAACAGCCAATGTTGAATGTTACCATCTGACTGCAGAGACAGCAAGGCTAAAATTAAGTTATGGTGTAGTCTTGTTTGACCTTAGAAGAGAAAGATCATGCATTCCAAACCTTCTCACTATTAGTCAGATTTATGCAATTCTCCACCAGTGATACTCACAGAATGTGCATTATGCTTGGCAATAGGACTGCAATCCAGCTATTACTCCATCATGTATTATAACACAGAAACAGAGTCACACCTGCAAGGCCTATGACAAATAACATTTCATTAATTTTGAAGACTGCTGGATCACTTTCGCAGGTTACATGTCGGCCAGGCTGTAATAGTCCTTTCAACAGTCTATCATGAATAGAAAGTCACTAAAATGTCCCAAATATTTCAGGGAGTAAATACTTGTCAATTTGTTAATGATAAAGTTCTATGTCAATTAGATGTAATGGGATAAAAGCCTATCATTAGAGGTCTTAGACCACACAAATTTAGAATGGTATTTCCCACGGCTTGTTTTGCCATTTCCCTACCACACTCTCTCTCATATTTATTTATTTTTTTACTGTTTCAAGTGACTAGCAGAGTGATCCAGTACATTTCCCACTATCTGTTTTCAGAGCAAAGTCTTTTCTGGTGTTTCAGTCTCCTGATGATTTTGTGGGATCAACAAATCAAACTGTGAGGTTTTACAAACTTGAAAATGTCAACAGAAGAACACAGGATATAACACCTCAGATGCTTTCTTTCCAAATAAAATTATTTCCCCTCCAGTCTGTTTCAGCTTAGTTACAACAACCAAACCCCATTTGAATAGTACATATTACAGGTGTACATGGACACCAGTCTGTGCTGCCAATAGAGAAGGGATTATAAAACAGCTCTCTGTAGAACATATGTCCATGTTTCACTCACTATGGCTTTTGCAGTCCTGAGTAATTGCACTTCTCTCTGCTGGAAGGAGAGGTGAGGGTTACTCACATGTTGGAAGCTCAGCACATCTTTAACAGCTCTGCTACACAAAGGCTCAAGACTTTGACCCAGACTTCCTCCTGAAACTCCATACAGCTCAGACCATGGCCTGCAATTGGATCCCACAAGTGTGCAACGTTCTGCAGGCAGCAGATCCAGGTGAAATTCAGCTCCTGAGGGCATTAACTGCACCCCACTGGTCTTACAAAAGCCTAGGGAGGAAGACAGCATTCACCCCAGTCCTACAATTATTTCTCCAGCACCTGAGGATCACAGAGTGAAAGTCCTAGGGCCCTCCTGGTGTGGGGAAACACTTACAATAAATAGGCAGGTCCCCGTTTTGCTTAGCCAGAAGCAGAACCTGCCTGGAGACCTGCAAAGAGTCTCTTTGCAGGTCTTTGGTCTTTATGTTGACACACTAGTCCATCAATCTCCACTTGGGCTTCTGAAGAAGTTACCAGGAACACCACAACCCTTCACAGTTTAACTGTCCATTCTGAATATATCCAGAATGCACATCAGATCACAGGGTATACAGAACACTGTCAGAAAGCACCTGTAGATCCTCCCACAGAAGGCAGGCTGGCCCTTTATGCCATCTCATTATACATTTAGATATCAGAGCCGGCCCCTTGCTCTGGGCCTTGCTCAGCCGCAGAGGAATTCAATCAGGATTAAAGCTGCATGAGCTGCAAAGTCAGAGGACTGCCAGGTCCCTGTCCGTGTCTGTTGGCTTCTCAAGGAATCATGCTGGCACCATTTATAATTGTAATGAAAACCTATTTGCATCTTGAGAGCAAGAAGCAAAAAAAAAAAAAAAAAATCATATTCCCTAACTACTACCTCTGGGGCCATCTGAGGACATACTTCTCTTATGAGCACTCTGATTTTGAAGACAAGAATGAATTTGACAAAATGTAAACAACTCATTTCTAGAGTACAGAAACATAGAAATGCAGGTGATCATCTGTTGACTTTTTTTTTTTTTTTTTTTTTTTTTGTTGCTCGTTCCTAAGGAAAGCAAACTCCATGGCTAAAAGCACAGCTTTGCAATTGTAAATACACCTACACCTAAGATTCATACTGCCTACATTGCTCTGTGAGCTGCAAGTTACATCTCATAGTATTTGGGAAAAAATATCTGAAAGCAGCCTGTTATGTACAGATGGCCCATAAAAATTAGTCTTACATATTGTGCTGATTTACTTAAAACAGGCTGTACTATTTTGGATTGGCTCAGAATGTTCTGCATCAAACACCATCACAATGATATAAACTAGGTATTGATTGATTGATGTCCTTTTACCTTAAAACATACTATGTCAGGCTTCATCCATTAATTTTGCTCTATTTAGGAGTTTAGATTTGTGTGTGTCTGTATTACTATTGTATTTCAGCTACATATCCTACAATAAATAATCTTAATGATCAAATGACAGCCTTCATATCTTTCTGAGCAGAGTTCATCTGATTTATTAAAGTGACACCAGACATTTACTCAAGGAGTAAACAGAGCTGACATTATAAGATGATCTCTGAGGGAAACACTCCAAGGTAAATACTGAGGAGAAAGAGGGGTTATGCATTCCATTCCTTTGTATTTCTTGCCTAATTTTTTACTTTCTTATTTTTGATGCTCTTAGTATCTTTTGTGATCTTCAGGCAACAATCTGCAAAAGGGAGCCCTTTTAAATAGTTTTAACTGTCAGCTTTAAACAGAAAAAGAGTAACTGAATCTGGAGAAGAATCTGAAAAAAACATCTGGAGAAGCCCAATGCCTCTTTGTCTGAAATCATAGTCTCAGTTAACCTGTGAGTACTTGCTCTGCAGTAGGATCCTGCCTTTACAAGGGAATCACTGAGGAATGCTGGCTGAACCTCCTCATCTCTAGTGACTACTTAAAAAAAGGATTGTTGATTTTCACCCCCTCAAAACATCAGCCAGATTTCCTTGTTAGGATCCTGTGTTTGTATTTGTTAATAAGAACAAAGGGAAACAAAAAGAAAAAGGGGGGAAATATATATTAAAACTGATAAGTCTTCCAGTCTAACCACAAGTCCAGAATTTTCTCTTATGACATACAGACAAAATGACACATGGATTGGAATGACCCGACCCAGCAATCCTGTCCCTTCTGTGAATGACAGTAAGAGGCTCTGTAGCTCACTTTGAGCAGCCAATTAAATTAAAAGTTAAGATAAATACTCTGTTATTTGCATGCAGAATAAGCCTTACCCTCTTCAAATCTGAGACAACATAATCTGTTTCAAGGCCCTACTGTGGTGACCATGTATCCCTGCCCTCAAGAGCCTGACACCTGTAGAAGCAAAATGATCTATACTCCCTGACCAAAGCCAACACAAAAGGAAATGCATGACTGTTGATTTTTAAATCGCAAGCAAGAGCACAAGAGAGTAAGATGTATCTGAAGAGGGGAAACAAAACGTCAGGGCCAAGAAGGCCACAAAGAACTTCTTTACAGCTTTCAGTTTTACAGAGATGATGATCTGGTGACAGAAGGGAGAAGATAGACCCTCAGACAATTAAACAACACCCACGGGCAGTACAAAAGGCCAGGTCTAGCATAAGGCACAGAACAGGAGAGGCAAGGGCACTGAGAAGGCAACTCTAGGTGGTCCAGCAGCATACAAGCATTACCTTCACTCACCTTTTTCCAGACACGCTTTGACAGTCCTTGAACAAAGCTGAAGCAATGCCAAACAGCTCTCACTCTGTCAAAAAAGAAAACCCTTCACACTTGAACACAGGGAAGGGAGAAGCCCTTGAAAGTGCTTTATCTTTTCAGCTAAAATTTGGCTAAAAACCTGCTGAAAACCATAACTTTGCCTTTCAAGATTGTTCCATCTGCAACATGGGCTCACACATGGAAGTCCACATCTGCAGCCGGCATAATTCAAAATAATGCTCCTTCAGCCAGTAGTGATGTGAAGAGCACTTATGGTTTCAAACTTAAAGGCCTCACTGCCATAAACACTAAAGGCAACTAGAAAATTATATTTCACTATAACCAGCAAGTTAACCTGATTCTGTCATGAAAAATATCTGTTTCCTTGACTCATCCATCATCAAGGCATAATAAACTTATAATCAAAATTATATCAGTTTAAATTATTCTGCCAATCTTTCCTTAATGGATTTAACTTAATAAATTTTTTAAAATTTTCCATGCCTGCCTATAGTAGACAACAATAGTAACAATGGATTCATAGGGACTGTGGGAAAAAAAACCCAACCTCTTCCCCCATGGCAAAGTGCTGTGTGCATCAGTTGTTGCTGGGGAAGCATGGAGGGACTTATCCCCTCAGGACAGAACTGAGCTTACCTGACCTTTTAGGGAAAAGAGTTGACATATTCTTTTCCCAGTCCTATTTTCTCTGCCACTGCCTGGAATACAAGCCCGGGAGGTTTGTTTGCTGCTGTTTGAGGAGAGTTTGAGGAGTTAAAAAGGGTTAGGTCTCTGCACTTGTAAATAATATTGCAAAGTCACGAGCTGGCAAATGGCTGTTCCCCTTTGGCAATTTGCCTCATTAAAAAAAAAAATAGAAAAATTTAATCTTTAATATCCTCCCTTCTTCCAATCATTCATGATAACAGGCACAACCCAGTGCTGACTGAAGTTTTGGGCCTCCTGCTGAGCTTGAGAAAACTAATTACTTCTTTCCCTAGAAAATAGAACCCACCATTAGACACACTCATTAGTAGAAAGATAAATTAAGTTCTGCATTCATGGCAGAGATTCACCTCCAGATCCAGAAGACAGAAGGAAACTTATAATGGCAAAACCTAAGCCAAAGTCACTGGGAAATCTGCATGGGACTTGAGATCAGAGTGCTAGTATGGTATTTTCAGCACCTACAGACAGGTTTCTACCAGCTGTAGTTCTATTCCCGCCATCACAAAGCAAACCTATGAATAACAAAGATTGTAATGGATCAAAACCAGAAAAAAATCACTTCAGTTGGAGCAAAACTGGGTTTTCAACTTAAACTAAAGCACTAGTTACATACAGGAACAAATGGCTTGTAAGTTGCACATAGGCACATTTGGTTTGAAATAAGAAAGCTATCACTAAACCAACAGCTTTGGGAATACAGTTATGGAACAACTTTCTGGGGACCAACAAACCTAATTAGTTAGGGATGTTGACAGGTTTTTTTAACAGAACTAGGCATCTCTAATTAAGTGCAGAAACCATGGTTGCCTAATGGAGGACTTCATGTGCCTGTCTTAAAATCCATCTTAATTGTTACACCGATGCCCTTTATGGTGATACTCAGGAGTGTTATAAGCAGAACAAGTCTAGACACATCATTTAAGAAGAAAAGGGAGAAGGAGAAAGACTAAAAGCTCTTTTTTTTCTCAATTGATTTGCATAAGAGTGTTTTCTCCTCTAAAAAGACATAAGAAAAACAAAAAAAAAAAAGGGGGCTAAAGAGTTTGGCAGATTCATTCTTTACAGGGTTTCTTCTGGAAACTGAGTATTTTGCATTCACTCTCCAAGATTCAAACAGGGAACTCATCTTGGAATTCAGCCAGAATAATCTTATGCCAATAGGTTGATTCAGGAGCAAAATCTTCAAAGGGACTCCAACTGCTAAAATTCTGGACAGAAAAAGAGAAAAACCAATGTGCAGATAACTACATGGGTCAGTGGGCTGTGACTGAACCCAAAGGACTTGATTTTGCATTCCTCCTAAACTCAGCAGGCAAACTTGGGCAGAAGTGAATCACTAGAAGGTTTGCCCATGAAACGTAAAACAGAACTCAAGCTCTATTGCCCTCATTAGGATTTCACAACCACATAACACCAGCGATTTCATTAGAGTCATACTCGATTTATTAAAAATCAGAATCAAATTTTAGGTTTAAGGAAACCCTTAAAATAAGTAATTATTAATATCTTAACATTTTTATGGTGTAAATCCATAGGAATAAGTTAGGCTACCCAGGATTTATAGAGAGGTATAAGTTAAATCAAGATTTCAGACTTAACATAGAAGTTTCTTGGACCTGTGCAGTGCTTATTTGCAAGTTTAGGCACAGGCATGAAAATAATTAGTGACTAGATGCTAAGCAGAGAAAAAACCCCATGAAAATTAGACCTTGCCTCAAAAAGACTTTCCCAGATAAAGTCTTAAAAAAAAAAAAAAGGTATTTGGGGCTACCATTCTGTGCTGGTGAAACTCAACACCATGCCATTACGAGAAGAACATCTATTTTTGCTGGCCAAGCCCTTGATCATCTTTTCCCATCCAGTGGGAAAGACACAACTTTAATCTGGAGAGGGACAGATGTGCTCACCTCAAACACACCCAGTGTGACACATCAGGCCAGCAGTAACCACCGAACATAAGGCAACATCTGCTTAGCCCTTCTGATAAAATCATTCCTTCCCAAAGAAATGCAAAGCCTTTAGAGCCCCCAGAGCATCAGCTGGGGTCCTGTTCTCCAGTCTGCAGTGGAGAAAAGCTGTCCTTTTCCACTCAATATTTGCCACATGTCAGGATCCTGAGAATAAAGGACCTAATCTACTTCTTGCCTATACCACTGTAAATCAGGAGCAAAGCTATCCACATTAGCAGCCTTCCATGAGTATAAAACAGGTGTAAGTGAAAGTAGAAACAGGTCTATATACTCAGCTGAATTTAGAAGTCAGTGTATTACTTTCCAATTTTGCAGAGATTACATTATGAGTGTACATAAACACACACATATACACACACCATCTTTAAAACCTCTCCAGGAAATCAGACAAACTAAGCAGAACATATGGAAATTTAACTGGTTGCTCATAAAAAGCTGCTAATATCTGCCAAAGTCAGAAGACATGGCGCAGTCTGTTACACGGGCTTGTTATAAAGAGGAAAGTTTAAAAAACCCAGCATTTTAAACAAGACTACCCCACTGGTGGAGCAGCAGTTTCACTTGTCTCAGAAATGCAGTATTTTTGCGTTTTTAAAGACTTTAAGAGCTTGGTTTGGGGGGTTGGTTGGTTTTGCTGTGGGTTTTTCTTCTTTGTTTTTGGTTTTTTTTGGGCGGGGGGGAGGGGGGGTGTGGGTCTGTATGGGGTCTTTTTTTTCCCCTCACAGAACAGCAGAAGATTTCTGTGACTAAAGCTCTTCTCGCCGTTGCCTCTTTGATGCTCCTTTGCTGCCACCACGTGGGAAAGGAACGGGATGGCAAAAACGTGCCGAAAGCGCCTGGAGCCGAGGCCAAAGGGCTCATTCTGCTCATTTTGCTGTCCCAGTTATCCTCTCAGCCACTGCCTCCTCCGGGGTTACCGGCAGGGATGGGGAGGTGACCAGAGTCACCTCCGGCAGTGCCACCCCGAGCAGCCTCCACAGCACTCCATTCACAGGAGAAACTGGGGACACATAAAAAGACTGTCACAATAACAAATACATGATAGCACCACACAGCACCTCTAATAGACGCTGTAAGGAAGGGACTCCTCAGGGATTAAATGTATTTCCTCTGTAACGAGTCCCCACTTTGCTGCTCTTCCACTAAGGGACGCAGGTGTGCTTAATGTAAATATACATGCAAGGAAAAGTAGATTTACTCGCACTTTTTCTTGTAGAGGGAATGAAGTACTGGTCAGCAAGTGCTGGGAAGTAAACACAGCATATTAAGAGGACTGCTCAGGTGAGGGGAGGTGCCCCCTAAGGTAGCAGCACTAACCTCTTCTGCTGATGAAATGTATGAAGAGGTTAAAGGAACAAACATCTGTTTCACTGTATTGTGAACAGATGATTTTGGGGCTGTCCATACTAGAGGGGTGCATAGGACACTGTGGAGACTGCTGAGGGAGACAGGTGAAGATGCTCTCAAGGAGTCCAGCAGTTCATATTCGTTTCCAGCGATGTTCACTCTTCACCTTTGCTTTTAACTTAAACTAATTTAACATACTGTAAGATATTCTCCCCATCTTGTTTTTGTAGTAATTACCGTCTTTTAGGTAATACCACACAGATGAGCTCAAAGAGCAGAGTTGTGAGGAGCCCTGAAGAATTTCTGGCAGTATTTCTTTCATTCAATCTAATTTCAGAGGCAGATGTAGAGCCACACAGTTGAATTATGTTGAAGGTGAATATAGGAAAGGCAGCTGAAAGACTGAACAAGAGATTAAATGGCCTTTAAGCACTAACATAAGAATTTGCCCACCTTCTCTGTTGTGCCATAATCAAACTTACACAAGTAAGTTAAACTACTAAAATAAAGAAGTACAAGATACACTAGATAGAGAAAAATTACAAACTTCTAAGCTCATGATTGACTGGTTCATTTTCTAGGTGCTTTTCAGTACCTAAGCTCTGTGCTCTGCAGTTACGTCAAAAAAATATTCAGGTATTTTAGCAACATGGGGTCACAAATGTGTTAACACACACACACTGCCAGCAAAGTCACTGTAGGTAATGCCAGCTGAGAATCAGCTTTCAGATTTTTGTTGGTTTTTTCCCTGTTGTTGGTGGAATGCTTGAGTAAATCATTACTAATCTTTGCCAGCTGAGGTACTGACTACTGAAGCTCCTGAAGCCAGCCAGCTACCCTGTGCAGGCTTTGTCTTAAATGACTTAGTACCTCAAATTCTCTTTGGACCAGATGAACTTACCATTATGCATTAACTGAAGGCTTGGCTCAATTATATCTTACCTTTTTGCCATGAGAATCTAAACACCAGATAATTCTGCAAGTCAGAAGTCACTGTAGCTAATATCAGAATCTGGCCTTTTGCATTCTGAAAACTTGTGCAAGAAAATCCATGGGCAAAATCTGGTCCTTAATCTTTCTCATAGTACAACCTCACCCAGGTGGCAAAAGACAAACAAAAGAAAAAAATAAGGTTTTTCCAAGCCTATTTTCTTCCTGTTAAATTGTGTAAGTGAGTAAAAAGTGGGCAAAGTGCATAAGTCTCAGTCTGGGCAGTTTGCCCTGGTTTGGGGAAAAAGTACAGGTACACCTAGAAATACCAACCTATGCCCAGAAATTACTCACTTACCCACCAAAGGTCTTCTGTGTAATTCTATATATAAGGGATGAGGTCAAATTCTTAGTCTTTAATGATCTGAGTATCTTCCAAAAAAATTGGATACTTCATTCGACACATCACAAGAACATCTATTAAAAAGAATACTTTAAATGGACTAGTCTTCATTTTACCAGCTCAAACAAGGAGCAGCTCCCACAGCTTCAAAAAATAAATGCACCTCCTTTTACAAAACAAATAAACAAACTCAGTATGACAACTGTAACCCTTCTTTGTGCTCTGAGATGAGACAAAATCAAAATTTCAGATTTTTAATACATTTAACACACTTAAACAGTGAAAAAGGCATCCCTACACTGGAGTTACCACTTAGGGAGATGCCACATGTGAGTTAATTCCACCGTAGTTTAACTGGTACAAAACTAAATCTCAGCATGATCATAATGTAAATCAATTAGATACATATAAGAGCATCTGTGGTCTACATTAAGTATTTTAAAATCTGAAATAAATAAAGCTACATTAAAACAACATCATTAAAAATGGCAAAGTTTTACTAGAGCGGCAGTTCTTCAAATGTACTATGTTACAGAGCCCTGTCATCATTTGAGATATAGTGAACTTTAATTTTCAAGCCTATATTCCTCCCTCAGCAATTTGTGGCTTCAGAACTGTGCCGTGAGCTTCTTGTGCATGGCAAAACCAGAACATGAGCAGAGTAAGGGCCAGTACCTACCAAGCAGTTTGTGAGGTTCCCCAGACCCCTTATCTGGATAAATTTTCACTGAGATAACTTTCTTTTTTATGTCCTAACAATGCATTTTGAATTTTCACCTCAGTGAAGGAGAGTTCCAATCTTTAGAAAAACATAATTGGAAATTTTAAGCTGACATTCCAATGTGGCCTGTACTTTACACACCATGTTCTTCAGTAACTGTAAGAACTACTCAACCTTCCTGGCTTTTGGGGAATTCACTCATGGCAGAGACCAAACATGAAAAAGTCCAATAGAAGTAGTTAAAAGCTGGCAAAATTACAGACATCTAGGAACATATTACCATAAGAAGTTGAGGCATTGTGTGGGAGTACGAATAGTAAACCCTGTATACACTAAAAGGTAAACAAAGCTTAACAAATACTGACAAAGCAGGGAGGGAGTTTAACAGACAAATAAATTTCACTGGAAGTAAATATCTTAGTGCTGGTTTTGTTACATAAAGACATTCATACCTACATAAAGCCAAATTCTCAGTTCTTTTGTACTGAATTTTTGCTACTGTGACCTTAATGAAATCAAGAGCTAAACTGACTTTAAGTAAAGAGAATTAAGCTTGTGATGTTATACAGAGTCTCCAACAATAGCATTTCAGCAACATGCACTTTGTATTGTTGAACACTGAACTTCCGGACAACCAAGTGATCTATAACACACAGGTGAATGTGTAATGTGTACATCCTCAGACAGCAGCACACCATGTGATTAACGGCCTTAAGGAATTGCTCTCTGCATGGAAACTTCACAGGAGAAATGTTTTGTCTTGTGTCTGAGTTGGGGAGTAGGTCTGTCAGTCCAGCGCAACAAATTAAAAAAATTGCTTATGCTATCCAACTTGTCAGTGTTTGTTACTAGGCATTTCTCCTTCTCACCTTTCAATAATGGAGATAGAAATTTTTTTTACTTTAAACAATTACTCATTTGTTCCCATAGGGGCAAAAAACACTCAGGTGACAACGAAAAAAAGCATTCTAGAAAACAAATGCTACACCATATTCACGGAAATATCCACACCATGTGAGAGAATATCAAAGACTAATTTTTCACTTGCAGAACTCAGCAGTTTCTCATTTAACAGACTCTGCTTGCAAACTGCAGCTAAGAATTTACCCTGAGAATTAGTACTCTAATAAGGTACATTTGCAACCACATTTGAGTTTTATTTCTTTCTTGTCTGTTCTGGATCATTGTTATGCAAGATATAGCACCATAAATTGGAGGTGATCCTTCACTTAAAAATTAGTTTGTGGTTCATGTACTCTTTGGATATGCTCTCTAGGTACCTTTGACACCAAGACAGTCTTGATGTAAAGTTGGAACCATATAGAGTGGAATTAAATCCATTTTCTATCACTTAGACTTTATATTTGTCCATGGAATGTGTCCACACTAGACTCAGAAGAAGCCTCTTGGCAATACTGAATTATCATACTGAATTGCTTCCATCAATTTGCTGGAGCTGCCAAATTGAAATGATACGTGTCAAGGCAAGCCTACACTGAAAAGTAAAAGATAGCCTCTTAAATGTTCCATTTATAAAATTTTTATTCACAGTCAAATTTACTATCCCTTCTGAAATATATCACTTTACAAATTGATACCTTGCCATTACAATATTTCCATGCCATATTCACTCAGCTTAGTAATAAAAACAAGCTTTTGCTCTTTCCCCTTTGGTATAGCTGATGAAAATGGTGCAGTTCAAGGTCTCCTTAGATCACCAGCACTAAATATTCCACAGATCTGTAATCTTCTGCTACAGGAAAGGTTAAAAGTCAGCAAAAAGATACACTGTTGGTTTTATCAATAAAATATTACAAGTGTATCCCACTGGAAAGCAGAAATTGAAAAAAAAAACCCAAACAATCACTAATGCTAAGATGCAAAGAGTGCTTTACAAAACAAAAGCATTCATGTGGACTTTCTGAAACTTTGTGTAAGAAATACTACTCAAAACAGATTAGGAGAAAGAAAATTACACTGTCCCACCGCAGAACATAAATGCATTTTTTAACAAATATGTATTATGTGTGATTCTAAAATGACAAATTCTATTTATTTTCTGTAACTGATGTAGCTTAACACCTTTTTTTTAGTCACTAGCAAGTGAATGTCTAAGAAAGAGAAATAATAACATAAACTAATAAATGCCCTGTTTTGACATCTTTACATCTCAGTTTATGAGAAACTAATAACATGTATACATTTGGGGTGCAACCACTTTCAATCATTTTGCCACTTCTAAGTTGGAAATCTTGTGCCACAGGAGCCACTTCCACCAATGCAACTCTACCCACGTTTCCAGTTACAGACTAGAGTTTGCTGTTGATGCCTTCCAAAAGCTGATACAAATCTTGATCTAGGTAACCAAGGTCTCTCCCTCTAGTGCTGCAGAAACAGGTCACCATCATTTCCTGGGTAATGTATGTAATTTACTATGAAAACTAGGATTTCCCTTTACATTTGTAATATTCCCAGCCCTGCAGTTAAAAACTGAGTACCAGTCTACCCTCTTAAACCCAAGAAAGTTTCTAATCCTGAGAGAATTTTGTTTGCTTAGCTTTTATTATTCCAGATAAATATGTTTGAGGAGATTTTCAACAGAACTGCAACACTGACAGGTTTTGACAAAGCTCTATGCTAGCATTGATTTTCAAGGCCAGGAAAAATAAGATGACTTAATAAAAAACAAACTCTTAGGAATGCAGTTCTCCAGGAATAAAAATACTGAAGGAGTAGAAATGAGCCTCATTGATATGCTGACTTCCCAAGTCATATGGCAAGCACTTCTTAAGGCTGGAAATTTAAGCCCTAGGAAAATTCCCCCTTTGTTCACAGCCACAATAAACTGTCTATCAGAGAAATGTTTTCTAGGAATAGATGTGTGTAAACTTCACACAGCTCAGAGAACAACTTGTTTCTCATGTCAGATAGTAATTTTGTTACAGTAAAAAATCTCCTTAATTGCTAGGACAGTTAATGCCAAACTGCTATTTTAATGTAGTTATTTGCCACTAACACAAGTGGGATTTAACACCCTGAGCTGCATTTTCATTTCTCTCCTGAAATATATTTTTGTGAACTTGGAAAATTCCTCATGCAACCTCACACCAAATTCTAGTCCCAGCTGCTAATTTCATATGCCCTCACCAACCTCACCACTTCCTTGGTGCAAACAGTGGAAAGAAAGAAAAGTTCCAAGAACTCATTAAATGTCTGAATCAAAACAAAATCTTTAACAAAGTAATCACTTCAATGATATAAAAACTACTTAGTATTCATAATCATGATTTCAAGCTTCTTTCAAATAGGGCTGTTCATGAATAATAAGCACAGGGTGAGGATTCTTAGTCTGTAGGGTATTTGTCTGTGTTGTGTTGTGTCAGAAAACCAAAGTTGCAATCCACACCATTAACAGCTGTACTGAATGATGCAAGGCTTTAAAAAAATTACAAAATTGCACAAGCTATATCTATTTAAACTGTCCTATTACAAATGTCAAATACCTGCATATAATTAATTATGCCAGATGGACTTCTACCTCAGTAAGTCTCAGCTAATAGCCTTGCATTACCCTTGTTTAAACATTTACCAATGAAACCTGTGTACTTTCTGGACAATGAATTATGATCCTTTTCAGAAATTATCCTTTTAAAACAAAACCTATAATTGAAGCTTAAGAGGAAAATAATGTAATGGAAACATCCTCCAATCCCCTTTTAATTAACAGCACTGCACATAAGTACAAACTGAGCTGCTCATTTCCTCAAGACAATGCCTCTCAAAGCAGAAGATGCTATCTCCCAGAAAATTTCTATATTAAAGTGCTCTGGTTTGTGCTACTTCAGACCACTTCTATCCTCCAACCGTCTTCCCCACTAGTCCAAAGAATGCCTGTTCTTTTTCCTTTTTTTTAGATCAGTGGGTTTGTAATTAATATTTTGAACCTCATGCTTTGTACATGCAGACCTCAACACTCACACGTAGTCCGTAAGTCTATTTAAAACAGTCTAACACTGCCATCTGCAGTGTCCAGTTGAAAGGGGTACAAGACAGGGCACACAGCCTTCCAAACAAACAAACAAACACCATCCAGACCTATTTAGAACTGCTTCACATAAAGGTGTCCTTTTGGTCAAGGACACACTTTGGGTCTTTCAAATTTTTAATCTTAACTAAACAAACACAAAAAAGAAAACCACCAAAAAACAAAAACAAAAAACAAAACAAACAAAAAAAAAAAAACAAAAACAAAAAAAACAACTCTCCTATTTTTTTGACTCCCAAGTCCAATAGCTCGTTCATTTGATGCAACCATGACATTAACCTGAAGAAACAAAGAAACAAAGCAGCATCATTTTATTTTTTTATGGGCCTTTGACATGTATACTCACATAAGCAGTCCTGTGGATTTGAGGCAGCAAGGTTAGGTACCCACATCTAAATAGTTCTCTTGCTAGATGGATTGAAGGCATTGCTATTTACCTGAAGAGCTTATTGTAAACAAAAATAAGTAAATTCATACCAGTCACTAAAAAAGTTTCTAGACATGTAATGAGTTTAATAAACTTGACAATGCATTGAATTTTTCCTTTCAAATGTGTTTTTAGATAACAATTAGGGAAAAACCTTCATTTTAATACCTAATTCAGTTTAGTTCACACTCTGCATTGCCTGCTGCAGTACAATGCCAAGGACAACAACCATCCACTGAACATCATTCAGCTTGCAATACCAGAGCTTTGTTCTTATCATTTTATACTAACAACATTTCCCAAACACTTGAATGAACTGCTACCCATACTGCATTTTTTTGAGCTAAATCATCTATTTTTCCTTCATAATTGTTAATTCCTTGCTAATTGTTAAATAGCTTTTGGACAGATAATTGAGCTTTGAAGCAGCATACTGAAAAATGAACCCACCTAACACCCCACCCTTCCTAAACAACTAATCTTCACATTTTGAGTAAAAATACAGTATTTCCAAGATGGAGCAGTAGCTTTTATTGCATCAGAGGATGCTTTCCCTAATGAAGACTTGAGAAACACCAATAGATGGCCACACTCTTACCACCCCAGAGCACATTTCTCCCAGCATTAGCACTAAGGGAGGAGCACTGCAGCCAAAATTCCATCAAGCTCCTGCATGTGCTGTTTCCTAATAGCCATCCCCAGCCTGCTCCTTTTCTTTGGACCCCACAAACTGCCCTTAGGGAATATCTAACTTTTCCACTGACTAGACACAGGGGCTTAGAGCAGGGTGTTTGCTTGTGGCCCTTGAAGCCCTGCTTTCTCAGAGGCAACAGAAGTAAGGAAATACTGCACATCTTCAAGTTGAAAAGAGTTTAATACAGTGAATAAACCTTACAAAACTCTAAAAATATGGCATTTCACACAATGCTCTTTCATAAACACCACAGACTGGATAGCAGTGTTTGAAACTTTTTTGAGGAGACTGAGGACATATAAAAAAGTGTCAATAAATCATTTAAAAAATTGAATTCATAGGCATTATAAACAAAACATCACTAGTATTTATTACCAGCAAGTATATGTCAGGTTATTATCATGTGAGTAATGAAATGTCCAATGTGCATCAAGTGGCACTTTTAGATACACATTAAACATGATCACTGCAGTGACAAATGTTCTGGACAAAATACAATCCTGTAAAATTTGTAAGTATAAATTAATCTGTTATACAGCCCTTCTATGAGATGCATGCAGTATGCAAAACATTTCCAAGTAAGTTCTAGATGTCTGCAATTCTTATGAGGGGAAAAAAAGATTTAGTCCCTTTGTCTCTTTTTTCCTTTAGCAGGAGTTTTGGAAGTATGTTCATTTTCTGCATTTGGTTCCCAGAGCGCATTTTTTACAAATCTAGAAGCAGCTCCTTTATCGAGTTTGGATGCCTTTTTCTTGTCTGCTATTTCTTTGACCTTGTTCATGTATGTTCTTATTCTCTCCTAGAGAGAAAAAAAAAGGAAAAGTATTTCAAACCATTCTCCCAAGATTACTGCTAAAATGAATCAATGAGTAGAAGTTCTCCACACTGTACACTTCTAGAACTATAATATCTAGAAGAACATTATTACTTAAATAAATATACCAGGCCCTTTGCAAACCTGAGACTTTCCTTTAGCATATTTTCCATCACAGGTACCTACCATACTACCTGCATGACACCCACTATAACAGGAACACAAAGTCCTACAGAGATGCAGACTCTGCATCTAATTTGCAGAGATATGGGAACTGTCCTTGCAAGCAAAGTTAGAAAAAAAACACTGAACTCAGTTTGGAGTTTGACCTACATAAAGATGCCAAAATAGTATTTAGGTATTTGACACATTTATGGATGCATTATACTACCTGACTACTGTCCACAAAAAAAAAAAAAAAAAACCAGCAAGTCCAAGCAAAGCTAAAAAGGCATCTTACACAAAATCGAAGATGGTACAAGCATCACACATGCCTGTATCCCAGAAGTTTAGGACTTAAGTTCCTGAAATGGTCAAGAGGTCTTATTAAAGAACTTATTTAGGGCAGCCTGATGAATTTCCAGCCATATCAGAAGTTCATTTTATGGCCACAAATAACAATATAGGCTATTTCCAAGGAAAAGGGCATGCTGACATGACATATCTTAGCCTATCAGTTATTTGGTGTTTATGGGTTTTTTTTTTTGACCAAACCATGACTTGGACTCAGCCCCACAGAAGTATACCCTCCCAGCTTAACAATCTCATTTATGTGCGTACTCATCCTCATCTGCTCCTGCAACAAATAAAGAAAATTACTTTGAGAGGGTAGTAAGCAGCTTTAAGATGGGAATCCCCCTCTGATAAGTGCCTGCTTCTCTTCACTGATGAGGGAGTACACTTACAGTAACTCTGCAAAATATTTAACAATTTGGTTTACAGATTTCAAGTCTACATATTTTGCCTAATATGGCCTTTAACTGTAGGGCCTTTGGATGTTATGGTCATACAAAAAACAGTAATATATATACACACATATATGTAGTGCTCTATCTGATACCTGAATTATGAATGTGGATTAACAGAACATGTGTGGATACTGCTAAAATAAATTTTGATATTTCTCACGTTTCTCACAGCCATTGCCACCTCTTTGAATCTGGAACAAAAGTTACAAGACTTACACTACAGAACTGATTTTCAACTCTTCAGTGATCATTTTAAGCAACTGTCAAAAACTTTGGCCACTCCTTCTGTATCAAAACCACAGCTTTAACAAGGAGGGCTTTACAGGGTCTGAAATCATGATCAGGTGTAATATTTCTTTGGTGACTGAGATGGCTAATGAGAACAGATGGCAAACCTACATGTATTAACATGGGAAAAAGGAGCTGGAAAATGTCGACTTGACAAAAGAAATTAATTCTGATAGCCTGAGTGTGAGTTTTATTAATACAGGTTGAATACCTGTATGTATACAAGGAGAGCAATTCTACAAACAAAATAATCATGACAGAACAGTCTTTTTTAATTCCCTTTCCACACAAATAAGAACATCACAATGTCTTTGGAAGGAAGATATGTGCATTCATTCAACCTTGATACTTGCAAAAGGAAAAGAGACCTGAGTAACAAACTAGGCTATGGAAATATTCAATCTTTCTTCAGAGCTAAAACAGCAGTTGTGAGGCAAAATACAAACATAAAATATCCACAGCAGAGGAGATAAAAGTTCTTAGTATCACTAAATTAACATGATATTCAGACACGACATAATATAGGAGGAACAAAAAACTGACACAAAGTTCACAAAGTATTAACTGATGCATTTTTTAATATGATAACAGTCTAGACTACTGAAAACCTCACAAAATTTAAAAGAGAAGTATTCTTGTTATTTGGGCTAGCTTTCCACATTTTTAGTCCTCTCTCCCATTCCACTGGTTATGTAAGGATTACATTTAAGCTAACTATTTTACATCTGCTGAGATTTAATATTTTCATTTATTCAGGAATTAAAATGAGTAGTGAGAAGTTTTGATTTCTGTTTTTTCTTCAGGCTAAATGATTCAGTTTTTTAAGTCAGCAGAATTTTCAAGATAGCTGGCTTTCTATACTGTAGTCATGCATCTAAATGGAATATAAAGACAAAACTAAAGATTTATTATAGGTCATAAATATGTCACTAATGCAGAATTACTGGACAATACACATACAACTGGTGCCAAAAAAGCTTTTAGCTTTGTTGCAGAACTGGATTTTTTACTGCTGAGAAAATGAATTATTGGAGGGCTTGGAAGGGGGAGGGGGGCACTTTCCCATCTTCGCTAGTAAATCAACCACACTGTACTTTTAGAGTCATACAAAAGTAAGAAAAGACAGCCTCAGAGATTAACATGATTCCAAGTATTTATAAGAAAAAAATGCCATACTGGAAGTTATAAATTATTATCAGGCCTGTAACATTTTTCCATTTAACCGATACAAATGAAAAGCTGCTCTGCAGAATCCAAATCTTGACCAAATGTGGAAAAAAAGAAAAGATAAGATGATATCATTCATCATCGTTTTCTAATTTCAGCAGACTCTACAACTTTACTTTAAACAGTACTGTTTAAAAGTAAAAAAAATTACTTTCTTAATTTAAAGAGCCCAGCAGAGCATATAAGTAGTTATATAACACCATGTAGCATATGCATCCTATTAGAGCAATGTATCATTTTTAAATGTAGATACAAACATTTTTAAACTTCCATTTGGGCTAACCATCCTACACAAGTAGGACACATGCAGTGTAAGCAACTCACCAGCTCTTGTTTCACTGGATGTTCCTTTGGATTGATTCCCTGGGTAGCCAAGTATACTACAAGAAAAAAAAAAACAAGCTTGTTTTGAAACTGAAAGCTATCTATGACTGAGGACCCTATCAAGCATCACATAGGAAAACCAAGCCTTCCACATAAAATAATTAATAAGAATTGTTAACATTGTCATTAAGTATCAGACAAACGATTATTATTAAATATTGCAGCTAAAATACCCCCAACAATTAAAATGGTTAAAATTTAACAACTAAAATGGTTAAACTTTCAGTCCTTTAAAGAACAGAAAAGGCTGCCACAAAGGAACCAGAAACATACTCACACACATACAAAATTAGCTTTTCTAAATATAGATTTTTGATTCAGAATTTCAACATCATTTACCCTATGGATGGCAATAATGTGGGTCCTCAGGGTAATTACAAGCTTTTAATTATTTGGCTATGAGATATGATTATTTAGTGTTTGTGGCTGTCTAAATGTTTAAATGGTAATAATAAATACTATGTTTTTCTTTATACCACATACTTACCCCAGAACATAGAATTTAATGTGTACACTGAAACCAGATCCAGCTTTGCTTGCTCAAGAGGATCTAACTAGAATGAAAAAAAAACCACATTATATTAGAAGATTTTTAAGCAAGATATGCAAAGATTGTGGTAACGTGCACATTTTATAATTACAAATGTATTAACAAAAGAATACCCACTGAAGGAGCACGTTTTTGCATCACAAGTTCACTGAGACTGTGTTTATGCCTTATTTCCATGCCATTACAGGACCATTCATTCTCTCTTCTCCAAGTATTCATGTAATTCTCCCAGTCTGAAGTTAAACGCCACAGTCCCATACACCAAAAGCACAATCCCTTAGCATGTAGCTCTTGGACTACTGCTCCCACAGTCAGAAATAAGGTCCCTGTTTTTCCACAGAAACTTAATTCAAAATAGTTGTTGCTATCAATGGAAGGAGGGAAAAAGTTTAAAAGTTGCTGAAACACAAACATCAATATACAATCAATGAATGCTAACATGACATATGGCAGACTGTGTCTCCAATGCATGTCAGAATACTTATGGATATAAAGCAAAGGGAGGATAAAGGCAATGAAAGGGTTTTTGTTTCCCTTGACTGTCTAAGTCAATTTATTCTTTTAGTCCTACACGACTTCCAGAAACTCTGATAATATCATTGTAGAGCTCACTAGTTCTAACATGGATAGTGTCAAAAGATCTGTGTTGTCAAGACCACTTTCTTCATAATTTATTTGTGTAAGAAATCCTCGCAGGATAAAGAAGTTCCCTCATGTGTTGCCTTTTTCTTGCCCTACAGAATTAAATTACAAATTAGGCTTTAAATGTTATAAGACAGAGATGCTTACATGAAATTCTCAGACACTACTTTGCTCTGATAAAAAGACACATTTTGCAGACTTATAGCATAGCTAGAGGAGACAGCTCAGGTTCTGCAAGTCTAGACTTCAGGAATCAGATCAATTCTCACTTCTGCCAGTTCACCTTCACATTCTGCTGGGTACACCAGTTCCATTCAGTTTGCTGTGAAAAAGTCTCAGTCAAAAATGTGCATGACCTCTCCATTATGGATGAGCATGTTAAGGAAGGTCACCAATAAGCTATAATGTCCCTGAGCTAAATGTCTCACTGGTTAAGTTACCACTTATCAGCTTGGAAGAGCATGTGTTGCATGGTTGAGCTTGTAAGACCAGCTGGATTTCTTAGAAATGTAAGGACTTAACAGTAAGTGTCCAGCATAGGAGTGTCATTTTTGTTATTTCTCAGTGCAGTGGCTGGCCTAACAGACCCTTTTATTTCAGTTCAGGCTCTCAAGTATTTGTGTATTAACAAGGAAAAGAGTTTCAAAAGGATGATAACCTACCTTTTGCAAAAGCTCACTCCTAGAAACTGACATCATTGTCTTCAGCATCTCATCTACAGAACCAAGAGACTTTTCAAATGCTGTGAGATAATCACGAATTTCAGTGGGGTATTCTTCCATGTTATTATCATCTTCCGACATTTCCATCTGGAAAGTGGAAACAAAAATAGTAATCCTTTTCATTAATGTCATGGTTTGACACTGGCACAACGCCAGTGCCCCCATGAAAATACACTTTCCCTGGTGTCTGCTGTGAGATGTGACCAGGAATAAGCAAAGCAGGCTCCTGCTTGAAAGAAAGAAAACTTTATTAACTAAACTACAAAACAATAACTAAACTACACACAAAAGGAAAAAAAACACAAGGAAAATTAAAACATCACAAAAACACTCTCCTCCTCCCCCCTAAATTACCAATACAGTACATCTTCCAAAATCACCAATTCTGGGTCCAGTACCACCCTTTAGAATGCTCAACTTTCAGTTCCTCAAGAGGAGAGGGAGTCCTTCCATGTGTCGTGGTGGCCTTTTCCGTCTTGTCCAGGTGCTCTCACCACCCGAACAAGGACCAGGGCTGCTTCCAGGATCGTCTTTTTAAGGATGCCTCATCCCACTCCAAAAAGGCACAGTCTCAACTTTGGGACATCTGTCCCCCCCATATTTTATATACCCCCTGGTGCCGAGGGGTACCCACACTGAATCTTCTTGGCTCTGGGGCATTTCTGCCCCTGGACTCAGTCTCTGTATCACAAGGGAACATGGCTCTGTCCATGGCTACACAAAAGAGTCCAGCATAAAATGCCACTCCATCTTCTCCATTCCTCCAACATCTCTCTCTCTCTCTGGCTCAGACCTTCATCACTCACCCATTTCCTTCTTCATCCTCTACTCTTATCTCTCTTCTAGGAAGGGTTAATGTTCTGTAAAGTTTTCATTGTCCAAGAAGGGTTAAAAAACTCCTCCAAAAGCCGGACTCCTGGCTGCACCCCCCCATCTCCTCAGCCAGGCTGCCTGCTGCCAGCACGTTTCCCAAATTTCAAGGTAACACAGCCACAAGCACAGGCTGCACTCTCTCTCTCTGTCTGTCTCCAAGGGGGTACACGGCTGCCCATTGCTTCCCGGCATTTCTTTACTTCTTCCTTCCACCCTTGGCGGGGCCAGGGGGCCAGGCCTACCTCTCCCGGCCGGGCAGCCCAGCAGCTGGGCCCGGGGGAGAGATCCAACTCCTTCCCACCGGAAATTCAAAGAGGTTTTTCAGGTGACCAGCTCTGGTTTTTAACCCCCGTGTGTTCTCAGAGGTGGACCAAAATTTCAGTGGTCAAACTCAATGCCAATGTTAAAATCTGAGCACTCATTGGCCCTGACCACAGCTTCCCAGAAATCCTGTTTCCAGGTCAAACCACCACAATTAAGTACCTATAGACTGTAGGTACTTAAAAGACTGCAATTTACAACACAAAGCATTAGCATTCATTCATTAAACATTATAAGAAATGCCTACATGTGAAGAGTTCTTTCAGATAATGCCAGCAGCAACACTGTAAAAGGTTCTGCAATTTCAGGGATATCTCCTAATTCCTGTGCAAAATGGCATGACGTAGCATTACAATTTACACAACTTTAGAACCTATTCTTGCAATAGTCCTAAAACAGTATTTAGCTTTTATAATCTGTGATAGAAAGAAATTAATTGCATGTTTAAAATAGGTGTTCTATAAATCACACTATATAAAGAGCTACACCAAGCAGCAGGCAGGACACCAGGAAAAACAAAACCAAAACTATCTAACTAACCAAAAAAAAAACCCAAACCACAAACCAAACCAATGGGGATACAGTCTGTCTTAGGAAGAGACATTACTTCAGCACCAGTTATGTCATGGTCAGTTCATTTAGGAGTAGGTCCAAAAAATTCTTCTTGTGAACCCGGTATCCAGCTTTCTGAAGTCCCTATGGGGTATTATAATCCCCAATACAACTCTACCAATATAACAAAGCTGAGTTGATTTTGGGATTTCAGAATACTCTTGCAATCTTATCAACACATCAGTGCAACTAGGAAATAAGATGTGAAAAATCCCAAAGCACCCATTTTTTTGTTCCCAGAATTCACAGTACCACAGTATGGCTACTGCCAAGCCATCAGGTTGCTAGTTTATAATCAATATCTTTAATTCCTCTCATATCACAAATTAGGTATTATCTTGGGGAGTTAATGTTACTTAGAGCTATGTTATTATTTTCTACAACATCTACTGAACAACAACTTTTCAAATGTTCTAAGGAAAAAAGAGAAGAAATATGTAATTTTCCTGTCTATTTGGTAAGCTGAATCAAGAAAAGTGGGAGCACCTGTATCATTGCAGACTTTGCTTAGACTCAGTGTGATAATCCCACTCTCCAGGTGCTGAGTACAGAGGGAGGGAACAGAAATCAAAGAGACTGCACTTTATCTATGAACACCAAGCCACACAGTCAGTACAAACAGCAAAGAGATGTCACATCACTGCAGTTTGTTTTAGATAACGATTTGATCTTTCCCTGGCAAGAGCATGGGATGTGCGAGAGAGGTTTATTTTTATTTGTATTGTCTCTTGGAGGTCAAAAAGGAAGACGATTGGGAGAAAAAACGGTGTGGAGCTACTCAAGCTTGCCTGCAACTTCAGTTTTAACCACACCATGTGATTTCAGAAATATGATCAGGCAATTAACAAGCCCAGTTGCACTGCTATTGTTTGCACAGTTAAGAATTATAATCCTACTCAGCTGCATGACTGCTCATCCTGGTCAGAGCTGGTTTTCACACTGAGTACAGAATCACAATGCCAACCGTGCTAAAGGTCCCCTCCCCACCCCAGCATGTAACCCACACGCCACACACATAAGTATTACTTCTGTCAGCTGTGGCAGACCCAAGGAAGAAAGCTGAGCTGGATCCACAAGGTGCCGCCCACAGAAAGGCAAAATACCAATTCAATTATTTCTGACATTCACAATAACACTTCTTGTGTTTCGTTCTACTCTCCTGGCCACCAGCTTTATAATCTGCCATGTTAGGTTGATTAAAAGGGCTCAGAAACAATGTTTGTTGTTAACTTTTGGTCATATAATACAGCATTAAAAAACCCCTCAAAACTACAAAAGAAGCAGTATTTTCCTGGTTGTTAATACAGCCAAGTTTGGTTAGAAGGTGTCTGTCAACGCATGTTACCTACACTTACACAAACAGGGAGAGGGGTAATCCAATCCAACAATCACCTACAGTTCTTTCCATCACTGCAGTACTTAACCTACTATGGTCTTGATTTGACAGGCAGGCATGAACACAGTGGTAAATTCCAACTTCTCTCTCTCCCTTAATCAGTGTATCCAGCACCAGCAAGAACAAAAAAGAGAACTAACAAAAGCCTATAGCAAGTATGTGTTACCAAAATTAACTGGAACTGGTTTACAAGAATAAGCAGTCACATATTTGAAATTCTTTTCAGTATACCAAGTTAGAATTAAGTAATAAGACAGAAGAAGAATAGGAACATAGAAGGAAAAGATAACAAATACAGTCTGAAATACATTTTGCTATCACTGCTGTCTCATGAACCAGAAAGAATTAGTTTATCTTCATATTTACTGAATATTTATTTACTTGACACTATTAGCCACGAAAGGGGAAAATCTGTCTTGGTTTGAAAGGCAGGTGTCTGATAAGGAAGGCTGGAACCACCCTTGGAATGGAAAAATATGACCCACTTCCCTCCAAATTATTATAAATTTGAAATTAAGGGGATTTCAGGCAAAGATATGGGAAAGGAATAATAGACCTTTACTAGTATGTATATGGATAACAAAGCAAACAAAAACAACAATGGCAGAACACAAAAACACCAGACAGAACCACAAACCCAGTCGGAGCCTCTCTCGGCTGTCAGTCACTTTCTCCTTCGGTGCAGTTCCGGTCACAGCCGGCAGGGGCGCTGGTGGCTCCCGGCCGGGCACGGCGGATCCCCGCGCCTGCAGGGGGCGCTGCGGCGCGAGCTCAGCCGCGTCTCCCACACGTGGTAATGGCGGGCGCGCTGGATTGCGAAGCGGGCTGCAGCACGAACCTCGGAGCGGCGGCTGGGACCGTAGAGGCAGGCACACCCCGGGGGCAAAAGATAATGTACCGGAAAACCCCGCAGCTTTAGCAGGAACTTCGGGGGGTCCGGCGGACACAGGGTGCTAGGTAAGAGTGTAGCAAAAAGAGCCCGAGGCAGCGTCAGAAAACGGAGAGTCTAGGCAGCAGCAGCCGGGCTCCTCTGCAGCTGCTGCCACACGCTGCCGGGGAGACGCGCCCTCCGGGAAGGGAGAGGGTCGGGTCCTGGGTTTTCCCCTGAGGTACCCCAGTAGATGGTGAGGGTCCTTTCCAGCCGGATCTGGTGTTAATTAGGTCCCAGTTCATCAGCTGCTCTTACGAGCAAAGGCTCACCTGCGGTAGAAGCAGTGGGAGGACAAAAGCTCTGTGGCAGCAAATCCTCCGGGCAGCGACCACAGACCGGCTGTTCCTCTGTCCCTCCTCAGAGGCCGAGAGAGAGAGCCAGGGCGAAGCCCAGCCCCTCAGGCCCCAGCCAGAATCTCACCATATCTCTGCCCCTCCCAAGAAAAAGCCCCTCAGGTAAGAGAGTAGCCAGCCGCACCCTTCCCCCACCTTGGCCATTTCTTTTGTCTCTCACAAGTATGGGTTGTTATTGTCTCTTACAACAAATGGGACAAAATTCCATGAAAGAAAGAAAAAAGAAAGAAAAGGAAAAATCTTAACCTCCAACAATCGAACTTCAATGGAAGAAGGCTGCCCTTTTAGCCTGTGTAAAGAACCCTTCACTGATAAGTCTGCTGCTTCTGCCTGGGGAGCAGGAAGAAATTATTTAACTTGTGTTTTCTGTTCACTTCAACAGGAACTAGCAAGTTCCTACTCCTGTTGTGTAGGGACCTCTGTCTTTCCGGTTACGCTGTTGTTTCAGCATAACTAATCTCTAAGCAGGATAGACATGCCAACAATGAGGCAAGTCAACAGCCTAAAATAATTTTGAGCAAACTACATTAAAAACGTGTAGACTAGAAACTCCAAAAAACTGTTTCTGCCAAAATCAACACATGGGTTGTGTACTCACACCTGCACAATGACAAAGCCAAGGATAGCAAGGAACTCCATGACTCTCTAAACATACACCCAAAAGCTATCCTGCCCTCAGGAGTTATGTTTCAGTTATTAAATAACGAACAAAACTTTCCTCAAAGTTCTTCAAGTGTTTATTTTTGTATTTTGAATAAGCAAAAACTTAAGTCAGTCCCTGAAGACAGTGTTAATTAGACAGATTTTCTTATTTGGATTTATTGACTTTCAACCAGATTTTATTTGGCACTGAGTTCTCACTTTAAAAATTAAGGGTAGTAGAAATATTCAGATAAGAGAAGTAATGAAAAATTCTAGCTAGGTAAGTAAGGCAAACAATGGAGAATTCTAAAGGAAATAAGACAGAATTTTCATTATCAAGCAGTAAGACCTATGATGAATAACACAGATCCTGTGGTTGTGTTACAATGGTAAACACTTTATAAGATCTTAAATTTTGAGAATGCAAAGAAAGGTTCATAACCCCTAAAACATAAAATACAAAAGAAATTTACTACTTTGATTAAGGACACAGAGGTAGAAAAACTGATGAAAAATGTTGTACTACCTCCTAACACAAACTTACTGGAAACAAACTTCCTTTTTAATAACCCTGAGCTGCCATGTAATTTTTGGGGAAAAAACCCCATAAGAATATGTATTTGAGGAAGAAAAGGACTTGAGATTGCAAAAGTAAAGATTTTCATGAGAAAATTTATGCATTGCATTTAGGTCTGTTTAAAAAAATGTTAGTTTCCATAGGTACAAAATTTCTGAATATTTTGAAATTTCTGAAAAATTTGGAATAAATTCTCATTTATTCAGAAAGATGACTAAATTTTTTGCTTAGAACACAAGGAACACCTTGTTCTCTTTGCTGTCAACATATCAATGTACTATAAACCAAAGTAAGTAATACAAAACTGCAAAAAGGGAGGGAAATATCAGACATTATGAATGAACCACAGAAAAGACACAAATATGAAAAGGAGAAAGAGAAAATATGTCATCTTCTGCAGACTCTATAAAAATAACTACACAAGTGACAATCAAAAGCAGTTTGCTGTAGTGTTAATATGGCTATTAAGATAGCTTCGTATGGCATTTAACTTGGTTGTATTTTAAATAAAAACAAACAGAATACAGATGGTTGTGGACAATACCACTAGCAAACTGTAGTCAATTTTCAGGCGGCTTTTATGAATAATCTTTTAATATATCTAGAGGTGATTTAACACAAGCCTTAGAAAGCAATTGCCAGCTGGCTTAAAAAGCAACACCAAACTTCCCTCCCTGCTCACACCCCCCTCCGTCCCCAGCAAAGCCCTGACATACTGAAAGATACAAACTCTAATCAGGCCATAAGTACCTCTAGGGGAGGTTTTGCTGAAGATATATGGTGAACATAGTAGAAGCTACATGCATCTATCAACGTGGTAATAAGGAACCACTTAAGCCGAAATGAAAAATGCTCAGTGTTAGCATCATGCACGTGGTTTTCAACTGGAATTAAAACTGCAAGCTTGGGATAAAAATGCTGTAATTGAAATGTTTTGTAACATGTAAACATAAGACAAAAAGCATTTTAGCATTCTGCTAAATACTGCAATTCACTCATCATGTTAATTCTTGCATATTCCTTAAACACTAAAAGGCTTTTTCTTCATACTTAGCTCAGATCCTTTATTTTTTCAGATTTTTCACCTAATAAAAATCAGATTAGGTAATTAGATTATTTCTTCTTTTCATGGATATTTACTGATTGCATAGAGGAAAAAAACAAACTAGAGAAAACAAAAACAAACCCAAAACCTTTCAGTCAGGGCACATAAAACTGCTCTCAAATTCAAAATAAACACATGAACATCATCGATATGACAAACCATCTCTGTCAGCTCCTGAAAACTGGCACTGTCCTCCCTCTTGTGTGTTCTGACTTGCAACCTGCAGTGAATGCAGTTGATGTGCAAGTGCAGCAAAGTGTAACTTCTCCTCTAACACTGTAGTTTAACACTGTGGCTGTAGGTCAACAGAACAATGAGCGATTTAAATTTAAAGCTACCAGAGATGAGGATTAAGTTATTTGGCCACAAACCTCCTTAGGGCAGAGAAATCCATGTTTGTAAAGTTCTGAGTACGAAAGGCTCTAATCTGTGACAGACATATATTATTGCTCATAATAAATAATTACTTGCCCACTAGTCATCCCTGTGCCCACAGGCCTGCTTTGCTTTGTCCTTTCAAGCCTGCTTGGGGCAGCTGGAGAGCAAATCTAGTACAATCAGAGCACTCTTGCAATGCAAACTCACAGTTCTGTTTGCAAGAAAGATTTCCATTGCAAAAGTAAAAAAGCCTACAATGAAATATCATGTATACACTAGTAGGCTTATCTTGATCCCCTTAAAAATATCCCAACTCAAGCCATGGTAGTTAAGCAGGGCATAATTTGCACTATAGTACAACTAGTAAACAGCCCTCAAGAAATCCCTGCCTTCAAATCCAGGCTCCAGCCACCAAAAAATCCTGCACAGAGCCATCCTACAAAACAGCTCACACCTATCAATCTTTTCCTCATGCCACTGAGTCACTTGAGCTTCATCAGATTTGCAAAGTTTATTCTAATCTGTTTCAAAAGATTAAAATTTTAAGGGAGAGAATAGTATTATAGGCTCATTTACACTTCAGCCAATAGTGGATATCCCATGGGAAAACAGTGAGCTTGGATTAAACATCCCTCATTCACCACAGCCCCATCTATACCAACTCATGTAAAACTTCAACTCCATCTGCACAATTCATAAAACACTTTTACTCTCTGTAAACAATTGCCCCAAAATCCACATCTTGGATGACACAGTGATTTCTTTTTATGAACAAATCCAATATAACCTGCTTCTCGTTCAGCTCCAACCCATCAGTACACCCAGCATAAGTACAATAATAAAAACAGCTTTCTTCGGGTATGTGCAGAACACTTTTTCATGAGAGGTTTTCATAAAAGCTCCCACACTCAGATATGCTGCCACACTTAAGTTCATGTTCACTCAAAAGTGGTACTACATTTGTGTCTCTAAACTGGTCTTTAAAACATATCCTTTTCTTGGCACTGAACCTACCAGGAACTTCTTGTGCAGCAAAACTGTCTCCTTGGACAAATCAGTTTACACACAGTGGGGACAACAATCAATAGTGAATACTTCTGTCCTACCAAATTTCCAGCAAACAGGAAATTACCTGCCTGCAGTTTGCACCTCCTGTACACTTGTAAACTATGGAGAGTTTACTACTTCTAAAACTTGCTGCCGCTCTCCACTGATATCACCACCATGAATTACAAATATCCAGAATTAAAGCCAAGAGGTTTTTCCAGTCCTTTTAAACTGCTGACCTAGTTTCCTTTAGCCACTGGTTCCACAATGTAAAAGCACTTCCCTTTACTAGAGTGCAATTTTCCGTATTTGCAATTTGTGTAGTGCCTCTCTGTACCATTTTGAACAGCAATTCAAAATGTATTTTTGACTGGTTCTTATTTAGCTGTGCTAACTATTATTTTTATTTGGCTGTTCACTATTAGAAGCATGTTTACCCATTTTTTGGTTCAATAAATTTAGTAATTGTGAGATGTTTGTGTTCTTAGCATCAATTTTACTGATGTGGGAAAAAAACATCTACCTGGAGCTATGGTGACCAGTCCATTCTGGTGTACTGTTTATTTATTTAGAGGAAAAGGAGATCACAGATGAAAAAACAATGCTAAAAATCCTAAGCCACTTCAAAGAGAAGGCACTTACCATAAAGGTTTGTGTAACTTGTACACTGCTTTTGTGACATGAAGCCTGAAAATTCTATCAATTTCAAGTTTCTCATACTCTGGAGAAGAGCCTTGGGTTGAGTGTTTTCTCATTTCCTTATCAATGGGCATACTGCCACAGGAATTAGCAATAGCCAGGTATTTTAGATTTGAAGTGGTTTTTTTATACTTTTAGAACCAAGAAATGTGCCAGACACATTTCAGTGTTGATTCTAAAATCCAATTCTTCCATTTTTGTTTGTCTCAAATTGAGGCCTTTTAATTGGCAGCATTTAATTTGCTAGTGGAAGTCCATTCCACAATGCTGGCAGCAACTAAGCTTGTGATCAGAAAGCTGTGACAAAGTGTAAGGGAGGGGACATTTTGACCTTAGCAGCAACGTAAGAGCTACAGAAATTTCATTACAAGGTACTCATGACTTTAAATACTACCTGCCCTTCTGTTAGGTGCTGCTTAACTGTGCTCACGGGCGGTATACGCACGCTGTACCTTCTCTTTGAAAAACTTTGCCAAGTTCTCAAGGCTCCTCAAGTTGCAGCACTATTTTCCCAATTTTTAAAAGAAATGTAACCGTTTACTGCCTACAGAACGCTCATCCTCAGAAAATGCAAAAAAAGCTTACAGTCCATGTTCTTTTTCACACGTACACGTAAGCAAGTCGCAAACATGTCATATATTAAACATTCAAGGCCAGGCCGGATGGAGCTCCAAGCAACCTCGCCTAGTGGAAGGCGTCCCTGTCCATAGCAGAGGGGTTGGAACTACACAATCTTTAAAATCCCTCCCACCCCAAACCACGCTGTGATTCCATAAACCGCGTTTATAATGCTCACTAGCAACGCCTGCAGCGCCCACAAGGCACGCACAGCCTCCCGACAGCACGCTTCCCCGCTTCCCAAGGCCTCGGGAAAGGCCGAAAGCCACAGGAAGCGGCCAGGGGAACAGGGGGGGGGGTGGCCGCTCTTACCTGCGGGCGGGCGGGCGGCCGAGCACCGCGCGCAGCTCCCGGGCACCGGCGGTGACGTCAGGGAGCGGAGCGGGATGCGGAAGCGGCGGTCTGGCGAGCCGGCCTTAAGGGGAAACGATTCCAAACTCGTAAATGCGCTTAGTCGGAAGGGAGCCAGGCGATAGGGCCCGCAAACAACCGGAAGGTTTGATTAGGAAGTCATGCACTCGGCATAGGAGTTGGTGTAAGTTAGTTCCTGACGTGCATGAAAAGCGCACGGCAGGGGGTTTTGCAGAAAGGGGAAGGGGCACAGGGAAGAGAGAAAGGAAGAGTTAAAGGGGGAAGAGAGAGAAAGGGAAAGAGAAAGGGATCCAGCTAATGTTCAGGGCAGGGATACCTTTTTATGGATAGGTTTTCCTGCCCTGAAGACTCGTTTCTCTCTTTCTATGTTAATTCGTTCTCATGCAGTCTGTTCTGTCCGTGTGTAGAGATGATCTCCTAAAGCCAGAGATTGCATGGAGTCATCCCAGGGGGTCGGCACTGGTTCCTGCCTGACACTGCGCGTCTTCACCTCACCCTCAAGTGAGAGTTAGTTTCCAGTTGTGTTATTGGCTGTGTTTTCCACTGTGTTTCTCCACAAGTCCAGACGAGGCTACCACAGGGATTGGAAAGACAGGGCACCTCTTCTACAAGGGAATTGGTTGTTCAGCCTGGAAAAGTGGCTTAGGGGTGTTCTACTTGCTGCCTCCAGTTCCTGAAGGGAACCCACAAGAAAGAGCAGGACATTTTACAAGGGCATGTGATGACAGGACAAGAGGGAATGGATCCAAACTGAGCATAGTTCTAGATTAAGTATTAGGAAAAAATTCTTGACTGTGATGGTGGTGAGGCACTGGAGCAGGTTGTCCAGAGAAGCGAATGTCTCATCCCTTGAAGTGTTCCAGGCCAGGCTGGAGGGGCTCTAAGCAGCCTGGTCCAGTGGAAGGTATCCCTGCCAATGGCAGGGGATTGGAACTAGAGGTTCCCTAAGGTCCCTTCCAACCCAAGCTATTCTAGTTTCTATAAGATTTCAGCAAATAAATCTGGGTTCAAAATGCAGTGGATTAATATTTCTCCACTGCAAGAGCTCACTGACTGGAAGATTGTACCAACGCATCTGTGGCTCCAAAAGATAAGATCCACATTTTACAGGTCTGCATTCTGATAAATAGTAAAGCAGAAGTCGGTATCTGCATCAACAGTATTGGCATTACTTGCCAAAGACCTCTTTTTGCCTCCTGTTCACAAGCTCATCTGAAGATTATTGTAAGTTAGGTTTTGCAGCCTATCCCCTCCAAGATAAGATCACTGGAGTCCTTCATCATAGTTGAAGAGGGCCTCCTCTCAGCTGTAGGTTACCAGGAGCCTGCATGTGGCTGACTAAGGTTTGGCTGGTTGCTTGAAGGAAATGTGCTGAGCTGGCTTGCTCAGCAACAGAGTGTTTAGAGGAAGAGAAAAACAGGTCCTGTCTGGAGAAGGACAAGTTCAGGGCTGGGGAAAGTAGAGTTATATCTCTAGGGGAAACAGGAGTAGAACTTGGGGATCTTACCTAGCTTCAGTGCACTTTCCTGCACCTTCCATACTTTTAAAAATACCACAAAAGTGAGCTTCCTTTTAATAAGCTGGTTTACATCATCTAAGTGCTATACTATGTCAGTTCTAATTAGATCAGTGTGTACTGCAAATAAGAGTCTTTCTCCCTAGTCCCAGTTGGAAGCATATCTAAAAATCTTCAGATGACACTGTTACTTGTTTACATCTTGCCTCCTTTTCCTGCAAGAGATTTGAAAGTTTAACTTCTCAGTTTCAATCAAAAGTGGCTGCAAATTAGTATTATAAAAGCAGCAAACACAGGGATTATTTAAGAGCCTTTCAGCCATATGTGGGACACATACAGGTGGTAGAATCACTGGGGTAGAGAATGGTATCCCTACTGTGTGCAAATATTTTGTTGTAATAATAAAATTTTTCACTGCATTTTCGTAGACATTTCTTATTTTCAAAAAACAGTCTTAATTATTTCCTCATGCTCATTATTACTAGTACAAATACAAAATTATGCACTGTAAATAAAAGGGGATTTAGGAGAGTTTTCTTAAAAAAATATTCAGAAATGGAGCAGTCTGAAGGGTAACAGAGAATTAGCAAGACCCGCACCCCTAAACAGATAATACTTTGCAATTCTAGTATGCCAAATGTCTACAAAGAGGTTAGAACACTTGTTTAGTTCATTCTTACCTCAGTATTCACATGTCACAGACCAGGAAATACAGAGAGGGGATTTGATTGATAGACTAATTGATTTGCCAAATGTTAGGTAGAAATTGTTGCCAGAGTCTTATTTCCTGAACACAATATTTTCTTGCAATTACAAGATCAAAGGAAAATGCAACACGTGCTGATCAATGTTCAGATTCAGCCAACTGTTTGTAGAAGATTGTAACCATGTAGAGCATTAATGCAGCACAGATTGTGCTCTGTATTCCCTGGTCATACAGTGTAGCTTTGTCTCCTTCTACTGGTTTACATTTGTTGTAGATTTGCTCCTACTGGCTCTGGACTACTACAGATTTCTACTTTTGTTCAGTTAACTGGAGTTCCTCCAGTGAGGGCCTACACTGAGTGCCAAGTCCTGGAATTTCTTGAGCCAATTCACTCAGGAGATTATTAGGTACAAAAGCATTCATTTTCTGCTTAAAATGGCTGCAGGGCTTGTTTGGTTTTCTGAAGCAGTGAGTGAGGAGTTAAGAATTCACGTTTATCCCAGCCAAAATCTATGAGATACAGCTCATATAATGCAAATGGTTTATGCTGGTGCCACTCCGAAAATACATTATTATTTTATATATGGATATCTATAGACAAGTCTATCCACAAAAAGCTGTACTGGCATCTGGTACTTAATGGAAACCATTTAATTTGAGAGGCCTATGAATGATTATTGATTTTTCTTGATCATTCCCGAAACAAAAGCAAACAACCCTGAATATTTTTGCCGAAGTAGTCAAAGTGACAAGCATCTTTAAAATAATTACTGCATTATGATGCATTTCATCCACTGTACATACAACATAATGATTCCTGCAAAGTCAGTGTTCTTTGTGGAGCAAAGTGGAGGCCAAATCCTGTAGTCTTGGCCTCACTGGAATCACTATACAGCCTGGGTCATGCAAAGAACCAGAGCCTGACGTACAGACCAGCCATGGCAACTCCATCTCCCTGAAACAAAGCCACTGAAAAAGCTTTGGGAGATGTCATGCAGAAGACAATGTAAATGAAAAAAATTAGCCTAGATTCTTCTGCTGTGAATCTGGTGTGAATATAAAAAAGATTACGAGAAGCTACTTGTAACAAAAAGGTTAATAAAACATTGGCAGGATAAAAATACAGACTCTAAAATCAGACTAAAAATCTGACAAGCAGACCGGTTTGGGCGATGTTCATGTGTCTAGTACACATGTGTCTGAAGGGCACCTTGGGTCTTTTGGAATAGACATTTTGTTATTGTGAGGTCCACTTCTTGGCAGTGTAATCTAATGAATTTGCAATCTAATGAATTTGCAGGGTAATCTAATGAATCTGCAATCCCATGTGTGGGCAGACAGCAAGTTACCAGAAGAGGGTGTAGCAGGAATAAACTGAAGCAGAAACACCCATCTGCTTGCCAATATCACCCGACGTGCACTTGTTCCTTGGTGGATGAAAGGTGAGTACCCAGTGTTTCCTCTGGTAAATCAGAAGACAGACATTCCTAAAAGGACAGTGACAGGCAGCTACCTGGCTCAATGCCCTGTTTATGGGAAATTGTCTCTGCCTGAATTCTCCTGAGACCAGATGTATGCAGGGAGGGAGGGCACAGATAGAGATTTTACAGTGATTTATTACAATGCACATGGTGAGACCAGAGAGACCAAGGTATCTTATCTGGCTGCCAGATTTGTTTTTCTTACTTGCTAGATGGGGTGAGAAGGGGAAGAGAGTCTTGCCACATTTTCAGCAACTAAGAATCCTATAGTGGTGACATTAGCACAGTGGAAAAGAAATGTAACCTCCAAAATTATCCATGTTCTGTTACACTTTGCTGAACTTAGGGGCAGCATGTGTGGCAACCTGAGCCCAAGTGAACTTAGACTCACCTTTCAGTTAAAATGCTCTGGAAATGCCTTTTTTCTGCACTCAGATTGAATTAGAATGGCTTTAAACCTACTAAACACAGACTCTTTTCTCTTTTGAAAACATAAGATTTCTAATCAAAATACAGATGCAAAAGTACACAGAAAGAAGGAAACTGAGATTGATGTATCTTTGGTTTAGGGAGGAAAAATAATATAATTCAATAAGACCAGCTTAAGCCCTCTAATTACATTTTTTTTAGCACAACAGATAGGGAGTATGAGATCTACACTGAGATAGTGATAGTTGGTACAGATCAAAAGAGCTTGTGTTCATGCCAGCTAGATTAAATTACAGGATGTGGTGAAGTACTGGGTTACGTTACATACAAAGGCTTATTTACTGAATGTATAAATATATACCTATTAGCTTAAATACATTTCTGTATGAAAACTGTGGAAATAAATTGAAAGCAATCTATCATGTGTAGAATATTTGTTCTGATACTATTCTAAGATTGCATTTCTTCCAATTAGTATGTAAAACTGTAATTTTTTTACACTTTTACTAAGATTGGAAGCAAATTGTATTAGAAATTGAGGTTTATTTTTAAATGCATTAGAATTCCACCTGTCTCACTTGTTAGCTTCTGTGCCTAAATCCAATAGAATAATATATTTTATACTCTGTTTTAGCAGAAAGCCTAAGACAACTTTAGGAGTAAATTAAACTTAGGACCCAAATTGTAGTTGTAATTTTAAAGTGTTTTTTAATATTTATTTATCTGCACATATGCCCCCTGAAGAAGCAGGATAGAAGTCTTTGGTGTAATCCAGTGTGGCTGCTGCTATGTTCCTTATGCACTCTGCAACAGCAGGATGTGGCAGGAAGGGAATGCAAATGTCAGGAAGAGAAAACACGGCTGGATATAAAGATGCCACAGGCTTGTGCTATCACAGTCTTCTGCAAGGCAGGAGTGACTGTCCCTCCCATCTGCTGAACAGGCCCCAAAGTCCTGCCTGGTTGAGCTGTGCTAGAAAGAAACAAGGAGAGTTTCTGTCATCTCTGCAGGAAGACTGATGACCTAAAAATGAATGGTTTAGCATGGGAGGCAACTGAACTGGTTTCATTAGCTGCATCTACCTGAATTTTGCCAGTGGTGGGTTTTACTGTAAGTAGACACTCCGAAAGCAGCTGGGACTAAGGAAGTTAACGAGGAATTTACTTGAAGGAAAGAGTCATTTCAGCTGCAAAGCTGTAACAGTCAATCTAATAGTGAGCAATTGCTACAATGTAATCTGGTGAACAGGCTGAGCTACTATTTCTGAACCAGTCACACGAAAAGGTCCCATCATGTCTCAATTGCTGTGCAGTTCTGTGGGTTTTTACTGCTCTTCTGCAACCCACACGTCCTCTCACTTCAGAGAATGTTTTCAATGTTTCATAACCTTAAAATCACAAGCAACCTAGGAGAGCTTGCTTGTGCTTATTTATGCTGCTGATGGACTTTTCATAGTGATGAAAAATGTTCAGCTTCACTGTCATTCTGAAGAACCATATAATTATACCATTGTTTAGAAAGGAATCCTTAGGAAAGATCATCAAATTAACCCAGCACTGCCAAGCCCACCACTAAACCATGTCTCTAAGGCCACATTTACATAGTCCTTTTAAATACCACTAGGGATGGTGACTTCACCATTTCCCTGGGCAGGCTTTTCCAAAGCTTGATTACCATGTCTTCACCACAGCGAAGAAAGTTTTCCAAATATCCACTCTGAACCTTTCCTGGTGCAAGTTGAGGCCATTTCCTTATCCTGTTACTTGTTACGTAGAATATGCCAACCCTCATCTGGCTACAATCTCCTTTCAGAGCAACAAGGTCTCCCTTGGGCCTTCTTTTCTCCAGAGCTGGGGCTAGACAACACCAGCTCCTTCAGCTGCTTCTTGTAAGACTTGTGGCCTTCTACTCAGGACTGAGGCAAACAAGGATTGTACCTCAGCTCTACTTTCATCCTTTGTCACTGTGTTTCCTCTGGCATCCAGTAAAGGATGAAGATTCTCCTTAGCCCTCCTTTTGTTGCTAATTTATTTAAGAAGGATTTTTTTATTGTGTGGTAGTTGACAGGTAAAGTTATATCTGGGCTTTGGCCCTTCTAATTTTCTCCCGCCATAAAACTTCATGACATTCTTGTCCTCCTGAGTTTCCTGCCCCTTCTTCCACAGGTCATAAAATCTCGTTTTTTTTCCAAGTTCCAGCCAACACTTTCTGTTCAGCTTCACACTTCAGGAACCTTCTCAACTGTTTTCTCTCTGCTGTATTTCTAGAAGACATCTGGTAAGTTGAAGTCCCCCACAAGAACAAAGACTAGCAATTGTGAAATGCTCAGCTGCTGATAAAGTCTTTCATCTGCCTCTTCACCCTGGATGGATGATTTCTAAGAGATTTCCACCAAGTTATCTGACTTGTTGGCCTACCCTCCTGATTTTCACTTATAAAGGCTCAACCTTTCTGTCACCATCATTAAGCTCTAGAAAATCAAAACACTCCTTAACATACATGGCTACTCCAGAAGGAAGTCAAGGTGTGAAGCGTAGAGTGTCAGCCTTGAATGGCCCCCTGCACATTGAGAGGAGTGGAAAGAGACATTGTTCTCGGAAGGGAACGTCAATCCATACATTCTGCACAGGCTATTTTTACTGCCAAGCATTACAGAAGAGGGAACTTACATGTGCCTTTACATGTTTTTGCACATCAGCTCCCTCTGGAAATCCCCAGACATGGAGATGGTGACAGAAGATTTAACTAAGATCGCAGAGGCAGGGGAGTACAGGGAGGAGAGGGGGAGATCTCTTGGAAAGAGAGAAAAGTACACTTTGAAGAGAAATCTGTCCCAGAGGCTGTAGTTGTACTAAGCTAAACATCAGTGGGCTCACTCTTTGGCTCAGAGACTGACTGATAAATGTGGGACCATACTGTGAAATTGAGCTAGTCTCCAAAGCAGGGCTGCCACACACATGTTGCCTATTAGAAGCAGCTCCTGCTCATGCTATAGTCCTGAATCACACCAGCAAAGTACTGGGCCAGTTGGCCTAGATCAACCATGTAAGAATGTAATACTGAAGAATACTATTGGGAAGAGATGCTCTGCTGTGATCTTTCCTGCAGGATACTGCAAAACTTTCGTGACAATTGTCTTATTGGTGGCTGAGGAGGAAACAGAATGTGGGGCAGCTACTCAGTGCCCTTGAGACTCTGGATACTCTTGCAGCCATCAGGAAACACTAATCCAGTGTCCTCTGTGGGTCAAGATTGTGCAACTCCCAAGGCAGGCTGTGCTACAGAAAGCAGGTCCTCCCAAAAAGGCCAGAAGTAATGGACCACATGTCACAGCCAAGGCTAGAACTAGTCACCATCACCAAGTCACCAAATAGCTCTGGCCCAGATCCACAGAAATCCCATTTGGTCTTTCCTCTGGGCTGAACCTGCACTGCCAGAGGCAGTCCCACAGGCATGCTTGGCACTGCACTCCAAGTACAGCTCTTGGCTCCTGCCTGAGTCAACAGCTTCCCTTGCCCAACGTACTGGGATTTGAGTTTGCTACTACACAATATTTGGCATGTATAAAGGCTTTAAATACATGCTAGACCTACAGACTGTGGTCTGAACATTTTTGAGGAGTAGGCAGTTCTGTTTAAAGTGAATGCTACTGAAAATTCAACAGTAACAGCATCATGAGCAAGAAAATGCAGGATTAATAATGGGGTAAAAAAAGCAGTAAATCAGTGTATTTTCCTGGTGCTTTGTCAATACCAACTTTAGACAACTTCATTACAGAGCTGAATATGAAGGCCACAAGCCTCTTACAGATCAGTCAGCTTAACCAAAAATCCCTCTCTGCTATCAAATCTATTTGAAAGGAATAATTTGGGGAAAATGAACTGAACTGTATTGACAAGCTGTGTCTGCTGTCTCTGAAGGAATCACTGAAGAACACGTCTTTCTTTCTTTCTTTCTTTCTTTCTTTCTTTTTCTGTGCAATTCCCCATCTTCCTTCTTTGTACCAATTCCATGATGCCCCTAACAGAATTAGGGGTTGTGAAGAGGTGAGAGCACAGCATTTTAGCTTCCCATACAGGGTTACAACTTGCCTTACATTGCTTAAAATTTGGTCCAAGTCATAACTCAGCTGTAAATTACCTTTTTTTTTTGTGATGAAAACTATATATTGTATGCAATACTGACTCCATGCATGGAAACCTTAGAGGGCTGTAATCTCCAAGGACATGTATAAATGAAATTCAAAAGAACTATACTGGTGTGAAACAGAAGACCCAGACCTGATTCATGAGGATTTGGGCAGCATCTCATTAAAAAAACACAAAGCACAAGTCCAAAAAATGTGTAATATGTCCCTGTACAGGGGCTGCAGTCATGCCTGTAAACAGATTTTTTCTTCCATGAGCACACAGGGATGGTTTGGACAGGAAACAAGCAAGAGCTGCCAGGCAGATACACTTGTTAAATGTAGTCACTCCAAATTTGGGAGCACATTCCATTTCTTGGGCGAGGCAGGGGTTTTCCAGAGCACTCCTTGGAGCTGCAGAGAGCATTTGGTCTGGGCATGACATCTCAGATGCATTATGATTTTATTTAGAACACACTTCAGCTCTGCAGGCTGCAGAGGCAAGGTGCCACACTTCAGCAAGAAGGGGAAGGACTATAAATAGAGTAGGCTGGGCTGCCACAGGCAGCTTTTTCTGGTTTAGCCTCGAAGAAGCAGAAATCCAATCTGCTGAGATGATGCACAGTACAGGCACAAGCAACAGCTCTTCTCTCCAGACAGTAACTGCAGGTGCACAGGTACAGCCACTTACCTTTAAGGAACAAGCACACACCACCTTCCCTCTGTGCTTTCCTCCAGCTCTCAGTTTTTTGCAAGCTCCTTATATGCAAATTGTCATGTTTTCATGAAACTATGTGTTCCCCTCTACTCATGAGGGGAACACATTCCTTCATTTACAAAACAAGGAATAAAATGAATCTCAAGATTAACTGCACAGAGGTAACATACATTTCATATTTTTGAGGCCGATGGAGCTTTAAGAATTGTTGTTTAATAGTTCTTGCTCTAAGTTGTATCCCACTAGGAGATCTCCCCAGAATTGTTTGAATAAAAAAGGGACATTTTTGCTGTAGGACAAGTACATAAAAATAGCACCAAGAGGCCAGTCCTATGCTCAGGAGATTTTTGTTTTCCCTTGCAGATACCTAGACTGTGAGTTTTTTCTTCCCTCACTCTGTGGTTGATTCAGTTACTGTTAAAGAGAGAAAACTTATTTCTACCTATTTCTACAGCCTTTCACACCTTTCAGTGAGTATATTTTATTTACAGCACAAAGCTAATGGAAGCGGTCTTTGAAAGGTGCATTTTAGACTCAAAGCACTTGAATTCTTTGAATTCCACACCCCTAAAGCTGCAGCCAAGAGTGTAGAGTAATGGTTCCCTCCTGCTGGAATGCACCCTAAGAAGGACAACATTTGAAATAATTTCAGAATATGCTCTCAATATTACACCATGCACAAAAGGAGATGGGATTACTTGGGTCAAAAAAGTCAGATACTAAATATTACATTTAAAAGCAAATCATCAAGTCTTAGGGAAGACAGATGAATCTCATAAATCTTTGTCTTCCACAAAATACTTAGCCTACATTGCCTGTGTTTTCATCCCTGCTGGCCCTTGCTAAATCTGAAATACAAGAACCTAAGTTTGTAGAGGAGAGTATCAGTGACCTACTAAAACCAAGGACTTCCACAGACACACTTTGTTTATGGTCTACTGTAATGTTCCTCCTGCCCACCCTCTGCTATAGAGGCATGAAGGATTTCTCCATTCCACAAAGTTTAAGTTTTATTAGCCTGTGAGATTTTTCTATACATTACTTCTCTAAATCTCTGGATGTTTGAATAATATACTTTGTTCATATTAAGAAAACACTACACAATTTTATTTGTAGAATATCAAGTTGAAAACAGATATAAAAACAACAGAACATATAAACTTAATAGGAAAATCAACTGAAATAATAAGACAGTGCATTTTGCTCGATAGTTTAATTTCAGTATGATCTTCAATAAAAACCTTACTCCTTTAAACCTGAGTACTTTAGCCTTTGTTGTAATTTCTCCATTGTAGTAAAGCATCCTAAGTCACTTTAACAAACATTCTAATTAATAAATCCAGTAACATAACAAGTTTCTGTAGTGGTTCTCACTGCATGAATGCACATGGACAACACTATATATAATAAAGCCAAACCATTTAACAAGCGTGGAGAGATTTGCAGTATGAATAAAATGAACACAAACCCAAGTGAACTCTGAAATTACAGAGCTGTGTTAACACAAAGGCACATTTTATTTTCATTGTAAATTCACATTTCTAGAAGGTTAAATTTTGTGCCCAGGCAACTTCAAGTCATGACAGCACAATCAGCCAAACAACTCTGATTGCACGTATCTGATCTTTCAATAGAAAATTCCGGCTTCTATTTCTTTAATCCAGTTTTATTAAAGAAGAAATTAAATTAGAAATAGAAGGGCTCCCCCTCCCATATTTACAGACTGCAAACTATATTGCTTTCTCATTAGAAATTCTAGTTTTCTTGTCAAATTTTGTTAAGCTTTGTAACTATCAGCACCCTCACAGTTTGGTCAAAAGCCCCACAGACACAAAGTCCCTTTTTGTCAGGGCTCCAGTCCAGGCTAGAGATGGGCTGTGTTGACAGAGTCACATTCTGCAAGAGATTAAGAGACCCCGCCATCCCCATCTCAGATCCTTCTGAATCTTTCTTCGAGCGCTGGGCTGGATACTCACTGCCAATGAGAAAATTAAACAAAAACAGCTACTTAGAAACGTATTGATACAAACACATCATCATCCTCTTTATTTCCTGCTCTACAAATAAGGCAAATAAATGTCTTAAAAGTAATGAATAATCATATCCAGCTATACTGCATACTTTAGTAGACATTTCATGAAAGAAAAAAGGATGTGAGAAATTTTGAATCCTGACACCCCTATCCTACAGATCTTCATTTTCTAACTGGCTGGCTTTTACCACAGCCAGAAAACTTTCATCACAACTATGCTTCTGAAACTTAATGCACCAACTTCATTGCATTTAGGACTATTAAATTATTTTTCCATGTAATGTAAGAAAATGTAAATATAAGAATGATAAAGTCAAGGCTTTCAATATTCTTCTCAGATGTAACTGCTACCATATTTGAATTTTAAGAAATCCATTTTTTTCCATTTTTCACCTTGTTAACCAAGGACATAATTAGATCTTCATTACATGAAGACAACAAGGGCAAGATTCACCTGTGCTGTAACATTCTATTAGGGATTAATTCAAGATTCCAGATCAAGTACTGACACTGAAATCACCCTTTCTACGGCATTTGTAAGCAATAATTTTAATCAGATATTCTGAGGTCGGAAGCAGGACCCCACTCATCATTTTCAGGAAGATTCTTTCTTAAAACATTAAATGGTAGGTTTCTTAGTCCTGGCTGGAGAAGTGATCACTTACTATTTCCAGAGATGAAGGCTCCCAGATCCTCCACTTGTCATAAATATATCTCTGTTCTGTGGCAGGTGCCGAACCTGCCAAATTGTAGATTTTTGTGCCTAATAAAAGGAAATCAGCATTGTACAGAAGTCATTTGGAGATGAACTTCATTGAAAAGGACACAAAATCTTAAAACAGAGATCACTTGTATGAAAAGAGGCCAGCCTTCCCATAGTGGATGGTTAATTTCACTATATGATATCTCTTAAAATCATTACTGGAAGGGAATATATTACACTGTGCAAACAAAACACACAGTCAACAACTCAAACCTCAGCCAGGGAACTAAGATCATAGAGCAACAGAAATCACTTCGGGAAAAACCCCAACACGTCCTCTGACTTAATGTATATCTGTCTCCAAATGTCCACAAGGAAAAGCTTAAATGCGCTAAATGAACAACAAATTGTATTTTCACATTTTATTACAAAATTATTTATAAATAAATAAATTAAATTTATTGTTTTATTCTCTAAAAAAATTATTTGATTCATAATCAAGTACCTCCAACACCTTATCTGCTCTGAATGATAGTATAGAAAATACTAAGAGATACTAAGTTGAAACTCAGCCTTTTCTAAAAAAAGGAAGTCCTAAAGAACTTCACCATAAAAGTGCCTTTTCTTGAATTACCACCAGATCTTGTTCACTAAAAAAAAACAACCAAACAAACAAAAAAACCCAAACAAAAACCCAAAAACAACAACAAAAAAACCCCACCAAAAAACCCAAAAAAATCCACAAAAAACCAAACCAAACAAAAAAAAAAAAAAAAACAAACAACAAAACAACAAAAAACCCCACCAAAAAAAGCAACACCAACCAAACAAAACAAAACAAAAAATTATGAAGTAACCTGGGCATTTCTTACCTATTTGTACTACACCTGTAGTAATTAGACAGCATGAATTTAGAAAGTTTGTCTCTTATTAAGAAATTCTCAGTCTTCCCATACCTTCTCTGAAACAGAAGCAAAACCTTTGGTTGGATGCTGAGTTCTCATATCAAAAACATGGAATTTTCCCTCAAGCGATGTGGCCACCAGCTTATTCATATTTATATCTTTTCTGTCAAACTCCACACTGCAAACCTGGATATAGAAGAAGATAAATTCAGTCTTGTAATTTAATAACTGTTAAAAAAATGGGTGTTTTGTGATTTGTAAATATGTATTAATCATTGCTTAATTCCACAATAATATCATCATCAAACAGGAAATAAACATGTTGATCTGAAAACATTAATCCACTGAAAAATATCCTCATCAAGAATGTGAGGGGTACAACATGCTGAACCTAAAGAAAATTATTCCTTGGTACAATCTCAGCAGACCCATGTTCTGGGTCAGTTTCACACAGAGTCCTTTTTAATTTTTTCATCCTACATAGGAGCTGGAATGAAAAATACTTTTGTGATTTCCTTACCCCATTCTTAATGTTGGTCTCCCATCGTAGTGACATGGTTTTTAAGTCAAACAATTTAATGTCCCCATTGTCATATCCGGCACATACAACACGTTCCTCTTGATTGTAAGCATTACCTGGACACAGAGAGAGAATTTACCAGAAAACACAAAGCCTCTTTAGCCTGTAAATTTCAGAAGTCCCAGGCCTGCAGTTTCAACTTCCATTATACAACAACAACAAAAAGTTGTTGGGATATTAAGATGTACTGGACCGGATGATTTTCAAACCTGAAGGGTCTAGAAAAATCTTGTGTAGGACACAAGCAACTTTGCTCTCTCCAAAGAATTGCTGTTTTCCTTAATTTGCTCTTAAGCTTCAAGGGACTTCTCTTAAATTAACTCCTTGATGCTTGGTAGCTGCAACTACACTACAACAGTGGTGAGTTCCCTGTACATGGTAACATTTACACTCCTTCCGGACCACACAGCTAGATACACTGTTTTTACATTTCTAGGCACATAAATAAAGCTTGCGCAGCTTATCTGTGAAACCACAGAATCATCAAATCATTTAGGTTGGAAAAGACCTTCAAGATGATCAAGTCCAACTACAAACGGTGACCAAAAGTGATTAGAGAATGAATCCAAAACCCACCTATCACAAACCCACAAAAATGGTTTATTTTGAAGAAAAAAACCCACACATAAAATTTAACAGTGTAGAAAAGTAAAACCTGCTACTTATGCATCCATACAAAACAAAGTATTCCATAACATCCTGAAATACATTGACAATCATCAAAACACAGTCATGTCAGAGGGAGGAATGGTCATAATCTGATCAATTACCAAATGCCACAGTCCAGCAGTCTCTTTTGCTCTCCCCCTGTACAGGTTCCATATTAGCCACAGGAGTATCATTCTGCCTCGGGTCCCACACCTTCACAGTTCCTGGGAAAGAAAGATTTTGTATTAGGAATACATTGTCATACTGTGTTCACCTTCCCAGGAAAGCCCTTTGCTTTTCATCTTAATCATTCAAAAGACAGGAGCAAGTCTTTCAATTCTACCAAGCCGCACTGTGTTTTGTGGACATAAGAAAGAACCACAAAACCAAACAGAAACAGAGTGAAAGCATTTGTTAAAGATGTATTTTCTCTAGCTTATATTTTGCATTTTTCATGGTTTGTGTTCCTTCTGTCTCGTGCCCAGTGACAACAGTACCTTTTGCTTGTCTGTGGCTTCTAGAAGAATTGGAGAAAATCGGTCCCAAGAAAGATTCAAAAGACAGTGTACAAAGAACTAGTTGCAACAGCTTGTAACTAGTTCAGATGACAGACTATGTCCTGCCATCAAGAGCTTGCAGGCTCAGACGAACTGGGAAGACTTGCAGAGTTCACTAACTCACCATCTCGACTGCCAGTCACAATTTCTGGTGCACCTTCCCCAATTCCTAAGCCACCTACACCATCTATACTGTTTATGATTTCCTTATGACCTTTCACAGAATACACTGGTATTTCAGGAGCTTCTAAATTCCTAGGCAAGAAAGAAAAAGAACAGAAAACATGGCATTTTTCCTTGACACTCAGGATTTGTATAAAAATGAAAGGAAACTTGAGCACAAATCATAAAAGCTCAGATTAACGGTGAGAACAAATATGGATATCACCACTAAGAACCATGAGTCTTTGTCCGATTCCTTCTTTGGCTACTGCTCTGGACTGCTCCAAAAGATTTGGCTCTGTTCTGGACCTCCCTGTTTGTAAAGGCAGTTGTGAGATTCACCACAGCAACCACTCAGACCCAGTTTTACACGCTGGGCTCAAAAATGAATCACACTACAGATCAAGATACTCCAAGTATCTTTACTTTCACTACGTCTATAAAATAATTTGATTCATTGATCCCCACCTAGCTCTGACTACTGCTAACTTCAGGTGACTATTGTATCCAGCCATGAGTTTCATGGTTCTTTCCCACTGATTCCCATTCTTTGAGGATCCTTCAGAATTTTATTTTACATTTCAACTAGTAGCTGTCCGTGTTATTCTTGCTATTCCAACAAGAACCAGTAGTTCCTTGACACAGGGCAATATAATAATGATAATAAAAAAATCCCCCTTTGATACTACTACTTTATTTGATCATAAAATTACCTAGACATTAATTGCACCAATAATTCAGGGACCCAGAGGAAATATTTGAAATGTCAAGATTAAAAATATATATTTAATCTAGACATGAAATTTAGGTTGAACATAACCTCTTGTTTGTACTCATGCATCCATTCAAAAGCCTCTATCAGAGGATAACCTCACAGAACTTAAACAGGTTTTTGTAGCTGCACACGGAAGATGTGAGTGAAGCAGACTGAATTAAACACAGTGCAGAATTCTGTGTTGTTTCTACAAAACAGGCATGGTCCAAATACAATAGCCAGCGAAGCCTGCACTAGGTCCCAACCACGCATGGGCAGCATGAAGAGCATCTCATGCAAAATCCACAGACAGAAACCTCTGATCAGACAGACATGGACAACATCACGTGAAAATGCTTCCAGAGAATATCTGTGCTTACCATATATTAAGGTTTCCATCAAAATCTCCTGTAGCTAAGTATCTTTGCTGCAGAGATGTAGCACCAAAAGTTCCACATTTTATAGGTTTGGGCTTTTCAATCTTTTAAAGAAAGGAAATTTCTGTGTCAGCACATGAAAAAGGCAAACACACCCACAGGCCACACAGTTCTCAGGGGCAAGGGTCAGCGAAACACACATGGGATATTTGGTGCAAAATACTACCAAACTGTTATTGAAGGCAAGCTGCACTTTGAGTTTAGTCCTTGTGCACAGAAAAGCAGAGGGTCGAGGTTACTGGTCTGGAAGAAAACACTCTGCTTGTGGCCTAGTGGGGCCTTATGCACCTGAGGAACTGCTACATCTCAGAAGAAGTGAACACTCAAAGGTCAATCTGAGAGAAACAACCAACCAAACAAAAAAGAATAAAAACAACCAACCAGCCAAAAAAAAAAACCCCAAAACCCAACCAACCAACCTAAAACCCCAACAAAAAAAAAAAAAAACAACCCAAACAAACAAACATAGAAACACCCCCCAAAATGCAAAACACAGGCAGAAACCAGAAACCCAAAACACAACACATGAAAACAACCTACAAAACACAGCAGTAAACAAAATCACAGAATCACAGCCTCAGTTAGGTTGAAAAAGACCTCTGAGATCGTCGAGTCCAACCTATGACTAAACCATGGCACTGAGTGCCAAATCCAGTCTTCCCTTAAACATCTCCAGGGACGGTGACTCCATCACCTCCCTGGGTAGCCCATTTCAATGTCTAATCACCCTTTCTGTGAGGAAATCCCTCCAAATGTCGAATCGAAACCTCAGCAGCTTAAGTTCTGTCAGTAGTTGCCTGGGAAAAGAGAGACTCCCACCCGGCTACAACCTTTCAGGGAAATGGGGAGAGCGTTTCTTATCAAGAAACATCAGGGTATCGGTGAATCAGCACATTTAACACGCAAATCACCTCCTGTTTTTTATCCCCGGGCTCTGGACAAACGTCCCGGCACCTGTTCCCGAGGGGAGCGTGCTCACCTCCCGCAGCACCTCCAGACGGGCTCCGTGCAGCTCGTACAGCTGGATGACGCCGGTGCCGCGGGCGGCGCTGCCCAGGCACATCAGGCGGGCGCTGCGGGGCACCCACTTGCAATCGAACACGGTGTAGCTCAGCGCCTGCTGGACGTGCGACACCACCTGCGGCCGCTCCGGACCCAGCACCGCCGACATCCTGCCCCGCTCCTTCCCCTGCCCCGGCGGCTGCGGCGGAAGCGCCCGCCGGCCCCTTCCGGCGAGAGGCGTACCACGTGTTATCCGCGGCCAGCATGGAGACCGAGACGGCCGCGAGCGGCGGCTTCACCAGCGTCGTGTCCCGGCGGAGCCGGAGGAAGCGGCGGAGGGGCGGCGAGGAGCCAGCGGCGGGAGCTGCCATGGACACGGCGGAACCGCGGCCCAGCAAGCGGCCGGCCTTCCCACCTGTGGCCGCCGAGGCGCTCGGGGTACGCGGGGTACCGGGGAATTGCCGCCCCCGGATGTCCGCTGTCCCCCGCCTCACGGCCTGCTGCGTCTCGCCCCCGGTAGGTTGGGAAAGGTGAGCTGAGGAAGATCCCCGTGCCGGCCAACAGGTACACGCCGCTTAAGGAGAACTGGATGAAGATATTCACGCCCATTGTGGAGCATCTGCAGCTTCAAATCAGGTTCAACTTGAAAACGAGAAATGTCGAGATCAAGGTAAGGGGAGCAACTTCTTGGGCCTTCCCGGTAAGAAAAGGTTGTGTGCACTCGTAGCACCTTCCAGTGTCTGAAGGGGCCTCCAAGGAAGCTGGAGAGGAGCTCTTAGTCAGGAACTGTAGTGACAGTGACAGTTAGGTTTACAAATTGAAAGAAGGAAGATTTAGTTTGTATATTGGGAAGGATTTTTTTATTGTGAGAGTAGTGAGATACTGGAAGAGGTTGCCCGGGGCTACCCCAACCCTGGCAGTGTTCAAAGCAGGTTGGATAAGGCCTTGAGCAGCCTGATTTAGTGACAGATGTCCGTGCCTGTGGCAGGGGGATTGGGACTAGATGATCTTATGGTCCACTCCAACCCCCTACCGTTCTATGATTCTGCCTCCTGGAAAGCAGGGCCTCTCCTCATGGGTGTTCTTGGTCCACAGATTAAAGACTAGAGAAGTTGTAAATCCCATATAATGCTTGGAAAAATGGAAACTGTGTGGTGTCATCTCCCCGGGGATCACATCTGGCAGTTGTTGCTTAGAACAAGTGATTACTGCCAATAAAATCCAAGACTACAGATCTGTTCCAGAAGGAGCCAGCAGAAGCTGGGGGAGTGTTCAGTTTTTGTAGGAGAAAGTTATGTACTATAGAAAGTTCTGTACATTAAGGAAGAATTTTCATCCGTGTCTTAGATACGATTTTGTAATTCAGTGGTTTTTCGGCTATTTAATGTTACCAAATACTGATGTGACAGTAAACAGTATCTTTTAAGGGGGCACTGAATCTTCTAATGCCTTTGTTTGTGGCAGACGATAAGGGTCCATGGTTTAATAGCATGTGATTTTTCTTTAATGGATTGCAATGGAATACCTTAGGGCACAGACAGACACCAGTATAAACCTGTAGTTCTTGTAGACACTCATTCTTTATCCTTATTCCTCTTGAGGAATGTTCACACCAGGAATTTTTAAGGGCATATCTAAAGTTTTGACATACGACTCACTGTATTAGCACCACTGACATGAGAGATCTTCCAATGTAATAGTGAAAATACAACAGGAATTTTGCTTCCTAACTATGAAATGTTATCACAAGTTTGATGGTAGGAATTGGAGGAAAGGTGACAGAATTATCCCTTATTTACTTTACTTCCTAGAAATAACCTCAGGGGAAAAGTAGGGAGGAGCAGGAACTCCTGCAGTTTTACTCCATAACTCTGCAGGAGAAAACCCTGGGATTTTAATACTACCTTTTGATACGAAATGATGTCTGGTGAAAAACAAGGTAGTTTTGTTCTTAATGAAGGTAATTTTATTTTGCCCATATCCATCATCAATATAAAATTGAAATTAATTTCATTCATCTGCTAAGGTATATTTAAAATATTGTCATTAGACTAACTCTTCTGCCATCACCATCCTTCTCTTTTTCCTGCTGTTTCCTGTTGCAGTTTAGTTTGTGTTGGTTTTGGGTTTTCTCCACCAAAAGGGTTCTACTCAGTCAGTGGTGATGCGGATTTTCAGCAGCTTTTCTCTCCCCCCCAAGTGCAGGCTGATCTTTAAAGTTCTGATCCCAACTTGCCTGGTCTTAATTTGCAAACATAACTTCTTGTCTTGCAGACTTGTCAAGAGACAAAGGATCTGAGTGCTCTGACGAAAGCAGCTGATTTTGTGAAAGCCTTTATACTTGGATTTCAAGTAGAGGTGAGTCTCCCAACAACCAGATTGTGAGATTGCTCCAGTTTACTGGTCTGTCCCTGGCCTCTCTGCAAATTACAGTAAGAAATAAAGTGAAAAAATCCTGTGGTGGTTTTCTGGAAATCAATGTTTTCTAGAAATTGTGACTGGAGTAGACTTCCAGTTTCTTAAGATAATGCCGGATAAAAAAGTACCCTACAAACAGCACATAAACAGAAAACATAGGTTGTGTGAGACAAGCATAAAGGAATAATCTCTCTCTGAGGTCCCCTGCACTGGTAGAGACTGCTCATTTTTCTTAAGCCCAAGCCAATAACCTTCAGTCTGTGCAAAACTCACAGAAGTACAGAATTAAAGAGGTCAGAAAAGACCTCTGAGATCATCAAGTCCAACCTATGACTTTATCAACTAAACCATGGCACTGAGTGCCACATCCAGTCATTTTTAAAACACCTCTAGGGATGGTGACTCTACCAGCTCCCTGGGAAGGCCATTCCAGTCCCTAGTCACTCCTGTGAAGAACTTATTCCTAATATCCAGCCTAAACTTTCCCTGGTGCAGCTTAAGACTGTGTTCTCTTGTCCTGTCACTGGTTGCCTGGGAGGTGAGACCAGCCCCCACATGGCTACACCCTCCTTTCAGGCAGTTGTAGAGAGTGATGAGGTCTCCCCTGAGCCTCCTTTTCTCCAGGCTGAGCCCCTCCAGCTCCCTTAACCACTTCTTGTAGGACTTTTGTTCCAGACCCTTCATCAACTTTGCTGCTCTTCTCTGGGCACATTCGAGCATCTGAAAGTCCTTCTTAAACTGGGGTGCCCAAAACAGTAGTGGACATAATAGTCAAGGTTTGGCCTAACCAGTGCAAAGTCCAGGGGAAGAATTACTTCCCTAGTCCTGCTGGCCACATTGTTCCTGATACAGGCCAGGATGCCATTTGCTTTCTTGGCCGTGTTGGTACAGTGCTGGCTTGTATTCAGCCAGCTGTCACCTGAACCTCCAGGTTCCTTTCTGCCTGGTTGCTGTTGTGGCCAAGGTGTAGGACCCGGCACATGGACTAACTAAACCTCGTATTTATGGATTTGGCCCATCTATCTGGCCTGTCCAGGTTCTTCTGCAGAGCCCTCCTAGCCTCCAGCAGATCACCACTTGCACTTGCAGCTTGGTGTCATCTGCAGATTTGCTAAAGGTGGAGTCCTCATCCAAATTATCAGTAGATACTAAATAGGACTGGGCCTGTTTGTTGCAAACAAACCCACTTTTTTCAGTGTTATAGGGGTGCTCCTTGCTCTAGACCTGTATTGGATCCACTAGCACTGGGTAGCAGGGCTGAATGCAGTGACATCCAAACCTGTGTAGGGTTCTCTAGATGGAAATATTTGTATTGCTGTTTAAAAAAAGTGGATTTAACTTTAGTTGTTATTTGCTAGGTTGTGTGTATAAAGAGAACAGCAGCTTTCAGCTGTGTTACTGGAACAAAATAACTGCTGATAACAGATCTCCTGCTCTTTTAGGATGCCCTTGCTCTCATCAGATTAGATGATCTTTTTCTAGAGTCATTTGAAGTTACAGACGGTGAGTATTTTCTGATGCAGCATTCAAGAAGTCATGTGTACATCCTGCTACTATGGATTTGTTTTTTCTTTCCCCCTGCTCCACTTTTATCACTTGCCCTCATGGATCAGGAAAGTCAGAAAACATCTAATTTTATGTAGTACTGAGACTTCTTGGAGTCCCCTGTGCAGCAGGATGTAAACCTGATCTACTTCATTTCTACCAGTGTTAGCTTGGTGCACTTTCACTCCATTTCCTCAACAGAAAGTGCAGTGCCTTTCTCTGCAGTTCTAAAGGAGACTTCTGCGTGCCAGAAACCCCATGTCAGCACTGGCTGCAATGTGCACTACTAGTCAAAAAAAAAAAGCTGAAATCCAGATGGATCTTTGTTGGCCTGTGAAGTTGGTTTTGTAGTACTTGGCACAAGTTGTTTCTAGCAATTTGACCAAAGAAAGCATTAACAGGAATACACACCACTGCTGTTACCCTGGGCATGCTATTCTCATTTCAGTCAAACCTTTGAAAGGAGATCATCTGTCAAGAGCAATAGGGAGAATAGCAGGGAAAGGTGGAAAAACCAAATTCACCATAGAAAATGTGACCAGGACACGCATTGTTCTTGCTGACACGTAAGTACAGACTGACTTCCTCTTAGGCAAAGCACAACCCCTCAGCTAATCCATGTCCTATGCCAGAAACAAAGATAACTTAAATTTTATGAAACTGTTATAGAGTAATAGTAAGAAAAAATATTTACGAGAATATTTTAATGAATACAAGTTATTTGACCTTTTATTATGAGGATGGTGTCACCAGCACATCTAGAATTCAGTCACTTCCCACAGCCTAAGAATTCCTTCTTATGAATAATCAAAGTTGAACTCACCAAGACAGCAGTGTTTTCCTCCTGAAGCTGCTACACTGTTAAATTTGCAAATGGTAAAATCTATTTTTAAAGGATTTAGAAGAGCACAAGTCTTATGTTGTAGGTTTTGTGGGTTTCGGTTGGGTTTCTTTTTTTTTGTTTACAAGTGTGGAAAAGAAACTAGTACAATGATACAAAATTCCACATTTATCTCTAACCTCCAGTTCTCTATTAACTGTGCAATCTCTTAAGTTATTGTTAACTACTGCTACTTTTCTTTTTACAGAAAAATTCATATTTTGGGATCTTTTCAGAACATTAAAATGGCACGAACAGCAATTTGCAATCTAATTTTAGGTAAGCCCTCTTATCTAATCTTCACTACATATGAATCTTGCAGTTTGAGAAACTGCTTTTTGGCTCTCACCCTCTTCCCTATCCTGTCCACACCTATATTTGGAGTAAATAGCTTGCTGGCAGTTGGCTTGTTGCTCTTAAGAGAAATATCTGGGGGAGAAGCAGGGAATCCAGGTACTTGCTTTCTGGCTCCAAAACCCTCACCACATTGCAGAAAGATGTTCTGCATTTTGATTTAACTGCAGCATTCCCTAAGGGGTCTCAAAAGCCAGAGGGAGCAACCCACTCACTCTAAAAGCAAAAGTTGAGCTCTGCACTTGCAGTAAAATGCTGACTGACCTTGCCCATCCTTCTCACCCTTTGGCTTAGTTCTCCACTTTTAACACAGGTGTGAGCACAACACATCCATTTTTGTGACAGATTATGTTTCTTGAGTAGATTTGTTCCTTCTTCTACAGGAAGCCCTCCATCCAAAGTTTACGGCAATATTAGGGCAGTGGCCAGCAGAGCAGCTGAGAGGTTCTGAGCTGCACCACTGAGGACTGGGGCCAGAAGTCCAGGTTCCTCAACACAGAAGAAGCTGAGAGCTACAGAAGCCATCAGTTTTCTGCTGGATTTGGAAGCCCAGAAAAAAACCACAACTGTTTGTGCAGTCTGATTGACTTTGGAGATGTGGTCTGATTTGAACACACCTAATGTTTCTGTCTAGTCATTAAAAGAGGTTTTAAATTGTGTCTGTATCAAAAGTCCATGATTTTACTTGAACAGCCTCAAACAAAAACCTGCTTCATTATGGATTTTCTGAATATCAGACATAAGATGCTGCTTCTTCAGAAGGCCTTGGTGTTTAATGTTTGGAGCCTAAAGGAATTGGCAGATTTAAGCACTTTTAAGCACACATCATGGTTTAGTATCTTCCTGAAAGAAGGAGGAGTCAACTGGAATGCAGAGTTCAATGGCAGGGTGTCCACTTAGTGCTGCTGCTGAACAATGCGTCACATGAAAAGAGTAAGATGAAGGGGTAAATAACATATTTGAACTGAATCCTGAATCTGCACACATACAGATTTCTTCATTCCCACAAATGATCTGTAAGGACCAGCCTAGTGAAGCCAAGAGCCATGAGGTTAAGTACGTTCCAGTGTACCAGAGCACAAACAACTGTAAGGTCCTGTATGTCTCCTTAAAATGCTGCATAAGTAGCATAATGCAGCAAAAGTAGGGGGAGAAATTAGAGTGACCACTCCCAGTAAGATTCAAAAATGGACCTTCTTCTAAACCTGCCAGGCAACCTTCTGCAAAATGTCTTGCAAAATAAGTCAGGTTTGGGAATGAAAAGAGAAATAAGATTATCAAACACACTAGCAAATTACGTATTTAGGTCAATGTCCAAGTTTCCAGAATAGTGCTTCACAGTATAGGATTATCACTACAGCCAAACTGATTCAAGCCTTCAGTTGTGAATAGATTCAAGACTTGCTGGAGTAACTTGAGCACACACAGTTTAGCAGTCTGAGCGATACAGGGGACAGTGTGCATTCTGAGCAGCTCCAGGCACACGTACCTGCTCACTACATTTTCTGTTCCTTGGCTGCTTATGTCATTTATTTCAATTAGCTTCAAAGATAAAGGAGAGTGATGCAAGAGCACACAAAACTGACATTTATCCTAAATTAGGTGCATACCTACACTGACCCAAAGCAGCAGAAGGGAGAGGGCAGCACACAGAAGGTCCAAACACCTGCACCCCAAAGAGCACAGCACAGAGCTGCTGTGAAGGGTATACCTGTGCAAGAAGGGCTGGTGTCATCAATACAAAGCTCAGACATTTTCTGAGACATGAACTGCATTTTATTCTCCACCTACATTAATGTTAGGGAGGGTTGGTTTGTTTTTTAAAACCACTTTCCACAGGGATTTCAAACAAAGCAGGTTATCCACTTTGAACATTTAGCAAAGAGAACCAGATTGTGCCATTAAACAACCTGAGCATGTCTTGAGACACTGAAATGACGCTGGTCGTTTTCAGCAGACACTGGACCCTGTGGAGTTTTTCAATAAATCTTAATGAAGGAGTGGACAAAAAAATATGAACAAGTTTTTTCAGAGCAAGGTACAGAGCCGCTTTAAGGTAAACAGGAAAGGTATTGAGCACCCCAGCTAAGGTTCAAATATTTTATTTTGTATTCATACAGTATGAAGGTTCTTATAGTTCCCACAATATACGATGTAGCATGCAGAGGAAAAACTAAACATTCAACATAAACCTTTTTTCCCCACACAAACTGAAAAAAAACCTCATCCCTCCCTTTCCAGTCCCCAATAGGAAGTAACATTAGCACTAATTCCTATAATGCCAGGCAAGATATGCACAAGCAAGAAAAATTGAAAGCATTTGCTAAAATGTTTGTAACAAATACTTACGTACAAAAAAATTCACAAAAGACTAATTCCCCCTCCTAAAGCAGAGCACATGGCAGTTGACACTGGAACAGATACAACCACTGGCTGGGATTATAAACCACATACTGATCCACATGAAGAAAAAAGTTACATGTAGTGGAGATTTTTGTTTTGAACATTAACATTTACCAAAGTTTGGCAACATTATCTTTTTAATTATGCAAATTATGTAAACAAGAGGAACATTTCAAATCGATCTACATGCAAAACTTCATGTCATGCAAGGACACTAAGCACCTGGATTTCTCTCTTACAGACAGAGCCCATGATGTGCAGCACTCAGTTGAAGGAACAGCTATGGCAGATAGGTGCTTGATTGAAGAGGTTCAGACAACCTGCACTTTCCACCGCTCATTATAAAGCATTTTTTTTTTAATAGAAAAACTACTATACAGGAAAGATGTACTGTCCTAAAAAATCTAGCAAACGTTTTTCTTCCAGCCAATAGTACCACTGCAGAAAAGGGAAGGGATGATATAAAGTTGTAAAACATGGCTCGCTACTTTTATGTCACACAAACAGATCAAGTTACCTTCCATTACAAATTATGATATGGACAAATTTAGAAAAGAAAAAAAAATTCTCCAGGAAAAGGACTGGAGAACTGCAAGAGGTATAAATTTAGATAGTGTAAAGTTTTCCTCCTCTATGGCATAGGTTAACAAGATTCCTCCCCTGTATGAATCATATATACATATATATATAAAATATTACCAGTTATTTAGCTACCTGTAGTATTTTTTAGATGCAAGGGGGGAAACTATCATGGGTGAAACAACAGAATTTAAGTGGCAAGAACCTTTTATAATCTTAAGTACTGTATAAAATAAGTAGATGGGAATCCTGCACAGTTATGTTGATCCTAATTTCATTAAGCTAAGCACAAGAGAAAATTGTATATGCATCTACCACCTTAAGCAGCTGTATCTAAATTGAACCCAGAACAGCAGAGTTGTCTTGGCTTCAGGACAGCTGTAACTGCTCCCAATTCCTAAGTGATGGAATCGTAACAGCCATCAAAGCATTCCACAGTCACTATATGCACATGAGTACTACTTCTTGGCAGTAGCATTAAACTATATTCTCATATGAAGTAGAACTGAACTAAGTTATTTAGCAAAGAGACACGGTCCCTGGTAATATATTAACAGGTAAAAAGAAACTTAGTCTCCTGTGTTACAAAAAAAAAGTAATTAAGGTGATTTAATAAGAAGCAATGTTTTGTCAGCCATTCAATATATAGAAACATCTGAACAGTCACAGGAAAAGAGTTGACCTAAGACCCAGTTAAAACTTTACATTCTTCTACTATATATATAAAACTGTGTGAAATAAAAGTAAGGATGTATATCCACATATTGAACTGTTAATATTCTGCTTGGCACTTTGTACTCTAGTTTTGTTTCTGAGTCAAGTATATTAAATTAAAGCCCACCTAGCTACTACATATAGAAAGCTACATATATATCTATATATAAATACACACACACATATATATATATAGATAGATAGATATTTCCTTGTTATAAAAGATGAAGAAAAATAAATTAAAAAGCCAACCCCTTCCCTTTCTCCGCCACATTGATATGCTCTTTCCATCTTTGCTGTCCTTCAGACTTTAAAGTGCTACACTGAGTTATTGAGAGAATAAAAGTTCAATAACACTTAGTTGGCTTCATGAGGCTCATGTTGGAAAATGTGGCTTCACAGAGAAAAATACTTCCATTTAAATACACAGAGAGCATTGCTGGACGTCTCGAGCAGATCTTCAGAGATGGAGAAGAAAGCAAAAGTGTTGGGTGGTGCCCTACAGAGTCACACATCTACGACCATCTTTTTGTGGATATCTAGGCCTCCTACAACCTGGGAGAAAAAACAAGGTTCAGAAACACGAGAATTGAAAATTAGCAAAGCGCAAAGAACACATTCAATAGATGCACTGAGGTCAATCATAAAGGCAGTACTTCCCTGGCCGCTCCAAACTGATTTACATTTTACAAGTACTGTGAGAGATGAAACTAATTATGTACAACCAAGGTAGTTCAGTATAATTACTACAATTTACATAGTCAAAGGCCTGAAAACCAGTGCAAATAACACCATTCTGGCATTCCTCTCTATCTTATATTATGACCTTGTATGTTTGTGCATGTTAAATAAAATGCTGACTTCTAAAACACCCTGTAAAACTGTGAACCTCCCCAGGAAACAGAAAGTACTTTAGGAACAGCAGCAGGATTTCTGACAGAACACACACTCAGGAAAGAATTACCAGTTTTCACATGTGTGTGATCCATGCAGAGCAGAAGGAAAAGGAAAAGTGCCATGTCAGAGGAACATTTTATAATGCAGGAACAAAATTCAAAGGCCAAATGGTATGTGCCAAAGACAACAAGTTAAAACTCATTTTTGTAGATACATGGCACCAGATTCAGAGAGGGTAAAATGCAAGAAAAAGATGTCGTAGAACTAAAAAGTGTCTTGTCATGAGGTCAACAAAAACTGAAGAAATTAAAAGTAAAGAAGAGGAAAATCCGTCAGTAGCACAAGGAAAGAAGCCTGGGCAGAAGCCCAAAGACAAAAGAAGAGGCAACATCACATTTGATGGATGGCTGGAAGATGACAGCCCAGTACAAGAAATAAACAAGTAATGAAGTAATCCAGGCATTTGCAGGCTGTAGCTCTAACTTCTTTGCAGGCAAAATGTTTTTTACATGATATCACAAAAATAATTAAACTTAAAAATCCCCAAAATGAAAACAATAGAATCTTTTCACTTTAGCAGCTGGCAGCATGGCAGATTTCCACCACCCTCCCTCCCCCTCTTTTTTTCAGAACTCACATATTTTTTGAGTATGAATAAGTTATGTTTGAACTGAGTATGAATAAGTTATGTTTGAACTGAATTTACAACTGAAGTTGTAAATTCAAAGATTAGGGGAAAAAAGCAATGCCCAAACCATGCTATCAAGTGTATCTTCCTTAATATACAATTTAAAAATCAATGTGTAAACACTCATTAGTGCAATTTTCAAAGGATCAAGATTCAATGTGTCATTTACTTTTTTTGAGAAAAGAATTTAAAACTCCTGTCAACTAATTAAACAAATATATCACATGGGTTAAAATCAACCCTTCCAAGTGTTAAATGCTACATTTAAGCATTCTGTTCAGTAAACCTCTTAAGTTCATAAAAATGCACCTTTTAACTGTTTACTCTTTTTCCAGAGAAGCACTTGAGAGGTTTTTTTTTTTCCTCTCTCTGTAAATGACTCATTTTTTCTTTAGAAGTTACTTACAGCACAAAATTCTTCAAAGGATATTCTTCCATCACCATCCTTATCTGCATTAATTATGGTTTTATCTACAATTTGCTGTAACTGAGTGTCTTTGAGATTGTTCCCAACCATCATCTTCAGGACCTGGAAGAGCTCTCCATTAGAGATATAGCCATCTTTGTCCATATCATAAATGCGAAAAGCAACTGTAGAAAAAAAAAAAATCAAACATAAATAAACCAACCCTTTGGTAGCAACTATGGTTGGAAAACAATATATACTCACTTAAGAAAACACCTGAAATTGTTCTAACACCAGCAGTAAAAGCATTCTGTGAACACCAAAAAAGAAAGTCTTCCCCACCACAAGTAAAGCACTCAGCCAGCAAAAAAATTACAACCTCCCAGGAGACAGATGACCCAAAATCCCATCTGCTTACTTTGCTGCAAACAACTTGTCATCAAGACTGAATTTATTTTTAAACATTTCAGTCTTAGTTATTTGGAAGCTACATCCTTAACTGAACCTGTCTCTTTTCTACTCCTAAAGCCAAGGTCTGGAGATGCAGTTCTGAAACAAGAATTTAATGCTTTCCTACTGTAATAGCAAATAACTGAGTATTATTCTTAGGCCCAGTAAGTTCACAGAACTATACAGCAAGCTGTTCTAAAATGAACTTACTTTTTTTTAAAAAACAGAAAGCAACTGAAAATTCTTCAGCAAGCAACCAACCTCGTCCAACCTTCCCTGCAGAAAAGAGTGCTACCAAATGTTCACAACAAATAAAGGACAAAATGTGCAAAAAGCTTACAATCTACTTTCATTATTTTCTACTCCTCACAACAATTTGAATTTGCCAATTTCTTAATCTTAACTTACAAAAGTGTATTTCTGAGGACGAGAAATTTTTTGTTAAGGAAAATCAAAATACTTACACCTCAACTTCTGTTCTTTATCTCCTTTGACACTGAACTGGGAGACTCCTTCTATAAATTCTACACAATGCAAGGAAAACATGTATAAAAACCACATTTTTTAATAAACAAGTCAACATTCAAAAAAATTTTAGAGATTGTAAAAGCAATCTAATATTTAAAATATTGCCTGCTTTTTTATACCTAAATGTCTGTGTACTTTGATATTTAATCTTCTTCGGTGGGAGGAATCCCTAATCCAATGCAGCACTCACCAAACAGACTATGTCACACCAGCATTTAAGTAATTTTGTTGCTGGACCTTCACAAGAACCTGACAGAAAACTAAGATCTTTACTGAAGTTACTCCAGTTGAGACTACAAATGTACAACTCCTCTCAACACTGGTTTCTCAATATAAAGAATTACACTGAAACTGAAAACTGCTTTTGAAGAAATTCTAAAATATTTTTCTATGAAAGAAAATTGGTTTTGCCAACTTCCTGTTCCCTTCCAAGAGGAACAACTCTTGATAACTGTTATTAACCACAGCTCAATGTCACAGACAACATGATCATCATTGCTCATGACTATCTATTTTTTACAAGGGAATTTTGAATAGTTCCATGCAACAATTACTACTTCTGATCAAAACTCAACATTCTGGTTATACTGTAGCTATCCCTATAAACATTAAATAGGTTTTGCAGAGGTTACAGGCTCTTGTATATTAATATCTTATTTTAAATGTCAGTCTGTCAGTATAAATAAGATTTAAGTACTGTCTCCAATTAAAAAAAATGCAAGACCGATTAACCTTCTTTAGTCATAAGAAATACTAAGTTTTACCTTGAACAGAAGTTACAAACATTATAATTTCAGACACTGTTTTAAGATGAACTAGTGAGGAAGATTTTAATCATGGCCCTTTTAATCATGAATATTCAAAATAAATCTAAAATTTTGAGAAATGTACTAAATCAAATCTTCCGTGTTGCTTGGATTTTTTTTTCAAGTGTCAATCTAAGATCTACCTAAAAATAACCCCATAAAAGAAGTATCAACAGAAAAATCTGGGCTCCTTCCTATTTTCTAAATACTCCAAAGGAGAGATTTCATTTGGAAAAATACAACTTATGCAGAAGCACACCACTTAGCCTACCACAACTTTATTCAGTCTCTCCTCAGCATCAAAATTAAGAGTCTAAATTGGTGTACTTTAAGAGATATTTAACAAGTAGTCCTCAGTCAGCCTGACCTTAAAAGCTATTACTAAACAATTTGGTCCTTTAAATATTTCACTCAGAAGTGCTCTAATGCAGAGAAACTAGTTTTACTGGTATTTAGTTCCACTAGGATTTAGCACCTTATTTTAACATATCTTCTTCACCTCTCCTGTGCCAGATGAAGAAAAACCTAAATTCTAAAGCTCTAGGAATTCTGAAGTACCACCACCTATCACAGAACACTGTGTCTTACCTTTAAAATCCACTTCTCCATTGCCATCTGTGTCAAATATATCTATTACTCGCTGTACTAACGGGTTCTGTTGCAATTCAGGTAAAGACATGAACTCTTCCACGCTCAGAGAACCAGAGTTGTCCAAATCAAGCTTCTTAAATCTCTTTCCTAGTCTTTTTATCTCATCAGCATCAACTGAAATGAAAAACAACCCCATGCTTACTCTCAGAAAGGCTTCAGTAAACCCTTTGCAGTTAAACACAAGGCACATTTCATGGCTTTCCTACAAGACTTTCTCCTACTTTATTTTAACTATTTAACACCTATAACAATAACATGAAATTCTGAAGACAAACACAATTTTATTTTAAATAAGACTTACCTTTTTTCCTCCCTGCACCTGCCATAATACAGTTATTAGCGTTGTGACTCACTGAATACCATATGCTGACACAACATTTTGAAGGATTGAGGATGCTTAGCTAGTTACTTAGTCAGCTCTTACAAATACCAGGTATGAAGATTTTGAGGAAGAGACCAAGTGTTCTCTGAAGGCAACAGCATTATGTTTACACTGGACTAACACAGTATGTCAGAAAGACAATTATATTCAACTTATTAGCAAAACTAGTGCTTTTTCAGCACACTGAACATGAGATCTCCTGGGATATGAGTCAAGTTAAGCAGGTTAACAGTCCTACTGGTAACCAGTTATCTCTCACCTACTTAAAACACCCCTCTTACTGACCTAAGATAATTTTTCCTCTCCATCTCAGATGGGAAACAGACACACCTGTAGCCACAACTTGCATACAGCTTTTTTTTTTTTGTCCCAGAAATTAAAGTAGAATCAGGTTCTGCAGCAGCGCCTCTTCATCTAATCTGTTCAAATTTATAGCGAATCTCAATTAAAGCATATACCTAGTACCCTATTTTACACATCTGATTATGCCAAGAATAGACTAAACCTGTGAATCTATAAAAACAATTAAAAGCAATCATGTACTTTGCTACTGCTGAAAAGCTTGAAAAATTTCTCCATAACAACCTGAAAATACCCTGTCAGCAGCCTCATTTACGAGATCCAAGTCTGTTCACATGTTGCTCACCCTTTTTAGCTACAAAGGAGCAACTGAGGTTCTTAGGAAGCCTAGAAGGGGCTCAGTACAGAGCAAACCACAGCAAACATACCCTGCAGAACCTAAGACTGCAAACTCACCTGTGAACACCAGTTCCCAACCTTCTCCTTCACATGTGCAGGTGCCTCAATATTTCTTAGCTCCATTTAGTAGTGTGTTTGCTCCAACAGTAATAGAAATTTTATCGTATCTTCTACAAGGCACATACTATCCACCTGATCCATTTCACATCACATCAGTACCTTCTTAGGCTTTTGTAAAAGTGCAGCATAAAATCGAACAGCTCTGAGTCTTTCCAATACATCAGGTCAGCCAACCTGCAGAGCTTGATGTCTTGAAATTGTAGCTAACTCAAAGACCTAATCCTCTACCAGTAACCAACTGCCTCTTCAGTTTCTTGATATCCTTGTCTAAAAACCAGCAAGACACAAATAGAGAGTCCTCGGGACCTCATTATTTCAGAACGAAAGAGAGCCTGACAGAAGTCCAAAGGCACAAGATGATTTTCTGCCATTCTGCAGTCTCAGTTACTGCTTGCAACTGCAGACGCAAAGGGCAAAAACCGGTCTGCAGTCCCAGAATAATCCTCTCTTTGCTGCGCCAGAAAGTGACAGACCTGATTCTGCCTCTAGGGTTACAAAAGTGAGACTAAACATAATTCGCTTTCCTCATTTCTAGTAAGCAGTGTGGTGTTTCACATAATTAACCTCTCAACTGCACTGAAATATTCCTTTTACCCCAGTTTGTGCAGAAGCCTTGACCGTAACTGGAGGTGTGCCCTGAAGCACAGCAGTGGCAGCAGCACATTGCACACCTACCCAGGAACTCCTCCAGATAACACAGAAGGAGACAGAGCACCATATAGTAACCTGGATATAGAACATCATCATGGGACTAGAAGAATACAGTATTAAAAAGGAATGGCAAAGCAGAGCTCCATAGGCAATTTTATGAGTTCCATCAGCACAAAATGCTGCTTCTCCCCAGTACACTGAAAGGTACTTGCCAACTTTTGCTTCTGTGCACAGAAACTCTTTTGCCCCCACTCCCAGTCCTGCCACTGGACAATTACTGGGCCCAGCCCATTTTAATATAGACAGCACCTTGGCAAGCTGCAAACGTGGGAACTTCATTTTAGTGCAAGTTCTACTTCCAACTCACATAGAAAGAGCTCATACCCTTTAAAAAGCCTCACAGCACAAGCATTTGAAAAAGGATAAAAATATTAAGGGTGACTTATCACACTACTTATGTAAGCACATTTCCCCTTGTAAAATAAGTACATGAATTGACATAACTTGTACCTGTATGACTTTAAAACAACTAAACAGCAAACTAAAAATATTGTCTATGGTGTATTTAATGCACTGTCAGCTTCTTACCAGATCAGTGGAATCACACTTCCAGTATTAACAGAAAGACTAATCTTTCCATTTTGGTCAGTTGTAAAGCCTCCCAAACAACCTGAAATACTTCATAGTTCTGCAACTTCACAAAATCACAATGTGATTTTAGGAAGCATTAACACAGCTGGATTTCTTCTCCCTTGCCACAAAAACTAATGAGCTAATGAACTGCAGGTTCTATAACATTTCTAAGTAACATATAAGAAACTCCTAAGTACCAAAACACAGCAATGACATTTTCACAAATTAGGATAGAAATATGGAGCTGCCTGAAGCAAGACAACAGACTTCTGATCATTAGGTAACACCATTTTCTCACAACCCAGAGGTCACATTAAAGAAAGTCTTATTTCATTACTTCAGTTCCATTTTCTGGTTTGGGAGCTCAAGTCCATGCTATTTTTCCTCACGAATACACAAGCAAAGACTGAAAGTGACACCCAGAGCTCTGTCAATGTTCTGCTATGGAGTTAATTAATTACCACATATACAAGTCACTCACACACGGCTACATAGCTTGAATTGGCACAAGCTGGCACAAAAGACCAAGCAAGATCGTCTCTGCCATTGCTAAGAAATGTGCTAAGAAAACAAACTGTTGCCAGAAAGGTATTTTTTCTCAAGTTAATATATCTCTAGCAGAACTACCAATATGAACAATAAAAAAGAACACTTTCTTGCAGCATTCAGAAATTGATCCACTGGACACATTGCTTGTATTAACAAGCAATGCTGTTCTGTCATAATCTGCTGGGCACAAGAACCACTGTTGGGTTAACTAGCCTCACATCTGCAGTTAACAAGGTCCTTACATTATACAACTAGCAAGCATAAGAGAAGAAATTTTTTTTTGTTTTGTTTTAAAGATGGTAGACAAGGAAGTCAAGATTATGGATGATAAAGGTACGAATCAGATCACAGGAAGGGGAGGAGGTTGCAAAGGGATGTAAGAGTATTTCTCAACAATGTTCATGTTTCGCTGAACTGTAACAAAGCAACAGCTGCCACAATTATGAAAGTAAGGATATTTGAAAAATGTTAATTACTCTTTCTCCACATATACACACTTCATATACATTTCATAGTTCATACTAGCTCAACTTCAATGCACAGTCCAGATACAAGTATCTGGCAGCAGTTTCTACTAGAAATGGGATTAAAATTTCTCATTCCAAACCTTGAAACATTCAAGCAAAGGTTTTCCCTGCACTGGAGATCTGAGAGAGGTTCTTAACAGGAGTCAAAACAATTTAAAAAACAGTACTGAAAAAAATTAGCATCTCTGCCAAAAAGCTGACCAAATAGCAAACTCTTCCTATATTTTGTTTCTGGCAATTGATACAGCACAAATGACAGTACCTGGAGGAGGAAATAAGGAAAAAGCAAAGTAAATGCAGGGCTAAGAAAATTTTCTTTAATAGTTCATCAGCATATAAACCTCTGTTCCTAATGAACATATCTGGATAAACATGTGATCACTGCGTTCATAACTGACTGTATGACAATCTAATATCAGAACTACATTATTTTTCCTTAAATATATTGCAGGCATCTCACCTACCATTAAATCCTTTCCACAAGCTGAATTTTAAAAAGCTTATACACTTGAAAAAAATTTGTATTTCAGTAGTATCTTTGTCTTCATAGAACAGCTTTAAGAAATAAGAATATAAATATAAAATAAGGGATGAATACATCACAGTATAATATGCCTTAGATTGGCATACCTTCTGTCTATTCTTTCTTCACAAGTCTTCGTTTCTGGTGACTCTCCCTGCCTATGCTGAATTTACCTAAAAACTATGCAGGTTTTCTGGAGCTTAATGTTTGTTTCTTGGTTATCCTTTGGATTTTTTAAAGGAAAACAGCATACATTTATGTATAACAGCAGGTTTCAATAATATCTTAGTAATTTTTTGCTTTATCTCCCAAAATGCACATACACAACAGTTCCCATCTAAGATGGATGCTCCCCTTTTTTACAATGCCTGTATTTTCCTTGTCCTTATCAACAGACTTTCTTAAAATTCCACATAGCTCTCAGTGAGAGAACAGAGCACTGAAATTAATTCTCAGTGTCTGAACAAAAAATATGACTTCGTGCCCACATAAACTCTCCTAAGTTCTCCTGGAAATGCAAGGCACAAGATAATTCAGCTCAAGGGAAAGCTGAGCTGAAAGGACTAATGGTGGCAGTAGCAGACAGAATTTAAGACCAGCTTGGGAGACCAGGCCAGATAAAAACACTAGGAACTCCTAGGAAGTCCAAGTCCATAGAAGTGTAAAAAGGGCGATACCACCACTAAGGAAAATCAGGACTGAGCTTTGTTTACACTGTTTGAAGCAGAGTTTGCCTGTGACTCATCACCACACTCCCAGCAACCCTGAGCATTCAGATCCAAATTAGCCTTTTTTGTGCTATGCTCCCCAGCTGACAGGGGGCTCTGTGCTTCCCATGCTTTTCGGCAGAACCAGACAGTGTCCCCTCACCTTGGCACTGATGCCTGAGCTCACAAACTTACAAACTGGCTGGAAATAATAACAGCTAAGTGCTTTTCTTTAAAATGCTTTATTGGCAGCCCTGCTCAAACATCAAATTCTGCACTGTTTCAAAACACTTAGAATTATTTATGTTTATTTCACAATCCATTCTGGATTTTGTTCCCCTTGTAATTAACATAAGGCAAGTGTTAAGTAGTTCTGGTACTAAGGATTTCTTTGTTAAAGAACTATCAGTACTTTCAAAAGACTCCTCTTCTATCCAAGTATTAAAATTCTCAGGGACAACACCTGCTTCATCTCTTGAATTCATTTGCATACATCTAAAAATATGATTTAAAACAAGTTAAAATGCTTCCAAGAAACTACACGCAAATGCTTTGCCTCACTCCCATTTTAGTGCAGGAGCCTTATCTCAGTTGCTCACTTTCTAATATGCTAATCCACACTGCCGAGTTCCTCACTTCTGCCCCTCAACACAGCAGTAGAGGATCATCCATTAGATTTTAAAACAGTTCTGTTTCAAAATGTTATGCATGCAACTAATGCTCAGATAAGACTGTAAAAACTATTCAAGTGGCAACTCAAAAAACTTCATTAGAAGCCAATTTCAGTGTGCTTTATGTTAAAAACGGTAATTTCAGAAAAAAATTAATTATGTTTTTTACAGTTAACATAAAGGTACATAGCTAACTTTTTATTAGTCTGAGAGTCAAAAGTAAAGAATGCCCTAAAACCACAGATTTCTGAAATTCACTACATTCAGTGATATTTTAACAGGATAACTGCATATGCATTAAGAAGCATGGTACACCCATTGCTGCAGAGCACACAGTATACACACAGGCATCTGCAAAGGGTACAGACCTTAGAAAAGCTGTACATGTCTCAGCAACTAGGTGCTGAGCACTTCTGAAATCTAAATGTTTACCCCTGTATTTAAAAGACTGGCTTTTCAGATACTCTTAGAATACTGGTTCAAAGGTTTAGCTAACAAAAGCCAGATCAGAGTGTGGTCACAGACAGCCCTATTTCCACTAACTTTTCAAACATGAAATCATTATAGACAAGAATATTGCAAAGGTATTAGGAAAAATTTTGCAAATCAAACATGTTCTGAAATGAATTTTAATTGTTTCCAGACTAATTTTCCCCCAGAAGAATGTATTGCAAAGTTCTCAAAATAAAACAGACCTTCAGCAAAATTTGCACCTCTACCTAGAGCCTCATCTGATTCAAGAATATAACGTTTCAGAGTAGCAACCACGTCAGCCATTTCAGTTTTGGAGATCAGATTTCAAAAAGATGATACTCTTGAGAACACATTCAACCACTCATCTTGTATATGCTTACACACAGCTGGCCTAATCCTTTTTATGACTTCAGATGTGTCAATTACAATTTCCTAAGTTAGGAAAGTGATACTAGTCTTCTTAGCTTAAAATCCAAACACGCTACAAAAGAGTGTTTATATTAAAAATATTGTACTATAAACTATTCTTTACTCTATTACAACATAGTCTTCTCTACATCTTTTTGCGATAATAAAATTTTCTTATGGACAATTTGACAGATTCTGGCTGACATCAAATTTTCACCATGGAAAGCAGTGGTAGATTTTCAGTAATTTCTGGCACAGCATAGCTGAGAAACAAAACCAAACCATTTTAAGGAATCCAACAACACTAATTCACCCACTGAGAAGAACTAATGTTCTAAAATGAAAGGTTAAAAGAAGATGCTTGACTATCTAATGGTGCGCATCCTCTCTCTGGTAGCCTGAATTTGCTTCATGTAACTGCCTACTTTAACACAAAACTATTCTTATGAGACACCAAAGCAGCAACTGTAGCACCAAGCAGAGGTTATTACCCAGTGTCTCCATGCAAACAGCATTAAAACATTATTACTAACTGGCAATCTCCAAAAGGTGAGAATTCAAAATCTGTATGCCCTAGATTACAAGGCAATGTGTGTATTCTATTTGCCGTCTGTTAGAGGTGTGGCAGTTATCTTCTGTTAATTAGGCAGTTTTCTTTATCTCTTCCACAAACCAATCCTCCCTCCGGGGAGACATCTGCTGTTAATGGGATATTGAGTGTCACTGCATGACTGATAAAATTTACAGCATCCCACTGTGAGATGCTCTGCCCAGAAGGAGGGGCCAAGCATTCCTAACTAGATAGAATCTGAGATTTTGAGACACCAGAACAGCCTTTCCACTGGATTCCCAGAGGAACAGCCGCCTTTTCCACTGGATCTTCAGAAGAAGACTACACCCTTCTATAGGATCACTGCTCCAACAGAACCACACCTGCCACTCCAGAAGGACTGCTACCAACACCCTGACCAACAGGGTGTCAGGTCATATTCTGATTCTGTCAGTGTTTTTTGTATTACTGCATTGTTTATTTTATTTTTTATTTTCTTCCCTAATAAAGAACTGTTATTCCCGCTTCCATATCTCTGCCTGAGAGCCCCCCTTAATTTCAAATTTGTAACAATTCGGAGGGAGGGGGTTTACAGTTTCCAGTTCAGGGGAGGTTCCTGAGTTCCTTAGCAGACATCTGTCTTTTCAAACCAAGACACTGTATCAGATGATCTTCAAAGAGATTGTCTGGCCTTGCCTTGAAAACTTTAGACCTGTCAGTGATAATTTCTGGAAGCAGGAGGGACATTTAACACTTAAAGAACAATGTGAACATCTACTTGCAAGCTTGCTTCCAGACATGCAGCTGTGCACACCTGTGCCCAAAACTACTGGCTTTTAGAACACTGAGGCACTCAGGATCTTTAAGCACAGCACTATCATTGCAGTGGCTGGGCCCATCCAAGCAAAGGGACAGCAATAACTCCATTTTCCCAGTGTGTTGAGTTATGCTGCCCAGGATACAACCAACCTTCTGCTGTGAGAAAGGCCATCAGAGCAGAACAACCTTTAATCATGGAAAACTTCACACTTAAACAACAGCAGCCTCAACGCATAGTTTAACCACAGAATATTATGCAAAAATCCTCACTTTCTCTGCAATAAAAATGAGGAAAGAAGCTTAATAATAAACCTTTAGGCCGCCCATTGCTACCAATGAATATAGTTTGTCCTAGAACCAGAAGTTAAGGATAGCAACACACTGCTTACAACTCTGACACTGACATGATTAGCTAAAAAAAAAATTCTTCAGAAACCAGTTTGTCCATAACAAAACACTGACCAATGGAGCAGTAATATTGAGATATATATATATGATTCAGGAAAACACTACTGAAGTCTTCATCAAGTACAAAACTCCAACCATGTATTTGCATTTAACAAAATATAATGAGAGCATTACACAGCTATGCACTGCTGTGGATGATATTCCCAAGTGTTTGCAAACTTACGACTCAAATTAGAATCTATGTAGATGTTCCCATTAGGCACACAGGACTTGCAAATTACCAGCTAAAGTCTCATTTCTCTGAAAAAACATATTTAGACAAAGATTTCTCCATGACCATTTATTTTCTATTACAGTTTGAGTTACAAGAGCTACAGGCCAGCACAAGCACATGACAAGCACTGTGAAAGGAATCTAGAAATATCCGATTCGCCCAAGATAAGGAATTTTATCAAGTGGTTCAGAAGACACATACACATGTCTACACACACTTTAGGGCTGAAGAAAATCATTGAATAGAAAACGTAACTAAGAATAGGTACATTTAGCACAACACCACAAGGACATTTCACAAGATAACCCTTTCTCTGGTCAGCTTTAAGCGAAAAGATCATCTGATACTTTGTCATTTTTACAGGGTAGACCAACCCCATGAGATGGAGCAACGAATTTTATTCTCACATGGCCAAAAGTAAGTAACGCCAAGTGGGTTCTCACCTAACTGCTTGGCTGCACAAGGGGAAAAAAAACTCATTTAGTCCCAAACCTCTCCTTTCCTCTGAAGGCACAAAGCCAGTTTAAGCAATATACTTCGCTCCTAACACAGCACAGACGTCACCATGACCAATCCACACCCCTGAGGAACTGGCACCAGGACTGATGGAAAAGCCCCACCGGTTGAACTACACTTCAGCCTACAGACATCAAGACTATCATAAGTTTTTTTTAATATTCTGATGGAAGACTCAAAGAAAACCCTCAAACCTTTAAGTGATTTCTATTTTAAAGACAGACTGGGTTTTGATTTTACAATCTAACAGCAAAAGCTGTATTATTTCCAAAGGTAATTTTTAACATTTTATTCTTTTAGTTAGTATATAAACTGCATAACATACATGAAAAACTGTCCATATCAATCCCCAAATAAAGTTGACTTCTGTAACAATACAGTACAGCAATTAAAAAAACTTACAGTGCGAGCACATTTCCAAAGGGTAGCTTGCCTCATTTCCCTGAAACACAACAAGAAAAAAAGAACAAAGTTGCAATTACTCCCAGATAAGCTTTAAGTAACTATTTAAATTTCAGCACTGTAAAAATCTCTGGCAATACAAGTTACATGGTTATTTAAAAATATATATTTCAGACACAACAATCATAGACTGTGTTTTATTTGGATAGATCTATGTTACCAAACATACAAAGAAATATAAAATCATTAAGAGGTCTCCTTAAATAAGAACTCCCATGAAAATGTCAGTTCACATAATTATGACAAGAACTTCAATCCCGTATTCTAAACTCAGAAAAACAAATTCACAACTTATATATTGAGCAAATGTTACTTTTCAAGTTAAAAATATTTAATTTCAAAACTTCACAAAACCTGCTTTACCATTTTATTTCATAAGCAGAAACAGACATGTCCTTATAAATTCCAATGACAAATCTTACTCAATTTGCATAAGAAAACTGTTTTCTTCCCTGAACCACCTGCCCAATCCCCCCAAAAAGGATTCACACAGCAAGAATTATGCAAAAGAAGAATTTTACATGACCAGAAACTCAGACATAACAGCTTTACATTTAAATATTTTTGTAATGTACTATGTTAATATATTCCTGCTTTGTAACTGAATGGTAAGTCAAACTAAGACTTTAAATCCTTGCTACACAACAACAGAGTAACAGCACAAAAAACTTAAAACTTTGAGGGTATCAACAATTTAAATGTGTACTAAAGGAAATCAGCATGAATTACTGCAATATGAACGCCAGAAAACACCTAAACTTGGTATTTTCCCCCAGATGCCCCACTTAGAGCCAGAGATCACAATATACACATGCTTAATGACTTTTCTGAATCCATTAGCAAAGGAACAGCCAGATAACTGAAGAGATGTATAACCACACTCAAAACAAGTATTTTAAGGGAGTGTATTACACAAGAAAACAAAACATATTTCAGATGAGTCTAAGATATTCTATTCAGCAGCAATTCTCTTATGGAGTGGAGCATAAGGGATTACACAGCTGAGCACTTGCAAAGAAAGGCTCATCAAAATGATACAAAATCAAGCAGAAATAGAGAGATTACTTGACAGAAGGCAAAAAAAAAAAAAAAGAAAGAACTACATTTAGCCTAAAAGCTAAAATGTGACTGCATTTCCTAATTAGAGCAGAAAAGAGCAGAACAAACATCTCATGAATCTAAACATGTCCAAGAGGAGACGTGTTGTTGTTGAGGGGAGTTGCTTGCATTTTTTTATCTCAGGAACTTTTCACTTTGTTTATCATCCCCCACAACCCACAGGCTCTCTTGGTTCTTTAAAAAATGTTCATGCATTGGCTTTCTAAGTAGGGCAGCAAAAGGTACAGCCTTAATGTCTTCTCCAATGTCTACTTAGAGCAAGACAAAGCAGCAGAACAGAAATGTAGATGAGGACAATCAGGCCATTAACACCTCAAAAGCGCATCAGGGACGTTCTTCAGACAAACTAATTGCACTGTGGTAGGGAATCCAGGAGAGCAATGCCACATGGAAAATACTGCACAGAACCCAACCAAAGTCTCAGGATAAATAGCAAAGACCAAAATAGGTAGCAAAAGGCTAGTGTATGCATATGAATATAAAAGGGTAGGGAATCTAAAATGGGAGAAAGCAGAATTTTGAAACAAGGAGAAACAGGAACCAGGGGATCCAGCTAGGCTGCTCAAGACACGAGGTCATGAAGAGGCAAGAAAAACACCAGACTGGAAGGCTGCAAATTAAAGGAGAAAGTTGAATTAAAACCAGTGCATTTATGCACATGCACACAAATATACAATCTTAACTACTACTGTTCTGAGCAATTACATCATTGTTTAGGTCTTGGGAGAAAATTAATTTCTGGTACAGGCTACCAAAATCAATCTGCCTAAAGACACATAAAATACTTCCAAAAAGTGAGCAGGACAAAACAAAAAGAAATGGGAGTAACTGTTCTCAGTTCATGAATTGAGTAAGTGTAATGTTTATAACAAATCTTACTATACATTTAGATGCACATGCTAAGTCATAAGTAAGTTATCTAATTGTAGTAGCCTAAAAAATTATTTGGAGATCAGGCAAAAAAGTGAATAAACTTCAGTTTAGCTTTTCTTTGAAACAGGTACTGCTAAAAAAAAAGTGTTCAGAATACTTACCTATCCAGGACTGGATCTTGGATACCTAAAAGGGTAGAAAAATGCAGTAAACAACAATGTAAAAATTACAAGATTATTCAATATTTTCCATGTAGTATTTAAGTAAAGTATTTTAAAAAGCAGTTACCTGCTATTGATGCACTAAATATTCATCTTCACAGAAGATCCAAAATTCTTGTAAGATTTAAAAGGATGTTGGTAGGGAGGGGGTTTTTTTGGTACAAATAAACATCTGAATTACTCATGCCAAAATTCCTGTTTACACTGCTGTGACCCAGAAAAACACTAAGATGGTGCTCTATACGAAAGCCTTGATCTTCAGAGATTAACAGGAATGATTTGGTCTGAGGAGCAGGCACTTTTTATCATATTCCACAAGCAGCAGTACAAGAAGTTTGCTTACTTATCCCCAAATACAATCAGAATGTGTATACGCTCTGAGACAGGAGATAAACCCTGAAACACAAGCACTAAGTAGGCTGAATACTCTTCTTGCTTAAGAGGCAAGGATTGTTTAATAGGCAGGCAGTAAGTAAAATAGAGAGTCTAGAGCTATATCCACATTCACCTGCTCAGTAAAAAGCAAAGCACAGCTATGAGACATCATAAAATATCAAATAAACCCTCTAAGAAAAGGGAAAGAAACTGGATACACATTTTCATCTGTACAGTTTTAATGCAAAGAATTACCTAATTTTAACACCAGATGAGGAAGCATTCTAAAGAATGCTGAAAAATATTCTTTGTGATTGAGTGCACTAACAGAAAATTTGAGTTACTGAAAAAGATCATTATTATTATACACCTTATCCATTAAAATAATGCTGCATTTAAACTTTAGTTTATAGTTTTAAATCATACTGATCAATAAAGACCAAAGCCAGTGTAAAACTCCAAAGATATAGTTTCATCTCTGATAAAAAAGTTCATTCATACAAATGCATCTGTAGAGTAACAAGGTTCTGACACAGCATAAGACTGTCAATCTAAAAACCTCATTATAATCTTAGTGTCTCCTGCCAGATATAATACTTAGCATACCTCACAAAAAGTCCAAGTATCTGCTCATATACACTATATCAACACATTTAGAAACCAGTGACACACGGTTTGTTGAGGAAATGCATCTTCTACAAAGTCAACACTCCACAAGAGATTTACTTGCACCTACACCCAGTGTAAAACATGCCTTCCCCAGCTGCATCTGGATATCACTACGAGGCTGCTGGAACTCTGTTCTCTCTCAAGCTGCACCAGTAGAAAAAGAAGCTGAAATATTACAGATACTTTGAATATCCTTATCCTTTTAGAATAGTCTTGAAATTTTCTTAAATGCTGTTGGGAGGCTATAGGTTAATTCCTAGTTAAACAGGCACAAAATCATGACTTGTTGACAGAAATAATTACAGATAAGGGAAAAGTCCAAAATCTACTAATAGAAGGTTGACCCAATTCTGAATACTGCAGAAATGCCAGTTTCCTAGAGAAAAGTCAAAACACATCAGTAAAGGAGTTGACACGACATATAATGTGTTCCTTTAAGAACAAAAATGGGTTTTGCAATTTTCTACTTGGTATTCTTTTTTCTTTCAGCAGCTGTGCCTTTTTACTAGGTAAGGATAACCTCTTCATGGACTTTAGTCATTTTATCTTCTGTAAATTATAAAAAAAAGTCTTTCCTGATTTTTTTTTTCTCTTGGCAGTTATTTGAAATACTAACGACTCTTTAGTCTTAAGATCAGTTTTGTACATGCTGCTCCAAGGTACAATAGTTGAGGCAATTATCTTGACAAGTGTCCTCTTAGTGAAAGACATGAAGATCTGTGGATAAAAAGTAAAAAAGGAAATTAGCAATTAGCAAAATTAGTAACAGAATTTCAATTCTTATCTGCATTTGTTTATACAAAACAGCTTGTACACAGACATCACACTGAAAAGCAGTTCTTCAGCATATATTAGTAGAACACTGTTTCTAGGCCTGATTATGCATAACTTTTCTGCATGGCGTGCATCTTTTTGTAAACAGGGCAGAGAGCTAAATTACAGCGTCAGCCCTCAATTAGTTTTTCTGCTTTTATAAAAACAGAAAATGTGTTTAAATATCAGCAGGCCACAACTTCATCCTAGGACTAATCTCAAATTTAGTCCTTCAAAGGGGGTGGGGGGTATGTTGAGTCACTACAAATGAAAATTAATCCCTGGACAGTTTAAAACATTAGGTTCTTTCCACAGCCAGGCAGTTAATTCAACAAGGGGCAAGAGTGGTCTCCTGATCTGCTTAGTACATATACAGGAGTGGCTGTCCAAGATTTGCAACCTTCTGTGGCAGTATACAAAAGCAATGTAAGATGTTCATCCTTGTAAATTGCCTTAAAATGCAAACCACCTTGTCACAGCACCGGCTGCTCCAGCTCTGCACTAGATGTTCCTACATTTGTGTTGTTGATGCAAGGGCACCTCCCGGGGCGCTGGCAACACACAATGTATGTTGTGCTTCTTGCATCTGCTCCTGTACCTTCTACACTTCTAATAATCACTGTTAACAAAAGCAAGAAACTTCAGCAGGAAAGTGAAACAGTCCACGCCATGTCAGCTGGGGACCAGAATGAGGCATTATCAAGATAGCCAACTTCAATTCTTAAATTACACAAAAAACTGTTTTCCATCATCCCCTACCACAACTTTAAAGAATGGGAGTATCAAAAAAAAAGATGGAAGCAGCTGGCAGCTCACATTTAGGAAGAGCCTACACATAACACCCTTCTCCCTGTTCCAGAAACACAGAAAATGCTTCTCTTGTCTTTTCTCATTCTTCTCCATACCACCAAAATTAATACTGATGACAATTACCTGTTGCAGAGAATTCTTCCTCCTCCTTCGAGCTCATTTTCCATGTACTGTCACTTTCATAAAGCTTTAACAGTGAAGAACTGCTTGGTGAAAAGAAGTTTGATTTGGGTGGGGGTTTTTTTTGGCTGTCAGAGTTTCGCATTCCTCATCAAAAAACAGCAGGCAAGTAGTCAAACTAAAAATGATGGTATATGTTTTCAAAGCTCTAAAAACTTTTGCATGACTAGAACATGCCACATAGACCCAACTACAGTGGTTTAAAATAAATTTCACACAAAGCCCAGGAAGCTTTAAGCCACGTTAATATCTGAATTTCTGAACTAAATGTTGGTCACAAAACTATGCAAGATCTCATCTATAGTAATTTGTACATTTTATAAGGAACATATCAGAGAATTAAACACTAAAAGGAGTTTACCAAAGTGAAGATGAAAGACGTACACAAAGTTTCTGCAGACACCACAAAAAATATGGCTTAAAACAAGAAAAGCAAGAACAAGATTTCAGTGCAAAAAAGCAGCAAGAAAAATACTTTAATCTACCCTGTTCAGAAAGAGTATGAATATACTTCTATCTGGCCTTTTTTGTTAAATTCTATGAGAAGAAAAAAACCTTTAAAAACCCTTAAACAAACTACTCAACACAGTAATGTTGTTGTCAGTCCAAGAGGAATCTATGAATAAAAAAAAATAGTCACTCATTATCTTCTATTTAACAGGAATATCCAATTTATACAGTGCAAAAGGGAAATTGTAAAGGAAAATTATAGATAATATCAACAGGGAATTTGGCATTTGTGTTTTGACTTGGAGTAATTAAGTAACCTTTTAGGCTATTTATTGCAGGCAGTGAACAAATCCACCTAAAATTTGAATATCCAAATATAGTTACCTGAAAGCAAGACTTAACTGAAGAACTGATAAAAGTGCAGACTAACTGCCAAAATTTAGAAAGTACCATTTAAAACAACTTGGTGACTTCTGCATTGTTTCATACAAACCAGCTACTAAGTACCTGCTTTGCTTGAAAGCATTCCAGGCAGAGAGAGTGCAACTCTCCTAAATACTTCCTCCTCGAATTAGCAGTTTTTCAACACAAGACTTCTACTCAAAGAAAATAAATCCACCTCTGAGATTGTTACAGTCATACTAATGTTGAATTAGATTTTGTGATGCAAAAATTAAGCAAAGCCAAGAAATTAGAAGACATTGAATAAGAAGGCTTGTGGAAGTTCAAGAAACTTATCAGCAGTGACAGTTTCACTGCTGATCCCAAATTATCAGCTTGTTTTCTAAGATCATGTCCTAAAGAAGGAATTAAAGAAACACATAAAAATTCATGTGAGGTGACACCCACCTCACATTCAGTAAGATCAAAAATTAAGTATCTCCTAGCAGTGAGCTAGACTACACTCGCCAATCTTGCATTATGTTTTCAGATCAACAAGTCCAGTATATCCTGAAGCTAGGACAGTATGACAGTGGTTTAAGATCCAAGACTTCCAAGCTGAATCCAGCTCAAATGACAATTCATTACAATTCATTGAGTCTTGAGGACCACACTACAATTTTCACCACCTCAGCTCTGCTTATGTTCCATTCACTGTTGTAACCAAAGCCCACAACATTTTATAGCTATTACCCTGGCTATCCAAAAACCCAATACATTTTCTGGCACTGGACTGTCCTATCTGTACACCTTGCTACCCACCCTTTGGTGTCAGCTTTCCACATGTACAACAGAAAGAATTAAAGAGGGTACAAACAAGCAACAAATTCTTACAGGTTATACAGAAAAGTCATGGATTAAAGTAAAGTAAATAAGTAAGGAAAGACAGAAAACCAGAGAAGCAACAATAATGGTACCAGGTAAGTAGCACGGACAAGAAGTATGACAGTAAAGGACTTGGGCACTCCACTGGTATTTAAGAGTTGCATTTCTCCGAGTAAAACTTGCCATCAAAATCAGTAACTCTTGTTATGAAAACAACTCTAATAGCTGGAACTAGCAACATATATTGAACTCACAGAATGGCACAAGTCATGAAAGAAATCTGTTTTGGTATTTCTTAACCAAATAAATCTTTCAATGGTCTATATGGAAACGAATGAACAGTATTCTTACGGAAGAGTATCCACCACTTTTTCTTTAATTCTTTAGTCAACCAGCAACAAGATACATATTGCAGCAATATATTATAGTTATTTTCTCCTGGACCCCTGAAGATATAGCTACAAAACCAAGCCATGAAATTTATGAACTGACCTTAAATGCTGTTATTTAGATTACTTTGGGTATAATCACACAGTGCATGCAGGACAACAAGAGCAATCAGTGTGTCTATCAGTCCCAGTCAGCCTGGGTTCTTGCAAGGCAGGCCGTGCTTGACCAATCTCATCACCTTCCATGACAAGGTGTCCCACTGAGCACATGAAGGCAAGGTTGTGGATGTCATTTACTTGCGCTTTAGGAAAGCCTTTGGCACTTGTCTCCCACAGCAGTCTCTTGGAGAAACTGTCTGCACATGGCTCAGGAGTTCACTGGGTAAAAGAACTCCCTGGATGGCCAAGCCAAGAATGGTAGTGAATGGTGCTACATTCAGCTGCAGGACTGTCACCAGCTCCCCAGGGCTCAATTTTGGGGCAGGTCATATTTAATACCTTTATCAATGATATGGACAAGAGGATCGAGGGTACTCTCAGTCATTCTGCAGATGACACTACGGGAGTTGTGTTCTGCTGGAGGGTAGGAAGGTCCTGCAAGAGGTATCTGGACGGCTGGATCAATGGGTCAAGGCCAATGGTATGAGTTCAACATGGTCGTGTTGAACTCATACCATACCGTGACCTGGCATGGAAGTGCCAGGTCCTGCCCTGGGGACACAAGCCCAGACAGCACCACAGGCTGGGGGAAAAGTAGCTGGAAAGTGTCCCAGCAGAAAATGACATGGTGGTGTTGACTGACAGCAACTGGACACAAGCCAGTGTGTGCCCAGGTGGCCAAGAAGGCCAATGGCATCCTGTCTGGATCAGGAATAGTGTGGCCAGCAGATCCAGGAACGTCACTCTTCCCCTGTACTTGGCACTGGAGATGCCTCAAAACCTATATCCAGTTCTGGGTCCCTCACTTCAAAAAGAACATTGAGGTTCTGGAGCAAGTTCAGAGAAGGTTTGGAATCTAGGTCCCATGAGGAGCTGCTGAGGGAGCTGGGGAAAAAGGAGGTTCAGAGGGGACTTTATCTCGCTATTCAGGTGAGATTAAAAAGAAATCTTATAGTTACATTTACTTCACACATTGCTGTCCAACTAATTTAAGGTTTCCTTTACATTGGTAGAGGATTTACTGGCAGGCACAATTCCAAAGAGGTCACAACTATCTAGCATGATACATCCACAACTCCCTAACAGCTCTGTTACAATTCCACCAAGTAGTTTAAAACCAGTGACACAAGCCAGTCAACATATTCTTCCATTCCACCCTCATGTTTGGAAATAACTTCCATTTAGATACATAAACTGTGTTCTCCCCTACATCTGCCAACCATCATCCCTTGAAATTTTATAGTAACTTTTTCTGGGCACATTCAGATACATTTCTTGTAAAGGTTACCAGAAATCTGATAAACAATTGAACTTGTATCAGCGCTCAGCTTTTATGTACAATCAATCTTAAAGGTGAAACCATAAAGGTACAACAGACAGGTCTTACTGTTGTTAACGGGTCTTACTGTTGTTGACAGCTGTTGCTTATATTCTAACTCAATACCTCACGTGTGAATACTAATCAACAGCAAACATCAAGGAAGGCTGTAAGCATTTTACAGAGAGGAAAGAGAACACCTCAGGGGAAAAAATCATAAACAAAACCACAAAACCAAACACAGCTTCTTTTAACTTACCTTGGAAAGAAGATTTCAAGTTTTAAATGTGTTACCCCTGAAGCAGCCTAAACTTTTAATCCTGCTTTTAAGTAAAATACTCTGTGACCTTCAGTACTGACGGAACTCAAAAAAAGATTAATACCTAATTCTTCAACATATTTAAATTGCAGACATCAGAGATAATGAACCAAGGCAAAGGGGATTGGTGGATTTGGGATTACAGTGGAGATCAAGTCAGGTTAAAGCTGTTACAGCATTCTGGCATCGCTTCTTACAAGTATGCAGAGTGTTATAATTCTCTTTGCCACAATAAAAAAAAAGTCTTATTTAAAAAACCAAACAAACAAACAAAAAAAGCAAAAAAACCACAGAAACACCACCAACTTATTTCAAGTGACGATTCCTTAGAAGAGTCTCCCCTTTTGCATGTATGTCAGGTTCTACCACATCCCCTTTCTGGATACAGGAGGCAAGAAAGACTGTCCAAGTCTTAGGAAAAACCCACAGTTTACTCCTTAGTCACCATCTAATCCAGTCATGTTCCTGCTCAAGCTTCATCAGTCATTGTAAGGGAAGCCACTTGTCCCCTGGCTGGCAGTTGGCCAGTAACTTCTGCTATGCTTTATTTAAATCCTTCACTGTCCACGGGTCTCCTCCAATGTGAGATATTAATGGCTTAAGGCCATCACAGTCAAGTAGCTATTCTAGGATATCACAGGGAAGCCCTAAACGAATGAAGCACAAAGCAAAACCAACATTAGTGATGGCTCCTGTTGCCAAAGCCTCTATCAGACAGAAAAATTAAAGGAATCAAGAGTGTAACTTACAAGAGGATTCAGCCTTTAATACACCATCTGGCTTTTTTAGGGGAAAGATAACAATAAAAAATGCATCTACTCAAATAGGATAACACCAATTTTTAAAATTTTCATGTTTTGAATTTCAAGTGTTCAGGACTGAAAAGCAATCTATGAAGTCTGTACACTCACAGCAGGGTTTATATGATATATATTCACATATAGCAATCCTACAGCATTCCCTATCTGAACTCCATTACACTTGCTCAGCTTCCAGCAAAAATCTAGACTTGCATGGTATTGAAGGTATGATTAAGTAGTTGGTTTAATCATAGCTCTCTACATGCAGACACAAACAATAATTACTCACCTGCAGCGTCTCCCAGAAAAAAAAGTCACCCAAGACAGAATGAGACATACAGACCCAGCAGAAACAACAAAGAGCAGTTTGCTAAATTGCTTAATAAGAAAGAATGACCAAAGATAAAAGCAGTTTTACTGCAAAGTCCTTTTCCTGGTTTTGGAGGACAAAAGAAGCCATGAGGTCAGAGCCTACACTGATAATATCCTTTACTAGGTATGTATGTATTCCCCTAAATCACCTCACACAACTCTGATGCAGACATAATAAAAACCTAAAGAATAACTAGATTACTATAAACTTTACTCAATTGTCCCATCTGTAATATGTGAGACAACTTACATTTTCTGTTCCATTTTATGATCTCCCTAATAGAGCTTGCAATATGTCAGACAGACAGATAATAAAAAGTGCTGGAAACAAACATAGTGACTTTTTAAAACTAGGTAAGGCAGAGAATACATTGTGCCACACTTAGAAAACTAACAAATTAATCTTGTTATTTGAAGGAGAAAAGCAAAACCTCATACGCATGAAAAACCATAGAAAACAATAAGAGCTCTCATTGTAAAAACATGTAAAAACATTGCAATCTGTAAATAGAACTTGAGAGAAAAATAGTGACAGGAACAAAAGTGTTAACTTTATGAGCTAAGGTACATTTCACAATTTCATTTCTGGCAGTTCCCAGCTGCTACTCTTTAGCAGCAACCACCCAATCTGCTCATCCAATCACTTCAAAACTCATATTTCTTAAGCTTGCATCACTCTGCAAAATTCTCAGAACCCTGCAATTTTAAGTGCATAAATGAATAATGAACTCTCAAAAAGCCAAGGAAAGGAGTTTCCCAGAAGGATTCTGAAGCAACACAACCTTTAGTAGGGGAACAATAAAATTCTGCCACTACTAAATGAAGTCCAGATGCAATTAAGAGTTCACAATTGGAAGGCTTTGGGATTAACATTTGTTCCTCCACTGCTTCTGAAGGAGTTACAGAAAAATTTGCAAGATAATAATTTATTTGTTCCACTTAGGTTAATATACCGGTTTCACCTACTAAACTTCTTTCTACTTTTACAACACAAAGTGAAGTTTATTCAATTCCCTTAGCTAAAGAGCAGACCATGGCAACTGGTCCTTTTCAGCTTTAAAGACAATCGCAGTGAAGTTTCTCAATCAATCCACCCCATGACCCCATGTGCTATTACATGGACTAACCCCAACCTAGTCAAAATGAAACCAAGACCATACCGTCCAGAACATTTGTGATCCAAGCACAAAACTAGGTAGAAAATGCAACTGACTGCAAAAAGAATAGACACATATACTTTGGAAGTACACAGTGCAAAAGCTTCTCTAAGGAGTATGAGAGGAAACATTAAATGGGACTGAAGACTTTATCAAGTGACTGAGGTATCCTGGGATTTTCAGAGTCAGGAGCCAACAGCTTAACAAAGAAATTGTATTAACTTACATTTAACAGGATATTAAAGAGAAACAAAAAACTTTGGTTTTTTGTTTCTCTTTAATATCTTGTTAACTGATCTTGTTTTTTGGGACAGTAATGGATATAAACTGGATATCAGACACCTGGGAACACCAATTTAATCACTTCATTAGTAGGAAGGACTGTTTCCCCCTTTGTTGGTGAATATGAACACAGAAAATCCAAGCAACTGCAAACAATAAATTGTGTCACATTCACGTGAAAGAACAAGTTCAGATTTGGAAAAGTAAACTAACACAGACAAAAAAGGAACAAAACTTCATTCAAAACCTTACGCCAAAACATGTAAGCATCACCAAGAACCTGGAGGAACTACAGAGTCCCACAATTTTTGCCAGAAATTAAGATTATACCCAAGGTGTTATTTAGCATATCATACTCTGTCAAATGAAGAAAAGACAAAACTACCCAGAAGAGTCAAAACACTGATTTTTTGAAGGTAAAATACTTAGTAGGTAAAGCTCTTTCAGCTTCTCTCCTGCTCCACAACGATTTGAAGAGAAAACAAAATTTTCCCAGACAACAGACAATGCTCCAAACTTCCACTTCAACACAAAGCAAAAATGACCTCATCACTGGCTGACCTACATATAAATAGGTACAGAACAATTACTTTACAAGAAGGTATTAACTTGATCTAAGCCATATTGAAATACAATTTGCTATCTATATTCTCATGAGGCTGCTTTTAATTAGGCCAATTTAATTTAATTCGCAGTATTTCCAGTGACTACAAAATGAAAAAAAAAAACCAAACTAGGAAGCTTCAGCAAGCAGCTCTACAGACTATGCCCCGTAAAAACTACCAAGTTAGCTGGTATTTCAATATCCCCCCCCCCCCCAAAATTAAGAGTCAAAGAATTATATTCTCTGTAATATTTCCAAGTCAAGCACTCTTGCCACTGGATTAATGAGGAGTATCACTTTTCCTACAAGTGTAGGGTACTCAAAGGATTACATTAGAAGTCCAAACCAATTTCAGTAGCTTATAAAAATTCATGTCAAATGTTTAAAGAATTATCCAAAATCTCATTACCAGAATAGTTCTAAGATATCGAAACTAAAAATTCACAGCACTTGCTAAAGATTGCTAAATCTTGACAGAACTCAAGGCTTATTAACTGCTGTAATTGACAATACAACCATAAACAGCTGTCCTGAAGAGCCATAAATTTTCGTAAGTAGTAAATGTACATAAAGTTGTAAATGTATGTAAAAGCAAGCAAAAGAGTACACACAGTGCAGCACTAGAAAAATTACTGGTATTTATAGGGTCTACAGGTCCAAAAGAAGTCCAGCAGATGCACCTCTGCAGAGCCCCAGGGAACTCCAGTAATAATTATCAGTTGCTCACAATCAAGAATCCAGTCCACAGTGACATGGAAAGCCTGACACAAATGTGCATGTAATCACAACCTGTCCACAGAACCACAGGCCACCATTTTTCTGCTATTCACCATCTTATCTCTTCATGTACCATACTTTCAAAAATTTGCAGTTTGCAACCATTCATATACATTTGCACACTACTCTGTAATACAAACTGCAAACGCTTGTAACTTTAAACAAAGTGGTTTAGCAGCTCTTTGTGAAACACTGGGCAACAAGGTTTGACTTGACACAACATTCACTGCACTGCACAGATGCTACACAATACCTCTTGAGAAAGTAGGTAAAACTACTAATAAAATCCATTCTTTCTCCAAAACCAATTTTTCTGGAATCTTTAGTTGTTCTGCCCCCTGCTATAGGCCAGTACACTATTACTACCTCATTACATAAAAATGCCTACATCTAAACCCACCATCTTCTCATTCTGCTCTATTTTAGACCCCTTTACTCACATGACTTGTTTTCTCACCACTAAAGGGCATCTGGCCACCTTTTAACTCATCATCCCATTTTTTCAAGGCCTCTCAGAAGAGGATTTTTCAGAACTGACCTTTAGCAAAACTCAGCTGCATCACTAGAGCTGCACTATAATATTCAAGAGTACACAAGATTCAAACTTACTAACCTTTCATATTTTCCAAATTACATTTGATATGTAATTTGATTTTTCAATGCATTCCAATCAAATTTGTCTGAAAAAAACCAAACAACCAACCAAACAAAAACCCCTAACACCAGTGGGACCTCCTGCAAATGCCTTAGTCTAATTAATAAAATAAAAAGGGTTTTGAATAAAATATTTCAGGAAAACTAACACTGCTTTTATAACAATAACTCAACAAATTTAATAGGTGGCAAACAGGTATTTTAGTTGATACCTCTGAGAAGAAAAATTAGAGTGCCAAGATAGTCTACTTGAGTCAAATATAAAAATCAAGTTTATTTATTCATCTGACATTTTTACTACTGCTGCTTAGAAGTTCTCCTATTTATCATAGATTTTTTCCTAGACTTTTAAGTAGATCTACATGCAAACAACCTTTAATCTAAAAAAAAAAAATCTGTGAGGTGTCACTTTAGCATTACCAACAAAACTGACCAATGACTGCTCAAATACCACAGCGCTAAGCCTGTTAGCAGTGGCTCAATACTAAATTAAACTTCACAAAGGAACATTTTATATACATAAAACTGAAAAGCTGTTCAGTCATCATGCCTACAAAATACATGAGTTCTGCCTTCACAAGCTCGGGTCTGAAGCATAGCCATGGAGTTTATTGAAAAAGAAACCCCAACAACAAACCAAACTAAACTCCTTTTAAAGTCCTCTCTGCTAGCCATAGTGTCATTCAGCAGAAGGAATTCCAGTGACATTTTTCAACTTCAGTGATGCTATTCAGAACCTACACAGTCAGCAGTGAAACAAGCTGGTTTTGTCCTTTACCACTTATTACCAAAAAAAACCCCCAAAACATCTCATAAATGCACACAGAGAAGAGGTAGAAAAAGTCCTGTTGTTTCCAGCTGATGAAAAGAAGGGATAAAAATCTCCGCATTTGTCACAAATACATCAGAGGAAGAAAACATTCCACAGCATTTAAAGATGATACTAGGGTTGTATTCTAGTGAGAATCACAGCTGAATCCACTTTTCCAGTAGCTTTGTTTCTTCCCAGAATATATCAACCCTGGGCTTTGTTTCTGGGCTTCCTATCTGTTGTCCCATTCCTTCCTCTCCTGCCACTCACAAATTCTGACTGAATTGATTCCATAAGTGTCTTACTTAATGTCTTATTAAAAAAAAAAACAAAACAAAAACTTTTTTTTTTAATTCCTACCTTACCTAAGTTAGGAACTATTGTAACTTTACACTGACTCAAGCTTCAGTTCTGTGCCTTAAGTTTACTTTAAAATGTTCATCAACACAAACTTTGCAAATGTTCACTGACACAACCCGTTTACAGCTCGAAAGCCAAGATTTTTAATGGCAGTTCCTAAGAAATGCTGCCTTTAATCCAACACATCTAACGGGTTTCCAAGACTTCTGTAATGCAGTTAAGGATTATTTATATCACTAAATTTCTTCCTTAATTGTGGAAGGGAGTATCAACAGCAGGGCCAAATGACTGTCAAGTTACAAGTGAGTCAGATATAGTCTCCAGCCTGTTGTATCAACACAGTTTTGCCCAAACAGTTAAAGTGCTTGTAGCAACATATAAAACACTGTCTATATGGGAAAAGCGTAATAGAGTATAGCTATCAAATTAAAATTTTCAAGCTACACAAAATGTCAAAATTAAGAAGAAATGACACTCCAGAAATCACTTCGCTTGAAAAGATGGGGGTTTTATTCTTAGACACACCTGAAATTAAAAAAAACTCCAACTCTCCATAGACTTCTGCCACTCAAACTACATATGCAAGACCTGAATAGAGAGACAAGACATAATTTAAGCTTAGCCCTCGTTAAAATAATCTCAGTGTTACAAAATACATTATTTCATCCAGTGACCAAAAAAATCTAGCTACATCATTGCATTGCATGCACAAATTGTATGCACAAATTCTACCCCAAGTAGAATATGCTGCTCCTAGTCCTGGACTTTCCCAGAATACCTGAACTGGTATATCAAAAGACCTATCACAGATTAAAAGATGTTGGTGCATGTCCAAGATTTTCCCACTTCATTCAGCACATTAAGGCAATCTCTGCAGCTGATCTTTCTGACACTGCTGGCGTCAAGATTACTTGAGGCCGCTGACAACTAAGAAACAGAGTAGCTTTTGCAAGATTTTAAAGGCCTATCTCCAGCTCTAATCTCAAAAAGCAGTCACTTTAAGTGGCTAAACACTGTTACAAAGATGTTGGAAGAAGGCAGCCAGTAACTACTGAACACCATCACATGCCCTAAGACAAATGGACAATGCACAGCACATTGTCTAGTGGCTGGATTTCAACTCTAAATCCCAAGACCCCTAAATTTGTAACAGTTTATTTGATTTAGACATATTTACCTTCAAAGCTACAAACACACATTGCCAGTACCACATACTAATGCTAACTTGTAAGCAATAACAAGGACCTAGGAAAAGTTTATTACCCTGCCATGACCTCGACCTGTTCCATTTACAGAACAAGGCCAATATTTACCAGCTTCACAAGAGCGTAGCAAGTTAAATTCTTACCGTCTTTGGGAAAGAAAGAACACTTTTAAGTAATTTATATAATCGTGTCAGCCAATAAACTTCCAACTGTTTCAAGAGTTCCAACTTTTCTATATTTTAATTAACATAGGCTTGTGAGTCAAACAAGATGCTTATTTTCTAATGGTATCCTGCTCAGAGGTTCCAGCTGCGTAACCTTCAAGCACAAGCACTTTTTACTCCTCTTTTTATGCCGACATATTCCTCTCATCATTCCTTCCCCACCATCTCAATTTTTACTCCCCCATCCTCACAGTGCTCACTCCTCCAGCAGCAGAAGACTTGGATCATGACATGGACATCACACAGCAGCAAATTCTCTGTTTCTGCTGATTCTGGCAAAGAAATAGCATGTAGGAAGTATGGAAACAGCCAGTCCCCTTTACCCCCATGGTCCTTCTGTATGGAACATACAGGAATAAACAAGGTCAGGAAAACAGAAAATCATGTAGTCCAGAAGAACAATGGAAAACGTTTCATTATATGAACTGGCTGCCAATGAACAAAGAACTGTTCTACTTTTTTACTAATTTTTCTCCTAATTAGAACTTGACAAATGATATTACACAGAGAAGGGAAAACAGGCTTGGCAAGGAAGAGGAGGGGCAAGGAAATTGAGAGCAAATTGTTTTCAAGAAGTCACATATTAGCTGAAATTACAAAAAATGTTTTTTCATGAAAACAATTATTCATCATCATTTCATAAAGTTACACCAAAGTCTTTGGAATCATGGAATCAGTTAGGTTGGAAAAGACTTCTGAGATCACCGAGTCCAACCTACAGAACTTTATGCTCAACTACCATTTGGATTTAAACTGTTTTAGGAGAGGATACAGTTTTCTGTAGTGAAACACTGCTAAATACAGGCAGCAAAAATGGGGAGGGAAAGCAAAACAATTCTTGAAACCAGAAGAATAAAAATCATAGCAATGTGAAAAATCGCATGCAAGATTAATTTATTAATTATAGTTGAAGAACACTATTAAGGACACCTACAATTTAAAAAAGCTATTTCTTCTTTAACACTGCCAGGTAAGCACCAATTCAGCACCCAGATTAAGGGGCTGGAGTATCTCTCTTAGAAGGAAAGGCTGAGGGAGCCAGGACCTAATCAGTGTGTATCAGTATCTGAAGGGAATGTTCCAAGAAGGATGGATCAGGCTTTGTGTAGTAGTGCTGTGCAATAGGACAAGAGTAATGGGCAGAAACTGATGCACAGAAGTTCCACCTGAACATGAGGAAGAATTTTTTACTGTGTAGTGACCTTGCACTGGAACAGAACACCCAGAGAGTGTGTGGAGTCTCCCTCTCCAGAGATATCCCAGAACCATCCGGGTACAATCCTGTGCAATGTGCTCCAGGACAACCCTGCTTGAGCAGGGAGGTAGAACCAAGTGACTCATTATGGAACCTTCAAACCTGACCCATTCTATGAGGAGGTAGAAGCAGACAAAGAGAAATGGTTTGGCATAAAAATGTGCATTTCTGCCTCATGTCATTTCCTCAGAAATACCAGAATTACTGAATTCTCTTTTTCTGGCACTGATAGACAGAGGACAGTCCCATCTACTTTAAGATTTGAGCAAACCCCACAATTTAGGTGTTATTAATCCACTCCCTTAAAATTTTCCTTTCACCTGCTAAGCCAGATGCCTTAGGTCATGAATATACTGAAGCTTCTGAGGTATGCCCACCACAAACTATCTTCCCTTCAACTACTCAACTGTCATTCTCCCCATTGTTAAATTAATAGTTAAACCATGTAAAAACAGAATTCTACTACAGGAATGGTGAAAAAATATAATTACTTTTTAAAAAGTCTTTTTCCCTCTCCACCAACAGGCTCTATCTTCCTATTTAGGAATAACTAGCTTTTTGCTCAGCTAATAAGCAAAGCATGTAACACCCTCCCTGCTAAATAGTAAAGAATTGTTTAAGATGGTCTTCTGGGGTTGTTTTTTTCACTTTATTTAAAAAAACAAACTGTTTGGGAGGTTCTTTACTCCAATAATTTAGAACCAGTGTTAGATCAGTTCTGGCTGGAGAAAACGCACCAGAGGCACCAGTATTCAAGTGAAGTGAGTCAAAACAACTGAATAAGAGACTAGTTAAGACAGATGCACAATGTAACATGTTTTGGGTGATTCCTGTAGAATTCTGGGGCTTCTGTACTATGAAGTTCAAGATCTGGATATGAACCAGAACACAGACCATCCCAAGAAGACAGAATTTATCTAAAACTAAGATCATTTAATAAATTTCTCTGTGCTGTTTACCTTTTCCTAGAAAACACTACTCATAGGAAAAACTTGCTAAGTCAACTCAGACAAAAATAGCTTATCAACATTACTTCCAGCATTATGTAATGGACTCGTCATCGTATGCTCTGACAGATTATTTTAGAACCAGCTATACCTAAACACCCAGAAGAACATTCTTTGACTCACTAGATGTTTTTGTTTTATCTCAAGCTACCTACTACAAACACAACAATACATTCACCTCTTTTTTCACAATTACTGTCAGCTCTCTCATTCTGCAAGAACATAAAAGAAATGTTGTTCTAGACTGCAAAAAAAGAATTTCTCTAATACCATAAAGGTTGAAACAATATGTACTCCATCAAAACTGAACTCTTTCAATGAAAATATCCCCTGACTAATGACAAAAAAAAGAATAGTTAAATTAAATGCTGGGTGTGGTTTTTTGTTAATGTATCATTTTATATTGATTTTCAGACTAAAAGGCACCTAAGATCAGGTGGTACCAGAACCAGTGTAGTGATATAGCTACAGTACTGCTCTGCTTACTTGAGAAAACAAGCACCTCTACCGGCAGAGATAACATTCATAACATAACATCTTTTTTCCCCAGTATATATTTCTACATTGCAATGCATCATACACAAATACTATTCAGGAAGCAATGAAGTAATGATCAACATGATTACATCATCAAAAGATCATAAGAAAGCTTTAACTACAACAGAACAGATGACAAAAATAATCAAAGGTAATAATTACTGAAAGTTAAGTTCATTAAAGGTTCCTGACACACACATGGGCATCATAGTTAAATAATATTTCTTTCCTTTTATATATGTTAGCGTATCACATATGGCAGGTCTTTGAGAACAAAATTTTCACAGAAGATCCAACTACTGGCAGGATGAGCACAACTGTTCTGTGGAAAATGATCACTGTTCATGATGATCTATACGTTCAAAGTAATTACCAGTCCTGCAACCATGGCATAAGTGATAGTAATTTTTTTAGAGTCTCAAATTCATTAATACCTTGTTCTCAAAATATGAATTTTTCTTTCCCCCCCCAGTCTTGATGTGCTCCCAAGCAAAACCAAAGCTTTATACGCTTCATAGCACTTTTCCAAATGCACATCTATTAAAGTGTACACACAAAACCAGCCTGAGCATAGCACATTAGATTCTGCCACAACTTTATTTTTTAAAGGAAAGACTGCAACGCCTGCTTAAAAACAAAAGGAAACCCATTTTTGACTTCCAGGCCCTGTGAGGTCTAACTCGCAATATGATAACCAGCTAGCCTCGCTCTGAAGGGGTTAAAAACAACAAAAAAAATTTAAACAACTTGTATTTCTCCAGCGGTAAAACCAAAATACTGCCAAGTCTTCCTGCAGCCAGGGTACTGGATAATTTAGGTTAAAATAAATGTTTATTAAAAAACAGGGCGTTGATTTCTTGGCAGCGGTGAAAAGCAGCAGACACCCCTAGTGTCGACGTAATATACTACACGACTCCATACTGTATCTCCAGGTTAATTTTACAGCAGAAAATAGGAAATTTAAACCCGTCATGATTGAAAAAACAGAGCGAATCTCGCGCACACACACACCTGAACACATCGCACTCCCGCAGCCTCAGACCCCGAGTATCCATCGTATGTGAAGTATCAGCTTTCCGCCCCAGCCCAGTTACAGCGCACATTATCCCGTCCATTGGGCTACGTGCATTACAGCTTTCCGGTCCGCATAAAAACAGCGATTGCTGCTGCACCGGGGGCGGGGGGAGAACCCCGCGGAGCTGCGAAACAACCCCCGCACGGCAGCGCCGCCGAAATCGCCGGAGTTTCATTTGGAAACGGCTCCGGGGACCGACAGTGCCTCCGTGGAACAGACGAGGCGCAGCACGGGCGACGCGAATCCCCAGACCGCGAGCGGGGTCGGGTGCGGGTGAGGTGAGAGGGTGCTGGGAAAGGGAAGGGCCGACCCCGACTAGCGCTCCCAAGGCGGTGGAGGGAGGAGGCGGAGAGCCAGCGGGGTTCCGTGGGCGGCGGAGGAGAGCGGGGGATGCACCCGCCGCCGGGGAGAGCCGAGAAGGAAGCCCGAAGAGGCGCTAGCCCGCGGGAGGACGTGGACTGCCCGGGGGCGGGAGGAGCCGGGTCAGGGGCAGGGCAGCGCCGAGGCGGAGCGGTGGTGGGGCCGCGGGGGTGGGGGATCCGGCCCGGTCTGGAATATTCCAGCGGGAAGGGAGCGTGGAGGGGGGAAGAGCTAGGGAGTGGAAGCGAGGGAGGGTCCTCACCATGGCGGCGGGTGGGCGTCAGGCGTCTCCCCCGCAGATGAATCCGCCGACCCCGGCCTCGCTGTACGTTTTCCGGCGTTGCCGCCGCCGTTGGCACTCCCAGTCCGCTCCTGATCCCGCTGCCGATCCCGCTGCCGTCACTGCGGCAAAGGCTCCGCTGACCCGCGCACGGAGCGAGCAAGCGAGGGAGGGGGCGCGAGCGGCGCTGGCGCGGGGCAGAGGGGGTGGGGCTCTCACATCCGGGTACTCCTCTGCGCCGGGAGGCGGGGCGAGGTCATGACATCATCGGCGGGGTGGGGAGCTGGGAGCGCAAAATGGCGGCGGGGCGGTTTTGGGGTTGTTGGGTTGTCAGGGGCGGAAGTGAGTTTTGAGGTTATTGAGTCTGACCGTCAGCCCGGTGCTGCTACTGTAACTCTAATCTCTTAACCACTAAACTACATCACCCAGCACCAAGGCCAGGCGCCTCTTAAACACCTCCAGGGTTGGTGACTCCACCACCTCCATTGGCAGTCCATTCCAATGTCTGGCCACCAGACCAGTGAAAAATTCTTTTTTCCTACTATCTAATCCCGATCTCCCCTGCCGCAGTTTGAGGCTGTTTTCTCAGGTCCCCTCACTGCAGGCAGGGCAGAAGAGGCCAGACTCCAGTTACTCAGAGAGAGGGATGAGGTCCCCCCTGAGCCTCCTCCAGGCTAAGCTACCCCAGGTCCCTCAGCTGTTCCTCATAAGCATGTGAGGAAAAGGGGATTTTTGGGGCTGCCCGAAGATCCCTTTTAGTAGGCCTTTTGTGTTAAATGTTAACTAGAAAACACAACTGTTTCCTTTCTTTTTGCTACTAAACCAGGACTGATCAGGGTGATGGCGTACACTTTTTTTCCCCATGTATGATTTGACAGATGAATGTGTGATCATTTTCAGTGCTGGGCCTGGCAAGTGTGCTTCTGGATCTGCAGCAAATGGCTTGAAATGTCTTGAAAAGGACTCCAAAGATGCAGATTTCCTCACCTGGGCAGCAGATATAAGTACAGAAATTCCTTAATAAACTCAAAGTTTATTGCTGCTACAGCTACTGGTGCTAACAATTGTTATCTTTGCTCGTTCAGGCCTCTGCCCAGGGAAAGGTTCCGTCAGGAAAACTGCCAGAGCTGCTGGTTGTCCTTGTTCTCCCAAACACCCTCTGCTTAGGCTGGTCTCCTTCAGCTATAAACTGTATATATATATTATTATATGCATAATTATTTTATATATATGTATGCGTGTGTGTGTGTGTGTGAATGTATGTATTTTTATAAGCTTTGCTGCTTGAACTTCCTCATGTGACTTCTGTGTTCTGCAAAAGGGGAAAAAAAATCCACAGGAGGAAGCTCTGTGCAAGGAGGCATTTGGAAGCAAGCCTTTGAGAGGTGGCTGCTCTCCCTATGTTCTGGCTGTTATTTTCCTCAGGTTTTTAATATTGTATTGCAAGTGGCTATCCAGGCTCAAAGCTGCTTGGTAAAGAATCAGAGAGTATTTAGTGTTGGAAGGGGCCTCTAGAGATCATCTAGTCCAACCCCCATATTTAACAGATTTTTAGAGTATGGTGTTTCAGTACTGTTAATAGTTAATTTTACAAAACTAAAGGAATTGTGCAGTGATGAGATAGTTCTTAAAAGTCTATGCATGTATCTTTGTTTCATGCCAGCTTTGTACCCTGCATAGTCTACAAAATAAAATGACTGAGTTGAATGCAAACTCAGATCAAGGATGTAGTTTCAGTAACCCCTTTGAGGCAAGATTTAGGGTAAGGCAACTGCTTGCATAGGTAAGGCAGACCCTCAGGGAGTGACCTCTATATATTGTGAAGTTTTAAGTAGGCCAGATGACACTTTTAAAAACCTCTGTAAAGGGTAAAATAAAATAGTTAATAAAGAGGGTGTGGTTCCACATTTCCTTTGGTGTTTTTGCCTTCCTCTGCTGAAAGGGTTTATTTTGGAGCACCATGATACAGCACATAACACTGTAACAAATGAGGTGGTGATGAGAAAATAGTAATTATGTATAGTTGTGTTGATACTGCCAAAGAGAAGACTTGATACCCTGTTGATGTTTTTTCAGGTGTTTGTTCCTTGGCTCTCAATAGCTAGACACTTTGCCAGGGAAATGCAAATTAATTCCATCAAGTTCAAGGTGAATGGTGAGCTAATTCATAGGAGAAGGGAAGACTGGACTGTTGCTTTAAAACCAGGTTATTTTTTTAGGACCACAGCTGACAGCATGAGCTTTTCAGTCTAAAATGGAATATCCTCTCCCTTCAGCTCCTTCTGGGAGAGGAACTGCCTCATCACTGTTGCCCTATTAGTGGGATTCTGAGCTGACCTAAGATTAGCAAAGATTACCTTTAGAATGCATGGAGAAACCTGGAATCTTGAAATTAAATGCACAAATGCTAAGAGGAATGGGAATCTCCCATAGGGAAGTCTGCTCAGGGACATACATAAATGAAGGGTGACTGTGGAGTTCAAGAATAGATCAAAAGCTGTTCTGTTCTAGAAGACTGAAGCAAAGCAGAACAATAAATGTGCAGTTCTTAGAAAATGTTCATGACTGATGAATGTTCTGTTCCCAAACTGATACGCAGCAAGGGGGAAGCTTTAGCAGGAAGAACCAGAAAGAGTGGGTCAGAGAGATTGCACAGAAAAGTCTGCAAAAGTAACTAAGTGAAGGTGGTGGTAATGAGTGAAACTTAATGGTGGTGATTTGCACCAGAAGAAAACAAAACAAGCACTAAAACATAAGTGTAAGATGTGAGTTAATAACAAATCAGCAAAACAGGCTGGTAAGAACGTGGGCCTGGCCACAGTGGGAGGTTATACACTAGAAAATGGTCTGGTTCAGGGAAGGAATTTTCTGCCTGTTTTTATGAACAGATATGGATGGTTAGGATGTCTCTTCTTTTAAGGGAAAAAAACCCTAATTGATAGGATGTCTAGGGATAAAATATTCCTAGATTTCACTAAAAGCTAGCATTAAAACTGATTTGCCTCTAGCCAAAAAATAATAACTTGAGATCTCCAAGAGGAAAAGGAATTCTGATATAAAACAATCTTGTTCCTTGCATCTCTCTCATTGCAGCTGTATCTAGCAGATGTAAATCTGGAGTAAAAAAATCAGCTAAACAAAATAGAAGGAAGCTAGAATTTCTATGGAATAATGAAATGAGATTAAAATGAACAGAAATGAGGAACATAATACCTTATTTGTTACTTTTTGAGTTCCAAGTAGCCAGAGCCAAGAACTTAGGAAAATACAATTTTAATCTCATAATGCAGTTATGTCATTGCTAATAGTTTTGAACCTCTAGATGCAGTACAAAGAAGAACTAGTGCAATTTTGATTCCCTTTTTTTGTTTGAATATGTTCAAGTTGCTTTTCTTTTATATCTAACTTCTAAAAGAAGTTAAAAATGAAAGATGGTGTTTATTAGTGTGTAGGTAAGAGTCTGTAGAAAACTATGACTTGCATTTGATGCTTTGCATTATGGTACCTGTATTTCTGACTAATATTTCTTAAAATATTGATATGTGATTTTTTTTAAGAGTAAGAGTCAGACATCGCTTTGTCATTTTTTGCTGAAAGTAAAGCTCAGCTGCAGCATAATTACAACCATTCAAACTAGGATCATAGCATCATGGAATCATTTAGATTGGAAGGGACCTTTAGGGGCCACTTAGTCCAGCCAAGGGGCCACCTATGCCCACCATAAGCAGGGACATCTTCAACTCTACCAGGTTGTTTAGGGCCTGGTCCAATCTGACCTTGAATATTCCTAGGGATGGGCCTTCCACCACCCCTCTGGCCCACCTGCTCCAGGGTCTTACCACCCTCACTGTAAAAAACATCTGTCTCTGTAGTAAACCCCATAAGTTTAGCGAAGGCTCCCTGAAGAATCAAACAATAGGAATGCTGACACCAGCAGATAAGTTCCTGTTTTCCTCAACCTCCAACTCCAAAAACCTAGCTTTATACCCTTATAAGGAAAAATCATGTTAACCCCTAGCTATTGGTCATTTAGGTATACACTTAACCTTTGTCCATTGGTCAGTTCTTGGATCCCTGCCAAGGCTATATAAGTAGTGTACTGTACTCTATTAGTTGGTGAAGAAGAAGAGCTGAGACCCTTCGCAGACCCCCGAATAAAGCTACCTCCATGGAACAGCTCGTGCCTTCTTCTTCCTCCTCTCTCTGATCTGCTGAAGCCTCGAGCCAAGGGCATACCGACCGAACAAGCAAGAGCTGAACTCTGAAAGAGCTGTTTTCACTCACTGACAATCACTAAGCTTGCTATGGGTTTTGCCCGCAGCCTGGCCTGAGCTAGCTGGCTCCTGCCTTCTCTGTTCCCCTGGGGACAGAGCTCCCAGGCTATATTCCTCTGCTCTATCATAAGGCCAATAAAAGAGGCTTTATGTCCAAATGTAGATGGAAACTGATAAGGCTACAGATAGGTAAATATGTAAACTCTGTATCTGTTTGGGATCTTCAATGTTGTTAACCATTGTGATGTGGCTTGCACAGTGCTTGACCTAATGCCTGGAAAACAGTTTCTGTGCTGCCGCTTATGTGTCTGGGCTCTAGCTCATTTCATAGCACATTTCTTTGAAAGTGCTATTTGTGATGCTCTAACTGTCTCAAGGTTTTGAGGATTTTTTAATATCACATGTGTCTTTGATGTCCTGAGCATATTCTTCTTTGTCTTGCCTTGCGCTACTCTTCGTATAAAAATTCCTGACTCACAAACCTTGCTGGATACAATTTGTCAACATTCCCCTCTCTGTTATCCCAGGGTTAGGGCTGCCACCTAATTAAATAATCTTCTGTCCCTGACCCTTAACAGGCTGTAAGCAGCTTTCCCAGCAAGGCAGGTAAACTCTTGGGACTAAGTGCAATAAATCTTGAAATACAGTATTTTTAAGCATGTTTGTGTGTTCGTCTGTTCGTGTTTTATAAAAATCAACAATCTCTTGTTCTTCTGTAGTTCTGTAAAAGGAAGAAAGGAAAGCAACTTATGAACTGGCTTTGAGAGAAAGTGCTTTCAGTTACTGTGGGTGAGGGAGGATGTTCTTTATCAGCAAAAGAGGAAGCCTTTTCAGATAGAAATGAAAACTGTCCTTTCTCAGCATGTTTGAATTGCCCTGTACTAACAGGTCCTGAACTCTTAATATCTGTAAAACCAATGCACCATATTGATTTATCATTTCAATTGCAATAAACCAATAATAAGCACTTCTAAAGATACAAAACTGACTAGAACTGACAAATGGTTGGAAGGATAATGTGCCTCTCATCAATCTCTCTTACTCCTACATCTGTCTTTTTACGTGAAAGAAATCGAAGGGAACCTATCCTTATTTTCTGGCATATTTGTGAGAGCATGTATAAAGTACCAAGACTTGGGAGGAAATGGAGATTATACTTTTCAGATTCAGTAAGGCACAGCTGAAAAAACTATCTACTGAAAGACCAGAATAATGCTGTGGGGCACAGAAGCTTGTGAAGTTGTAGGTCATAGGGTGAACTTTACTTACCCATTGGTTTATTTTGTGTCACTGTGGGATGCTGGATTTCAAATGGCTAGAAGGGATGGAGATGTATGGTTGTCTTTTGCATATGTGCATTTACTGAAACAGTGCTTGTTAATGGTTCTGATCTGTGGATCTTGCTGCCCTAGGTGCTGTGAATTAAATGACCTGGTAGTAGGATTATTTGTTTTCAGCTTTTGTTTGTCATTAACATTAATGGGCTGACTGCTCAAAGACCTTGCAACAAATAGAAGCAAGTGCTGGAGTAGTGTTTGATATTTTTTTTTCACTTATGTGCTTGTTTTCAACCTTTGCAAAATCTTACTTTGCTTAATTTTGCAAGAGATTTATGTGCATCAGTCTGACTTGTGAAGTTCTTGCCTTCCTGTAGTAGCTGACAAAGGCAGTAAAGACTGGCCAGCACAGATTGTTAGTTTCTGGTGTGGAATTGATTTATAACTTCAGTAGATTTAATATCAGCTTCTGATCCATCCTGCTGTTTCTGAACTCTCCCACAAGAAAAAAATAGAAATTTTCCTTTCTTGAAAGGACCTGCAATGTTTCTGGAGGAGATTTCAAAAGTCAGAATAAAGACATTTTTCTCTTATTTTCCTATCAAAATTCCCAGTTTTGTCTCCCTGCAGACAAAATGTACACATAATGACAGTGAGGTTCCTAAATAAATACCATGAATTTTTGGGTGTCTTAGTCATACAGTGCTATTTTTCTTTCCTCTGTCAATAGGGAAGAATACTGCTTTCTGAAAATTGGGCATTTTATTTTGCAGCCTGCTTTGCAGGCTGAAAACAATTTCAGATTTTGTACTGTAAAGTACCACCATTGGAATTTTGCTGAAGCCCAAACAATTTTCCACTGGATGATAATAACCCTTAAATGTACTGTCCCTAGTTTATGCAGCATGTATTATACAAGAAGAGATACTCCAGGCTGTCTTCAATATGAAGTCTAGTTTCAAAAAACCCACTTCTGTAAGCCTTGTTTGTGGCAGGAACAATAAGACCAGTAATGGTTCTAATGCTTTTCAGCTGGTGGGGAATGCAATGGAACATTTTGGATGTTCCATGACCTTGGATCATGTGTTTATGACTTAAAAGAGGCTTAAGAGAACAATGTCAGAAAAAAAAAGATAGTGCAGATTTAGTTATCAGGATAGTACTAATGATATGAGATTGTGTTGGAAAAATGATATTATCTTTTAAAGAACTTCAAGTTTGTCTTTTCCTATTCAGTTGAAGTTGTCATATGACTCCTTCTGCAGATTTAGGAACAGCTGGTAAATTTGCAGAGGAGAGTTAATGCCCAGGAAAGTAAGATATACACTTAAACCTCACAATGCCATGAGACCTTTGTACTGCGTGTAAATCTTGGTATTAAAAAAAAATATGGAAACTTGTTCAATGTTGTAATAAGCATGTTACTAATGCTATGACTCCATGGGTTAGAACTGAAAATATTTACTGAAGTGTATCCAGTTCTGCTGAACCCCTGGGACCCAGTGTTCCCAGGGTAAGCACAGCCTGTGGATGAGGCACTACTGCCGTTCTGACAAACCTCAGTGGAATTGCAGTCAGTGTATTTTTCCTGTTATAACTCACACCAATTTTGGACTAGAAGAAACAGCACTGTAGTGGCTTTTTGGTCAACATAATTTGCAGTTTTCTCACTGACTTGTGCTCACAGGAGTATTTTGTTATCTCCCCAGAGCTGAAAGTGTAGGATGTGACTGGGAAATGTTTATGTTGTGTCCCTCTTGCAAATAGAAATCATTCTGAGCAACACCATCATGGCACAGTGAGGCAACATGCTACTTCCCAATTCTGACATCTGTGGCAAAGAATAAGCACAGGTTATCAATACTCTCTTGTGCTGCTGCATATGACCTCTCTAGCTTTAGCAGTAAAACCAAGACCTCAGGAGCAGGCAGCTGAAAGCTTTCATTCTCTGCGTCTGCATCCTGTAATCATATTCTGGGATGTAAGGGACTAATTAATGCCTGAATACCAGGGAATACATACCCAGTCTTTTGCTGATCAAATGCAGCAGCAGTTAGCACTGGATTTAGCCTAAGGTCAGAGAAAAGAGAAGGGATGCTGTTAGGGTGAAGGAGTAATCGGTAATCCTCTTGGTGGTGTAACCCAATCTGCCTCTCCTGAACAGGTCAGTCTATATGGGTAGCACACCAGGTATGCCCACATCTGGTAGAGTGAGAGAATTTCTCTGCTGTGTATGAAGGATTCCACTTTTTCTCACATATGTAAATAATGATCTGCTTTTAATGTTGAACAACCTGCAGCCCTTCTTGTGTGGGCTGTTAGCTTTAAGCACTGCTGTTCTGAGTGCAATAAATAGAGCATATTTTAGATTAATTCTACAGAGAAATAAATTTCAGTATAACCTGGTTTTCACCACTAAAAAACCTTTGGGTATACCCTAAATCTGTTGCAAACCCTGGGAGGTAAGAGCCTTTGAAATAGCTTTGTGGAGTAAGCAGTGTTTTAAAAACAAAACAAATCATCATTGAAGCAGTTAGGATTCCCCTTTTAAGAGTATATCTTGTTTTTACAGTGTTCAATTATATATCTAGTTTGTATAATCATTAAGAATTAGCCTCACAGTGTAAATCCTTTGGTTTTTCACTAACAGACAGCGCACATTTTACTGCTCAAATGGTTAATTTGTTAGTGATGATGGTTCTTTATCTTGTTCTGAACATGTGGGTGGTCATTCTGACTGAATGCATACACATGTAGATGTATGTTGTAGGATAAGATAAAAGCTTAAAGTACTCAGTTCTTGGCATCATAGTAGCCAGTTTCAGTGTTTCCTCAAGATCTACATTTATGAGTAGCCAGCTTTGATGGTTCTCCTGTGTATCTCATGACAGTTTTGGGGTATTTCTATTTTGAGAGAGTTTGAATTGAGGTGACTCTGCAGATAACTTCCAGTTAAGATATAAAACCAGTTTCCCAGGAATTTCACTGGGAGTGAGTCTAGTTTCACTGAGCAGTGAGGCTGAGCTAGAAGCATGCTGCATCCCTGAGGAGACCAGTGAAAAGCTGTTGCTGTGGGCAGCTCCTCTTGCTCAGTTCCTTAGAGCTAATGTGTAGGCTCCACAGCATCCTTAATTGTCCCTAGGTGGTGCGTGGTCTTGTCCGTGAATCACACCTTGATCAAATGTGCTCTCAACTGTAGTAAAGTGCTCTGGCCTGCTGCTGTTGTGCTGAAGACCAGAGAACAGTCCAGACATTGTTATCTGCACAAGGTTTAGCTTCCACCCTGTTATTTCTCCTCTGGTTTATGGGATCACTAAGCACTTGAGTATTAAGTTCTTTGTGGATTTGGTATGCCGAATCTTGGTCATGACCACAGTGATTTTTTGCTACAACTGTAAACAAATCCATTAGTTAAATATCACTGAGGCTGGTAAGTGGTAATCCTGATGTCTAAGACAAGTGTTCTAGTGCACATGCTCTTCTGGATGTCATTTTGTGAACACCTCCACTAATACTCAGCTTATACCAGTGAGCTGAAATAGAGGATTTTTAACAGATTTGTCATTCATTTTCTATGTGACCTTACACAGTAGGTATCTCAGATGGATGTGTAGACTTTAGGCCCTCTTTTGAAATGTCCTTTTTGAAATGCAATAGGTGGAGGATTCAGAAATTCTCATACAAGTGCGTATGTAGTATGTAGTAGTGTATTTAGTGTGTAGTAGTGTATGTGTATCTAGTATGTAGTAGTGTATTTATATGTGCATTGGTATTTACATAGTATAATCTATATTTAACTTACTGAAAAGTATATGGTGTTAAAATATGGTAAATTCAACCTTGCTCGATATGTCCAGCCTAAATACTTTTTTGTAGAGGAAAAATGAAAAGGACAAAAGGTTTTTTAATGACTTATAAAAGTTTCAAAATGCAATGTCATCAGTCTTAGCTAAACTTCTGTATCTGATTAGAAGAAATAAACAGACCAGCTCACTAATGATATTTCAGGTCTTAAAAGAACGACAAATCTTAAAAGCTGCTCCTTCTTCGCCTTCTTTATCTTTTTTTTTTTTTCTTTTTTTGTGCTACAGCTTAAATTGACAGTGGTTCCAGTAAAGGTATTCAACTAAACTCTTTACTGTCTTTACTGTTTCATATTTAAATGAAAACAGGATCTTTAAGACTGTGTGCCATAGAAGTTGGAAACAACTCAAAATATTAAACGTATTGATAAAAGGACCCCCACTTTGAAATTGCTTTGCTACATAATAGTCAATTTATCTGGCTATTTATCTGGTGCAACCAACATCTCTAGTGTCTGTGTTTGGGGATGTCTGGTTTCTTGCTGTGGATTATCTTGTAAATCTAAATTAATGTTCTGTGAATTAATAATAACATATCTTTTTAATGATAAAGGAACATTTAGTTTGACTTAATTATCTAGTTATTGCCTTTTGCAATAAGATACTGCTTCCTGCAGCTAAACACTCAATTGAAACAAAGATAGCTTATATAAATATGTAACTGTTTATCACTTAAAACTCTCTTGATGCTGAAGCTGTAAACCTTGGTGTTTGAGAAGGTATTTTAAAATTTGGGTGGTTTCTGAAGAGATAATCAGATTCTAAACTGAGTTTCTTCCCTCGAATACCTGCATTGTCTTCAGTAATACATTTGCATGCAAACTGGAGGAAGGCATTTGGCCTATTCTTAGAGCAAGTCAAAATTATGTTCTGCTTCTTCATGATCAGCTGTACATCTTCCCTTTATATCTTGTGTGTCAACAAGTGCAGGGCACTGAAGAAGCTCTTTGCCTTGGAGGAACTTACAGCCTACATGTAAAGGATAACTAAATGTAATTCTATGAGTTTATTAGGGTTAGGAACTCACTATTCCTTACCAGTAGGTTGTATTGTGTGGGTAGATAGCAAGTGTGTGTATTGGCTCCTGCCATGCTGCAGGAAAAGGGAATATACCATTGATTTTGCCCTCCTTATTGGGAGTTTTTCATGTATGATCTGCTTGTATGAACCTGCACAGGTGTGCTTCCTAACTCAGTTCTTAAAATATTATCCCTCTTAGCTTAAACACTTCATGTAGTAGAAGTTTTTCTAAAGTTAATTTATCAAGCAGTTGGGCTGGGGAGAGAAAACACATGCAGTTATGTTGGCAGACTGGAAAATGAGTAAAAATTTCTGTAAAAGCAAAGAGCTGTATTAGGTGACTAGGACTAGAAGCCTCTTTAGTTGCCCACTGTCATCAAAAGCCCATCTCTAACCACCAGTCAGTCATTGATGCCCATTGGGTGGATAAAGCTTGATTTCATTATCACACTTGAGACCAGGGTTGGATCTGGGTCAAGCTAAGAGAGGAGGTGACTCTGTGTGCGTGGATAGGCAAGAGCTAGTAACAGTTCCTCTAGTGGGAAGAAAGAGACAGCTCACCAGCTGGCAATATTTCTACTGCATTTTGTCAATTATTTGTTTTTCTTTGGGGAAGAACTGTGTGTTTGGTTAAATTTTGTTGTTATTTTTTGTAGTTATTGATCCTAGGAAATCATCTTGTCTATTCTGAACTTAGTATTCCTTAAATTTAAGGCCATTTTATATCCTAAGTAATATGATTAGTGCTCACATTTTAGGACTGTATTTTCTTAATCAAAAAAACCCTCAAGTTACACATAAATATTTTGGCAAAGGGTTCTCCAAAACCATGAGCAGAATATTCATCTCTGTGGCAGATGGTTCTACAGTAATTGCTGATTCATAGTCTTTTGAAAAAGCAAGTAAGCTACTCATAATTTTAGGCACTAAGCATTTTGACTAAATGAACTTTTTTATATCAGCATATGGTTTTTGCAGTAAGCTTAGAGTTAGAAAATACTGCTTATATTTTACAAGTAGGATTGACTTAATTTAGTGATTGCATGGATGAAATAGACTCATACATTAGTTTTTCATTCAGTAAGTATTTTTTAGGTTTTGTTAAGCAAGAAGATAGTTTTATTATTCATTACTGTTTTTCTTAAGCAAAACCCTCAAAATGTTTAAAACCAAGCATTAGCTTATTTTGTAGGGCATTTACAGTGTAGTTTTCAGAAGAGATGGGTTTCTCATAGACTACTATTTCTCTTTTTTTTTTTTGTAATTCTTGTTATGGGTTTAAATTTTCATTAGCTTGTGGATGAATAGTAGTGATTCTTAAGCTTTAAAATTTTAATTTTTTTTATCTATTTAATTTTAAAAATATGAGTAGCTGCCTGTGAGAAGGACGACTGCTTTCTTGAAAGGATAATTTAACATTTATTCCATGCTTATCACCATAGTAACTAAGGCTTCAAGTCAGTGTGCTTTGCTGAGCAGAGTTGCAAATGCTGTAGTGAGCCAAGGCCTGAACTTCTGTGTGAAAATAGAGTTTCACATTTCATTGAGGCACCGCTAATCCCTGCTACACCTTTTTGACCTTGTGCCATTATTTGTATTCACAGGGCTGCAAGCATGGTAGAAACATGGGAGTTAATGTGCCTGAAAATTAACCTCCCTGAAAATTAGTGTGCACCAAATCATCCTTCTGGTCTGCTCAAGCATGTGATTGTATGGCCACTAGTAAGGCACTGGCGAGAGTCAGGAACATGTGATTGTCATAAATATGGAGACAGCTACAAATTAAGCTGATTACAAACCTGCTCTGGAAGCCACTTGTTTAGGGTCTGACTATGCTGTAGCTGAATTTGTTGAAAAATTGTTGTGTTGGGAGTTAAGCCAATTTAAGTGAGGAAATTATCTAACTGATATTAATTTGAAGTGCTTTTCATGACTTTGGAAGTATATCCCCGAGCCAAGTATCTACTTGGCGCTGTTTTGAGAATGGAAGATGCTGTCAGGATTGACTTTTGATGTCTCTTCCATATACTGACCTCTGACAGCTGGCCACATAATTTCATCAGAATGTTCACTTCAGAGATTCTGTTGCAATTAACTTAATTGCATCTCTTTATTTTCATCTTCTTTTTATATGTACTAGACAATTGCTGTCAGAGAAACCTCATCTTTTTACTTCAGCTTTCATTTTAACAGCAGCAAGGCTAGTACTAGCTATTTCTGTAGTCTGTTTGTAAGTAAATCTCATACATATTCACGCTTCTGATGCTCCCTCCATCTTATAAAACACGGCAATGTGTTTTATAACTACAAACTTTAGAAACTCAGACTTTAAAACTCAGAAAGACTTTAAAACATTTATCCTAAAAACTTGGTGAAGGCTTTTAATTTTTATCTGTTACGTTAACCAGGCCATCATTCTGAGCCTTAAAAATTACACTGCCATTGTGTTTTTCCAGTGCACTTTAGATCATCACTTCACCATCCAAGGTCCTGATCCCATGGAGACTTGCACACTTGTTTAATAATGCATGTTTCAAACAATACTACTGATTTATTACTCTTCATTTACTGTTACCTGATTTGGAGACAATCAGATACTGGGGCATCAGCATTAATTCTGCAGTATTTGCAAACAGAAAAATGATTTGCAGGTGTAGCACAGCACAGCAGTTAAGCACACTTGCAAACTGCAGTGTGAAGTGTGATATTGTATAGCCATTTATAGCCTGAAATTTTAAGAGCCGTAACTCTTCTTTTGGCTTGGCTAACTTCCATGGCTGTTGTAGATTACATTTGAAATCAAGTTGTTGCCAAACTTCCACTCTGTGTTGGGGTCATGTTTACTACTGCGCAGCTGCATAGTGAAGAGTTGCAGTAAAAACAAAATAAACTTAAGACTATTTGAGGAGCGGCTCTCTATGGGACTGGAGAGCAAGTGGATGTTGGGCAAAAGCTCAAATTGACTGTAGACCAAAGCCAAATATTTTTGGCAGCATTTAAATTTTACTGTTTATTATAGCTGATATGTTCTTGACTGCAACTCTAATAAAAACAACTTGTGCATGTTCTGAGTACTGTTAAAAACGAACATAGATGTAAGAAAACTGGAGTCTGCTGCTCTCCATATGTGGTGTTGGAATGGTGCAAGGTTTGCATCTGTTAGCCAGAGTAAGGAGCCTCCTAAAAACCCGACGTACATTAAATTTCTGGCACAGCTAATGAGAAGAATGCTGTTGGAACTCTTGAGGACCTGGCTAAAGGCTAAATGTGGTCCTCCCAGATGAGGCTTAAAGTATACTACAGATGAACTGCAATGGAGCTTTCATTATGATTTAGCTGTTTGGGATAAGACACCCACACCTATATCCCCCTTTTTTTTTTTTTTTTTGTTTTAAAATTGCGTAGATAGATGCATTTTTGCGGGTGCGAATGCCAGTAACTCTTTGAGCTTAAAAAACCCCCAAACTCAAAAACCATGGGTGGAGAAGGGCTATTACTGCCACTGACATTTTGACAAGCCATTTCTAGCTAGCTTTAAGTAATGAGGTATATGCAGTGATGATCAGCTGCATTTTACAAGCAAAATTCTCAAAAATTTTACATTTTCTGTGTGAAAACAGACTACAGAGCAGAGGAGAAGGGTTTTTGTGTTACATGTATTCCTTACATGAGGAAAGACATAGGTTTATATCTTTTCTTAAACACCAAAAATCCATAGAGCACCAACACCTTATTGTCCCACTTGTAGAAAAGTTTCAGCTAGAATTCTCAACTTTTTAAAGACTGGTCAATCAAATACAGAATATTAGTGTGCAGGAAACCAAATTTCTTTATTTCTGGTACTATAAACATTTTTTTTCTTTTCTGAAAAGTTGATTTTGAAGCTGGTATTTGGGGATATGATCATAGTATCTTTGTGAGGTGTTGCAAATACACATGCAAAAGTTCACAGAACACTGTTGAATTGGAGATGTAATTGAGTTTTGGCCTGACTCAGTATGGGTTGTGTGCTCTCAAATCACAGTGAACCTAGGTGGGGTCTGAAACCTTTTTCTCATACCTGGAGTCAGTTCTTTTTTCTACTGTCAATTTTTGCTGATCTATTTTTGTTTTAGTATTATTTCTCTTTATAGGCATGATGACAACTAATTGAAATAATTCTTATTCTTATTGTGATGAGTTTACTCTGGCTGAACACCAGGTGCCCACCAAAATTCTATTTACAGCCCTCCTCAGCTGGACAAAGGAGAGAAAAATATAACCAGAGGCTCATGGATTGTGATAAGGACAGAAAGAGATCACTCACCAGTTACTGCCATGGGGAAAAAGACTCAACTTGGGGAAAGCAATTTAATTTATTAGCAATTGAATCAGAGTAGGATAATGAGAAATAAAAAAATGTTAAAACACCTTCCCACACACACTCCCTTTTCCGAGGCTTAACTTTTCTCACAAACTCCCAAGATGCCGGCAGTTTTGCAGTCTCCTGCTCTTATTTGCTGTGCTCAGTAGTATTGAAAGTATGAACACTTTTGTGTCCATTGCTATTTCAAATACAAATTACTCAGAAATGGCAGTGCATCACATAGACTGTTATAAGTCTCTTTTACCAGACAGGCCAAATACCTTAAGGAAAGCCATTTTGGATTGTAAAACTCTTAAAATTATTTAATGAATTCGGTAAAGCTGAATGTATGTTGCCATAATATCCAGGGATCATATGAGTATTTCATTTTCCATGGAAGTGAACTTCCAAAACAATGTGTTTATTTTGCTTCTGACATGGAGGCGCTGTAGTTGCCCCAGTTCAGGTTTCAACTTCAATCAGAAATCTAACTGAAGCAGAAGAGTCCTCATAACCATTCTGTTTTTCTGTGCTTGCTTCTTGTATTTGTTTTGCCACGTACTCACGTCCTCTGTAGACTGTGGTTCAACTCTCCAGTCAAAATCCTAATATGTCTCCTATGCAAGAGTAGCACAAAAAGGAACCGTACTGGGATAAAAGATCTGGGACACATTAATGTTCAGGTTTAAGTAGATATGTAGTTTAGGAAAGATTGTACCCTACAGTTTATTTTCACTAATTTGGAATAAGAAAGGGTTGAGGCAAATAAAATCTTAGAGAGCCAAATGATTATTTTAACCTTTCATCTTGTTAGAAAGTAATATTTGAAGGAAAAAAAAAATCACACGATGTATATCACTTATGTTTGTGAGCCATAGTAACTTTACAGGTATGATAGAGGTAAGTTATATAATTTACTTAGTTATAGACAGTCTTAGTTATGAAATACTACTTACAGAGATCTTCAAATCAAAACAGGTTTTTGTAGAAAAAAATTTTGTCACAAAATTTCCATCTTCTAGGTCAAATAAATTAAGCATCCCAAAATTCCATCTGACTCTTTGTGTGTATATATATTTCATTTTCATTAGATCTACTTGAAAATAAAAGTTTTTTGGTTAAGGTTTTAGTTGGCATGTGTTTTTCCAGTCTTTATTTGAAAAGTAGTTTTTGAAGAATCTTTCATATCAGGTAATGCTTTAAATAGCAAAAGACAATTTTCCTTATTCAGAATGCTCCAAATTTTTCCTGTTTCTTACAGCTTCTAATATTCTTTTTTCTTTCAAGTCAAGTAAAGCAGTTAGATGCTTAGCAACTCTGAAATTCAAACTATATATCTGGGTATCTAGTTTTGGTTAAAACATTGTGGATCAGTTTATATTGGATCACTTAAATATTGGAATTTAAGTGAAACCAAGTAATTCTTGTTTCCCAGACAAGTTCTAATTAGCTACCTTATACTCTGTCCTTTGCCTTTTTATCTTTGAGTAGACTCTAGCATTTTGTGTTTCTCGGTTGCAGTTTCAAGTTGTAAGAAAACTGTTTTCAGAATCTTATAAACTTCATAATTTCTTTTCAAATGCAGGGAAAAACAACAACAACAACAAAATCCCAAACAATCAAAACCCGGACTGAAAGAAAACAGAAGTCACAGAATTAATGTAATTATTGCCATTAAGTGACTACAAGTCCTACTGGAAAACTTGATGCCAAGTTCACTTTAAGTCCTTGCAGTCCTAGTAAGTCAAGTGAGTGCTGATACACAGTGTCCCTCAGTAAAGTTTTTACTGGACCTAAGAAGATTTTCCAAGATGATCTTGGCTATCTTTCAAAATGTATCACTGAGGATGCTTTTTAATCTGCTTTCGATGTCCAAGCTTTATCTGTACTCACCCTGAACTTTGAAAAGCCTCCTCGGACATTTACTTGAATGGAACATCAGCAACAGATGTAATTACGATTACAAAAAAAGGGACAGCTAAGGTGGCTTTACACAGCTGTCCCATTTCCCTCTGGGACTTATTAATGTTAAACAAACAATATTCTGGTTGCCTTTTCAAACTATGCTATCTGGCCTGTATTGTTTCATTATTATTATTTTCTTTTAGATTTACATTTACCATATAGCATGATAATTTTGCAAGGTTAATTACTGGTGAATAGGAACAGTTTTGCTCTGAAAAATTACCTCAAGCACAGAGTGTGACCTGATGTGATCTGTAGATTGCAGATATTTTAGATAAGGTTTTGATTAATGAAAATTTAACATTACAAAGTTATCAGTTAGAGCTGGCTTTTCTGACTTGTTGTTTAGCCTTTTGTGCAGCTGACCACAACTTGCAGCTCAATCTGTTTTTACTAGGTGTTGATTATGTGTAAGCCAAAACACAGCCTGTGTGATATCATCGTTGGCTTTGAAATGGTAGCAAGCATTTGAAGACAAGGAAGACTTGTAATATTGCTTTTCACTTATGACTTTAATAGGAGGAAGGGGTTCTGAGCAGCATGTAAGCCCTTTGGAGCAGAAGTTGTATTTTGTCTAATCCTTTCTACCTCATTTTGCTCCGCAGGGCTTTGATCTGTGATTAGATCTGTGTGTATAGATCTGTGTATACATAGCAATTGCTTATTCAGGGCAGAATGGTTTCTTGAAGTTCCTGCAAACCTGGAAACAGGGTGGGTAGGGTGTCTGTAGTTCTCTGAGTGTGCAAACCCATAATACACTCTTCAACACAGAAAATGATGCCCAGACTTATTACCTATCACATATGTTTCCCCTGATATTTTGAAGTTTGATACTACAAGACGTCTCAAGGACTCCTTGTCCCCTTTGTGTACTTGTGTTATTCCCACTGTCAATGATAGGAGTTAGCTATACACATCAGGAGGATTTACCCATTGGACTAAACTTAGACAGCAGGGAATATGAAATTCTCTCTTCTCTAAAACTGGACAGTTTAAGCATCACTCTTATCTCGGCATTTTGTGATTTTTTTTTTTTTTTTTTTTTTTTTTTTTTTTTGCTAAGGAAACAGTTGTGGAAATAGCAGCTGGGAAATGTGATGGTAGCACAACGTTGATGGAAATTGCAGCTCAGAGCTGTTTTTCTGGAAAAAGTAGCCATTAAGGTTGACCCCAGTAAAAGCTGACTGTCACTTACTGGCTTCATAAATAGCTGACCAAAGAGAGGATTCCTTCTTTTTGTGTTTTATAAGATATTTTCAAGTATTCAAATATTATTTTCAGTGATTAGGCCAGATGTTAAGTTCTCCATATTATTGTGATTTATTGTTCCTCTTATACTACTATCTGGATAGCTGATACCTTTAGTGACATTTCTATACATCAGATACACCTGGACATAAATGGTGTTGGATTTGATGTGTGCTCAGGTTTTTCCACTAAGTAATTGCGTTAGGGGATAGTAATAGTGTGATATAAACAAGGGTGCAAGAAGGGTTTAGCTTATAAATGCTTGATCTTATTGATCTTTCATTTTATGGGCCTTTTTTTTCTTTTCCTCTTCCAGTTTTTGAATCTTCTTTGGTAATCCTGCGTGGAAGCTGTCAGGCATGGGGCACTCCGGCATCTTTAGAGCTCCTACATGTTTCCAAATTGAGAGCTGCGACAGACTGTCATCTTAGCAAGAGAAAAGCTCCCTCCTGTGGAAGACATGAGCCTCTGCTGTGACAAGGAGCAACCATAAGGGCATCATACCGTGATTTTAAATTAGCAGGGAAAAGGGTTACAAGCATTGTGGGACTTTGCAAATATTGGAATGAAAAACCTTGCTCCCTGTTATTTTTTTCTTAAATTAATTTTTTCATCTTTTGTATGATTTATAACTGAGATATGGTTTTAGAAATAACTGTTTGCTGTAAGTAAAACTGGATCATTTAAATACTATAATGTTGCCACAATGGACTCTTTACTGTTAAAAGGATCTAAAGCAGCTGATATTTTTTCAGATTTTGCTTTCTATAGCTCTGCTGAAAAAGCATAGTAGTTTGGACATTTCTGTCAATTTGAGTTTGTAGAGCTTACTTGTAAAAATTTGTTTCCTTTTTCCTTTTTTTTTTTTTTTGAAGTTTGATAATCTGTATATCTCAATGACCTGTATTCAAATGATTTTGAATCTTGCTGTGATTGGTGGTGCTTGGTAGAAGGTTTTGCTGAGCTCAAAGCCCTGTGTGATTTGGAAAACTGCATAAAAGGCATAAAGATGAAATTGTAATGGAGGGGCTGGAAGTAGAACTTGATATAAAATTCTTGCTAGAAACAGTATTTTTACCTTTTAGCTGAATATGATTCATGCTTATGATCTGAAGGTAGAAGGCTCTATCTCATTAGCACATTGATAAAACCCTGGGGCATTTACTTCCATAGATGCTAATGTTATTCCCCTGAGAATGAAGCACTTTTGGCGAGAGGGAGATGGATCTTTAGTATTCCAGTGGAGTTTTAATTTTACCAATTCCAATCCATCACCAGCTAGAGCAGACTGAGACAGCACCAAGTGCTCTGACCCACTGCAAAAAACTGTTGTGTTGAGATTGGGTATTGGGATCCTGTCCATTGGCCAAATGGTAAATTGTCATCTTGTTCAGAGAGAGCTGGGTTCTAGCTTGTGGCACACAGTAGCTTGTTTGGTTACAAAAGCATGGTATGTAATGGTGAAGTGAGAAATATTATGGTGTACCTGCTTATTTTGATAGAGTTTGGAGACATCTTTGAAGTAGGGAATGGTTGTTGTGTTAAGGTAGTATTATCTTTATTTATGAGAACTGTTAAGATGTTATAGTTTGGGTGAGCAGTCCTAATGATCATGCTTTCAAAGAAATGCAAGCTCCCAAACTTGTGGGCAAGCAGAAATTCTCATGAGGCTGCATGTAACAAAGGCTCGAGTGAGGGTCATGAGAGATGTTGGCAGAAGTGCCTTATCAGCGAGGTTCAGTGCTGTGTGAGCTCCCTTGGATCTCTCTGATCTCCTTCTGGACCACAGAGCACTCAATGGCTGCTGCTCTTCAGGTGCCAGTTTGGATTAAAGAAAATCAGCAATAGCAAAGGGGAGTCCCTTTCACATAGAAGTACTTGCACTGGGTTCTACAAGGCTGGAGTGTTTGTGTGGGAGGGGAAGTGGTCTGTGCAGCTCAAATGGGGATGGGGAGGCTTTTACATATGGCTTACAGCTCACTAAGGGTTCCTAGGATTGAAAGTTCCCACCTGGTTCATATGAGTCACCATGCCTGGAGGGATTAAGATGTGTGGATATGGCATTTGGGGAAATGGTTCAGCAGTGCACTTGGCAGAGTTAACAATTGGACTGGATGATTGTAAACATATTTTATAACCTAACTAACTCTACAGTTCTATATTTCCTATTAGTAGCTCTATCTATCAATTGGCTGGAGTATTTCTGATTGCTGCTTTTTTCCCTATAGCATTTTTTGTTTGGTTTCTTAAGAAATTGAAGCTTGTGTCGAGCACACTTTGTCTTGCTCTTCTCCTTTCTCTGCACCCCTCCACCCCAATATTAGACTTTTTAAAATTAAAATCGACTACCGAGTTGCTTTAGTTTATGAAATTACAAATCTGAACACAGTACACTGGATAAAATTAGTTTCCCTAATGATAAACGGGCTGCATCATGAGTTGAACTGTAATGTTATAACACCAGGGAATCCACAGGAGATGGACAGGAAATTAGTCTCTATAAGTCCTGTAGTTCACCATGACACACTAAGAGAACAAAAATAAAAGTTTTACTGTTTTTAGTATTCACATGGCAGTGATTTCTGCAAAGCAGCTGTGACTTGGAAGAAATGGCTTTAAATCTCTGAATCCTCAGCAGTTAATTTTCTTTTACTGGACCTGCAGGAATTGAAATAATGATAAAAATACAGAGGAGAAAACTTACCAGAGCTGGACATTTACTCTTGACCAGAATGACTACTAATTTGCACCCGCTCATTTTAAATGAAGTCTTGTTTGAAAACTTGTAGACTATGGTTGAAACAATTTCAGAGATGTTCTGATATTTTTGAAGTAATTTAAAGCGCTGGTTTGTATCCTCTATTGCAGATTGCATTAAAGCCTTTTCCTCCTTCCAGGAATTCTGCATTAAAGGGGCTAAACAACAGGTAACTCAGAGCTGGTCTGAGATTTGACAGTCAGCCTACTTTTTTCCACTGCATCCTAAAGACCATTGTCTCATTTAATTTTTCATTTAATAAAGGCCGAGGTGGCAAGAAGGAGGCGGGCTAAGACTGATTCCACCCTTTTTTCTCCTCAATTGAAATTCTTTGTTAAGTAGTATAAAACTAACTTGAATGTTGTTCAGTAACATGAGCAGCATGCTTGGCCTGGCTGAGCTGTGCCAACTTTTACTTGGAGTACTTCCTCTAATGTTTTGAGGAGAGCTGCTCCACAGGGTACTGATGTACTCAGTTGCTATGCCCTCTGTGTTGGAGGTATAAGGGCTTCCTTGCTCATTCCATACTATGGAATATAGTGCCACTTCTCTCACCCTCTTGGATTATTACATTAAAAGTTCCTGAATGACTGAGGGCCTTGTATTTTGGAAATTGCCATTTACTCCAGAGCCTTCAAGGAAAATGAGTGATAGATTAAACAGCAAATGCTGAGAGAAGAGAAAGGCTTTTCTGTCTCTCTGTTATGGATGAAAGATGAGAGAGAGAGGGGATGTAGATAAGCAATGACAGGATGTGAAACTTGAGAAGCTTGAGATTAGTATGAAATCTGTGGAAAGTTACTGACACTGAGCTTAGTGAGCCAGAAGCTTAAAGCTACTTACCAGTAAAAACCACGGGGAGTTTAGTAGGAGATTTTTGAGGTTAGGAACAGTATTTCTAGCAGAACTGAGAAGAAGTATTAAAAGTGACTGAGATGGAGACTACCAAAAGAGATTTTTGAGAGTTCTCTGCTAGTGTTGTATTTTCATATGGAGACTCCTAGTGACTGTTTCCCCCAGTGCCTGTGGGTCAAAAGCACGCTCTGAGCTTCTCCAGTCTCCTTCTTGTACCATCACTCCAAGCCCATGCCCCTCCAATGTTTTCCCTTTAGATATCTGGACAGAAGCTGGTATCTCTGATTAAGGCATGGTTCCTCATGGATTTGTAGAATGGAGTACAAGGAAAAAGCGTGTACTAAGCTGTCCTAGTCATGATTCTCCAAGAATAAAGGCTATAGGCAGACTGCAAGGTGGCAAATAATCTGCCTTTCTTGTGCTGTTTGGATTATCTCAGTTCTAGAGCTAAGTATAGGCAGCATTCCTTCTTTGCTTACTTAGTTGTTTTTGAGGGCTGCTGCTGTATTTGCAGGACTGAAGCAGAAAGAAGTCAAAATTGATAGCTACTTTTATTAAAACGAAAAGACCCAACCCTTCAAGAAAATTTTCAGCTCTGTAAGTTCATTGTACAATTGATTCTGTACCTGTTTCCAGGTGCAAAATGTTAGTTCTTTCTTCCTGGTTCAAAAGAAATATATTTTCTAAGATAGGGTAAATGATCTGTAGAGGAAATCTTTTCACTGTATTTATAACCAACAAACTCCCTGGAAGTGTTTCCTCAACTTCTTTAAGTTATACTTAATCTGCATTAAAATGATTAGGTCTAAATTCTTACAGTTCTGTTTTAAGCAAGGGGAGTTCATTCACATTTTAGCATATTAGTGCAAATTTGTCTCTCATGTTTATTCAATATGTTTTGGTGGAACTTTGTACCAGTAGTGCATTTGGAACTTTTGTTTTCTAACCATCTACCTCCTACCCCCTTAAGGCAAGCAAAGCTCAGAGTAAACATTGTGAATTTAATTCATTGTGTAACCAGCACATTTATATCTGGCTAGTACCTTGTCCTGATACACAAAATGCTGCCAGACTTGGACAGAGTAGATGCATGATACTTTTTCCTTTGTTTGTTTTAATGCTTTTCAAATCTTTGAAGGGTAGTCATGTAGTTTCCATACAGAACAGGGATGACTGCAGTTGTATTTTCATACCCTGGTGTTTCCTACATTTGCTTAGCTTACCTGTAGCATAGTATTTAGCCAGAGATGTCCCAGAAGCCAGAAATGAAAGTTATACAGTTAATTTTAAAACTCCAACACCCAGCAAATTAAAAAAGGCACCAACTCAGACTATATATTCTATGCACAGAATTAGCCACAGCTTGTTCTCTCCAGTAAGTCTGAAATGTGGGAAGTGCCTGAGGTGAATCTGTTGGCATAGCAACTTAGTGAGCAGGAGAATGCCATCCATCACAGTCAGAAAAGAGTGTATGTTGTGATATTGCACTACTGCCGCTTATTTGCAGACCCTCTTTATAAGTTATTAAACACATAAAGATTCAGTTCAAAGTTCTGAGAACATTTGGTCCTGTAGCACATATACAGTAGTTTCATCTGGATATTACTTGTTGTTATCCAATTTATCTATCACATTGGGGTTACCAATTGTTGTTATTTTGTTATTATCTGATTTCTAGAGGCCCATACTGTTGCAATCAATATTTCTAAAGTCCCCTACCTTCTCGGTGTTCTTTCTTGGAGGCAGCTCTTCAAAGCACGGACTTCTGCAAGTTGTCCCTTCCTAGTCAGGACTCCTTCAAGGCTCTCCCTAACTGGCCAACTCACTCTCTTTTATCTCAGTTATCTTCACTAGCTACAGTTGCAGCCCAGTTAAGGACATCGCAGCTGCAGCCCATCAAGAACAACTGGGACTTACTGGGGCAAGGCTTATATACAGATATTCAAGTACAATACAGATATTTTACTAGGACTCAAAGGCCACCTCTACTATAATTACTGACAATGTTGTCACAGTCACTCCTGTAACAGCAGGCTCCCAACTTTGTCTTTACTGTGCTGAGAATGAGCAGAAGGTCCAGTTAACCACCAGGACAGTCATGTAGTTCTTGCATTCATCATCATGCACTAATAGTTTGCAATTTCTTCTCCCAGGATTGTTCAAAGGCTGCAGATCCTTGATGGGATAGCAGGCTGTTCCTCACTATTGGAATAAAGGAAGTAGGAGTGCCTGTTCTCTGGGGGAGGGAAACAAAGTTGTTACAGAGAGCATGCAAAGCACTGGTACATGGATTGCAGCATCAAGACTCAAGTTTGTCTGAGTGAGGACCAACAGAATATCAGAGCCTTGCACCTGGTCAATGCAGACGTGCTGCCATGAATTGTTTCTTACAATGTAATATTTTTTAGCATAAAAATTGATGGAGAGGCTGTCTGTCATTGCTTTTAAGCCATGTCTCAAATGGAGATCTGTTTGTCTATGTGCTCATAGTGCAATTCACTGTGTGGCAAAAGGTAACAAACTCCAATGACTGCAGTGAGATAACTCACAAAACCTTACAGTAGTCACAGAGAAACCATGCAGAGAGAACTGCTTTGTCTCTCCCTAGCTTGATGCCACCTTGTCTTCTTAATGCTGAAAGTCAAGGCTCATAGGGATTTGAAGCCTTAAATCTTGCCATCAGGGAGAGGGGGAAAAGGAAGCAGTCCAAGAAATGCTGGGGACAGCTGCTAAGCATGCAGCAGGGAAGGCCTATGGGCAGGAGTGGGTGTCTCTCCTGGCCATAGGTCTGGATCAGCCTCTTTAGTGTAGCTGATCCAGACCTATGGCCAGGAGAGACACCCACTTTGCAAGTCATTGCTTGTGAGCTTTGTAGAGTTAAGGGAAAACATGAATGTTGAAAGACTCGTTTTTCTGCTGCTTTGTGCTTCAGGGTTGACGTAGCTATTAAAACAATGCTCACTGCTTTGAATTTTGAAAGTCGTTCCATTTGTTTCAGATCTCAGAAAGAGCATTTATAACATGCCACGTCCTTATTTAATCAAAGCTTTGCATGAGGCTTTAGAAGAATGGAACACACAGCACATACATTAAAATTTTACATAGCAAGTGAGGGCAGTGCTCTTAACCAAGTGAAAAAGAACCTCTCCTGGCATGCAAAAGCCTTGTATTACAAAACTTACACCTTTATTGTACAGAAGTTCTGTTCACATCTTTTATACAAAGAATTATATAAATGAGGTCCTCTGATTCTTTGCTAGTCTGGAATCAGTAAGGGTCACTGCATTTACAAACCAATGGACAGAGCTTCAGCTGAAGCCAGTAACACCTCTTTACCATGTGAAAGTAGAGCGTTGAGACTTGAGGTGTATTACTTCTGTTTCATACACAGTCAGATGGTAGGAAATACCAAAGTCTGTAGTAGCTGCACTAAACAGAAAGTTTTGTGCAAAATCTAATGATCTAATACAAAGCCCTATGCAGGATCACAACTGTAATAGTCATGACTAATAACTTGCTTTTGAATCCTCTTACTCAGCAGTATCAAAGAGCTATCTGCTACCTCTAAATATAGATGAAAAAGTGACACAAAGATTTGGAATGTTCATTTCATTTTTCTTATGAAAATGACAGCTGGAGACTTCATGACAAAAATCTTGAGGTTTCTTATTTATAAAACCTCCAGCTATGAGTGCTTTCTGGTTTCAGCTGGATTTACACATTGTCAGCATTTTCTGACATATATATTTGATCCTAGTGTACTGTGTCCTGAATTATAGTACCGAGTTCTGTATATACAGTACTGAGTTCTGTATAAAAATGGAAATATTAATTAGAAAAAGCTGTGTAAAGAACAAACTTGTCTGGAGATTTAGATGCTGCTGACTGAATAATGCATCAAACTGTCACAGCAACAGTTTTGTAGTGACTCAAATTCTATGAATATTCAACAGAGTTTTCCTGGATGAAAGAAATGAAAAACATTACTTTTAGGAAATGGCTGAAGCCTTGGGTCTCCTTTACTAGGAGCAAATGTTTATTTTGTTAGCAAAGCACTTGATGAGCAAGAGGAAGTTGATGGGACTATTTCATTTTACATGTGTGGAGTATCAGAGCTGATGGTATGGATACTCAACCAACATCACATGAATAATCTTCTATTTAAGAATAAGGCAAATCACATTTCTGTATGCTTAAACCTCACCCAAGGGAGAAGGATATAAGAGCTGATAAATGCCATTTACACCTTCCCCAGAGAAGTGATTAACCAATTCTCATCCTTTCTATCCCTGCTGCTGTCTGTGAAAGGGGTGCTGCAATCCTCAGCAGCAATGTTCAGTCTTAGAATATGGGACCTGTACAAAAGTTGCTCTTGCTGATCTCTCCTTTCTTTTAAAAGCAACTCGCTCCATCTGCAGCCTTTTTCTTGAGTATCCTTTTAACTGAATTGCTACAGGACCTGCTAGGTTGTAAGTGAAAAGATGCCCTATTTGGCATTAATGTGGACATGAGAATTTGCCTTAGGAATAGTATACTTCCAGCTGGCTGAGAATAACAATCCTCCTGTGCCAGGATTGGCTGGATTTATTCATTGCAGCATTTTTTAAATGCTGGAGAGCTAGGACACTGTGGGTCTTACATGTTTTTTACTAGGACAGAAGTCTGTGAATTTATGTGTCACATGTATTGTGTGCCAGTGTACATATGTGTTTGTATGTAGAAACAAAATGCAACAAAGTATGCAAATTATTGGAGAATAAAATCACATTTCTAGCAATGTAGAGACAGAACTGATTCACAGCTGGAAGTCGACAATAATTAAAGCAGGTTATCTGGAAACTTCTGCTAAAATGCTGGCAGTAGTACTTCTGCACGAAGTGCAGATTTCAATTTGGTCAGTTTTTTCATTTTGAAGAATTCTTGCTAAGAAAAGTCTAGGAAAGAGGGTAATGGAGAAGATTATTTCTAGATTTTCATTTCAGTAAAATTTGCCCATATAATATTGCCTTAGAATGGAGATGCAGCTGGCTAGCTCACCATTACACAGCTGGATTACATCAGTGCCACTGTCAGTTCTTTTGGCTGTAGAAATCAAGTAAAGCTAGAAAACTAGTAAAGCCTTTTGATTAATAACTCAGTGGAAGAAAATATTTCTTTGCTAATTCAATTCTGTCCTAAATCTTTACTTTTCACACAATATTACTGGAACTAACTGCATATTAATAAGCTCTTCTGAGTGTTATATCACATTAACCATCTGCATTTTGGCACATTGGATCTGTGTTTCTTAGAAACAGTAGCTTTGGGTGAAGAACAGAAGGTACTTTGGACTGCATTCTCAGAAAGCACTGGCTGCTTACGACCTACTGTCTGATTGTCTAAAACCACTGCTTTTTTAAATACAATGTTTTCAGATCATTTAGATGACCAGTGTAGAGAAGAAATTGTTTAGGTCCTTTATTACAAAGATCAAAAGTCATGTTTACCATTTACATATACAATTTACAAATTATTCACAAAAGGAATAACAGATATGCAGGAACTGACAGTTTACTTCAATCCAAGCTGGGGACAGAACAAGTGTAGCCTTCCTTGTCTTTACAGAAATAAAAGATACATCTGTTTTGTGTTGTCTGTTTGTGTTAAACACTGATCTAGTGTTTATGAAGCACCTTTAGTTATAACTATGCAAATGCTTGTATGCTTATCTTTATTTGAAAGACTGCAGTGCATGTATAAATATGCCCTGGGATCTGCACCCTCACACTACTGAGTGCTTGTTGGTCAGAAATCTTGTCAATGAATACAGTGGTCAGGCTTGAAAACGTTGATTTGTAAGATTTAGCTGATCTCATCAATGTGCCATTAAAAGAAAAATGGAGTATAATATCAGAACTCTTACTCTAGGAAATAAATTAGGTATGGCTGCTGTATCTCTCAAGGATACTATATGATCTTAAGATAGGTCTTAGCCATGTTGTTAGATGTCTTGGATAACACAATGGATTTATTGCTCTTCCTTCATCATGTTTTATACCATTTCCTAATGCTATTTCAAAGACTGGAAAACTTAACAAAAAATAATCCTCTTTAGGAGATTTGGTAAATTAGCAAACTTCACAGAATATCTTACAGCACTTAACAAAAGGGAGAATGAGTTCCCAAATCCCTTGGTACGAAAGCATAATACCAACAGTGCATTAGCTGCCATTTGGCTAAACATACAAGTAACCATATTTTTAATTTTTGGTGTCCACCGGGAAGACAGTACAACAAAATGCTTGAAGGAACACACTGATTTTGGAGCAAACACAAATGTAAATACAGAAATCACCAATGTGATGTTAATCCAAATTCTAAGCAATGAAGCAAAACACTTCACAAAAGTTGTTACATCTAGTCAGAATAATCCAAATACTTACAACAGTATTATGATATGACTTCCTACCAAGCTATCAGATAATCCTTTACCATGAACCTTTCAATATTCTCAGGGCGACAGATAAAGAATGTTGCAGATGCCACGGTAAACTTAAAATACAGTAATAGGCAAATATTTTAGTGGCACCACCTGTATACACAATGTAGTTGCTGGAACCTTATGGACAAAGCAGTGTTACAGTATGCCTTTATTAAGGCTTCTTGCTGGTCTAAAAAGGTAGATTTTTTTTAGGGGGATTGTCCAGCAGTATTGGTTTCCCATCTCTTCAGTGGAAGGTCTCTTTATTGATCCACATGAGACTGCGTGTTTCATTTGGTTTGCATTCGTACTCAATACTGCCAAAGCTGTTTCCCCACTGGCAATGATCCCGTTTGTGGTAGTTGTAGAATTTGACTTGCCAGACTGTCTCAAAAACACCAATGTCATTAAACTGCGAGGAAGAGGAAATACCAGTGTTAGTGAGCTGATTATTTTGTTGGTTTCTCTCTCATCCTGAGAAATAAGACTTATAAAGCGGCAGAACATAAAACACCTGGTATAAGGATCATTGTTCCACAGATCAATAAATCGAAGACCTGTAAAACCTGCTCTAGCAATCAGAAAGTCTTTTATGTTTAGTCATACAAACTACATGAAGGATCGGATCCTGCATGTACCGTCCTCTTGCACTCGCATCTGGGATAGGCAAGGGAGTAAAAATATTCAAGTTGCCACATGGATAAATGTTACAACAACAAAAATCAAAGCCATAATCTTTCTTAAGATGACACAGCTTGTCTATACTGTAGATCATGTACCAGTGATCTGCAGTGATACAGACCATCACTTTACCTTTATACCATACCTAGAGACTGCAGTTGGGATTGGAAAGATTCTACTTTTCCTCAGTCTGAAACTTTTAGTGTATCTGCATTTTGGAGTCTTGTATTTGTAGTGTATTGACTGAGATGTGCTGCTCTAGCACACCACTTACTACTTTCCTGGGATTCTATTCCACATTTTAAATGAGACTTGAGCAAGAGAATTTCTGTATGCATATCTGTAACTGTTAGTTGGACTGTGATAGTGCAGCTGAGTAATAGGAGCTAATAAAAAGATAATCAGCCTGTTTAGCAGATAAGTGTCTAATACAGTGAAGAAGTGAGAATTGACTTTAAATTGTCTGTGCATGCAGCTTTGAAGTGAATGAGACTGTGGCTACAATAAAAGTTCTATGGCTATAAAAAAAATCTGTAAAATAAAGTTGTTTGTTGTTTTTTTATTTTTAAGTCACTCCTAGACACCTGTACAACATCAGAAAAACCTCAGTGAAGTTTCAAGCATAAATTATGATTTCAGTTTTAATGGTAATGGAAAATTTGAGTTCCTATGCCTTGAGACATTGCAGAGAATCTCAAGTGTGAGTGTGAAGCCTGTATGTATTGCCATTGGCCCTAAGCCAGTATGGCTTGTTGATAGTGTTATGTTGTTAGAATATACTAAATAGTGAATTTAGTGCTACTGAATGGCACTATTCTTCAGTATTTTTTCCCTTTCAGTATTTCCATCACTCACTTTAATGACAGCTTCTTCACTTGATTGTTTTCCATTCCTATCATGTGCCTGGGAGCTGATCTTTGATCATCTGCCTGCTATAATCACACTTGCAAAGTTGGTATGAAAGCCCTTTTACAGAGAAATTGTTCCAGATTTACAAGCAGAGTCTTCTGTACCCAGATTTTTCAGAAGGACACAGCTGTCTTTGTTTTTATGGAATTAAAAATGTGGTTTGTAAGGTGCTGCTGTGTAACAGCCATTACTTTAAACCTTCCCTCCGCCCACCCTGGTAAGTTAAATTTAGTCTTGACAATAGCAGAAGTTGCTGTGGGCTGTAAGTGGAGGAGTTTTATTCAGCTCCAGTTACAAGTGTTACCTTGAAGGAGTAACAGAAACATTTCTGCCACTTCCTTTGACTAAGAAAGAATCAGATGTACAGGCTATTTTATCTCTCCCAGCAACTAAAACCTCAATTATTTTTTTTTAAATCAATCATCTTTGATAGTAGTCCTGTTACACTCACAATGCAAGACAATAAAGGTTAAGCACATTGGGTATTACTGTGCACAGTCCACAAAACTTGTCAGAGAGGAGAATCAGGCACCCTCACTGTGGAAACTAAGGAAGAAAAGGAATTTCTAGTAACATTTTTAGAAGGTGATATGACACAAGAGCATAATTTCATTTCATTAATGTATGAAGGACCTGAATTTCAAAAAGATAGATGAAGAAAGCAAATTTAATTTTCCTTAATGACCCAGTTTGCTGAGCTGCCCTGAGTAGTTTGACTGCTCTGGGTCTCCAGGAGAAGGAAAAAATTAATTGCAGAGCTTTTCTACTACCATGTGCCTCCCTCAGCCTGGTACCTAGCACATGCAGAAGCTCTGTGGCATAATGAACATTCTGCATCCTTAGAGCTCCCCTGAATTCCCATGGCTCCTACAGCTGAATCCTGGCTACTCCACTGAGCTTATATATGGGTATCCCCAGAGAGGAAGAATAGCCCTGCACTTTGCAGGTCAGGCTTCAGATTAAGTATATTGCCCTGTCTGCTCTTCTCTATCATCTGGTGCTGTAGGAGTAAACAGTTATTTAATCACTCCCTCTACATTTGCATGCTGAGATGATTTTATAGTTATTACTGTGAATACAGTTCTAGCTTCTTCATTCAGTCTTAGACTGGTCTGATCAAGAATAAAATGAGGCCCAAAGGCAGGCTTCTAACTTAGTTTACACCATTTGCTAGACAGTTTAGCACTTTCTGGATAGTCTGCATGATTGACTAATCAGGTAACAGAAACATATAATCAGATTCTGGAATTCAGAAACAGGATTGATGTTCAACATGTATAAACTCTGGCTGTCATGGGTCAGATGCCTACTAGCCAGTTAAAGCAGCAACACAAAGAATTATTTGTTAAAAGTTTCAAAGCAGATAGAAGTTCTTATGGATCTTAAAGGACCTTAAGTCATTCAGACACTAGATTGGCAGTATCAGACTTGTTTCTGACTGCAGGACTGATCTCACAATCTATTTCTAAAGTGAATTCAGTTTTTATGCCTAAAATAGTGTCTTTATCACCACAGGATGCATCAGGATTCTGTCTGTTTTAGAAAAGGAAGTGGAGGCAGAAGTTCCTCATAGTTCTAGGAAATAGGAAAATCTAAAGCTGTCTGCAATAAGCTCAGTTTTGAAGGTTCAGGAAGTAGGTATCCAAAGCAGTTTTCAGACTGGGGTATTTGAGGCTTGTTCCCTAAATCTATTACAGCTCTGCTTAGCTAAGCAGCTAAATGATGAGTTAAACATATAAATCCCTGTTGAGTTGCCTATATTTAATACTTAAAAGTATCGTTTGTGGGTACCTAAGTCCGTACTGATGAACCTATCTATCAAGATCAGTTCCTAAAAGGAATTAAGGACTTGCTTAATGCTTGAAAATCCTATTAGCTTCATGGTTAATATCCCAGAATCTGATCTGCAAAAGCAGCTCTTTGGGCAAATATTGTGGCTACTCATTCTGATGCTGCAACAAGACATGTCAGAGCTTGTCACTGAAAGTCAGACCCTCCTTACATTTCATCTGTGATTTGACTTGGTTTTCTCCAAAGGAAAAGTTAAATTTCTAGATTTTCAGAGTTCACATCAGTGCTGCACTTAAGGGTAAAGGTAACCAGCAAAACAGGGATGCCTGAGTGAAAGCAGATGGTTTTTTGGCAATGCTGTCCTTTCTCCTCCTGGTGCAAGGTGAAATATAATTACAATGATCAACAGTGGCATCCAGCAGCTATGTTCAGCTTTTTATAAAATAATACTGTGTTTGGTTTTCCTGGGTGGTGGTTGTATATAAAAGTGATTAACATAATACTCCATATTAGTCTTAATAACCTACGATTATGAAATAGTAATGTGATGTGGATCTCCAAAATTAAGTTAGGCACATTGTAATTATTAGAAACACCAAATGGAGATGTTACAGTTCTTATTCAGAAGAGGATTACTATACTGAACTATGATTCCAGAAAAAAATACTGAAGAGCAATATGAAATCTTGTGTGCAGTAATAAAACGTCATAAAATTCTGAAATTTGGTGGGCTTGTTTAAGCTGGAACAGACTCTTAAGAGAGCGTCAGATGAAGATGTCTTACTGCCTTGATTCCTTTTTTTAGTAGAGAAGATGTGGAATAAACAGCAGGAATTCCTCACAGCTATAATCAGGAGAAGAAAAAAAATTGCCAAAACTGAGCATACCACCCAAAGAGTGCTGTGGAAATCTGCCTGTCTTCATGTCTTCTGTTAGCTCTGCTGCCTTGTGGACTGGAGCTTTTGTCATCTCACTTTGGGGCCATGGAGCCTCTCTTTAAGACTGGGGTGAGGAGCCACTTAAATATGAATTTAGGTTTGTGGGTGCAGATAATGGAAACATATGGGAAAAGAGAGAAGACAGCCTTGGGTGTTCTCCTGCATGGTTCTAGTCTCTGGCAAGTCCTCAGGCATGCTGAGGGTGACAGATTGAAGGGGATAGCAGTCACCCCTTGTGTTTGGGACATGCTCTGTGCCAAAAAAATGGCGCTACCAGGCAAAAGAGGGTCCCTGTATGCCAAGGGATTGGATCTCTAGCCAAGAATCTCAGTGGGAGCTGCCTGATATGTACAGCATGTCCTATAGAAAGGGTGGGATGTTCAGCTCACAATTCTTTCTGCTGCAGCACCCCAAAGGGTTTTGCAGGTCTCTAGAAAACCTTATACTTCCTCCTGGCCCTTGCTGTTTTCTTGGGAGAGAAGGCAACAGGATTTGTATTTTCCAGCTATGTTCTGGCCAGCAACCTTAGTGACACAAAGCAAAGAAGAAGGCAGCAGCTGCGACCAGACTTTGCCCTGGAATATTTCACCACACTCTGGGAGTCAACCCCCTGCTGCCCTCTCTCATCCTCTCATGCCAGGCTTGGAGAACCACATACCTGCATGTTGACTTGGATGGGCTGTCTCTCCCCACTTTTGGTATGGGGCACCCCCTCGGTGTCATAGATCCCTGTGTAAGAGGCCACTTGTGCATCACGTGATTTTTCTTCCAGTGGGACATTAACACCGCCGATGCCCATGGTCCTACAAAAAGACAGGATCCAGCCTTTCACAGCCCTGAATTCCCCCTTCCTTGGCAGTCTGAAGCCAGCACGTGGGTTTGCAGCCTGGTAGCCTCCGTACCGGGAAAAAGCTTCAGGCATTTTAGCAGACCTGCATGTGCAGCTGACTCATTGGGGTTCCTGAAATATGCCAGGGCTCTGCAGTCACCCGGGGAAGGAGTAGAAAGGAGTGGCAGGCGGGATCTGATTTCGAAAGGATCGGGAGAGGTTAGTCGAATCTCTTCGGCGGGGCCGCCCCTCCACCCAGAGCTGGTTCCCCATCTGGTCCCTGTCTCTGCTTTGCCACGCCGCAGCGAGGCTTGGGCCTTGCGTAGGAGGGGCTTCTTCCTCCAGCGAAAGCCGCGGGGAAGGAAGGAGAAAAGGAGCTGGGCTTGAAAAATCTCCGGGAGAAGATGGGGAGGGAGAGGGAAGGCAGCGATTCCCAAACGTGGTCCGCCTCAGGCCAGCCAGGCGGAGCACAGAGAACAGCTGGCGAGGGATCCAGAAACGGGGCCACCGAAGTAAAAGGGAGGGGAGGGAGAAATCACGGAAACCTCGCGCTGACCGCCTGCCAGGAAAAAACATTAAACGTCTAAAAATAAATCAGCAGGGAGGGAGAGGAGGGCTGGGGGAGCCGCCCTGAGGAGGACGGCCGCACTTACGTGGCCTGGACGGTGCCGGGTCGGAGGGACACCTCGATCTTGTACTTGGCCCCGGTCAGCAGCTTGATGGTGCGGTTCTGACCGAAGCGCTGCCCGTCCACCTTGAAATACACGGCCCCGTCGTTGGGCTGGATTTTGAGGGAGACGCTGATTTTCACGAGGCCGGGGATGTCGCCCATGGCTTGCGGCCGGAGGGGCCTGTGGGCTCTGCGCGCGTCTCGCCCCCTCCAAGGAAAGGCGGCTGGCCGGGAGCGACGGAGAGGAAGAGGAGGAGGGAGAAGGAAGAGGAGGGGCTGCCGGATCCCAGCCAGCCCAGCCCTTCCCAAAAGCAGCGGATGAGATACTTGATTATTTATTTTTCCTCCCATTAATCACGGCGTAGCATCTGGCAGTTGATGTCTTTCCCCCTCTTCTTCCCCTCCGCCTCTACTTCATCACCCCTCCCCATATCTTCGTTTGAGGGACATTTGCAGCTGCTCAGATTGCTGCCGGTTTCCAGGGCGTTAATCCGGCCTCGATTACTGCAGCCTTAATCCCGCAGTTCGTCCCGGAGGAAACGAGACGGCCTGGGCCGGGCTCCGCCGGTTCAGCACCACGGGCGCGGACAGCGGCGAGGGCAGGGAGCGCCCCGCGGGCTCCTCCGTGGGCTCCCGGCTGAGGGGAGCCCCCAAACCACCCCCGACCCCCTCACCTAGGGGAGCCCCCCAAACCACCCTCCGATCTCCCACCCGGGAAAGGCCTCCCGAGGGTTGATCGAGCCCTCTGGGGTGGGCTGAAACATCTGTGTGGCGGCACGGAGGAGCCAAAACTGCCCGAGAGAGAGGGGAGGGCGGGCAGCAAAGACGTGGTTTTCTTGTTCTTCTCTCTCCCGCTGCAGCAAAAGGTTTTGTTGAGTTACCGTGCCTAGACTGAAGGTTGCTTTCTTGACTGTCAGAGTCACCATGCCTGGACTGAGGGTCACTGTCTTGCTCCCTGAGGTTAACAGTCAGCATCAGCACAGCAGGCCAAGGTTTCTCTTGGGATTATTTTAATAATTTCATTGCAATCCTCTTATTTAAATAGAGAAAAAAACCCTACTCTGTAACTGCACTATAAGATCAGAATGTCTTGTCTCGAAGTCTAATACTACTCTTTACATATGGCTGGTGCTCTTTGTTCTTGAACAAAGATCTTTGAAACGGAATAATTTACCATAATTCAACTCAGCCTGTCTCATTCCCATCTCTAAAGAGATTACTTTTAACCCAGGCAGGTTTGTGCCTATTTTCTATTCTTTTTTATTTTTCTTGTTTGCTGTTAAAACTGTAGCACCCTTATGTCTGTCACAAGCTTTGGGCCACAAATATATTTTTTGCTTGGACATTATGTCAGAGTTAATGGTTTTTTTTTAGGAGAATTTCATAGGTCCATGTTGCACTGGACCTTACCTGTTCTTTGTTTCTCTAAGGCTGGGATGTACATGTAGTGGTGTAACGTGAACAAAGCCAAATTGTAGATACAGCATTGCCCAGCTGCATTTTCTTATGCATGCAAGTTTCAGTGATTTAATTTTATTAGGAACTTTAAGCAAAATAATACTTTCTGCTGAAAACCTCTGGGGGAAAAAAAAAGCCCCAAACCCCCAAAATCCTACTGAATATCCCTTGCTTAGGGTCCAGCTAAACACATCCTTCATAATGTTTTCAGCCATTCAGGTTTCCACAAATACAGGGGCAGGATATGGTCCCTGCTTCTCAGAACTGTGTATCTCTGCAAAAATACCAAACAAACAAACCAAAAATAAACAAACAACACCCACTCCTGGTGCATTTCTCCTTATCTCTTTTCATCACTGCAAGAGAAATCTCATTTTGCATTGCATTCTGCAGGAACTGCTGCATTTTGTAGCTTGTTGGAAGTTTTGCTGGCAGTAAATGCCCTTTCTGTAACTTTGAATGTAATTCCGTATGAAATCACAGAGTCCTAACCTGTGGAGAATGTGATACTATCACTTAAAGTGGTGTGTGAAGAGTAATGGCCAGGGATCAGATTTACTTGCTTCATGGGCCAGACATAACATGTTGTAGTAAATTGTGTGTAGCTGAAGTCATTGATTGCAATTAGCTTCCTAAGTACATGAGAGGTCAGATCTATAACGAGAGATTTTTTCCCCTCATTATTTCTGCCTGAATGATTATCTTTCTATGGACACAGCTCAGACTGGGACTTTATCCCTGGCCAGTATTAGGCAAACATGAGGGATAACTAAAAAAGCATCATATTATGGAATGTGTATGCATAGTAACTGTCTTACCATTTGCAAGTGTAACATGCTGAGAGTAGAACATTTCTGAAGAGGAAATTCTTAATTTAGGCAATGACCTTCTTTTGATTGATCTAATAATTTCACTTGTTTTAATACATTTACTTATCTGATCCCACCCGATGCCCTTTATCAGTACAGATCAAGGGAAGGGGTTGCCTTTGCTAAGTCCTTCTGGGAGATTAGTTTTGTTGCTGCCCACTTTAATGGCCCTGACCAGCATCACCTGAGGCTGCCCATGTTTAGTTTTGGTTCCCATGCCCTTCCTGAATTATGCTTAGGACGGCTGTTCTCCAGCTCCACCACTGATGTCTCCAGCCATGGATGCCCTTGACCTCCCCCTGCATGTTGCATACCTGGCTTGACCTCAGCCCAAAGATGGAGGTGCTTGATGCTGTGGAATGGGCCCTGGCTAGAGAAACCAGGCCCTTCCAATCCCCATAGGGATTTTCTATGGGTCCCAGATCTCAGGCTGCCACATTACCTGCTGTTAATGGCTTGATATTCTGTAGGGAGCAAAATATCTGAAGGAAGAAGAGTTGGCGTGGTTTTTCCAGGAGCACAGAGTAAACATGCTGACATTTACAAGATTCAAAGCTAAATAAATCATAGACTTAGGACAAAGTCCTATTTATCCTAAGCCACAGCAGCAATTTGCTTCTGGGAACAAAAGGATAAAGTTGTGTCAATTCCTCCATTCTCCACAACTACATTTGAAGGGTGGGCTACAATATTTAATGTCTTTCTAAACTGCAAAACTGTTTTTCTATTTGTTTGTTTGTTTGTTTTGAGGGGGGTTGTTTGGGTTTTGTGTGTGTGTGTGTCTGTGTTTTGGTTTGGTTTTTTTCAGTGCTTCAAATCTACTTTTCATTCCCCTGGCAGCTGAGGCTTCCCAGTCTGTTCTGTGGAGTCAGCAAGGTACATTAAGCTAATTCCCTTCCCTTGGGTATGAAGATTGGAGCACTCACCTGTGCTTGGCAAATGCCTCAGTGCTTTTGAAAGGAGTGGTGAGTGAGTTGTACCCAGCAGTTCTATACCTCTTTTTCTTCCTAAGACTATGAAAGTCTCGTACATCCTGCAAGATGTGTGAGCTACATGCAAGCTGCATCCTTCAAGACCTCTTTCTTGTGCATAGACCTTCCCTGCTGCACCAGCATAACCCGCATGTATTACTGATGGGGAGCTACTGTAGGGGAGAGGTGAGGGTGGATGTGTTCAATGAAAGCTAAGAGATAACATGCAGATGAACCAGGACCTATGCTTTAAGCAGGTCTGAATTATCTAGAAAACATTCTGGAGAGATGTGTTCAGTCCCTTGATTGCACCTACTCTCTCTAGGCATGATATGTCAGCTGCATAAGCTTTCAAGTATTAACATTTATGCAGACCTTCTCACTAATGCTTTAATCCTGTTGCAAAGCTCAACAATCATTAAATATATAAAATGTACCTCAACACCAAGGTACCAAAAAGATGGTTCATTTAAGATGGCCAAACCACAGCATTTAGATTCTAAGGTGACATGTGATACCTGTATTAGCCTTTTTATGCTTGCCCCTCTTTGCTTAATTTCTCAACACAGTTTGGAAAATTTGGAAATGATGTGGTTTGGGGTTTTTTTTCAAGAAGGGCATGCAAAGCCACAATCTCTCATGCTCTAAAAATAGCCATATGTGTGATTCTGTATGTAGGGAATTGTGCTAAGGCTTGCACCTGACAGCTCTCAATTTAAACTTTTGATTCTTCTGAGCCCTCTGCCTCTGTGCAGAATTAGAAGTGTTTTTTTAACTGAAAAATCAGCTGGACAGTCTTTATCTTGTTTGGAAATCACTTGAGTGTATCATCTTTCCCATAGAGACAATAATTTTGAACATATAACATTTGTTATAATTTCCCCTGCAAATGCAGCTTGATTTGCTGTAGTGACATATACTTATGGATAGGTCATATGTTTTGCTGCAGATTAGCTGGGTTTGTGGCATTTACAGTGCAGCAAACATGTTAGAACCATCTTTGCAAGGGCTTGTGGAGCAATGGAGCGGGTATAACTGAGAATTTTGCCTTCCTTGCAGCTGCTGTATGGTTCCAATTTTTGGTATTTACATGTCTTAGTCCCTCTTGCTTAGATAAATGTGGTTGATCCTTTTTTTCCCAGTGTTTGCAGGAACTTGTATTCTGAAGTAGCAGAAATAAAGAATTTTCTGAAGAAATACAGCAGTAAGTTCTCCTTGTACAAGAAGAGTAAACTGAGCTAATATATTCAGTTCTGCTCCAGATCATGATATTGTGACAAATTCTGCTCATCTGACATCATGTACATTTACGTACTTGAGACGGAAATGGAGAGGACGTAGTAAGATATAGCAGATTTCCACACTGCGGGATATCTTCTCTTTCTGACAAAGCTCTTCCTCCCCTTTGTGGAGAGGTAAAAGAAATGCAGCTCTTCCTCTCTCTTATGCCTGGTGCTGCTCTTTAGGAATGGCTGGACAAAGAAGACCCACTTCCACAGTCCATACTCCCTTGAACCTGCCACAGCTATTGTGTGTTTAAGGACCATTTTGCCTCACATGAATGATTCAGCTACATCAGCAGGTTTCTGTCTGGGGCGGGCATGAAGTGCTGATTTCCCTGCAGTAGTGTGTGGTAAATGAAACCGAACCTCAGCATTAAAGAACAGGATTGCACCAGACTTGTAAAGTGGAACAGCAAAAGGACCAGCTGAGCTTTAAAAATTAAATAGAAACAATATAGAGAAGTGTTATAAATGTGGTTGCCTTTGGCTAACATTAGATGGAAGTTATTTTGTGTTTTGACACTGAGAAGTGTAAGTAGTAATGGTAAATACTGGAGTCTTTGGCTAGGTGCCACTGCTTTTAGATTTACATTTCATACCTCCAAAGGCTTTTCACATAGATAAGTGAGAAAAAGGAGTTTTTGTGAAATTGTGGAGTCACCATCCCTTCCTGTTTTCATTAAATCACTTTTTAGTATAGGGATACATAGATATTCTATTGAGGAGTACCTATCCCTGGTCATCTCATATCACCAATTTATTGTGCGGGGCCCTGTCATCCTGATTTAGCACAAACACTGAATCAACAGGAGCAGGTAAGCAGGAAAACCTGTGCAAAGGATGCCTGCGTGGATGGAAATACTGGCAGGTTCTTCTGTCTTTTGCTCCCCATAAAGCCTTCCAGCTTGGGAGGGGGCTTTCTTTCCTCAGATCTGAGGTGGGGGAAGCAAAGTAGGGACAGAAGGAAGAGCTAACTGTGATCCTGTTCTCGGTCTTTAATCATAGCTCCAAGCTCTGAAGCATTATGTCCTCAAGGCAGGTAAAAAAAGGGATAATTTAGCTTCCAAATTACACTTTGAGACTTACTGCTTTCTGTGACCGGTATTTTTGGTTTATCTAATTGAAAAAAGGAAAAAAAAAAAGATCTTTTCCTGAAGATAAAACCACAGAAATGAAAGGAAAGAGATGGAAACAATTCACCTTTGTAGAAGGATTCTTGGCAGAACAAGGACATGCTATTCCCCTACAAGAATTGGACAACCCTGGCCTACAGATTGCAGAGTTATTTTGAAGACCATGTACTGTCCTTGGAACAAGATAGACCATGTACCATGCTCAAAAAAATACAACAAAGAAAAACGAGCATTGTGCCAGGACGAGGCCAGATGCCAGGCATGTTGTGGGAACTGCTAATTTAGCACACCTTAGCTAAAATGCTTATAGCATGACAACCAATCAGCAAATAACATGTATGTATGAATGCAGCCACTTAACCAATGAGCATTAAGCATTAGTGGCATGAGACAGTGTATAGAGAAAGATAAATATGGCAAAGTTGCTTAATAAAGTAGAAGGACATGTAGCCCCATTGGTGTGATTGTCGTTACTCAGCTGTCTCCGTGGGACCTCTTCACACCTTCTTAAAGCAAAAAGAATTAGTGACCAAAAAAGACATTATACAGGAGGATTGTACAAGCCCCTCAGTCCATCAAACATCATTTTAAAACTTATGGGGAAAGAAGAGAACCTTCGCAGGAATATAACTCAGAAATCCTGTTAGATCGTCTCTGCTCTGGGAATCCAGAGCATCTTCTGTTCATTCCAAGTCCTAGACCCGGTGGGCAAATTTTCTATTGTAAATGTTAGACAAGGTTTTTGATCACTTTTTAGTGGTAAATTTTTACTTTTAGTTCCAAGGACCATGAAGTTTTATTAGGTCTGTTTGAGATTCTGTCTCTAATAATTTTAAAATCTATTTGTTGAATTCAAGTATGCTTCACAGCTAGAGAATACATGGAGTCTATCATTTGAGAACTGATGGATGATTTGCTTCATCAGCAACTAGTGCCTCTAAAAGCAATAAGATCCTTACAACAGTGTGACTTACATGAGCAAAGGAACAATGTACTGGAACTGCAGGTTTTAGAAACCCCAAACAATATATGGATAGATTAAATCATCACAAAAAGGTATACTTTGGACAGAATGCACCATGACATAACCAGAATGTTTCAGGTTAAAATGTTTAACCTGAAAAAGATGGTACAGACAGGTGCTCTGCCTGCACAGAGATTGGATGTGTCATTTGAGCAGCAACTCATTGAGAAAGACCTGGAAAAGGAAAATCTTCATTCAGACATTGAGGAAAAACACCCAGCAGCTGTGAGAGCGAGGCATTGATACAGATAAGCAAGGAAGGAGTGGAGTCTCATTTGTGAGAATACTACTAAATAGGCATCAGTGAGGAATGTCTAGGAAAGGTCTCTGAAGGCTCTGCTAACCCTCTGCTCCCCTATCACAGACCTTGTCAGACTTCTGAGTAAGACTTCCTTCAGAGTAAAGCCTGAGACAGAGAGTCATATGAAGAACAGGAATTTCTGTCTGTGAAAAAAGTCCCTGTTTAGGAATCTTTAGCTTGGCAGAGGTGACAGATGGAGTCACTCTGGGCTCAATCAACACTTATCTGAATGAGGTTAGCTGCAAAAGTGACCTGGAATCTTGTGCTTGGAAGAACACAAGAGGCTGCTTCAAGACACCATGAAGCAGCTTCTTATTGCTTCCCATATATCCCCACTTTTTTTATATGGGGAAGAGGGATTGTGACTCTGGTATTTATAAAAAAATATGGGTTTGCCTTATCTTTTCCCAAATAAAGCCAAACAAGCTCTGCAGCAAGTAAAAGATGATTGCAGAAAGCATTTTGTGGTCAGTGCTCTATGTAATTAATGCACAGGTCTAATCCATTTGTGCCTGTTTGACAGCTGACGTCTTTGGGAGGCCTCAGCATCAAAATACAAATCCTGATCAAATCTGGTAAACAAATTTCTTAGGTCAGCAGAGGGCGCATCCTCTTTAACCAAGCGAGGGTCCTCCACCTTCCTGCCAGACTCCATATGCTTGCCCTCATGGAGGCAGGTTTGGAAGGCAGGGTGAAGTGAAAGCATTGATGCATTGAAAGCCTGTCTCTGAAATAATTTGGCACACGCCAGGCAGCAGCAGCACCATGCCCTGTGTGTTTTGGTAGAGCTCATGTATTTGCAGAGCAGGCCCAGTTTCTTGTGACTGAGCACTGAAGTGCTTATTTAACTTCCCAGGACTCTGGCATCAAGGCTGGCTGTATTTGACACGATGGAGTGCTTTGTCAGGCTGCTGTCTGTGCTGTCAGAGACAGACTATAAATACACACGTACTTCTGCATTTCCCTATCTCTCACTCTGTGAAAGGAAATGGGCTTGCGATTAGCATTGAGAGGAACTTGTGAAATGACACAGTTGTACTGTAAAAACACCATCCCACAGACTTTGCTGCCAGAGGAACTCGACAGCCAGCACTGACAGAGCTGAGAGCAGGATTGCCCAAGCCATGGAGCGAGAGCCAATGCGCATAAGGGAGGGCTACTTGGTTAAGAAGGTAAGTGGGGTAGTTTTGGATTCAGTGGAAGAAAAAACTAACTCTGAACAGGTTGGGAAGATGCAGGGAAACATACTGTGGAATCTTGGCAAAGAGGCAACGGGAAATAGCCACAGCCTACTCAGTTGCACTTAATTAGGTTAAACATCAAGGAGGAATAGTGAGATTATAAAGAGGTCACATCACTTTGGCCTCAAGACAGTGTATGGGGCCACAGGCACATCCAGTCTTTGGGAAGGTGTTTGCCACTCCACAGCAACCTCTGCTTTGGAGTCTTTTGTAGTACAGCCCATAGGATAAAGACTTTACATTTATTTAAATCCACAGTGGCTTCCACTGGCAGAGCAACTACAAGGGGAAATAAATGGTGGTCAGAAAAATAACAATATTTAACTGCGTAGTCGGATGGGTGAGGTTGTGGCATGTTCCCCTTGAAACACAAACTGTAGTTATTTTAGCATCAATCAGACACTCCCTGGAAGATCATGTCTTCCTTGGGTATCACATGAAGAGTGCTTCATTGAACATAATTTGTGATTTATTGATGCAGGGCAGCATGTTTAATACCTGGAAGCCAATGTGGGTTGTGCTCTTAGAAGATGGAATTGAATTCTACAAGCGGAAAGCTGATAACAGTCCCAAAGGGATGATCCCACTAAAAGGAAGCTCTATTCACAGCCCATGCCAAGATTTTGGCAAAAGAATGGTACGTATTTTTTTTACAAAAAGAATTGACAGTATACTTATACTTCTGTGAGCACTGAAAAGGCAAAGGGGTGATGGTTGCAAATTCCTGGCACTCATCCTAGTGGAGATTTTTACTTGCCTTAGGAGGTCACAAGCAGGCACTGTGACTATTGTGCACTATTTGAATTCAGGGCACTTCAAGAGGAATAATTCAGAAAGCACTTGGGGGTTGGTTGGTTGGTTTTTATTAAACTTCTGAATCTCTCAGAGAACAGAACTAAATTTTATTTGTGTGAGGATGTTTTGCAGCTGAATGGCAACAACTCCTGTATTAAATGTAAATCTAAGTGCCACAGAAAAAATGGTAGTGGGAAAATACTTTGTGAGCAGGAGAAACATTTATTTTTTGTCAAGGAACAACTGGCTTGCTCAGACAGGAAGGAGATAAATGCTGTGACACACATATTTTGTTACAGGTTTCCTGAAAAATAGTTGGTAAAACAGGATTTCTCATATGAGCAAAGAATCATATAATTAGCAATTTATTATTTTGTCCACTCAGTTTCATCAAATAGGCATGACATCCCCATGAATTCCTCTGACAAAGGGGTCCCCCAGAGTCTGGAACATTATTTGACCACAATTTAAAAAAAATTACCACAGGGATACCTGACTAAAGATAGAAGTCTCTGTGAGAGTACTAGAAAAATAGAAAGTGTGAAACACAGCTGAGATGGTGAACTTTACTTTTTCATATGAGTAAAGTGAGGATACTTAAACCTGTCCTTAGGTTTAGTAGTAAGTGGAATCAGGATCCCCTGAGTCAGATTTGGACCTGCTGGCTTTGTTTTTTCCTTCTTTTCTTTCTGTCTTTTTTTTTTTTGGGGGGGGGGGGGGGGGGGGGTGGGGGTGGTGTTGGGGTTTTTGTTGTTGTTGTTGCAGAACCCATATTTATATGAAAAAAAACCCACCCTGATCCTTACTAAGTCTTTTTAGACTTACATCTGTCAAGAAAAAGGGCCTGTTAACTTCCAAGCTGTCTTTAAGACAGTATAGAAAAAGGATGGGGCAGAGAATAAAGATTGCTGTTAATCCTGTGCTGATTATCTTATTAACAAGCCTCAGCACAACACTCCTTACTCTATACATGAGGTATGAAGGGTACTATGCAAGAGTACCACAGACCTAGATTATAATGGTAGAAATTAAGTTTTTCTCACAAAGTATTCTTCTTCAAACAGTTTTGTGTTGGTTTTGGCTTTTTCCTTTAACTCTCAGAAAGGGGCACTGCCATCAACATTGTTTCACAGTAGTTGCTTGAAAATGTCAGTAACATATTTACAATAAAGGAAAAATAATTCGCCTGCATATGTGCATTCAACAAAGCAGGCACAGAGGTCTGAAGTATCTGATGTCTGCTGAAGGCAGAGTGAGAGAGATCCTCAACTGCCCAAAGCCATCCTTTGGGATACACCAGTCTCCAGAAGATGCATTGTATCTTTATGGAAGGGTGACAATCTCTGAAGATCATTCCTTTGGCTGCACTGGGTTTTCTGTTATGCTTCATTTTACATTAGGTGTTTACATAATGAGCTTTACATAATGTTTCATTTTAGTTCCTGGGACCTTTTCTGAGGGATAATAAAGACAAAGAGAGACCCAGGGGTGGAGGCACCCAAAATAGCTTTTCATAAATGAGATTTGCTGCAGGGTTTGCTGAAGTCAGTGGAAACAATCCAAATTGCTTCAGCACGCATTGGAGCAGATCCTTCATATTGAGGTGGTGAGATTGTTCTGCAAGTCCGTAAACCAGTAGCCCTGGAGATGGATTTTCTCTTAAAATTTCAAATAGTCAAAAATTGAACATGTTTATTCATATGAGCAAAGCTATCACCAGGATTGTTCTTACAAGTACTGCCCAATATGATTATACCTAAGTTCCTACATGTATTCCTTGAAAATGTAGTATCTTTATTTTTACATCTTACATTTTACAGCTTTACAGCACTGCTGAATTCAATGTTTCTGCCTTCTGTTCTGGCTTCTCACTAGTTACATGTCAAAGCATACAGTTACTCCTCTTATGGGAATTACTCTGGTTCTTAAGTTTATATGGCTAGAAATGAAAGTATATTTTTAGGACAGGAATTCTGTATGGATAGTGGGATAATTCTCATTGGGTCAGTTTTAAGTATAGTGTCATTAGTCTGGACCCAGTATGGAACAGGGATTATTGGGCCACAAACAAACTTCCATATTTCTCTGGTTAAATTTTTAAATCATCGTGTGTATCTGCACCAGGACTTCATTTGAAAGCTCAGAGCACATCACCAACATGCTTTGTTTACTGCATCAATTGCAAATTGCAGGTGCTGAGGGGAAAAGAACCAATCTTGGATTTGTTAAGCACAGACAAAGGCTGTTCAGAAGGGGCTGCAACTGCATATTTTGAGATTATATTTCAAAATGCATTCACCACTGTCTGCTGTCCTTGATTTAAAGTTTGATAATTGTTTAGCGTAACATAAATTCTGATATTCTTCAGCTTTTTCCATTTCCCCCATGGTTTTCTTGTGAACAGCATTATCCTGTTTGGTTGCTCATAGTTAGATTCATCTCTCCCAATTTAAATATGTAAAGTGTTGGTCTTTAATTTAGTCTAATGGTCTAATTTTCTCAAAAACACAACCAGATATACATAATCAGAAGGAGGCTTGGTCATATCTAGGACTGGAGAATCAACCTCTTTACCAATTTCAGAGTAAGCCTGGAAGTCCATCTAACTTACTGGCCTAACTTTGTAAATGCTAAAAAGAAATGGCTTTGCCAGTCTTTTCTGTGTGCTGGAAGTGAAAACTCTTCTTAGCATTTCACTCTAGGTTGCTTCTCAGCTCTTTGAGAAGGCTATTTTTTCCTTTGGTGATAAATCTCATCAATGCTTTGGTATTTCATTCTATTAATCTGGGGTGTTAGCTTGACTGTTGAATATTGGGATTTGGATAGGTCTGTCTGTTTGCTTTTATAATACACTGTGCAAGTGTGTAAGTCTTTCCTGCATAACAGAAAAGGTGAGTATTGCTGAAAATATGAGCAGTGTCAGATAAGAAAAGGCTACTTTTCTATCTGAGATGGACTCTGAGGACTTGTTGCTTTATAAGTTTGAAATATATCTTCCATGAAATTCAGTTGGACTTCTGCACAATTATAGGGTATCAGATTTTTTCCTTTTGGCCATAGTTTGGAAAATGCTTGTGAGGGATGTTCAGAAATGTATTATTTACAAACGTGGGCTTCAGCAGACTCATTCAGAGTGCTGATTTCATTGATGTAAATTTGTTGTTCTTTGACAATGGCCTTTGCTTTCCTTGCCCTAATCAAGTCTTGCCGTTGGCTTGTGGCTTAGCTTGGCATCTTTAGACACCTGCTGAGTCAGAATCTGCGATATCTATTATAATACAACTCCAGAACAAATTAGTGTCGCTCATCGGGAGCTATATTTTAGAGGAAGTGGAAACCTGAATAATTAGATCCTGATTTTCCATCCAGAAGATCACTGGATGGAAATGAGTTCAAACAGTGTGAACTTTGTTGGATGGTTTTGGGGTTTGTTTTTTGTTTTGGTTTGGGTTTTTTTCAGGTTACTGTTTTTTTTTTTTTTTTTCTGTTTACAACTACCTCTAGATGATCTATTCTCATTTTTTGGGAAATACGGTCTTTCCATTGTTGCTAGTGTGTTTGGATAGGTGATCCTAAGGTGTAGCCAAGGGTTGGAGGTATCATCTCCCTACTAAGTCATTAAAGGTTTACTAAGCTGCAAATGTACTCAGGTACTCTCTAGTGTATGACCTTTTCTCCCCTTGTGAGTCAGTAGCTGAATATGATGTGAGGTATTTTTCCTTCTTCAGACTGCTCATGTGTCTCCAAACATTAAAAAAATTTACATCCATTGTAAGCCTGCAGGGGCTGAGTGCTCCTGATGCCTTAAGATTTTAATTTTTATCTTTTTCAAATCCCAGTGTATAACTGTAAAACTCCATATAAAGTGTAAGCTACTGTTTCACATTTTGGTCAGACAAAATGACTCTCTAGGCCTGAAGCCCAAGGACACCTCACTGTTCCAGGCCCTGAAAGTATAAATAAAAGTGAGTTGGGGGGAAGAAACTGCGGATACATGATTTCATTACCTGAAGCTGTAATCGGAATATTAACTCCTGATATGTAAACGGACCAAACTTATATCTGTCTGAAAAACTCGTGACCATTGTCCATCTTGGGTGTAGTCCCTCAGAGGCTTCTGCCTGCCCAAAGTGTACCTATTGAAGGCCTTTAATAAATATCCACTTTTATTCTCTTAATCTTGTCTAGCCTCTGTTCCAGGTAGCCACTCCAAGGAATCACTTCAGCCTTTCAGCTGTGTTGAACTTCCCAGCAAAAGTTAGAACCAGCAGCTGTACTGGTGCCACATACTCTTGCTATTGAATCAGAAGCAACACAGATAAACAAGTGCCACACTCCATGCATTCACAGAAGACTAAATCATTTTATTAAGAAACCCATTCTCTTTATACTCTAGCTCACTACAGGTGGACCTGATTGGTCCTTTAATTATAACACCGTCACCATTGGCTAATTAAGAAACCACCCTTTTGGTAAACATATGTCCATAACACATTCCACATGTTCACAACACCAGGTGCAGCAAGTTAAGATAAGAATTGCTTATAATTCTTCTCTCTGAGCTTCTTACAGCCTTCCCCAGAACAATGCCTGGGAAAGTTGTCTGTTTCTTTTTGTCACGAAAGAGCTGCCTCCACAGCACACCTTGGATGTGCTGATGATGTCAGCATCAGTGATGGTGAAGTAACAAAAGGATTCAGTTACATGCAGTGCTTGTTCATGGTTTTCTTCAGAGTTTCTATCATTTTACTGTGTCTCTAAAGCACTTTCTATAGTCCTTAGGCATAGGTAGGCTGTATGCTGTGGCAGCTTATTTGTGCCCAACTGGCTTCACAAAAGCAACTTTAAAAAAAACCCTCCTGTAATTTATTATTCCAGTTTGTCTTCAAGCTTACTGTGGCCAAGCAGCAGGACCACTTTTTTCAAGCTGCCTACTTGGAGGAGAGAGATGCCTGGGTGCGGGATATCAAGAAAGCAATTCATTGCATAGATGGAGGCCAAAGATTTGCCAGAAAATCCACAAGGAAGTCCATCAGATTGCCTGAAACAATCAATCTGAGGTTTGTTCTCATGGCTCTGCTCTCCCATTTACTTCCATCTGCAGTCAGTGTGTCAGACATGTAACCTTGGCCAGGAAGAACAATGAGCCTGTCTGTCCATGGATTCTCCCACAGCCCCTTCTGCATGACTAAAAACTTCAGTTTGTACAATGTGGCAGAAATGAGCTGGCAATCAGAACTGGAAACATCTTTTTGAATATACTATCATTTACCAAAACATGCTTGTTTATCAAAGATTTTTTGCTGATAAAGAGATTCCTGGGCATAATGGAGTGCAAGAAGATGTGCCAGCCAAAGTGTGACTCTTCCAGGAGAAGCATTTTATACAACAAATTATTTATTACAAAAAATATTTTAGACCTTTTGATTGCTCTCCATTTTCTCTTCTTCTGATGTTAGCCTAGTTTTTGGATGGTGAAGGGACTGTGGTGCCTGCCAAAAGAACATGAAACTGGCACAGGGAGAAGAAGAGATAAAGGGAAGCAATCTGTTAGTACTTTTCAAAATCAAGAATGACTTGTTTTCTGCCTCTGAGCTGTAAATACCAAGACAAAAATGAGCCTGAAGTGTTCTTATAAGACAGTAAAACTGCACAGGGCCAAGATCATCTGAGGGCATGCAGTCTTTGGGATAGGGACAGGTTTTCTGCTCAGCCCAGGACCTTTAGGTGAACACAGAGCAGAGCAGTGAACCCTTCTGCAGAGTCTGTGGGGCCCTGTGAAGGTCCCTCAGCAGTGGGTGTTCTTCTCTTCATGGTATAGTCATCCCAAGCAGTTGCATTCTCAAAACAGGGAGATGTGGTGAGCCCTTTGTGCACTTCACCCTCTGCTCCCACAGCTGTGAAATAATGTAGTGAGACCTCTAGGCTTTTGCAACTTGAATTATTCTGGAGATGCAAGAGATGAAACTAAGCCATGTTACAGTTCTGCAGAGAGCTGAACATGATGACAATGACATTGTTGTACAAACCGGCAAAACCTTTTTATTTGCTAACAGTTTCTGTGGTTCTTTTTATGCACAGTGCTTTGTACCTCTCAATGAAAGATCCTGAAAAGGGAATAAAGGAGTTGAAGCTGGAAAAAGATAAAAGAGTGTTTAATCACTGCTTTACAGGTAAGGAGCTCCTGTCCCTCTATTCTATACAATAAAGGGAGCACAGAGTTGAAAAACTAAAGAGGTGAAACAGCTCTAAGCTCTGTAGAGCACACAGAAGTTTGATTTTTTTTCTTGACTAACCCAGGAGATGCTCAAAGGATATATCTTGGATAAGTGTTCAGTTATGGCCATGGTAAACAAAGGAGAAGGATGAAATTTTACTAGTCTCAGAAAGATCAATGTTTTGAGTAGATTGTAGTGTGAAACACTTAAATACAGAAGAATTATTCCATTCTGGATTTTTCATCACCAAATGGTGTCCCATTGTAATTCCTGTTTCTCTCCAAGTCAAATCTGTATTTGTGCTCAAAAGCACATAGATGTAGCACTTGAGGACATTGCTTAGGGGTGGACATGCCAGTGTTGGGTTAATGGTTGGACTGATGATCTTGGAGGTATTTTCCAACCTTGGTGATTTCCAACAGCATTACGTTAGAAGCATAGCAGCCTGGATCCAGGCTTCACTACCCTCCACACATCCCCAGTCTCTGCCTTTGAGGCTTCCCAGCTCAGCCCTGTGTCCCCTCTCAGCTCTCTTCTCCATCAGGAATGGTGTTTGACAGCTGTCCCGGCCCCTGCCATCAGCTGGAAAGGCTGTACCTCACTGGATGGCCAGGAACCTCCCTAGATTAACTCCCCATATTGTTGCTAAGAACATTTTTCAGGAGATTGATGAATACATGGAGTAGACTTGTTTTCTGTGTACTTTTAGGCTTTTTCATGTCTCTCTTGGTTTGTGGCTGATATTTCGTTCCTTTGTAACCAGGCACCTGTGTGATTGACTGGCTGGTGTCCAGCAGCTCCATCCGAAATCGCAAAGAAGGTCTCCTGCTTGCCTCTTCCCTCTTGAGTGAAGGCTACCTACAGCCTGCTGGGGACACATCCAAGGCAGCTGCAGAGGGACTGTCAGACACCCCCTTCCTGGATCTCAGTGATGCCTACTATTACTTTGTGAGCATCGATTCTGGTTTTTTATTGTCTCACTTACTGATATTCTGCTTTTCTCATGCTTCTTGTTGGGCTTCTTAAATCCTAGAGGAAAGATTGTACGGAAGTGGAGAAATCTGTCTTAATTGTCTTTTACCTGTGATGCTCAGAATGAGCCTGCTCACGTTAATAGTTGTAACCAGGACAGATTTTTTTTTTTTCTGGCACCTTCTAAGTGTGAATTGAGTGCTGAAACTAAGTGTGGGAAATGAATTTGTAGAGAATTCTCAAAATGTGATAGAAGGCTCCCAGAGTATGCAACGGTGGGCTGGGTTCTTTTTAACTTAGACTTTGTTCCTGGCAATTGTACTGGTGACCAGAATTTAACCGTCTGTTTTCCTGTTGATTCAGTGGAAGAGAGTAAATCATTCTCACATGGCTTCAAAGAGTGGCAGAAGCTACAAACCCATTTTTGTGCAGAGCCATCAAATCTGACTCAGTGTGAGTGTGCACACACACAGCTTGCCCGTGAGCAAAGAAGTAAAAGTTTTTAATATCCCCCAGTCACCTGTCCTGGGTGTCATACTTAGCCTTCTCCATTTATTACTTCATATTGTGTGGCCTGATTTGAAGAACTTGAAATATCACAGTCAAACACTGTTTGAAAGATATTTGGCTTATGGACTAATGCTAGCAAAAAAGTATGCCTTCTATAAAATGAAAAAAGTAAATTGGTATTACAATTCTGTTTATACTTACCACATGGAATCACTTCGCTTCAGCAGAATGACTCTCCCACTACTAATTTGTTTTCCTGAATATGTTTGTGCTAGGGAGACTTTACCTGCTAGCAGAGACACTCCTGGTAAAGGCAGCCTTGTGGCCTCCTGTGGTGCTTCTTGTAGCAGCCCATGTGTGACCTGATTGCTTTTGGATTATTTTTAGATTGATTCAATGCCAGTGTGGTGTGAAGAGGCCACAGAAAGTCAATGTCTTGACTTGGTATCTTAGAAGTGTGGTTCCACCTCACACTGAAATGTGTCCATGGTGATTTGGAGAGCTCCTCAACTTCACTGGGAGGCTCTTCCAGTAAAAGGTTAGATTATTTAACAATAACCATAACAACAACAACAACAATAATAATATCTTATTTGAGTGGCAAAAAAAGCAAGGAGGGAAGCAAAAAGATGCAGATTGGTATATGTACATAAGCATGCAGCAGCTGTGTAACTCCTGTAACATTTCTCTTGTGGTCTTGCAGCCAGACAGTGGATTTTTCTGTGAGGGATATTCCAGTGATGATGATGTGGTCCTAAAAGAAGAATTCAGAGGCACAATTGTCAAACAAGGATGTTTGCTGAAACAGGTCAGTGCTGCCCTGTGACCGTGGTCACAGGGGTTTTCAGGATGAAGAAGAGACGAGAATGTTGACTCCATGATCAGAAGGCTTGATTTATTATTTTATGATATATATATTACATTATAACTATACTAAAAAGAAATAGAAAGAAAAAGGTTCCTCAGACAGCTAGCTAAGAATAGAAAAGAATGAACAACAAAGCAGCTCTCTCAGACTCTGTTCGAGATAGCTCTGTCCTTGATTGGCCATTAATTATAAACATCCAAGATGGGCCAATCACAGGTGGACCTGTTGCATTCCACAGCAGCAGATAACCCTTGTTTACTTTTTGTTTCTGAGGCCTCAGCTCCTCAGAAGGGAGAAAAATCCCAAGAAAGGATTTTTAGTGAAAAGATGTCTGCAATACTGCCCATGTTTCATCCTGTCACTAGGATGATGTTCCATGGGTGCAAGATTACTCTTTTACACTTAAAAGCTTTAGATAAAAGAGAAACTACCCTATGGCATCTCCACACTTGGCAGGTTTCTTCTCTGTCTCTCTTGCCTTTGCACAAGGGATATTTGCTGCAGCACAGCAGCAGGACTCTGGACAAATATTGCAAGGTTAATTGCTCTTACCACAAAATAAAACAGTTGATAGCTTTAATTAGGAAAGAGTCCTAACACAGAAGATGTGACAAGTCATTGGTACAATGCAAAACTCAACTCAGGTAAAAAAGCTGTCACTCCTGTATCCCTCTGGACACAAAACTGGATTCAGTTGCCAGTTTCCATGGACTTTTTCAGCATGCTTGAGCAAAGGAGTTGTTTCAGTCACTAATATTTGACGTGTAAGACAGAAGATAATGGGATACCTTCCTTTCCAGCATAACTTTAAGCAACACAGTGAATGTCATGTTTCCAAGGCCATTGCAAGCAGATATCAGTGAACTGAAGGCAAAATCAGGATTCTTCAATGAATAAAATGGATCAGGTGGGAGGGACCTGCAACAATCCTCTGGTCCAACTGCCTGACTACTTCAGGGCTGACCAAGGGTTAAAGCAGATTGTTAAGGGTTTTGTTGTCCAAAAGCTTCTTAACACATTGACAGACATGGTGAATAGATCAACTCTCTAGGTAGCCTGTTGCAGTGTTTGACTATTCTCTCTCTAAAGAAATGCTTCCTAATATTGAGTCTGAACTTGCACCGTTAAAACAGTCTTTGAGGGCCTAAGAACTTTTTGGTGGTGCTAACAAGTATTTCTCTTGTTTAATCAGTTTACTCAATGGAAGAAATTAGACCCACGCCTTGCTGCTCTTTTATTCCGTCACATTCTTACCAACCTAGTTAGTAAGAGCTTCCATGCAAACAGGAGGTAATTGAGAAACTTGTATTTTGAAATGCCAGAGGAAGTGATTCATGACAATCTTCCACCAGTGTTATTCTGCACTTGGTCACCCTCAGTGAGTTGTAGGTCATTGCTTGGGAGGGTCACTGCTTCTGCTGAAAATGCTTCCACACCCATCCTTTTCAGTCATGAAAACGGGCCAAGAGGCACTTATGTCCATATCTCTGCCTGAGCTTCTCAGCCATGAGCCCTCCAGGGTGTTTAAGCCAGATAACCTTTATTTTTTTTGGACTTTCAGCTCATCCATGCCAATAATTCAAGGTACCTTCCTGTAAGGCACTTTGCAGACATGTTTTCTAGCAAGCAGTTAAACCCAGTTCTTACGGAACTCATGTGAATGTTGTAACTGCCAGACTGTGTGATATGTTTAGAGGAATCTCCCATGTTGAAGCACCTCTGTTTTGCACACACACACACACACACACACACACACACACACACACACAAAAAAAAAAAAAAGAGAGAGAGAGAGAGAAAGCAGTTTGATAGCCTAATTCTTGAGCAAAAGATTGGAATGTAGAAAAGGCAGATTCCAAATACTCCAGTGAGTATTTCCTGTCCAGAATATTTCGTTTTTTTCCCTTTTGTATTTGCCTGTCCTCTCATGTGTGGGTAAGATTTGCATGCAGGCCAAGCAGCTCTGTGACATTCCCGGTTTTGAATTTTCCTAGGGACATCGGAGGAAGAACTGGAAAGTGAGAAAGTTTGTTTTAAGAGATGATCCTGCATATCTTCACTATTATGATCCTGCTGGAGTAAGAGAGATTCGGTTTATTTCCCTGTTTGTTTTGAATCCAGTGCCCTGCAGCAGTACTTGAAAGGAGTATTTGCATGAGAATGTGACAGGGAAGATCAAGCAGGACAGTGGGACTGTTCTTCCACGGCCTAGCCATCCTCTGGAAAAGCAGAGTGAAGGAAAGTTTCTGGGTGGCAAGTGCCACCCAGACCTGAAAATAAGTAACACTGATCTGTATTTCACCTCTTATTTGTGATTAATTAGAATTAATGTGTACTCTCACTTGATCAAAACAAATTAGGTCCTAAGTGCAAATTAACACAATGCAGTAATTTTGCAGTTTATATTTGAGGTATTTGCCATGCTAGGCTGAGACATGGCATCCTATTTCTTGTATATTTCTAATGGGCCCATTCCCATACTACATACTCTGCAGATCCTGAATTCTAAATCACAAGAGATTCCCTATTTATTTGTAAGCCTTTCTCTTACCACACCCCTAACCCTCCATGTCAACACCAACTGAAAACCTTCTGTTCTCTCACGTGAGACATACTAAGTAATCAAATGGTTTTGTCTCCATTCTGGAAATGTAGCCATAAGTTAACATGCTACTGGTTTCAGCAGTGTTGCATTTCATTTTGATTTCATGTCCTCCCCAGGGAGAAGAACCACTGGGAGCAATTCACTTGAGGGGTTGCGTGGTGACAGCAGTGGAAGATATGCCAGACAGTAAGGAACCATATTGAATGAGCTCTCTAATAAATTTTTGGTACAAACCCCTCCTTTCAATCTGCCTAAAATCACAAGTGTTTTTTATTCCAAAGCAATCTATGTACAATAATTCAGTAATTTTAATAACTAATCTCTCTCTTTCTGTCTGAATTACTGGGGAAGGGCACAGTGGTAAAAGTAGCAATAGGGAATCTTGTATATTGTCAGTACTTTGGGGAAGGCTGATCAAAAGGATGACACAAAACCTGTGTTAGGAGAACTGGCCTTTAGGCAAAGTAAGCTGAGTTTGATCTCTTTAGTTAATGAATTTGGGATGGAAGCTTCATGTTAGAAATGGTTATGCAGAAAAATTGTTACTGTCCATCTTCTCTTCCTTCCCAAAGCTAGAAGTTGTGGGAACAGAAACGGTGTTGCTGCAAGGACGAAGAAACATTAATTTTATGCATTCTGCTCTCCACATGAGAGGCTGGCTATCATATCCAGCAAGAGAGTTTGTTGGCATCTCAGAAAAGAAACAGATACGACATAAATTCAAACATCTTATTTTTGTAGCTGGCAAGGCATGGGATGGTTTGGGGAATAGGATCTGTCTGCAGGATTGCAGATCCTTCCATGATTTCAGACCAAAAAACCTGTGCAGAATTCATGAGTGGTTTTGCTGAGAGAGAGACTCATCTCTTGGACCCAATGTTTGTGAAGGCCTGATCAGGTTCAGCTGTAAAAAGAAAGGAGATCCCCTTACAGTGTGTAAAGGAGGAAATATTGAAAGTACAAGACTTTTTCCTCTCATACCTGACTTTCTTATTTTTTCCCTGTAGCCAAGAAGTATGATGCTGACAACATCCTCTTTGAAATCATCACAGCAAATGAAATCCACTATTACTTGCAAGCAGCCTCATCCACAGAGCGTACAGAATGGATCAAAGCAATCCAGTCAGTTTCTAGGACTGGTAAATGAAGATGATCTTCCAACAAGACAGACAAATTAAATTAGTTACTCAAAGCAAAATTTAGCATTTCCCTAATGGTAAATGAAGATGATCTTCCAACAAGACAGACAAATTAAATTAGTTACTCAAAGCAAAATTTAGCATTTCCCTAAGAGAAAGTGGTATCATCCCAAAGGGCTTGTATGTTGGAGTTGAGGACTGGGTGAAAGTTTCAATTTTATAGTGGGCACTAACAAACTAACATTTTTTCCACTTGTGTTATGGTAATATTTTACTAAATTATAACATAGAATATGCCATATTAGTGTGTTGCTTAGAGTAATCAGTTGACCTTGACAAGGTTGTACCTGTTACCACAGCTGATAGTGGGAATCTCACCATTAACAGGGAACACAGTCATGTCACTGACAGAGAAAGCACCTCAATTAATCACTCTCTTCAGCCTGTGATGTGTTTCAGGATTTTCATTGTCTTCTCCAGACAAGTTTTACACTTTCTTCTTTACCACATCTTGTTGCTGCTTGTTCACTTATACAAATAATGCCATAGATATAAGGAAAAGAAGTCAACTCATTTGGAAACCTGATCCACTACTTTCCAATCTGTCAACATTAAGGGAGGGAAGAATGCAGACAGCTATGGAAACACCATAGAATAACTCCATGGAGTTATATGCTATGGAACCAAGTATAACTCCATGACAGCAATATGGGGAAAAGTCTCTTCCCACAGTATTTCAAAAACAAAGGAATCTCACTCCAAATGACATATCACCCAATTTTAAACCTTGACAAATTTCTCCACAAGAATCTGCCCTGGGACCATTGTTTCCTTTTATTTAGCTCTACAAAGTAGATGTTGTGTTGTTAAGTACAGCACTCTATTTGAATTAAGAATCTTGCAGGAGGAGGGCAAGGATGCATGGGTTGGTTGTTTGAACTATTGATTGAAGTGGTTTTGATTAGGTTTTCCTTTTTTAACCTCCAGCAACGTACTCAGTCCTTGATTCTGTGCCTTAGCAATGTAAGAGAAACCTTGTGCTTGTAACTGAAATAAATATTTTTATTTGATAATCAGTTCACCTGATTAATCCTTGCATTTTTGTCTGACTGTATATCAAACAAATTTCTAAGTCTTAAAATCTAAGGAGGAGTTGAAAATCAAGTTAATGGCAAACTGTGCATGTAGGCTGTTCCTGGTACAGACTGATGTTTGAGTGAAGGAGACTTCAAAATCTTTAAAACTCTGTTCATAGATCTAATAAGGTACCTTATACTTAAGAATTCTTATTGGGATCTCTTCCATCTAAAAATAAATGCAGAGCTAAAGCTTCTCTCCAGTTGTGCTTAATTATACATGAAGCTGAGCTAATGAGCCTGGAGCCCTGTTGCTTTGCATTTCTTATCCCAAAGAAAACACAACCTTGCAGGAGCAGCAGGCTGAGACACTGCATCATTATATCCACTTCAGTTGGCCAGCAGAAATCAGTTTCTGGCAGGCATTTCCTGTCTCTCATGCAAGCTATCGGGATCGTTGAAGTCTGATGTGTCATTCTGAGGAAGGAAGACTCATGGTAAAAAGACCCACTTTTTGCTCAGCCTGCTTTCTTGATAATTGCTGCTTGTTGCTGCTTATTTTGCTTTCAGAGCTCACTAACCCAAAAATACCAGGTCACAGGAAAAGAGAAAAAAACACCCCACACAACCAAATAACAGAAACTTGTCCAGAGTACCAAAGGAGAGACGTGACTGCCAAAGTTTAATAAAACTAAAAGTTTTACCAGTCCATGACCTTATGATTTTAACTTGTGCCCAGTCCAAGGTATGGCTGTCCACCTATAAATGGTGTTTTCTCAGGCAGAGGATGATAGTCAGTGTATTTATGGGAGAGCTCTTATATTTGTACCATCCTATATTGACGGGGTCTGTGATCTCATTGCTAGTGCTTCAGAAGACACATTTCAAGGGTTTGTAGGTGCCTCTGCTTCTTGGCAGCAGTGAGAAAATCTTATCCAAGGGAATTCAGAATTAAAAAGCAGCTACATGTCTATCAGAGATGATAAGGCCAGCCCAGAAGCTCAGAAGGCATGGAAGAGGCACAGATCATGAATACTGGCACAGAGAAGAGAGACAGTTTTGTGCAAGGAACTACTAAACAAAAGGGAGGAAACAGAAGAGCAGACCTACGTTTCATGCTTCTTCTAACTTTCACCCTCTAACTATTTAAATCACACTTTTACCACACCATCAGCAATTACTACATTAACATAGGTTTATTTTTTACTTACAAGAAAGACCTAAAGGACAGCAAAATAAACAAACCATTGTAGATAAGGATTGTATTTATTATCTTCAGTCTGAAAGACTTGTATAATATAATCTTATATAAATATCCTCTTAAGTTCATGTTTGTCTTGCCACAACCTGCATTGAGCAATTTTCCCTCCCCTGGAACACTGCCTACGTGCTTACTACAGTCAGAGTCAGATTTTTTGGTAATGTTGCCTAACCATGCACTCATAAAAACACCCACACAGACACAGCGCTCCTACTTCCATTTTAAAATGAAGTTTAAAAGAAAATGGTATGAAACAAACCACAAACACAGATGCTGAAAAAATAATAACCCCAGCCCAACAAGCTTTTAGTTTGAGTCAGTGTTAGTACTTCTTATAATCTAACAGAAAACACATATGGATGTAATTTGGACTTAATATGTCTCTAGCATTTTTTCCAAAGAGCTGTTTACTTTCCCTGTCCCACAGCTTTCTTCTGAAGGGTAAGGTGATATAATTTGTTGATAGTATAGTTATTTTGGTGCTTTTTTTGCAGTGTGCTCTCTTTGCTTTTTATTTGAAAGAACAGTTAACAGAAAGTGTGAAATGTCTACTGAAAAGGTGTTTTAGTAATAAAACAGCTTACTTAGTAATATTTAATCAAAGTTGTTTCATAAAGACAAAAAAACTCATTAAGGTCTCTGAGGTATCTAACCTTTACTGTCAAACCTCTCTTTTAGAATAGTTTTTATTTTCATTTCTTCTTGCAATATTACCTATAACTCTTCAATGTAGTAGTACCTCTTCTGTCTTTGGCTTAGAGTTCACTTTACTACAAACATTAAACACCTATTTTCCCCCCTAATTTGTTCTCAAATATTTGAGAAGTTATTTTAAGTTCAAACTACTTGCTTCACAGGGCTCTTGATAAGTGTTTTTCACTGTTTGAAGTGTTTCTCCATTTGTTCTGAGTTCAAGCTTGGGCAATACTGAAATCCAGAAAAAATTTCCCTAAATAATCTTTTTGGTGGGGGCCAGAAACATTTAAATAGGGTGGGACTTTTTGGGGGGAGGGCAGTGGGGTGGGAATGGGTTGGGTTTTTTGGTTGTTCTTTTTCAGTTTGTACCTTTTAAAACTGTAGGAGACTGTAGGAGGAACTTGAAAAAAGGAAATGAGTAGATAAGAGTCCTCTGCAGGTTGTTGGTATTTCTGTGGGTGCCTTCAGTTTGTGTTTTGAAAAGTGTAGGTAATTTTTGCTTGTGAGCTGTGATCTTCTTGTTGATGCATAGAGATTTTTTTATGCTCAAAGTGAACTCTGACTGAAAACAAAGTTCTTCTTTTGTTGTTACTCATCTGACTTCTTGAAATAGAACTTCTCTTTTTGGCTTCAAAATAAGCTTGGGAGGGGGGTTTTGATTAGAACATAGCACTTCCTGCTTTGCATTTAGAACAAAAACTGTGGCTTTCCAATACTTTGTTTCTGGTTCTTGTAGCTTGCTTAATATTTTTTCCTTCCAGTGCAGTAAAAGTGAGACTTAGACTGTATGAAAGTGAATAAAATGCTGCTTTTCATGCTTCATTGGCCTTCCATGTTAAATTTTATGGGCTACATTAAAACTCTTTGCTTTCCTGCATGGACTCTGCCTTTGTTTTAAGATGACAATGCCTTTTCCTCCTTTTCTTCAACTCATTAAAAGATGACTGAGCAGGCGGGAGGAAAATAATCAGAGGGAAATGCTAATAAAACTGATGGAACTTTGCTTCCAGCACTTGAAAGGGAGAGAGATGATGTTAGTATTGTTTAAAATTTGCCTTCAGTATGTTTTTCACCACAATTTTAAATATTAATAAACGGGATCAAGGGATCAAGGGATCAAGGGAGAGGAAAAAGACCTGGGGATTGACTAGTTCAATTAAAAAAACCCAAACAACTAGACATCCTAATTTTCCTACATTCTCAAACTCTGATATAAAAAGGACATTGAGAACTCTCAGAGTATTGCCATTAGCCTCTCTCTCTATCAAATATACTAGAACAGCCTATTGCAGACTAATAGAGTATCAATTATGTAAATCAGTGTATGATCATGTATAAATCATAATCACAAATCAGTGTATGTCTTTTCATGTACCTGCTTCCATATCGTAAGGACAAGTCTGAAAATCCTTTATTAATCTCCAAGGTATATCAAAAGAAAATCAAGAAACCATCTCTTTTGTCCTCTATTGCTTCTGCTACATGTGCATGTAGGTATCTTGCTTTTGAAAGCTTAAGTTGCTGTGTTTCCCAAGTACATGATGGTCAAAGTACAGTAACAAAATCATTGCACATGTGTGAGATATTTTTTAATAATAGGAAGAGTTATTTAGATCAGGCTTTTAACATTCTTATGTAGCTTTTTGCTAAAAGAAAGTCTTTAATGATTTTGGTATACAACTGGTAAAATAAGATTGGCTTGTTGGTTTGGGTTTCTCTCAATTAATACTTTATACTTAAAGAAACAGTTTATTTCCCAAGTTACATCTTCAGTTTTCCCTTTCTTCTCTTCTGCCCTCCCCCATATCCTTCTTCTTATAAGTATTTTGACCTAAACATCCTAAAAGGTAGCTTGCGTTTCTGCTTTTAGGCATCATAGAGTGGATCTTGGATGAGAAAACATAAATGCCTAGTGTCATTTCAGAATTGCTACAACATAACATGTGTTCTTTAGTCACCCCCTTAAAACAGTAAAAACTTCCTCTCTTCTCCTCATACTTGTGGGCTGTACGTAGACATGTAACCCCTTTATGGGTATTGGGTCCTTGTTTGAGCAGATCCCTGGTGTTATCTCTAAGTACACACATTGATGAGCTGCATGTTAAAATTACTTGAAAGAGCAGTGTAACTTAGCGAAACAAACTGTCTATAGACCAGTGGTACTCAAAAATAAAGGTGCATTAGAAAAGCCAATTTAGTCTGGTCAAGCCACAGTGGGTGACTTTTGGCATGTTTTTGTCATTGGCTATGCTGTTAAAGGTCTATATAGTCTACCTGGTGAAACCTAGGTGTTAGGATATCCCACATATGTTTGTTCAGTAGCAATGTGTTCTTTAGCAATGTGATGGAAAAGTAGTGGAAACTATTGAAAATATTCCTTCAATGGAACAGACAAGTAAAGCTCTTATGGGGTATTGTAATATTTCATTTATTAGTTGCTAGATACTGCTGCAGCAAAGAAACCACTTTGTCTTTCTCCCAGATAGGATTAAAGGCTTAAGGTGGCTGCTTTGTTTGACTGAAGTTTTCTCTCTGCTCAGCCTCAACCTACACCTTCAGTTCAAGTCTTCAAGCTGAATCTTCCAATAGGTAGCTGACAGCATATTTTGGTTTTAGCATTCTGAGACCATGGAAATGTTTAAAAACAATATTTGGTGCTATGAGTGATACATTACCTCATGGCCACTGGTGTCCTGTGGCGTCTGGAGAAGCCTTTGTGTATAGCTCTGGTATCTCAGCAACAAAAGAGTTCATGCAGTCAGCACCCCTGGATTGGCAAAAAGCAGCTCCTTTGCCCCTTAAGGTTTTTAAAGTTTTTAAAAATGCAGCTTTAACAACATATTTTAAATGTGAGCTGGGGGAGACTGCAGCAAACGGTGCCAGTACATAGAGTTATCCTCTTGGGTTTCATCTTGGTAGGTCATCCAGGATCTCTGAGTTTGCAGTCCATCACCTCCCTCCTTCCCTTTCAACCCACAGCTGTAGCTTGGGTTTTTTGGTTTACCAGAATAGCAGAAGTGGGTCTAGCCATTCACACTGAGGCCTCAATCCCTCCTGGCCCCCTACACTCAATTCTTAGCATTGTGCTGATCAAAGCTGCTGCTGACTTAAGGTGTTAAATGCAGCAGGTGATTTCTTCCGTGGTTTTGGAGATGGACTTTCCTAAACAAGCAATATGGTGAAAAACATCTGTCAAGTGTCAATGGGCTCTTGGGAGCCCAATATACCTAATCTCAAGTTCAATTGGAGGGAAAATAAAAAATTAACACCACCACCACCTAAGCCCTCCCAGCTGTATGCTTTTATTGTCTTCCTGTCAGCTCTGGTGGGCTGAAACAATTGTTCCCAGTCCTGAGCTCAACTGTTCTGCCTTCAGCTGGGATAACTTTGTCACTTGGTACTTTCCAAAGATGATCAGGATAAAGACATGACTATCTGCACGTTCCTGCCTATTGGCAGAAACACCTGACAAAATTAGCCTTGAAATTTAAGTGATCTGATTAAAAGTCTGTGGTGATTAAATATCTTGTTCATACTTTTTCATTTAGTCAGTTAATGGCGATGGCCCAAAGCCACATCCTGCACCATGATGAAATAAAGCCACACTGTCAGCTAGTCATTTCAAAAATGGAGCACTGCAACGAGTAGTTGCAAAGAAGGTTCTAACACCAACAGGTGTTATTAAAAACACCACAGGTGGTTTTGGAGATGCAGAAATAATACGTTGACCTGGGGCGCCCTCCAGCTGAGCTTCAGTGCTGGTCTTTTTAATATCCAGCTCTGCAGCATCTCAGAGAGTTTTGTGCAGGAGGGAAGACTTTTTTTCCTCACAGAAGCCTGGCTGGTTTAAGGCCTTGTAGTTGAGTTGTGTGGGCAGAAAACATTTGCAAGCAGCTCTGCACAGAAAAACTTCATGTGGTTTCTCCAAAGGGCTCTGTATCCAGGAAAAAACAGGTGGGTAGGATGGTGAATTGCTAGAACAGAGACTAGATGGAGGTAAAGAATAAAGTATGTATTTATTAGAAGGTGTCAATGGATACACTGTGGGCAACACAAGAGCCCAGCCAGAACTACACCCAAGATGAACTTAAAATGGTCACAAAATGGACGACTGGTCAGGGGGTCTCACACTTTTGTAAGCTCTGGTCCATTAGCATATTGGAGCTAATTGTCCAATTATAGCTTTAGGTTATGAAGTCCCATCCTTGTTTTTCTCTCTTCAGTCCACTGTTGTTAACGCTCTTGGGCCTGAAATTTGGATCATGTGTCCTCGGTCTCCACCTGGAGGAGGAATTGTTTTGTCTACTTACTCTGTGAAGAGAGCCTACTATCCCCTAATATGAAGCTCAGAAGTACACTCTAAAGCAGTATAGAATCCGAAAAATATAAAAGCTAAAACCTGAGACATCACAGGTGGCTAATGGAAAGCCTAGGTTATGGACACTTTGGGCACCTTTCTGCAGCTGACACCTTCCAAGTGTCATAGGCATAAAAATGGCATGACAATGGAAGGTCAGTAGGGTTTGCAAAAGTAGAACTTTGCACTTCAGCAAAAACGTGTGGGTAAGAGGTAAGCACTGAAGCGGAAAAGGGGTTTCACCAGCCAAGGTGTGAGGGCAGCTAATGTGTGCCCCAGGTGGTGCAGACTTTACATGTGTGGTTTTAGCTGCTGAGCATGCTCTCTGGGGAAGGACACCCACATACGAATGCTAATTTAGGCACTGGTACAGTCTTCCTATTTCTGGCATTTCAGTGGCTTCTGTTGGCAGACGGAAGGGGCAAGAGAGGAGCCCAAACCAGGTGGTGCAAGGAGTGCACCACTGGATGCTGCTGGATGTCCTTAAAGGGAAAGGACATCCTGCAGCAGAGATGGAAGGCTGAGTAGATGGTGCAGGGGCAGTGACGAGTAGAATAAATGACCAGAATTGATGTAATGAAATCTCCAGGGGGAATTAAAACCCTTAAAGGAAGGAGTCAGAGTAGGGAGAGGAAGAAGACTTTGTTTTTATCTGGATTTGTACATAAATATTTTTTTTCTAATAGATTTTTCACAAGAAATATACACCACTGTTACTCCAGCTTTAGAGATGTAGGCCTTGTGTAATTGCATAGCTGCATGTTTAATTCCTTGTTTTTAAAGAGGCATAGCCATCTGATCTGAATAGAGGCAGAGACACAACAGATACTGGGGATTCTTAATGCTCATTCAAGAATGGGGAAAAGCTACAGCTAAGTGCACAGTGAAGTAATTGTTTTAGGATTCATACCTGAATATTATTCTATTTACAAACTGTATCCTGAGACAAATACATCAGAACTTACAGCATAAGGGCATGAAAGGAGCAGGAATAGGGGATAAATGTCAGGGAGTTACAGACTAGAGGTAACAATGAAGGCTGGATGAGGAAAGTGAGGAACTAGATCCATTATTGAGCAGTTTCCCTATGCTATGATTAAAAAAAATGGGCAGATTTGAGGTGATGAGAATGTACTGCTAGTATTGTTTTCATCTTGATTAATTTAGACACACTTTTTACACTTCTAGCTCTCTTAAGTCAGAGTAAAACATGCTGTGAGCAGGGAGTGAAGCAGCAGTACCCTCAATGTGCTTGGGTATGTCTTTTTGTGTTTTTTTTTTTTTTAATTTGAGCTAACTAGATATAATCTTGGAGTAGAACAGCTAACAATAGTGGAAGCAGTGTTTGCAATCCACTGATTTTTCTGCTACATCCTCTATATTTAGGAATGCTCTTTACTCTGAGTTACACTTGTTGGAGATAAGGATTTTTCTTTTTTTTTTCCCCCCCTTTTTTTCTCAGGGAATTTTTTCCCATCTGATGCCTAAGAAATGATAACGATGGTACTTAAGAGAGACAAAACATGTTGCCAAGAGGGAGGGGGAGCAGCTGGCTGCAGTCTCTTAGGTGAGGTTTTTTTTTCCATGGAAAGGGCAGAGACACAGCGAGGGAGTGAAGGGCTGGGCTCAACTCCTCTCGCTCTCTCTCGATCTCGGCTCGGAGGGGAACGGAGCGTTGCTGCCCAGAGGATTCTTTCCGGTGTCTGGATTTGTCCCTTCCCCAGCCTTCCTTTGTGGGCTCTCATGTGCTGCTGATACGATACACTTCATGTTGAAAGGTCAAACACACCCATGGGGGTTTCTGGGGTTGGTGTTTTTTTTGTTTTTGTTTTTTTTTTTTTTTTTGGCTTTTTTTTTTGTGTGTTTTTGTTTGTTTTTAATACAAAAATCATCTCTTCCAAAACACAAAGTGCAAACTGAAATTATAATCGGCATATTTTTGACAGTGCAGTAGAACATTAAAATTATAAATATAAATTAGAACTGAATATTTAGTTGTTTTTAGAATTTTACATAAAATTAATACAGTAAAATGCAAATTAAAAAGACACCCATAACTTTTTTTGGAGAAGTTTTCATCATAAATTCATAATCAGTTCAAAATCAGTTTCACAACTGCTGAACAGTGTGTCTGCTATTGGCAAAAGCTATCTGAGTTGCAAGAATCAGCGCTGGTTTATCATCTCTCAAGTTCTGCTTCCAGGATTTCTCCCCACGTGTCGACATCCATTGGATACATGCTTTTCTCTGGCAAACTAAATTGCGAAGCAATGTTGCTGTATTTCCCACTAAGCCATTCTTGCTTCACTTTGCTTTTCCAGTAGTTTCTCAACAATGTAATCTGGTGGAAAAACATATAGTCAGATCTCAGAAAGGAACCAATTTAAATTGCATTCAATGTAACAAGTTTACACTAGAAGAGTAGCGCTAGAAAAGGGATTTGGAATGTGCCTTTGGATATCTAGACATTAAGTCCAGGAAAGGGCAATGCTACCAAGAAGCAGAACTTTTCTGTTCCTGCGTCAATTCTTTGGTGGTCAAGATGAAAAACCCAAACCAGGAATTTGTCTTATGGCTTAAAAAAGGCACCTTCCACTTTCTGTTTAGGCTGTGACCTTTCTTTTGCTTGGATGCTGTCTGGGTTCTTCTGCCAGCCTTTAAGGGCAAGAAAATGTAAACTTGGTGTGTTTGTAGCTTCTATTTCAAATCCCTTCCAGATAAAACAGTGCAGGGAGCTCTGGAAATTGCTGTGCAAGGGTAGCAAGATCTATACATTGAAAAGGTATCCACTATCTGCTCACAGCTGCGCCTCACACTGCAGAAACTTCACTGAAATGTCAGAGTCCAGCGGCTGCTTTTGTTTCTTTTGCTGCTGCTTCTCTCTTTTCACCCCTCCAGTGCTCTCAAACATACCAGCTAAAATAAGGTGGGAGACTACCCTATAGCTGGCCCAGAGTAATCTGTGGAACCACCTATCTGGTCTACCTGATCAGGTCCTGATCTATCTCAACTTCCAGGCTGAGATCAACAGTGAGAGATCATTCAACAGGTTCTGGAGCTAAACCTGCTGCAAACTCCTCAGAGCAGTCTGTGTGTGGGGAGAGTTTCTAAACAGTTTATAAAAGCTCCTGCTCATTTCCTTTTTTATTCCCCATTTTTTTCCCTCCTGAATGTGTGTCACTTGAGGTGTATTGAGACAGCACTATCCAGGATGATTTTTCAGGAAGTCATTCCTAACCAGCAGATCTATTCCCACAAAACACAACCAGAGAGCACACACCACCTATCGGAGGTCTGTTACCCAGTCCCTGCCGGCCCTATCGGCAGGAACGTGGGTTTTGTCTCGTGTTAGGGCTTGTGTATGACGAGCGTCAGCGCTGAAGCTGTGTGGGGCAGCAGGAGGACTAATGCCGAACCGGACAGGTTGTGTCCTGAGTAGGAAAAGGGACAGCTTTGCTTTATCTCCCAGTGTATTTTACCAGATGTTCGTCTGCCAGGATGCGCTACCGAGCCACGCTGTCACCGCAGCCGTCCCCCTCACCACCCTAGGATGGGTGTGACAGGATGTCATTTCCTTACACTTTTCTATTGGCCCCCAGCATTCTCGTTTATGTCACTGCCGGTGTTCAGCCGCTGGAGGTGGATTTACCTTCCAGGAATAGCCATTCCCTCGGTCGCAGTCGATTTCCCGCTGGCAGACGGCGCGCACGGCTAGGCAGTGGTGCCGCCACAGCCGCTCATTGCTGTCGATGACGCGGTGCCAGCCCTTGCACGTCACAGACGCGTGGCACAAGCTCTCGACATCCAGCCCACTAAAAATCCGGGAGATGATCTCGGGGGGAAGGGCAGACACAAAGTCACCCAGTCCTCGTCTTCCTCCCTCGGCGCTGTCCCGGCCGGCAGCACGCTCCGCGTCCATCCCCGCGGCCTCGGGGTGGGGAGGCGTCACTGCGGCCTTTCTGTGTGCGGGCGGCCGCCGCCGACAGCGCTCTGGGCTGGGTGCCTGCCTGCCGCCATGTCCCCGTCGCCCGCCCGCGGCGGGTGTGCGCCTGGGGCGCTGGTTTGGGGGCGAATCTCCGCCGTTTCGGGACCACGGAGGCGGCGCCGCCGCGCGGCCCAGGGAAGCTGCGCGTCACGGGGCGGCCGCGCGTCATCAGGCGGCGGCGGTTCCTGCCGGGCTCGGCACCACCTCCGTCCCTGTCCCGGTGACTCCGGCAACCTCGAGGTGAGGCCGGCCAAGCCCCGCATAGCCGCGGGCCCTGGGAGCGACCCCCGCTCCCAGGGCCGGAGTGGTTCGTGTCCGCAGCCGTGCGGTTCAAGGAGGAGCGCTGTAGCCCCGCGGCGGCTCTGCCGTGGGTGGAAGGGGCGGGGAAAGCTCGGCTCCAGCGGGCGAGTGGAGCATCTCTCGTAGGAGAAAAGGCTGGGGGAGCTGAGTCTGATCAGCTTCGAGAAGAGACGGCTGAGAGGAGACCTCATATCTAAAAGAGTGCCAAAAGGATGGACCAGGCTGTGCCCACTGGTGCAGAACTATAGGACAGGAGACAATGGGCAGAAATTGATGCACAGAAGTTCCCCCTGACTATAAGGAAGAACTTCTTTACTGTGCCGTGGCTGCACATGGAATAGATTGCCGAGGGAGGTTGAGGAGTGTCCCTCAGTGGGGATATTCCAGAACCATTTGGATGCCATCCTGTGCCATGTGTTCTAGGATGACCCTTCTTGAGCAGGGAGCTGGGGCCAGATGACCCCCTGTGGTCCCACTGAACCTCCCACATCCTGGGGTTTTGTGAGCCTCTGCAGAGCTGAAGGGATGAGGGCAGGGCTTAGCCTTTGGTGTTTCTCTTCCCAGGGCGACAAAGAGAAAGTTTAGCTCGTCAATGTGCCGTTTCTGCAGTGCAGAAAGTTCTGGAAGGGTTGGCAGAGACTCCCTAGTGATTCTGTGCATGGAATACTCCAGCTATTAGACTTGTTTTTCCCTGATTATTTGTGCTGGTGAATTAAGTAGTGAAAAGGAAATGTGTTGAAGGAAAAACAGTTACAGGTTGGGTGTGCTTTCACAACCTAAAAAACTTTTTAGATGTAGTGGCTCTGGACTGTGGTTTTGAATCTAGCACCTGCGTATCTAGTGTCACTTCAGTGCTGCAGGCTTATAGCCTGTAGTGAGAACTTGCTGGGAAGTCCTTGATTCATTGGGCATCTGATCCTGAAAACTGCATCTTAAATTGTTGTCTGACTTTTAAAGTAGCATCAGATTTTGGGGAGTTTTGCAGATTTACCATAAAGCAAATTCTAAGATGCAGTTTCAGCTTTCTCAAAGTTTTGTCATGTCAGCAACCAGTGTAAATTATGTACTTAAGCCCCAAAACAGCACAGTCGTGGTCAGCAGTTATTAGAGAATCTATCGTTCAAAACCCTTTAGGTATGAGGTAAAAGGAAGGTGCATTTACTTCCTCTGTAAGCTGATGTTAAGAGGATGTTGACAATCAGTTTCAAACAACATTTGTTAATGGCAAGCATTCAGACCAACTTTTGTGTTTGAGTCAAAAGTGCATGTTTATATTTGTAGTGTGTGAGTAAATAAAATTGATTTTATTTTGTCAGAAAAAAATCAGGAGGCTGATGCAAAAGCGCCAACTGTTCATGATGTTAAGATGTCCTGTATTCCATTGTTAATGGAACCAGCCTGTTCCAGCTCTGAGGTACAGGGAGCCACAAAAACAAGGAATAATGATGTTACTTCCAGATTTTTGGTGGGTGTTTAAGTTTTTAATGAAGTTTAATATTTGTAAGCATGTGTTGAAAGTTAAGGAGGTGTTATGTTCTCTATACAAATGAAATGTCAGCCTTTGCTGTAGTTGAGATCCCTGGGGTAGACTGGCTCAGGAAATTCAAAATTGTAGTGTTGTTTTCAGTAAATTATTAATGTGACTTTGGTGTATTTGCATTGTTTTTACAGAGATTTAGAGTCTGGCTACTTTCTGGGGAAATAATTTGTAGGAATTTAGGAAAGACTTTTGTGTTTGCAGGGTTTTGGTTTTTTTTTCCTTGGACATATTTGTTAATGTTAATTTGACTTTTGTTAAACTTGCTCTTTCTGTTATATCTATGTAGGGAAACTCTAGAGCAAGGTGGTGGTAAAGCTCTTCTATGAAACTTTCAGTTTGTAGCCTTTTAGATATTTATTCCAAAGATCTAAGAAGTTCTATTTTATTTTGTTTTGTTTTTACTGCATGAAGGTTCCTATAAATGTTGTTTTTCTGAGTGGGTGGAGACTGCAAAAAAAATTAAAATATTTGAGCAATGGTCCCCATACAAGAAGTATGTGGTTACCCAGACTGCTTTTGAAGGGCATAACTGAGTACAAACTGTGGTCTAGCTTCCCCCCACTCTTCTGTGACTGGATAAAGGAACTAAACAGTAAATGTTCTTTCAGGTTCCTCTTTCTGACAATAATGAAAGCAAACAGTCAAAATCTATTCAAAGAAAGAGAGTGCTTCCATCTTGGATGCTGGAAACAGATCTTCTGGTGCAGAGGGTTTCCAAGCCTGTTATGACGGGAGGTAGGTTTGCACTGTGATAATGATTGCATTCCAATATGCATTTCTGTGCCTTGATATACTTTTTGAAATTATAATGGTGGTAGTAGGAAGTATTAATTTGCTACTTCTCTTTCCTTGCTCTGTGTGGGGCCAGCTGACAAAGGCTGACTTCTGTTGTCTCCTTTTTCATCAGTCCTATGGGTGTGATAGAGCTCTTTTTCATCAGTTAATTTTCTTTCTATTCTTTTTGTTTTTGATGCTAGATAGTAAACTCTGTTTGTATAGCTGAGCGTTGGACGTTCAGGAGCTCTTTCCTATAAACTTGCCTATTTTGTATGTAAATTCTAAGTAGTTTCTGTCTCTTTAATTCCTAGAGTTCTCCACACTTAAGTCACTGATGTTTTGCCCTTCTAAATTTAGATTCTTAATTTCACAGGTTTTAAAGGCAGAAGGTTTTGGGTGGTGTTGCATGTTAGTTTTTTAATCATTACTGAATCAAACTTGGTTATTTAGTCCAAACTAGGAGGAGCAGTTCATTACAGTCTGATAGATTCTTACCAATGTAAGGCTAAAATAGTGTTGCATTCCCTCCTGTTCTTGTGGGAAAAGAAATTGCTGAATGTGTCTTGTGCTGCTGTTGCCTAGCAGCAGTGACAGCAGCAGAAGGCTGTTTTCAGTCACTGTCAGTGGGACACATGAGGCGCCTATGCATTGGCAGAAGCTCAAGAAGACTTTATAACATGTTTGCCTTTGGTCCTGGGAGCTTCTAAAACTGCCATTAGACAAACTTTCTACATGGCATTTATTGCCCTTGTGACTTTTATTGATGGAACAGGAGGGCCAAAGAAATGAGAGGGGGAAAGTATTTCTGTCACTCCCTGTGCTGAACACAGCACACCCCACCCTGTTTGCCCTTCTGTGGGGAGGTGGGAAGTGGTTTGTAGGCAAACTTGAGTTTCCTTTGCTGATCAGTCCAAGTATATGAACTGTGGCTGGTGAGTGTGTGTCTGCTCCCGTGTGCAGCAGCTCTACTCTAGTGACTCTTTCCAGCTGCTCTTTCTGCTGAGATGCTGTTATGGATTTGGCTCTTAATATCCAAGCAAGCCCACAGGAGTATGTTAAATGCAGTGTCTGGCCAGTTACTTCTTCCCTCCTGTTGTAAATACAGGTGTCTGTGTGCACTGAAGAGGGCAACTGTGGCTTTGAAAACTTCAGTCATGTGCCATCCACCACACTGCCTATTCTTTTCCTCAAAAGCTAGTTTGGAAAAAAATTATAAGATGACAAAGAAAATCTGTGTTTCAGTATTTTTTTCTTTCATCTCTCTTCTAAATCTAGACTGTTCCTTCCTGCCATATTTATATAAAAATTGCATGGTGTTGAGTTCTGTACTAGTGTAATAGTTTCCTTATGTTTGGTGCTTTTGTTTTGTATTTTTGGGGGAGTGGGGTTTGTTTGTCTATTTGTTTGTTTCTCTGCCAGTACTATAACGTTTGCTATATGTGTGAATATAATGTTTATTTCAAAGACTGAATGTTTTGGTTTTGTCAGTGTTGAGATTAGGAGCTGTGTGGGTGAGATGTATCTCAAGCCCTGACCTTGGAGGAACTGGGGATGCATGCAAACATTGGAACTGTTTAAAAAGTCTTTTTCACAACTGCTGCTGTTTCTCATGCCATGTGCCCAGTGTTCTGCTTTAATGATTTCTAGTGTCAGGATTTCACTAAAAAATTGCATTTTGAAAGTACCCTTTTTTTTAAGGTAGTAGAAGGAAAAAAGGCCAAGGAAGGGGAGAAGGTCTTACAGAGTCATTAAAATCAGAAGTACATGTACAGCAGAAAAAAAGATTACCTTCTAAAGAAACTATAGAGGATTTTGAAGGTGGAGAGCAAGACCAAGGGAAAAGGAGCTGCCTTCCGATCCCTGTTCCTTTATCTCAGGTAACTTTTTGGCTCAGAGTGCAACCATGATATTGCAAAAAATGAGAATGTAGTTGGCAATGTCATGTTGAAGGCTAGGTCTACAACATAACTTTTTGTTCTCTGTGTTCTGATCATGATTTGTTGTTTTGAAATACCAGTCTTTTGGATAGCTCTGTAGCAAGGATCATGGAAGCCTCAGAGATTTGGTTTTCTGGATTTCCTTCAAAGGATCTGGGACTTGGACCCCGAATGTCCCACGGAAGTACCAGACTGAGAACTTTGCAGCAAGAAGCAGGAGCACATGGGCCAGAGCACTGCTCCTAGGAGTGGCTGGTGCATGTGGCTTCTTTTTCTGAGAACTTCTGGGGACAGGTGATGGTGTGAAACTGATGCAATTCAACACTAGGCTTTCCCCAAGCTATTGCCATCCTAGTAGGTGAGGGTTTATGGTCAGATGAGGATGGTGTGTGGCTTAGCAACTGCTGTTTCAAAGGAAGGTAGCATGGAGTGTGCTTATGCCACCATCTCAAAATCTGAGACAAAAAAAGGAAAAAAAAGTAACCTGAAACCCAAAACTGTTTGTGGCAATGAGTGAACAGACCCTTTGGTCCAGCTGGTCAAGTCTCTCTCAGTGACCTCACAGTACAGCTGCATTTATAGGCAGTTAAACCCTTACTAAAAAACATCCTGCAAGTGGTGAGGTGAGAAGGATCATTGCTAAAGTCAAACAAATCATATTCTGGTGAGAGCAAACAGAGTTTCACTAACTTATTTCCTTTAAGTGAACCACTCTGGAAGGTGTTTTTAATGACTGGCATTAAAATTGTCTGGGTGCGTTCCAGGATCTGATAAAATACTTAAAATGCTTCTGACACTGAAAATTATTGGGGTTTTGGTTTTAAGGTTAATTGAAACAAACTGTGCATGGAGAGCAAGTAGTACTAGTAGTTTTGGTATAACAGTGGTCGACTAGGTCCATTAATAACAGCTGCTGAGCTATTTTCTCTTTGCCTGGTTGTAAAATCAGTGACTACATAATGAATTATTCAATTTTGCAATTTGTACATAGGAAGCCTTACTTGTTTTCACCTAATAATTTCATAAATCATTTTAATTTCAAGTACAGTTTAAGAAATTGCTTTCAGGACTTTTTAGAGAAACTGATGTATTAGGGCAAGCAAGAGTAGTTACCATAGAGAGCTCTGAAAGACTGTAATTTGGATAGCAGAGCCTAAATCATGGTCCTGCTGTCATGTTTAAGGCGATTGAGAAAATGTTCTGTAGGGAAGAAAGCAAAAGTACCTGAATTGTTGTGGTTGGCAGCAGCCACCAGAGGCTGTCCCAGTGCTGAGTGCTGGTGGCTTTTGCTTTCCCTGGATCACAGCCTGGTGTGTAACCAGGGAATTAGTGTGAGCCTTCTGTGTGGCTTATGTACATTACAGGCAATGGGTGGAGATACATGATAGAGAACTCAGAAGTAGTAGTGGCAAATAACAGTAATTTATGCTTTCTTTTGCAAAGAAAGGCTAATTTCTTAAATTGCAGTTGATTGCTAAGCTGTATTTTGGGAGTTGTCTTTGTCTCCTAGTTGAATCACTAAATGTGCTTCTGTCAGGATCACCTGATGTTAATGCTGACTTTCCCTTTCTTAATCAAGTTGCTCCTCAAATGTAATTGGTTTTGGATAGCATTTCATGAGACTTGCTTGAAAAGGAACAAAATCCAGTAGGAAATCACTGGTTGATTTTCAAGCTCTGCAAAACACACCTGTGTAATTTAAGTATAAATTTACTGAAGGGGAAAAATAGATAATAATCTTTAGAAAACACAGACATTTGAATAGTTTTATGATGTATCAAAGTAGTTCAGCCTTGAATGTAATATGCTTCCAGGTAATGTCTCAATTGTCAGAACAGTGTTTTTTCCTCAGTTGTGTATCTCAAATTTTTTTTTTCTAAAGAACACATTTCTTATTTTAAATGTACATTTTATTTTCCAAAATTTAAAATGCAGTTAGTGTCAAAACTGAAATATTTGCTTAATGGTGTCTATGACAGACTGTTCTGATTTAGAGTCATGAGCTGAAGCATTTAAGATGTATCAGTGTGGGATTAACCTCAGGGTATGTGTCCCGAGTTCCCATATATCTTCTATATAGATAAATACATATATACTCCATGTATTTGGGTGCTTAAATTATTAAGAAACTCATTAAATTAGTGATTCCTTAATAATTTAAATTGATTCATGGGTAGGAGTCTGTCCAAATTACATTCTTCTACAGTCTACTACATCTTCATTGTATAATCCCCATTAATTTTTCAGGAGCAGTGCAACAGGAGTCACCTCAAGTGAGATTAGATAAAGCTGTTTATGTGTTAAACTTTTTGCGTCCCCTACCTGACTCACAGTTATCTCCAATCTTTTACCATTTTTCTTCTTTGAATTCTAAGCAACCAGATTTCCGTAAGAATGTTAAAATATAAATCAAAAATTTAATTACTAGTACGTAGTCTAATCAAGTAAAACTAGTAACCTAGGGGAGAGGTTATGCTTGTGTTTTAGCAGATAATAGTCCTCAATGAGTTCCTGCTCACTGTGTTAAACCTTACCTAGAGCGCGCAGGAAAAGACAAAATAGATAGTTCCGCAGCTGAAGTAGAATGTGCAAATGACACTAGCTAAGACCATATACCAGTACTTAAAAATAGATGAAAGACAAGAATGATTGTATTAAGAATGAGAACTTTGTTGATAGTTATGATTGTTAGTTTTGTGTGTCCCCTCTCTGCTTGGATTTTTGCAAAGAGCCCTGCAAAAATCCATAGCAGCTGTATTTACAAGTCAAAACAAAAAGGGGGAACTGTGGAAGGGGGCTAACAGCGGGCCTGTTAGCTAAAGGAGCGAGAAGAAGCCGAGAAGTAAGAAGAAGCTGATAAGGAGCTCTCTCCAAGGAGATCGAGAGAAGAAAGATAAGAACACCTTGCAGCTAGATAAAGTAATGTTAGATAAGTAGAGTCACTATAACCTTTCAACAATAGCATAATGTTGATTTATTGTGGCCAATAGTCAAGGTAAAAGAAGTATCAACAACTGGAAAGTGTATAAAAGTTAGCCATGTTAAAGAATAAACTGTTGCCAACTGAGACTGCTTGTAGTCTCTGCTTTATGTCGTGACCGCCTCGACGATGACAGAGTAGTACTTTAAATTGTAAATTAATTTAAACTAGTTCTTGGACTGTTCACTAACTGAGGTGATGAGAGAACGGGTCATTTGAGGGAACTGAAGCTGAGGAAGGAAGCTGTTCGATAAGTTTTTTCTTTAAGTTTTTCTTTTAAGAAGATAAGTTTTTCTCTTTGTTTTCTGAACTTGAGGTTTTCATTCAGCAGCTGTGTTTAGCAAGTGAACTTGAGTTTAGGAAGTGGAGTAGAAGATTTTTAAAGTCTAGACCAGATGAACTTTCAAGGTCCTTTCTAAATCAGGCTGTTCCGTGACTGATTTTGAAAGCAGGGATGATGAGGCACAGTTTTACTTCAAAGCTTTTCATTCTGAGGAGTGTAAATTTTCAGGTTCTTCAAAATGTAACCTTGTTCCACAGAATACATCTGGATTTCCTCTTGAGACTACCATGAGAGATATGGAGGGAAGTGGCAAGACTGAAACAACAAACCCTGGAAATTCTCTGGAAATAAATGATAGGCAGCTGCATAGCAAATGGTTTAAAAGAGAAGGTCAGATCTCCAGTAAAGACGATAGAAATGAGGAAACAGAAAACAAAGAGCACATTGCTGGTTCTACAAGCCGACAAGCTCACTGGGGCAGGAGTTCCCAATATCTTGGTGCTCAGGAAAGGATTCTTGAGCCTGATGCAAATCTGGACTACAACACTGAGATTTTTGATTCAGCCAGAAGTGCAGATGCTTCAGAAAGCTCCAAACAGATGCAGCATAAGAGGACACCTTGCAAGTATGGAAGCGGCTGTTACAGGTAAAGCAAAATCAATCCTAGCTTGGTCTAGCTTGTTATTCAGAAATAACGTATTAGCTATGGAAGAGAAAACTGTAAAGTTGTTATAAGCTTTGATTTGGAAAAAAATATTTTGTTGAACAGGGATCTGATGAGAAACAAATAGCAGAACACTAATTTTAGAAGGATAAAAGGAGGAGTGGGGATGTCTTGCTAATTCCTAATACAACCCAAACAAGGGATGAAGTATTTGAGCAAATTAAAAGATGAAGTGTTGCAGGAAATAAAATATAAAGGTCTATTATAAAAGGAAAAGAAATAAAAGACCTGTGTGTATGGTATGAGGTACTAGCAGGGAGAAGAGATGTAAAAGGTTCAAATGCCAAGCACAGACCCTGTAGGTTTGTTTTTTTAGCAGATGAGACTTATATGAAAGATTACTGTATTTATTGAAGTTACTTCCTGCTTTGTGATCTGAATGTTTAAAATACTTACTCTTTGTCATCCACAAATAATCAAGAATTTATCTTGTTATAATTTGATGTTTCTGCAATTTTTTAAAAGCTTTTAGTCACCCCTAAAACCAGAACAAAGCATACTTAGAACTTGAGGTTAACTCTTATCTGGACAGTCTTTAGAAATACTGCAAGTGAGGAATAACAGGGGCTTTTCCTCTTCTTTTCATTCATATCCTTTCAAGATGGACATGGTAGAAGATTTCTCATACCAGAGAAGTTCCAAAACACCCGTGCTGGGTGCCTGGCCTCCTGCTAGTTCTTTCTGCCCAGAAAAGATCTGTGGTGTCCTGTCGTCTTACATTAAAGGGAAGGCTGAAATTTAAAGGTGCTCTTGAGTCTAGAAAATGCCCACTGACCTGTGAACTACATTTAGGAGAAGGTTTTGAGCTCTAGATAATCCCATGTAATTTTTTGTAAATACAAAAGGCTAATCCAGGAAACAGCAGATCCTGTGACTTTTTTTATCTTCCCCCAAGGGGCTTCAACAATAATAAAAGCAGTGAGTTTGGTTAGGAACCAAACAAGCACAAGTGACTGGCTTCCTGTATGTTCGGTGAGCCTGATGCTGAGATAACTGAATATCAAAATTGTAAAGCTGTAGTGTCCCTGAGCACATCACATGTTGGTTTTCATGTAACTTTGACATATATCATTTTTCCCCTTAATGATTATGACAAAAGCATGTCTTATTAGACAGTTCTGTTGATCCAGTAGTGCAAATGCAGCTTCTGGTTTGCTCCAACTACTTTGAATTTTGCTGAGACAGGTTTTGCCCTGTGTGGGTATTAAGGAGATTTAATGCTCTGCTATGAAGAAATATTCCTTATCTTTAGGAAGGCAAATCTTGGGTACTGGTAGTAGGGAGTAGGAGTCTATATGTGCGCATTTCTTCCTGGGTCTCTTGATTGTGAGACATTTGGCAGCAATACTTTTGGAAAGTATTGCTTTATAAAAAGAAAAGAATGTTCTGAAATAACAAATAGCAGTCTTACTTTGTCAGATAGGGAGAAAAATAGGGAGAATTTTGTAAATAGGGAGAATCAAAATGTCAGCTTTTATCTTCAGGAAATATTATGAAACTCAACTTGTTTGCTTGCAGCAAAAGAAATGTGCTTTGTAGTCTGTCTTTGTATTTGCTTTTAGTTCAAAGCCCCTAAGTAGTTGTTTCTGTGTGGTGGCAAAAGTGTGTAAGAGCAAAGATTAAACGTTAGATCTAGTTATTTGACTACATTTCTATTAGCCTGTAGCAAACATTTAGCAAGTAAATTTGTAACCCATAGTTTAGTTTCTTCATTTATGAATTTGAAAACACTGCTTTTGAAAGAGTTAAACTTGATGCACACCTCTTGCTCCAAGGAGTCTTCTTGTCACCTTCATTCAGTGTCACATTTGGGTGGCCAAATTCAAGGGAGCTGCTGTTATCATTAGGAGACAAAGTGCTCTGTGTATGTTGTAGCTGCCTTTATTTGTTATCGAGGAACTCGCCCTCTGAATGCTGTCACATGTTTTTGTCTGCTGCTTGATTTTCTGAAGTTAGCAGAATAGGGAATAAAAAGGGAATAAAAATAAATCTACCACCACCACCCTTTTTGAGGGCCACCATAGAAGAGGTATAGTAGACCTGAACTCTCATGTCTGAAACTGGAATTCAGAATCTTTCTTCCACAATTCAGACCTTTTGCCATAGCCTGGAGTGCAGTTCTCTGCTGACTGGGGGTATGTAAATCTCTCCCAAACTGTCAGAGCCCGGGGATGCTCATGCAATGTTTGTATTTGTTTGTGGGTTCTTCTAAATACTTTGCTGTTTGTTTATGAAAATAAGTATTTTTCCTTTCACTCTAAGCTTGTAAATCAGGCAGCTAAAGACCTGCATCTGTCCTTTTTTTTTTTTTTTTGACTCCTGTTAATTAGGAATTAAAATACAGAACTTACAAACACGTTACGTGCAGTCATGGCATAACTTCAGGCTTGAATTCTATGGCTTTATAAGCAGTGATGGTATTTAATTACATTTTCACTAGGAGGTTCTTTCAGTAGCTGAAGAAATAAGCCCGTGAGATAGCAAGGGGTCTTCTGCATGGGATTATAAGTAGTCAGGGATTTGGAACAGATTAGTTAAATTTGCTTTATAAAAAGTTTTTAACATTGCTTTTTATAGCTACACAGATGAATAGTATTAAAATATATAAATATTTCCCTGAGCAATACTCAAGTTCTGCTTGAGGATGATTGCATTGATTCTGAAGAAGTTTTAAAGTTTTATTTGCATAGTTTTACTTCACATAATTTCCTGCATTGTGAAGTGTTGAGTACACAAATTTAGAGTTTCTGTGAAAGCAAAGCTGCAGTAACTGTGTCAGTATATTTTTATGAAGGCAACAGTAATAAAACTTTCTTATTAAAATAGGCTTTTAATTGGTTATTTTTCATGCAAGTAAACCCTAATGATTTTGTTTTGATCAAATGAATTAACACATTCCTGTGCACTGAGGCTTTGTGGTGAAACAATTAACTTTGAAGTGCAACTTAGAGTGTGATAGATGTGCTCCTGTAACTCAAATATCTTATGTCTGCAAGTAAATATAAAAAAATCCTAAACAAAACCTTTAAGGAAGAAGCCTTAGCATTTTTCTGAAAAAAGGGAAGATGTTTGCTTATTATCTATGCACTTCTCTGCTTCCTTTTAGTTTGTAGGGTATTGTTGCACTACACATAGAATAAGTGTAAATTAGCCATGTAAAGCTAAGATAAAATAAGATGTTTCTACTGATCGTCTGAGGTAGTACATGTTCAAGAGATAGGACATGTTTGAGGTGCTCTGCAGGTAATATATAATTTGAGGAGCACCATCTACTGGCCTAAAGACTCCAGAGGCCTAGTGACAAAGACTTGTACATCACAACTCTTTTATTGCTCTTCCTTCTTTCTCCTCTACTTCTTTTTCTTTTTTTCCCCTTCGCCTTCAGTAATGGCTGTTTGGTGTTGTCCAAGTAGGTCTTGAAGCAACATTTTAAAAGGAAATGGATATCTCCTAAAATACAATAAATCTGCTAATTGGCAGCTATTAGTCCTTCTTTCCATGGTGTCCTGGTTTGAAAAGGAAGTGAGTTTTTTGGGATGCTGTGGTAAAACCAATAGATGCTCAGATTTGGATATTGGCACCTGGTGTGGCCACTGAGGACATGGCTATGCCTCTGAGAATACAGGGGACTAAAAGCAGAGAACTCCCAGGGGGAAGTTCTCTTGGGTTCCGTCTGTGAAAGAGGTCAGAGCTCCCCTGCCTGGCTGCTGCGGCTGGGCAGAGAGGGGAAGCCATGCGGCCGGGTGAGGTAGACTGGGGCCTTGGACACAGAAGGGACGTGAAGGCTCCTGCGGGATAGAAGGGTGGAGGGACACTGAGAGGCATTGGGCATCCCCCCCAGAGAGAGAGAGAGAGAGAGAGAGAGACAGAGAGAGAGAGAGTGAGCTGGTGCCTGTGCCACCTTGAAATTTGATAGCACGGCCGGCGAGAGGGAGGGGGGGGGGTGCAGCAAGAAGGTGTCCGGCAGGGCAGCTGTGGGAGCTCTGGACAAGCAGAGCCTGAGATTTTTAACTCTTTTCTTGGATGATGGAAACCTTACAAATGCTGATCCTCCTGGAGTTGAATGAGAAGAGAGATAGAGATGAGAGGAAATGGGCCATGAGAGAGGTTGAGAAGAATCTTAGGTGAGAGGGATGATAGTGTGGCCTTTGGCTGGACTTTTCTTGTATAGCCATGGACAGAACCATTTTTCCTGTGACAGAGACTGCATTACGGGGAGGCAATGGCTTGGAGCCAAGAGAGTGCAGTGATGTTATGTGAAGAAGTGCATGAACAGAGATGACGGGTGAGGAGGGTGTGGTGGTACCCTCCGTCTTCAGGGAAGAAGAAGACCTCTGTTCTCGAGACCCCTCGGCCCCAGGGGGTGAATTTGTGGGGGGACTGGTGTCCCAAAAGTGAGAGATTGTGGTTTTTTTTGGAACTGGGCAAAGCATCCTTAAAAGGGGAACCCTTTTAAGTTGGAGCCTGCTTTGCTCTATTCCTGGTCACATCTCACAGCAGACACCAGGGAACATATATTTTCATGGGGGTGCTGGCATCATGCCAGTGTCAAACCGTGACACATGGCAACCATGATGCTTTATGTATCTTGATGTAGGAGTAAGGATTGAAATTAAATCAAGGAACATCAGTTGCTGCTGTATCCCTTTCAAAAGATAAATTGTATTTCATGTGACTGAGAATTCTTGCTATTACTGTGAGTATGTTAGTTCTGTGCATTAAGAAAACAAAGTGACAAACGGCCTCTAAATGATTTGGTTTCATCCCATTTATTTTAATGGGGAAAGAAGTAGGCAGCCAGTCTGAATTTGTCACAAGAAGTGATGTTTCATGAGAATTTGTTATAGAATAAATGACTGCAGCCTTTCAATAGTTTCTAGTGAAACATTATTCAATTATCCTAGAGTTTGTAGAAGCAACAAAAGACCAGGACAAGAAGCCTATCACCTATGTAAGTAGATCGAAGGCATACTGGATCTTTGATAAGTGGCTTATGGAAGAGTTTATCTGTAGCTTGCTTGTGGAGTTTCCTGAGTGAAAGATACCTAGCAAATGGAGATTTAAAGAATTAATACTAAATAGCTGGTATTTCTCAAATGCTAAAAGGAAGCCTGAATGGCCAGCAGAACTCACAGTGTTCAAGTCATCCTTTTGTAAAAGCTGTAACAAATGCCCTTTTGTTATAGTGGTAGCTGAAATGCTAAAATGAATATTGACTCTCCTCTATGAAAGTTCAGAAGAGGTACTTGTGAGTTTAAAGGAGTTTCTCTGATCAGTGAGGAAGTTGCTGTGTATGGAGGTGGCTGCACACATCCTTGGTGTGTTCCATACCTGCTTTTAAATGCAGCTGTAGCAAGTCTAAGCTAAAGCAGTAACTACTCTGTAGCTGAAAGTTGTTATTCCTCCTGCTTGAGGCAGGCAGCTCACTTTTATAATTTGCCCAAACACACCAGAGATTATGTACTCTGGGAATTATTGAGGTAATCAATAAAGTATTTTGCAGATGCCTTTTGGAAAATAATTTATTTAAAAATCTCAATTTCTTGCTTCTCAGTATTACACTTGGAAAAAAGTCTACAGGAAATTATAGGGAAAAAGTAGATTTGCTTTTGCTACTATTATGTTAATTTTGATGTAATTTTTTTAGCCTGTTTCGATCTGTCACATGAATTTCTCCTGAAGTGGGAAGTTGATTTTCTGTATTCTTTTTAATTCCATTTACAACAGTTCTGGAAGGAAGAAACTCTTCTTTAAGTGATGTTTATGACTGCCTAGTCTTGAGTGGTGTGTGTACAAAGCTCTTGCCTAGAAATGGTAGAAGTGTTCTTTAAGTGATGCATAAATTTATGTTCCCTACTTGTTCACCTCGGATTCAAGTATTGTAGAGCAAGAAGTTGTCAGTGATGGTCTTGTGCTGTCCTCACTAACACTGGTGTGACTCAGCTACACATGAAGTTGTTAATGTCTTACGGTAGAACTTCATGTCAGCATGCTAGTTTGTAATTGAAATTAATGTTTGTGCATGTGTTGGAGGTCTGAAACTTAAAGCTGATGGGAAAGAGGAAAATTCCTGGTTTAACTTCTGTTGCAGCAGGTGCTAAGACAAAATTTCTTCTGTTGTCCTGAAAGTAGGTCATACAGTCTGCGTCAAGTTAAACATTAAAAGCTCCTCTTCATGTAACCACAGAAAAATGAGCTGTCAATGATTCAGTAACATGTCCTCTCTTGTGTTGAAATGGAGCAGTCCGTTCCAGTGCGTATTTGTCTTTTGCAGGAAAAATCCCATTCACTTCCAGCAGTTCAGTCATCCTAATGATGATGACTATCACAACATGGAGGAGGTGGCTCAGGATGATGATGACAGCCGGCCTGAGTGTCCATATGGAACAGCTTGTTATAGGTGAGAAACACGTGCACAGTGGCTCTTCTTGTGTCAGGTTAAGGATGTTCTCCTCTGCAGTTGCAGAAGAACAGTAGAATAATGACTAATTCTTGATGTTTACATTGGCTGTAGCCTTCCAAAATTTACTGCGGTCAGATTTCTACCCTTAAAGCACCCAAGTCTGTGCATATTTTTAACAGTGACACAGTAAAAATCACTATTTTGGTAATTATGTCAGCTGTCAGAGATGAAAACTTGACTGCTCAAAGAGCCTATTCAGTGACCTGGAGATCAACACTGTATCTCTTTTCAACATTCAGTAAATTGTTCTTTTATAAAAGCAATTTATTGTTACATGTTGTTCTTGATCTGTAAATTTTAGTTTAAATTTTAGTAATGTATTTGTTGTGATTTTGCAAAAAAACTATTTTAGTCAGTACTTGATTTATTACAAAGCATAATTGAGGTAACAGCAATAAAATCCAGTTTATGGCTGACTGCTGTTTCTTTTAAGCCCTGTTGATTTTCTTCAAAATATTGTTGTATTCCATTGTTTTTCAGTATCTCGGGTTTACATATTTAGCAGACTGCATAATTATCCCAATGGACAAGAAGATCTATTTTGAGGCAATAGCATTTCTATGGGAGCATATTGAAACTGGTGGCTGCTGTTAAAAATTGTTTCTGCAAATAAACATTTTCTCCTGGAAAGTGTGGTTGTCCTAAAAAACATGATCTCCAGGAAATGTAACAAAATGAGGACAGCTCTTAGGAAAAATCCTTGGTGATACTCAGCTAATGCAGAAACAGTGGTTCTCTTAAAAACATGTATGAGATGAATTTTCCATCTCAGGCTGAGCGATACAGACTTATATCAGTAATGAAATTGCCAACATGCTTCTCAGGAGTACAACGGATGCTTTATCTAAATCCCAAACTGGCTCTCCTTCCAGATGAGACAACCTCTGTGTTGCATGAGTTAGTAATTTCTTAATCTGTGTTTCATTCTTTAGGGATAGAGGAAAGGAGGCACCCATGAAAAATTGATCATTCTTTTGATGAAGCAACAGATATAATATGAAGGGGTTTTGTGTTAATTTTGTTGTCCTTATCTATTGACTATTACTTGACTGATCTAAATGCTGTGCCTTGAAAATTATCCAATAAAATACCAGGGAATTCTGCACTTGTGAAATGTGGAACAAGGTGATGGAATCAAGTTTTTACTGTTTTCTTCTTTGCAGGAAGAACCCCCAGCACAAGCTGGAATACAAGCACAGTACACCTCCAGGTAGGCCAGTTCGTTCAATATTACAGAATGACAGAAAATGCTGAATTGGAAGGGACCCACAAGGACAATCATGTCTATCTCAATAAAATGCTTTAATCTCCCTTTAGGAAATAAAGTTGCATTTATAGCTCCCTCTGTATTAGGATTATTTTTTTCTGGGATTTTTTTAAAATCAGAAATTCTCAGGTAAGATAAAATCTTAAAATATTCTGATGCTCTAAACAAAATACTGCAACCATCTCTGTCATCTTTTTGTGTTGGGTTTTTTTCACCAGTGATTTTCTTACTGTTAGAACTAATTTTTGCATATATATTCTCTTGAGGCCTGGAGGGAAGATAACTAAAACTGAATTTGAGTTCCTAATCTAACACTTCATAGTCTTTTTATATTCCAGTAAATTGATTTGGTGAAGAAACACAGGGGAATGTGCTGTTCACATTTTGTCTGCTCTTAAAGAATTGAAAGAAATACTTCTTGGTTTTATTTTTTTGTGGTGCTTTCTCTTGATTATTGGATTTTCCACGTGAAATCCCAATGCTATAAACAGTAGTTTAGAGCAGAATACTTAGGTATCTGTCATGATAATGCATTTTGCTTTGAAGATTCAGGGCTATGACATTATTAAGTTAGAATAGCATTTATGGAAACAGTAGTGTAAAATATTTAAATGCCCTAAAATATTCCAATTTCCTGCCTAAAAACCCTCAGTCAGATTTGATGACATTTGTCTACAGATGGCAAGGGTAATAATTTTAAGAACAGTTTATCTGGGTAATCTCTTGGGAATGATTCAAGACAAAAATTGTATTTTTGGGGCATCAGAGTAGCTTTTATACCTGTAAGTACAGCACAACCATTTCAGCATTTGTTTAATAGGTCAGTTTCCTGTTGTAGCAGCTCTAAGAATAACCCTTATGGCAGGGTTCCCTCTGTCCTGACTGACAACTTCCCTTTCTTTAGTAACTGGAAGAGGAGCACAACAACGAGCTTCAAGCAATGGTGAGTATATTCTGTAGTTATGAGTGGGCACATCAACCTGGGACACCATTGGTCTGCTGTGTTTCTTTTTGGCATTTAATAGTGCTGGAGATGCTTGATAATACTTAGCTGAGGAGAAAATAGTCATTATTTTAGTAAAATCCTTCTTGTTTTCTTACAAATAATAGTCCTTCAGTTGCATTTGTGCCAGTCTTTCTGGATAATCATGCCTGTATTTTCCTAGAAGCAGACAAGAAAACAAACATATTTTAAGGAGAGACACATATGGCTAAATGGTGTCTTCCATCTTCCCAGTGGGAAGTGGCTTGCCTTTGAGATCACTAAGGAGAGGCTGGGAATTTCCTAAAGAAATCTTCAAAATAGATTTGCTTTCTACAGAAAGTAAATAAAAGTGCAAATAGTTGTAGTTAGCTTTCTAGGCAAAGTGTTTTGACCTCTATTTCTGTTCTGTGTGAATGGAGGAGGTTGTTTTAAACTTTCCACTGAGAAATTTCTTTGCCATACCATTTTCTTATCCAGTTTGTGTGCACTTTGACTATCACCAAATATTTGCTATGCTTATATCTGTGCCACCAGCATATTCTGAGGCATGTTTGTTACCTTTGTGCTTTAGTGTATCCTGGGATACAAGTACCAGCCCCACCGTGATCAGAGGTCTGTGGTAGAAATTTGTGTTACAGAGTGTTGGGGCATGCACTCAGTGTTGAAGTTTTTAGAATGAAGCAGGCTGGGTTGTGTGCATATCTAAAAGTCCAACTCTATTCATGAAGGTTTTAAATTGCAGCTGTGCCTCTCATAAGAGCACATTCCTTATCCAAATAGTAGGGTGCACCCTGCCCCTTGTGTATGCAGCTGATGCTCAGGCAGGGGTGACTCTGAAGGAAGAAGTGCTGCTCTTGTAGCATGTAAAACTTGCACACAGAAGTGCAATTCAGTCTGTCAAATTCAACTTTTCTTACTAAGAACAAACTGTGGAAGAATTGATATTCTGCACACGCGGGAAAGAAGGGAATTAATTTATTAAGTTCTGTTTACTATTTAAAAAAAAAAAGTAATGTTTTGTTGACTGGTTTACTTAGCTCTGTGGAGAGCAAAGCTTATAAAAGGTGGTGCTCAGCAAGTTCACACCTGAGGCCATCATACCACATCCTGCAGGGTCAGATAGACACTAAGAGTTCCATTAATCTTTATTTTGTCATATTTGGTGCAACTGCACCATTAGACACAGCAGGATTTAATTCCCTACAAGTGTATTTAAATTCCACCAGCTAAGAGAAGAGGGGAGCCCTCTACATGACAGTTATGCTGTTGTTAAATTGTCACTACTGAATGACTTCTCTAGGTTGTTGCTACTGAGATGAATAACACCCTGTAGCCATGGATTCTCCTACATGGATTCTCCTACATACTTTTGTGTAGGTTTTCTAGAAAGCTGATAAGCTCACTTCAAAATTGAATGTTTTGGAAGGAGCAGTCAGCAAGCTTTTTTCCCACATCAAGGAGATACTTCCATAGAAAGTTTCAATATCATCTTTATGGATAGGCTACTAGAGAAAAGGCAAAATTAAGCTTAATTATCAGCTTTAGGGGCTGCAGGTCTAAATTAAACTACAGCAGAAAGAAATGGGAGAGGAAAGGCAAAAAAGGAAGTGCATCACTCACTGCTGAAATCAAAGTGTTGATATATGAGGAGGAAGAACATAGTATGCACTTCTTACATTTGTAAGAAGAATATGAAAGTTATCAGTATTTTGCCAGCATTCCCACTTCTGTTGTAAAATACCACTCACAGTGCTGTGAAAGTGGCAAAGGGCTTTTCTTTGATAAGCAGCTCTTGGGCTTATTATTCTCATAATCTTAGTCTGAGAAGGAGGATTTTTTTCTTACTTTATTCAGCATCCTCATTTTGACCCCTCCCCTCCAATTCTGCAAGGACTATAGTGTGTGATTCTGCTGAGAAATTCTGCTGGTTATGGGCTAACACAGTATCTTGGTTTGAGACAAATTGTGAGGAAACATCCTGAAATGAACGTGACCTCCCAATTATGGCATGATTAATTTCCTCTGAAGTCTCTTAAACAATAAGCCAGCAAGCATAAAAAGGAAGGTAATTCTGGAACAGGAGCGTTCCCACTCACAGAAGAGTGTGACTGAAAGAGGCTGTAGTCTGGCTATGCGAGATACTGGTGGTGGTGTTTGTGCCTGCAGCTCTGACCTGAGGTTTCAGGAGTTTACTAAAAATTGTTTATGGTTAATTTAAAGAGTTAGGATTTGGGCTGTGGTCTGTAGCTAAAGAAAAAACCATATTCATAGTTCCATATGGAAGCTGGTGACAACTGCTCAGCAGATAAGTTAGCTAGACCAATTGTTGCAGACAACTTGTATAAAAAATCCTTTCCTTAGGATTTCTTCCTCCTGAGAAGCTGAGAGGCCTCAGGAACATAATGTAAACAATGGTTATCTGCTGCTGTGGAATGCAACAGGTGGATCTTTGATTGGCCCATCTTGGATGTTTATAATTAATGGCCAATCACAGCCCAGCTGGCTCAGACAGAGTCCAAGACAGCTGCCTTTGTTATCATTCTTTCCTTTCTATTCTTAGCTTAGCTAGCCTTGTGATGGAACCTTTTCTTCTATTCCTTTAGTATAGTTTTAATGTAATATATATCATAAAATAATAAATCAGGCCTTCTGAAACATGGAGTCAGATCCTCGTCTCTTTCCTCATCTGAAAACCTCTGTGAACACCATCATAGACCAATATCATTGTGTGGTTATTTCTAGATAAGGTAAGAATGCAAAACTGGGAGGGGAGCTGATGAATGAACATGATTTTACTCAGACATGTAACTTAAGGATAGAATAAGACATGATTGGAATATTAACAGGCCATAGCTAGTTAGGAATTCTGGAAATTTATGAGAAGAGGTGTCACAGATGTTGAGAGCAAGGTTGAAACACATCTGCCAAAATGCATTTCTGAACTAAATGACTTTCAGAAGGGAAACACAGACTATCCACCATGAAGGCAAGTGGAGAACATAGGAGGTGATCTAGAATATTTTATTCTCTCATGTGAAGGAAGCTATTAGCTTCCAAAGACTAAGAATACAAAGGATGGATGGATGGGATGGGATGGGATGGGATGGATGGATGGATGGATGGATGGATGGATGGATGGATGGAAGCAGAAAATTTAGGGTCAGAGTAGCCAGTTAAGCTAGAGGCTTAACTGGAAGACAGATGTACTGTTTCTTGTGAGGAGAGACGCTTTACTCTGTGGGCTCTGGAAGTGATCTTGAATTTTACATTTATTAGTCATGAATACATGACATTTTTGTCCCTACAGGAAAAAGGTCTGTGAAGAAGGATGGTGTCAGTGATGGTGAAGCCAATGAATATGACCTCAATGACCGCTTTATAGATGAGGAGGAGGAGGAGTGCGAACCTACTGATGAAGACTCGGACTGGGAACCAAGTTTAGAAGAAAAGGATAATGAAGATGTTGACACATTTATGCAAGAAACATGTAGATTTGTTAGGATCAAGAAATAGCTGCTGAGAGCAGCCTTATAAATGTCCAGTGTGGTTGTGTTAAAACATGGTTGCACAGAGGAGAGGAATTGGTTTGAAAATTTTTTTCTCCATGATGTAGGCAGTACAGGAAGATAATAATAGGGGTGAGGGGATTCTGCAATGCCTTTCTTATCCGTATGTATTATTTTGGGGCTGGTTTGTTTTAGTAAGATGTGGACCCAGAGGATAGAGCTCTGAAATTTTTGTTTTTTCTTTTTTCTCTCCTTTTTTTTTTTTTTTTTTTTAATGCCATTGGTGTCTTGTATTTTGAAATACAGTTTTAAAGGTTGTTAAAACTTCATCTTCCTGTGCTTCTTTCACCTATCAGTATCTGGCTTTATCTGCAAGCAGACCCACAGTTTGATCATAAAGACACATCCCTCTCATTCCTTTCATTTTGGTCCTAGATGTGTTGTGTTCTGTCATTCATGTTTATTGTGGTTTACATATTTTGAATGTATTGCAGAGTATGTACGGCATTATATCATGGTTTCTTGTATAGCTATTGTAGCATATGGTACAGTATTGTATTGTATTCTGCACTGTATGCATTGTAGGGTTTTATTGTCTTGTGCTCACTATAGCCTGCAGGACCCAGTTCTTTGCCACCCCATAGGAGCCTCTTTCCCTTGTCAACCTTCATGGTGCCATTTCTCAGGAGCCCTTTAGCCTGCAGCCCCACAGGAGCCCTTTTCCTTGTCGAGCCTCAGGATCCCTTTGAGCGACATTGTGTGATTTTATGCTCAGTTATGTTTCTTACTATCCATGATTATTTGGTGACTTTTATACTGGGATTTGTTCCATATTCTTTTGTTCTAGCAGGTGTTACGAAGGTCACTCTTGAAGCTGCAGGAATTCCTGCCTCATCAGTGGTTTTGAGGAACAGCTGAGGGAGCTGGGTGTGTTTGGCCTGGAGAAGATGGGGCTCAGGGAAGACGTTACGAGTCTTTACAACTACCTGAAAGGAGGTTGTAGCCAGATGGGGGTTAGTCTCTTCTCCCCGGAAACAGGAAAAGAGGACATAGTCTTAAGCTGCACCAGGGGAGGTTCTGGTTGAACATTAGGAGGAATTTCCTTCAAAAAAAGGGTTAGACATTGAAATAGAGGTGGTGCACTGTGTCTGGAGGTGTTTCAGGAAAGACTGGCACTCACTGCCGTGGTCTAGTTGATATGGTGGTGTTTGGCCAAAGGCTGGACTCAAGGATCTCAGAGGTCTTTTCCAACATAATTGGGTCTATGAGTTAGGGCTTTTCCTGGCAGTGTGGGTTACAGGGCAGGCTATAGGACAGGATCCTAACAGATTGTATGAGAGAGCAAGATCTCTGTGAGTCTGAGGGACAAGTGTCTATCTTGCCTCAATTCTGCTTTTTTCTGCTCAATGGTGTATGTTTTTCTGCACACGTGATGCAGAATATTTAGAAAGGGGACAGCCCAAGCACCCAGTGTCTGTCACAGCCCTGCCAACACAGGGAGAGGGAGAATGCAGACACTACAAGTATTGGATAAGTGCCTGGGTACCCAGCTGTCGAAAGCTGAAGCATCTGTTGCTACTTGTTGGAGTCATAGGAATCCTGGGAATACCTGCTTGATGCCATTCCTGTGGTGTTTGATGTGAGCTGATACAATTTGTGGTGACACTGTGCTGCAGAGGCAGCAGCTGGAGGGTGCTGTTGCCATGGGAAGGGCTCAAAGAAGAAGGCTCACAGAATGAGTCAGTCAGTCTCTAGGGAAATTTTCTGTGCTGGGCTACTTTGATGTATGCTGGCCTGGGATCTTGCAGGTCATCCCCCTTTTGTAGAGGGACAATTGCTTTAATGACAGAGCCTTTGTTTTCTTGGTTCCTGTTGCTGAGAACAACTGCTTTTTCTTCTAATGCTCTCTTAGCCATTTCAGGTCACTGTTTTAGCTTCCAGGTGCACCTGGCTTTATGTTTTTCCGTGTGAAGGAGCAGAGACTGGATTTTACTCTCAAGTTATCTCTGGAGAAGCTGTAGAAGGAAGCGAGGCTATGGTTTTGGAGCTGTGCTGCAGGAGGACAGCTGAGCAGTGATCTGTGTGGTAGCACCAGTTTTGCATTTGGCAGCAAAAATTGGAGCTAGCAGAACTGAGACATGGTAGTATCTGGTTGATTCACTGCATGGTGATCTAAATGCTGCCGAAGGATCTCAGGTCCCACCCACTCCTCATCCATGACATGGCACAATTCTTGCTTGATGGAGCCCTTATTGCATCTGTTCCCCTAGAGCTTCCAGTAGGCAGCTTCCAGTAGGCAGGAGTTGTGCTGGAAAGGCACAACTTTCTCCTCTGAGACAGGTGCTGCCTTCTTCCCAGCTTGTGCTTGTCTTTCTCTGTTTACAAGCAGAGCTCCAGGTAGGTGCAATCCATATTCAATTCCCTCTCTAAATGTTGTCCTTTAGTAAGTTGTGAGGGTACAAAAAAAGCCGTTTTGTTCTTTTCTTCCCTGCACAGCTCATATAAGCCCTAGGGAATGTGGGGTCTGGTCCTCTCTCTCAGACCCTTCCCTGCCTGCTCCCCCCTGCCTGAAGGAGCCACTTGGGTCACAGCCTCTTCCTACTGCGTGCATACTTCAGAAGTATTCACAATAGTTTTTAAGTGACTTTTGGTCCCCCTGCAAAGCCCTGGGCCTCTGCTTGCTGGAGCTCAGTTTGGGAGCAAATACTGTCTCTGAAAGTGCCCTGTTTTGGGCTGTTTGGAGTTGGTGCCAACACATGCTAAGGGTAATGTGACTGATGTGACTGCTTCATTTTTGGATCAGGGAACAGAACTGTCATCCTTCCTCAGTGGGAGTTCCCCTCTCTCTGTGGATACAGCTCACAATAAATGCAGTTGAGGACAAAGCATGACTTCTCCTGCCTATCCAGAGGTTCAGGCAGCAACACTGCTTTGCTGCTTGGAGGACCTCAGAATGTCAAAAATACAGCAGTCCCAAAACCTAAACCCTCAGCAGGGGCTGTGGAGGATACTGCTTTAATACCCTTGGCAGGCACAGGAATGAGAACAGTGGTTAGGCCAGACCACAAGAGCTCTCTTGGAGCTCTCAGAGTGATTTCCAGTGTCTTCAAGCAATTCTTTGCCCCAGGTTTTGTTCAGTACTATATTTCTTGGCTGAAAATGGGGTTTTTAAATTAATTCAGCCTTAGATAGATTTCCCTAGTGTGGAAATTTTCAGTTGACTTTGTTGCACCAAAACCATGTAGGGAAAACAGGTGGAAGGAGTATCACATACTCTAATAACAGGCAGTAATGCTAGCTGATCCCTTACAACTAGGGTAGGTTTCAGAAGAAACCATGAGATTTCAGGTGAGATTACAAGATTAAGCCTTTTGATAGTGAAATACTTCAACTCTCCGGTCCTTTAAATTTCTGTGGCAGGTTGGAAAACAAATTAATTTAGTACTTACCCCTGTTCAAAACTGACATTTTGAAGAAGGATTTCAGTCATTGTTTTGCCTAACAGCAAATGATGAAATACTCTTCAACATGTATTTAAGAGCAGCTAATGATGGGAGGCTTTGAGCATTTTAATGGATTTGAATATCCTTTTGCCCTTAAATTTAATTGGTCAATTTTTCTTCAGCAGCAATTCACATTACTCAGTTGGGTAAGTGATGGCTAAGAAAAGACAAAAAATAATTCAGAATGCCTATACTGAGGTCATGTTTTATTTGCAGGATTTGCTGCTCACTTTAAATTCACAAATAGACAAATTATTTACCAAAACCATTTACTCCAAAAGTAGGCACAACCACATATGCATTTGTCATCACAACAGAAAAGATTTTATTATCATACACAGAAGTCCATTATATCTTATGTGTAGTTGAAATGAGTATTACTGTCATCTGCTTTGTCACAATTATCATTTAAGAAACATCCAAACTGGAGTTGCACTAAATCAGAACAGTAAAAGAAGCACTGCAGAAGGAAAAGCAGCATTCATCTGGAGTTGCATCATATCTGAGCAGACAATAAGCTTCTCAACTCAACCAGAGGCTGGCTTGCTGAAGCCTAAGCTTGTCTTGCTCCCAGAAAGATGGATGGATCATCTTGGGATCTCCTTGATATTTTGGTGTTGCTTATCCTTTATCGTGAAGGTGCACACAGACTTGGTAAGATGTCTGGTTGGATTTTTCCCACCACCATGCTGTATGTTTATGTGGATCCCACTGACAAGCAAGGTAAAACCCATGAAACTCCATCTGAACATAAGAAAACACTTTTTCACTGAGTGAGAGCTGTTAAACACTGACACTGGTGATCCACGGAGACTGTCAGCATTCCCTGGAGTCAGTCAAAGCGTAGCTGGACACAATCCTGGCTAACGTGTGCAGAGGGATGGGCTAGACAATGTGGAGATGTTATTCCCATGTTCTACAATTTTGTGATTGATTCTGTGAGGACCTCAGCATCTCAAGACAGCAGAAGCTGGCCACAGGGTGCCTGGAGGTGAGGGAGTAGATTCTTTTCATCTATATCTGGCATTTTCAAATACATAACAGAGTTAAAACTCTCCATAAAACTAAAGAATGGAATATTGATAAAGCATTTTTAAACAAGGTGTAACAGGAAGAAACTTGAGGTTTTCACTTGACTGTGAAGCAGATTTTAGCTTTCAGAGGATGTGCCTTTCATAAGAGCAGGCTGTGCATATTGTCCAATGACAATAGAAAACTGGTGGTCTGTAGACTTCATCAGGAAAGGTAAATGGAGAAGTTAAAAAGTGACAGGAAGCAAAATGGGCTTTCTTGGCATCCTTTCTCTTCTGAGCAGAAAGAAAAGGACACCAAATAGCTTAAAGGTACAAGCCATAAGCTCAAAAGTGTTAAGAGGTTTCTCTTAAGAAACAAAGAAGCATCACTGCTAGGGTCAGCACTCAACTTTTCCATCATTGTAGTACACTCTAATGTATTCATAGACTTCTTTGTTCTTATTAAACAACTACAAAATTAGTGTCTACATCCCAAATTGACAGATGTATGAACTGAAGCACAGCATCTTTACAAGTGTAAGGATTATCCAGCAGTCCAGTGAGAAGAATTCTGGTGGGAATGCAAAGTAGGCTGCTTTTTTGAGGGCTCTTACCAGTGAGAGGGTATTCCCATAGACAAGGAAGAAGCTTCTAACAAGGTATTATTTCCTCTTTGCCCCCTCTCCAAAAAAGGTGAGATTAGAACCTCAGAAAATTTATTGTAGTTTTATGCAGTCTACTTCCTCTGTGATTGCACTTGTTCTCAGGTCCAAATCTATGCTAGATTTGCTTCCCTTATACGTTGACCTCCATCTGAGTAGCATGATCTTCTTGAAGTACTTCATAGTGTTGTTTTTCACGGTTACAAAACACATGGTGTTTATCATGCTGTTACTCATGGCGATGCACCTGACTATGTAAAAGGCAGTAAGATAATGCTTCTCTTTCACCAAAAGGGTGGGGAAGAAGTCCCGGACAATTGTGAAACCATAGAAAGGTGCCCAGCAGAGAACATAGGCAGTCAGAATGCACATTAGTACCATAACAGTTTTCCTTCTGCACTGAAGCCTCTTTCTGATTTGTTTCGTCTGAAATCCTGGGACAGTTTTAAACCAAAGCTCCTGAGAGATCCTGGCGTAACATAAGGTCATTGTAATCACAGGTGCTACAAATTCAATGCCAAAGATGAAGAGAAAGTATGATTTATAGTACATCTGCTGGTCAACTGGCCAAATTTGGCCACAGAAAAATTTCTTCTGGTTTTTAACTATAAACAACACAGTTTCAGTAGCAAAGTATGCAGATGGAATAGCTACAAGTATGGAGATGACCCAGACCAAGGCAATGAGGAAGGTTGCTGTTTGATAATTCATGCGTGGTTTCAATGGGTGAACAATGGCCAAATACCTAGAACAGAAAAATATATTCCAAATGAAGTCTGAAAACACTGGTCAGAACACACTTCAAAATACAACATACAACCAAAGAGAATTGGGCAGGAGGAAATTGCTGTCATTCCTGAGGGGAGAGCCTGAACATACTTGTCTGTAAGGACATAATCATCTGTAAGAACATATTGTGAAGTAGCAGCCTGGAGCTGAGTTACAATTTTGTATCACAACTTTTCATTTTAAACAGGAGTAAGAGTTTGAAAAATGCAGTATTACACATCTAGTCAGGTCCAGGGAAGAAAACACAAACATGTAGAATCAGGAAAATGTTTTCCCTAGGCAGAGAGCTACTTAAATAGCTCTTCTTAGAAAGTGGTGAAATATACATCACGGTGTTTTTCTTATTTCTGTGGTTATTCTGTGGGGTGCAAAGACCTGAAGGTGATGCTAATGTATGGTTACAGGTGAACATGATTTTAAGCCACCAACAGAATATGTACCTATTTTCTGCCCATGCAAACTCTTTTTGTGTGTATTCTGGAGGTGACTATTGCTTATTCATCTTAAATATGCAGTATTAAGTAATATGGCAAAGCAGAAAACTTGAGTTAAGTATTTGCACTGCTGTAAAGCTGCAAGGTTGCAGTATTCCTGCTAGGAGGAGATTTTTATCAGAGATCCCAGTACAACTGTATTTAACCCAAAGTATTGTTTCAAAAAGTGGAATTTCTCATTCCTTTAGAGTCTATTACATCTGTATACATTCAATATATAGAATAACATCCATAAGATATATTTATTCTGAAGTAAAATGGAAAGTCAGCAGCGCTTTTCATCAGCCAGTTATTGGAAGCAGATAAATTGTTCATGGCTCTTAATAGTGCAGGGTAAATGTCAGGGGACAGCAAAATGCATCAGCCTCATTGTGGAGCAGAAGGTTAATGTTTTAGATCAGGTCCTGGGGAAATAAGTTGTGGCATAATGTATGTGTATGTATTCATAAATGTGCATATCTGCTCAGCAGAACATTTGGCTGGATGGGATCAATCTGTCCAATAGATTCTGGAGGAAGCTTTTGTGGTGGATTTCCTGATTGTCGTTGCTTCCCACGGCTGTTACCATGCAGTGGTTCTGCAGTTCACAAACTGAATTCAGATGAAACTATCCTGGAAGTTGTTCTCCTAAAGTGTACATAAAACACACCAAATGCCCATGGGTGTTTGGTCCAGGGGACCCAGCTAAATATTTGCAGTGCGGATATTAGACACTTACCACGCACTCTTCCTCTTCAAATGTTGCATTTTTTCTAGTGTAGGTGTGGCCTTAAAAATGTGAAATTTCTATTTTTTCATGTGAATAGACATGGACGAAGAAGAAAGAGAGCTCTCCCTAAAGAAAGTCCGCAGTGGAACAGGCTTACTCACTTTACACAGCTGATTCCTTTTAAACGATCTAAACATGGGAAGACTTTTGTTAGGAGCCTGTTCCTTTTAGAGACAGACGTCAACAATCCAGATGACATAACATGGAATAGGTGATTGTTAAACAATGGGGTTTCTGTCTGTTTACCAAACCAATAGCTTGCAAAAAAAAAAAAAAAAAAAGAAAAAAGAAAAGCCATGAAAGCAAAACATGCTGTTCTTACAACAAGCTTCAGTGATTAATCTTGTTAATCAGGCTTGTTTTTAAAGATGTGTGGGAAGATATGCTATAAATCTGATTTCTTAGCAGACATAAGGGTGCCATGACCCGTTACTTCATCAGCCTGGGATGCGCTGGCAGAGCTTTCCAAGAAAACCTTGTAGAAGCTGAAAAACTGATAGAAAATGGTAATGCATACATGATAGTGTTTAGAAGCTTTACCCTGAGTCCTCAGCTGCTGTTGAAAGCCTATTCTGTTAGATACCTGTTAAAGATTTGTTTTGTAGGAGCTGATTGTCCCCTTGCCCACACCAAGGAAAACACCTCTGAACTTCTCCAGAGTCTCTTCACAGACTTCCATTCACATCAGGAACAGCTGAATGAGCCATACACAAGCTGTATCTGTACAGCCCTCAGCAGGGCTAACTACTCCTGAGCTGACCTGCATCAGGGACTGAAAACTGCAACACTACACTACACTAAAGTTTGAAATGGCACATGAGAGAAACTGGGGGAAAGAAGAGGAAGGAATAGTGGGAATCACGTATGTATGTGCATATGGTCTACAGAGATGTGTATTGTGTTTGAACATGAAAGAGATCTTGTGATGATGGACTTTATAGAAAGAGTTTACTGAGACAGCCTCTGGCTTTCTGTGAGTCAGTCATGTCAGACTTATGTCAGCGCCAGACTGATGCTCAGTGTCTTGGTCTGTCAGAGTCTGTGGTGCATGAGGCTGAGAGAAGAGTCTTGAGAAAGGATACAATTAAATTAAATTGTTAAAATTCCTGAAGTAAAAGGCAGGCAGTCTCTCACGACTGCAGCACAATTAGAAAAAAATTACTCACTGAAAGAGTGGTCAGGCATCAAAACATTCTACCCACAGAATAGTTCACAAAAAATGTGGATGTGACACTTGAGGACATGGTTTAGAACTTTGGAAGCTGTGGCTACATTTTTGTGCAGTCATAGCATCCCACTTACCTGTCAACAGCTATAGCCAGGAGAGCATTGGTCGAAACATAGAGGGAGACAGTTCGTAGGTAGTTGACTGAGGCGCAGAGGACATGGCCGTGCTCCCAGGACAGCTGCTGCACCACGTAGTAGTCCATCTCAAAGGGGCAGCACACAATAGCCACAATGAAGTCTGAGATGGCCAGGTTGGCAATCAGCAGGTTGGTGAGATTTCGCAGCTTCTTGTAGCGGGCGAGAGCAGCAATGAAGATGAAGTTGCCAATGCCACAAACCAGCATGATGCCAACCAGAGCAACCCCAATCACAATCTTGGCTGTGAAGAAGGTGCGGGTTTTGGTCATGTCATCTTCACTGTCCAGTGGCAGGTCATAATCACTGTAAGTGAAATTGAAAGGGAAAGAGAAGTTTCTCAAAGAGGTGAAATCCCCATTATGGATGTTGTAGATTGAAGCAAAATTGAGGTGGGCGGTAGCATTTAGGTTGTGTTCAGTTTCCTCCATGGCCATGTCTATCTTCTTTCGGCATGTGCAGCTTGGCTGGCCCTCAGTGTTGTGTTAGCCCAGTGTGGCAGGGCACACGAGTGGCAGGTGAGAGACCTCACCCAAAGCTTCCTTTTGAGCAGTGAGTAACCTTGTCTTTGTCCCCAGAAGATTATAGGACAGCCTCACTTATCTCCTTCTGTGGGAACAAAAAGAGGAAAATGTTTCCTGAAAGGAAATGACAGCAAAAGTACTCATCTTGAAGGAAAGCAATAGCCACCTCATTGTCCCACAGATCTGTTGCTGCATGTGCACAGAAGGAAGAAATACTCTGTGAAGGGATGCTTCTGTTCTCACAAAATAAATGCTACTAGTTGCTTCATGCACTGTTTGTTACAGCAATTAACAGTTTTATTTACCAACAATGAAATTTTCACCAGGCAGTGAAATGACAGTCTAGGAGGAATGTAAAATCGAGTTTAAAACTCTACCAGCCCGCAAGCCCATGGTGCTGTCATCATTATGCAAGGTAAAAGACACTAAAGTGACAACTCAGAGTGCTGAAAAGCATTTGATGTGCCTTTTGGACAAAGTTTATGCTTTATTCTGGTTGCACAGGGATGTGGTAGAGGACAATGAAAAGAGAACTGATGTTCTTGCTTCTAAATAAGTTCTTAAGTAGAGTAAGAGTTGAAGTAAGAGTTGCAAAGGCCCAAGAAAATACTAAATCCAGCACTTCCCTTTTGGCAACCATTAATTGAGTACAGGACAAAATTTTTCTGCCAGCATAATCCATTATCACTTCCGTCAAACAGGTTTGACAGAACTCTGCCAATTTGCAAAGACAATAATTTTGTCCCATGAACTTGTAGAGCTTAGATGTGAAGGTAAATCTGCCATTCACAGGGAAAGTGTTTCCACAGAGAGTGAAAGGTGAAAGATAAAATTTTCTGTAAGCAAGACAGAGCGCCTTGCATTTTTGATGGTGGGGAGGAACAAGCTCCCCTCTTTGTACTGCCAGTTTTACCAAATATATAAAAAAAAAAAAAATCCCACACAGAGGGGAAAAAAACCATTTCATCTACTCCTTATTTTTGCTTCTCTTCATTAAAATGCTGAGAGGGCATCTTCTTGTATCTTCCCATGGTCCATCTAGGAATCTTCACACCAGACTGCTAGCCGTCAGGACAGACTCACCTCATCCGAGCAGAGGATCGGGACATTACTGCTTTTTCTGCCCTGAAGCAGTAAGTCCTCGCGGTGTCAAATGCTACTGAACAATAGCAGTCACAGGCTACAAAGGCTAATCTGCATAGTGGAGCTGCTGCTCCCTTCTTTCCCTGGAACCACCCTCAGACCCTGATATACTGACACTTAACAAATATCTGTCAGAAACTGTTTTACAGCTTTGGTCACCACATTGTTTTTTAAACTGAGCATTGCAGAACAGAATAACAAAAAGCCAAAGCCTGAAATAAAACAGTTCTGACAAAGGACTGCTTCAGGAGATACCTCCACAGCTGCCTGGAAAGGTAAACATTCATTTAAGAGAAGTGCTGAATAAACTCTTGGATGCAAAATCTGTTGGCCAAAGCAAGGAGCAGTATCTGTGTCAGATTCCACTGCTAAATACCAAAAGATCTGTAAAATAAATACAGACAACACAACCATCTACAAACTGACATAACATTATCAGCAAAGGGTACCTGCAGTTGTGCTCATCATCTTGGAGGTCTCAGGCACCCTGAGAGAGAGCCAGGTTTCTTCTCTGGTGAAAGAGCTGCCAGGTTTCTCCTCTGCACGTGCTGCTGTTACTGGAGGAGAGAAAGGATCACTGGAAGTAGTGCAAGGACTCCACTGAGTCCTGCTTTCTCTCCCATTAGGTTAGCCCTGTGCTCAGGAGAGGATGGCTCCTCTGCCTCTGTGCCTGCATCCAAAGCCTTTGCTCAGTGGGAGGCACCTTGAAGCTGTCCGTGCATTTCTGATTTTAAAGGGGCAGCATTATCTGAATACAATAGACCACAGCCGTTTTGGGGTTCCTCTGCCTTAAACCCCCTGAATGCAGGAATGGAATTGGCAGTGTCTTTGTTAGCAAGCCTGAGCATGGGACATATAAACCCCGGTCTGCCCTTGCTCTTTGGGTTTTGCCTGTGCTAGGCAGCAGCAGCCTGCACATGATGTGCCACAGAAACAAAATACAAACCTCCCCCTGGAAAGGAGGGGGAGGAAGGAGGGTGATGTGCTTTGCTGGGAGCCTTTCTCTGTGTGTCTCTCTCTGGCTATTGCCTTTTGGAGTGCAGCTGCAGTAGTTCCAGCAGGAGAGACACACAGTGAATAGCTGTAAATCAGAGGACCCCTGACAGCTTTCCTTGCCCTCTCAGGGAATTACTCAGAGCAGAAAAGTGGCAGTGAATCCTTAGAGACTTGGTGTCCTTTGCTAACGCTGTCTCCTCACTGCTCTAAAGCACTCACACTTGAGGGAGCAGTTCTTTTGCTTTCCAGTTCTCCAGAAGGAAAGGAAATGTGTGGCACATCACCTGTCTTCTTCACTTCCAAACTTGTTCACTTAGCTGACATTTTCCAAGGTGCATAGACACCTTGGGGACACATTACACAGTCCCTAGTAGATGAGACCATCAGAGGCTGAAGGTCATGAAGGGTGTAGGAGGTTTGCAGAAAACTTATACTGTGTGTCCCGATGCACATTCACAAGGCTCTTGTGAACTAGTGGACACTTAGCTCTGGAAAAAGAAGGTAAGGAAAGAAACCTGTGAATATAAAACATGTCTGGGGTAAAAGAGCCACTATTGTGGCATTCCTTTCAGAAAACTTGAAGAAGATTGGAAAGTCCCCAATGCCCGCAGATAGCAGAGAGCATTAAGAATTTCACAACAAATATTTAGCTTGGTTTTGTTTTGAACAGCCAGTTTAATACTTGAAAATACACTAAAGGATTTTTAATGTCCTTTAATTTTTAATTTTTAGTGTAACCAGATGAACAATGAGGAAATCAGATCCAGTCCACCTGTTAAATTCTGTCACAAAAAATGTAAAGATAGTAAGTATGGAGAAAGAGGCAAAGGAAACTGTGTACATCAGAGCCACATTAAAATGATCCCTAAAATGGGCCACATAAACCTTAAATGCCCCTGAAGAAAAGCTGATATGCTAAAGGGAGCTTTGCATTCAGAATGTTTGTGATCTCTTTAAGACTCTGTTCAGCTGTTTCACATGAAGTTATCTAATGAGCTAATCAAGCAATATGATATCCAGATATTTATATTCCTTTAGGCCAAAACCTCATCTGCTGCAGAACTGTCTCTCTCAATTGACTCAAAGCAAGTTGGCATCAGAACCTTGATAACTCCAGATGTGCACTGCGTGCTCAGTGAGAGCTTCTGTACAGCACTAGTTCATCTCCTGTGCTCCAAGGAATTGTGCTATATGTGTCAAGTTGTTTCTCAGAGAACAGCAGTAGCATTGTGGACCAATGTGATTTACATGTGCTGTGCAAGGCAGTGCTTTGTAGCTGTTGACTGGGAGTCACTGAATAGAGAACCAAACCAGTGGTGCTGGGAACTGTCCTTGGGCAGAGTGGAAGTTCAGGGGTGGGTCTAGCCCCTCAATGACTGTCCCCGCACCCTGCCCCACTGCAACAAGGTCTAGTGTGGTAGTCCAAGGGGTCTAAAGCCATGGGGTAAATGCAGCAAGTGTATGCATATGATTCGGGTGTACGATTTCTGCAGAGGACAAGGTTTCTCCTTAATAACATTAATTGATGATTCCCCAATGGTGTCACAAAATCAACACAGCATCACAAGGCATTTCCTGGGACCAGTATTACCAGTGTGATACGTTCAGGCTGAGAAAGAAAAGTTGCTACTGAAAACTATAATGGAAAATACTGTGTTGGTTTTGTATGGTCTAGTTTTTGGTAGCAGGGGGGGGAGCACAGAGGTAGCTTCTGTGAGAAGCTGCTGGAAGCTTCCACCATGTCCAGAAGAGCCAATCCCTGATGGCTCTGAAGAGGGACATGCTGCTGTCCAAGGCTGGGCCAAATAGAGATGATTGTAACGGTTCTGTGATAACAGATTTAAGAAAATCAAAGCAACGGGGGACATAGGGGTTTTTTTTTCCCTAGCCAGAGAAGAGGAGGAGCTTCCTCTGAAAATATGTGAAGGAAACAACATGGAGACACCAAGGTCAGTGGAGAAGGAGGGGGAGGAGGTGCTGCTCCAGGTGCCAGAGCCAAGATTCCTCTGCAGGCTGTGGTGAGACCATGGTGAAACATAGTGAAGGCCATGGTGAGGCAGCTGTGCCTCTGCAGCCCACAGGGATCCCTGGGGAATGCAGATATCCACCCACCAGCCCATGGGGATCCATGGGGATCTGCAGGGGATGCTGAGATCCACCCACAGCCTGTGGGGATCCATGGGTGATGCAAAAATCCACCCACAACCCATGGGGGAGGTGTCCATGCCAGACGAGGTGGGTGATTGGAGGAGGCTGTGATCCAGTGGGAGACCCAGTGGAGGGAGAGGGCCCTGCTCCCTGTTTGGAGCAGCCTGTCCTTGGAGTACTGCACCCTGTGAGAGGAGAACCATGTTGCAGGAGTTTTGGGAGGACTCGTACTTGTGACATTGGGTCCATATCAGAGAGGTTTGTGGAGATGTGTCTCCTGTGGGAGGGACCACACAGTCTCACAGGGAAAGGACTCCTCTCCTGGAGCAGTGGAAGAAAATCTTGGGTGACAAACTGGCCAAACTGACAAAGTGCCCTTTCTCCCTGCATTGTCAGTTGGAAGGAGGGAGGGGTTGGGGAAAGAAAATACGGTTTTAAGGGCTTATTTTACTTCTCATTATCTTCCTCTGATTTTGTAAGTAATAAATTCACTTTGTACCTCTAGGCTGATCCTGTTTTGCCCTTGGAGTGTTTTCTCCCAGTCCTTATGTCAATTCATGAAGCCTTCATTAAACTTTTCTCTTTCCTCTGCCCAGCTGAGGCAGGGGAGGCTAAGTGAGTGATTTTCGTGGGTTTCTGGAATTTGGCCAGCATCAAATCACGACAAAGATTCACATTCCTGTTTATTTGTTTTGATCATTAGTATGCTCAGAGGTTGAATAGGGAGGTTATTTAGAGGCTGAATGATGCAAAAAAACAATTGCAGTGTAAAGTTTGGAGACTTTGAAATCATGAAGTACTAAACCCAGCATTTAGCCCTGGGAGCAACCTGAGGACTCAGGCCCTTCATTTTAAAACAGCAAACTCAGTTACTGTCTAATTTTTCCTAATTGCTAAATAAATTGGAGTCTGAGTGAAGTAAATAATCTTACCTAAGCTTTGCATAAAGCATAGAGGGGGGTTTTCCAAAGGTTACTAATTTAAATCAGGCAGTGAAGTGGGACAAAGCATCAGACTTGTGATTTTCTGGGAAAACAAGCAAACAGATGGTGCAGGCACACATGGATTACAACCATGTGTATTTTTGCTCAGTATTTCCACCATTTGGCCCAGGAGCTTTACTCAGTCTGAGAGTCTGCAACTGATGTTAATGAACCCTACATTTGCCTGGAGAATGTCAGGTATATAGATTTTTTTTTTTTAATATATGGAAAATGTGCCTTGTGGCACAAGAGGAAAGTGATTTTGGATACAGTTTGGCAAAAATACTTGGCACACCAAAGGAATCCTACCCCACTCAGCAAGTTCCAATGGTAACTTGCGATGTGGAAATGTCCCTAGAAAGGAGTGAGTAGAGAAGAATTTGACTTTATTACTGGATTATGTCACCATGTTCGTTTCCTTTTATCACTTCTGCTTCCTTACTGAGTGTATATCACTTTGTGGCTTGGGAAAAGGCATAAAGCATGTGAAGGAACCATAAAGCAGGCTGTCAACAACCACAATGACACACTACCAGGATGGTTGTCAGCACTGCAGGAACAGCAGAAGTGGCACTTTCATTCCAAAAGGTCTTCTCCTGTCAGAGCAGCAGAGGTTTCTGTGGACAAGGCCATTCAGGGTGGCTCTCACAGTCAAATGACACAAGATTTAGCTAGTCTGCTCAGGGTTCACTTCATGTGCAAGGTGACACAGGGGCAATCAGCAGCTCTTTTCCAAGGAGAAGCTTCTTTGTTTTCACTTCTCTGGGATTTTCCCCCCTACTTTATAATTCTCTGACAGTGTCTATTTCCTGCTTTCTTCATCTTTGTTGAGGCTTTTGTAATTGTGTAGGAAAATTGTGTTTATTTTGCTCATTTCAGTTTAGCATGGAATTTTGCGAGAAGCACCTCCTGCCCTCAACAACAGTGTATGAAATATGTAGAAATAGCTCTAAGAAGCTGATGTTCGACTGTTGCTTGTCATCCTCACTAGCGAAGCAAACGGTATTTGGGACAGGGTAGGAAACAAGGACCAGCCCAGCGACTGTGCTAGAGTCTTGATGCCACAGTATATGATATGAGTGACCACAAGAAAAATATTTCAGTCTTTAAACATTCAACGTTTTGTTTAATTATTAACTATTCCTTTGAGGGTTTTGAAAGTATTTTTTAGGCTTTGTGTGTTTATTTTTTTTTTTAATCTTCCTGCCTTAGAACAAATGTCTGTTAGCACAAACCCTTCTCTTGAGCAGACGGCCTCTGCAAGGCAAATGTTAAGAAATCTCAGGATTATTGTCTAATCTGTACTGCTGTTCCTGGGCTGTGTTACATATACACAAATGATGGGGTTTGGGATTCTTCCTCTTGCTTATTTCAGGGAATTTTCCCCCATATGTATTGCTAGGAGACAATAATAACCGGGAACTTAAGAGAGATAAAAGCAGTTGCCACCCTCAGAGGAAGAGGGCACTGGCTGCACTCCTCTTGTCTGAGGGTTTCTCTTGGAGGGGCAGAGATACCAAAGAATTTGGGTGGGGAAAAGGGGGCTGGGGCACGTGCTAGGGGGCATTCCTTCTTGGTCTCTCAGCATTCAGCAGGGAAGGAGGCTGCAGTCGCTGTAGGAAGAACTCACCACCACTGTGGGGTTCTGTCTTCTGCTGCCTTCTACCATGAGCAGAGCTCTGCTCATAAGAGCAGCCAATGCACTGGGACCTTATTGACACCGGACCTCACTAAACAAAGGACCTGTCACCATCTCCCTGGGCGCCTCAGGGGACATCCTGGGATCTCTGAACCCCTTCACCCTCCAAGGGAGTCTCTGCTGGCTCTGTTTGGGAGCCAGGCAGCCACTGCCCAGACCCCACTGTTTCTCTGACACTTCTCTGAGGTTTCTTTGCTGCACTGTAACCACTCTCACCTCCTGCCCTGCCAGGACCTTTCTGATACATCTCACCTACCACTCTGGGACTTTGCTCATCCCTGCCTTCTCAGATTGCTACTCCAAGGTTCCTGCTACAGCTCCTTTTGCTATCCCAAAGGGGCACCAGGATGAGCTCTGTCATGGTTTGACACTGGCACAAGGCCAAATGCCCCCATGAAAATACACTTTCCCTGGTGTCTGCTGTGAGATTTTTGACCGGGAATAAGAAAAAGCAGGCCCTTGCTTAAAAAATAAAGAAAAATTTATTAACTAAACTACAAAATCAATTACTAAACTACACACAAAAGAGAAAAAAACACAAGGAAAATGAAAACCTCACAAAAACACTCTCCTCCTCCTCCCCCCTAAATTCCCAATACAATACATCTTCTAAAATCACTAATTCTTGATCTGGCACCACCCTTCGAACACTCAGTCCACCAAGAGGAGAAGGAGTCTTTCTTGGTGCCATAGGCTTCCCCTGGAAACACCGTTGAAACCCTTTGTGTCTCCACGTCACTCTGGACACCGCCCGGTGATCATCTGCCATCGTGACATCCTCCTTCCATATGCAGCTCTCTCACCACAGCATATGGATCGAAACTGCTTCCAGGGTTTTCCTTTTAAGGATGCTTTGTCCAATTCCAGAACAGCACAGCCTCTCACCTTTGGGACACCAGTCCCTCCCATATTTATATACCCCCTGGGGCTGAGGGGTACCCACACTGAAACTTGGCTCTGGGATGTTGCTTCCCCCGAAATGCAGTCTCTGTATCACAGGAAGAAAAACTGGTTCTGTCCAAGGCTACACACAAAAAGTCCAGCCAAAAGGCCACTCCATCATTCCCCCTTCACTCAAGAGTCTTCTCCACTTGCTTTGTGGCCCAGTCCCTTCTTATCTCACCCCTTATCTCTCTCCTCATTTGGCTTCAGGAGGATCAGCATTTATAAGGTTTCTATCATGCAAGAAAAGGGTTAAAAATTTCAGTCTCTGCCTGTCTGGAGCTCTGGAACTCCCACGGCTGCCCTGCCGGGCCCTTTCACCCACACTCCCCCTTTCTCCTTCTCAGCGGCCGCTATCAAAATCTCGATGCCGCCGGCTCTGCCTCTCTCTCTCTGCCGGGGGAACGGGGCGGGGGGGGCTGTCCTATGTCTCTTGGTGCTCCTCCACCCTTCCATGCTCAAGGGCCTCTTCATTATCACCTTGGTCCAGACCCAGGCCTACCGCATGGGCTGCCCCGCCCCCGCCCAGCAGCAGCGCCGGACGGGGAAGTGGATCCGATCTCTCTCCCTCCCAAGTCCCAAGAGGCCGGCAGGCGAGCAGCTCCGGCCTTTTAACCAGTGTGCTCTCAGAGGCAGAACCAAAAATTTCAGCGGTCAAACTCAGTGCCAATGTTAAAATCTGAGCAGTCATTGGCCTCTGACCCCACAGCATCCCAGAAATCCTGTTTCCGGATCCAACCATCACAGGCTCCCCCTGTGAGTTCATAAAGGAAGCCTTTTCTCCATCCATTCCTACTGGCTGCGGCCATTGCCATCACTGCGCGCAGAGACACGACCGAAACTCGTGTCACAGCGCCCCCTGCAGGCGCAGGGGAATCATCGCACCCATCCTGCCTGGCTGGGAGCCACCAGCGCCCCTGCTGGCTGTGACTGGAACTGCGCCGAAGGGGAAAGTGCCTGCGGCCCAGAGAAGGCCGGGACAGGGTTTGTGGTTCTGCTGTCACAGCCACTGTCGTTGTTTGTGTGCCTTGTTATACATACTGGTAGAGAACTTGTTTTCATTTTCTCATATCTTTGCCTGAAAGCCCCTTAATTTCAGAATTATAATAATTTGGAGGGAAGGGGGCCATATCTTCAATTCCAAGGGAGGCTCCTATCTTCCTTAGCCAACACCTGTCTTTCAAACTAAGACAACAAATAATCTGTGGAAAATGCTGTCCTGGCCTAATGGCAAGTAAGTTTTTTAATGTATAGCTTATATCTTCTGTATGAAACTATTAAATGTTTCTTAGCTGCTCCAGATAGAATTCTGGTGGTCCTATTTTAAATTCCTTATTTTACTATTTCTGATCCATATCTTAAGTCTGCATTTGGCCTCTTCTTCAAGGTTTATGCAGGTTTACAAAGACCTCATATTCAAAAGCCTTTGAATTTAAAAATATCCAAAAGGAACTTAATATGTCCTATATCTCATTTGGGCTTGCCACTCCTTTGGATTTTCAGTCTTTGTTGACTTTGGATTTTACTCAGAGACACATTTGGTTCCTCTTCTCTTTTAGTGGGTGCTTGGAGCTGTGGAATGTTTTTGGAAATGAACCAGCTTTTTAATTGAAGTGTCTCAGTAGGAGATAGATCCTTCCAAAAGCCTGCCAATTTCTTTGGTGGCCTAAGTAGGAAAAATTGGATGCTGCATTAGTTAAAAAAAATAAGTGTTATTCATTCCAGCCTTAGTCTCAAATTTAAGCTCAATTATCAGCACTTTGCCATTGCTGTTCTCTGTTAACAAAGTGATTATCATCACTGCAGCATCTTTATTCCACTCTTTGTATTCAGTGATCATTACTTTCTGTGCATTTGCTGTAGAGAGAATCCTGCTCCTTCACTTCTCCTCTTTGGAATATTGTAGTGGATTTGCCATTGCTATTTGTCATTGACAATTTGGTATTTCACCATGGCAGGCAGAATGGTTCCAAAATTTTCTTGAATTCTAATTCAACAGAATAATGCTTCATGGTGGTTTCATTTGAAGCTACCCAGAGCATGAAAACACAATCTTGGTGTCAGGATGAGTAATGAAAAGATGGTGTGACCTAATTTCTAACCATTTCTTGTGGTACTTCTGATGTGGTATCAAAAGTGCAGGGCTTCATCAGCTTCCTTCTCCTCATATTTTTGAAGTCTGAGAGTAGCATTGTAGGAGGGACAGGAGATGAAAGGCATGCCCATGCTCCCCAGACTAGGTGGAGATTAAACAAATCCATGCCAGAAGATGTCCATCCATGTTTTGTGTGGAGTCTGTGTTTGCCCAGGCACTGTAGGGCCAACAGCTGACCATGTCGCTGGCAGAGTAGTAGAACAGGCTCTTGTTCAGGGCTCTGTGGAATATGAGTTATTTATGGTCAACAGGAGACAGATACTGGTTTGTCTGAGAGTACAGATCAGGGGCATGGATGTTAGAGCCAAGAGCTCAGCACCTCCCTTTTGGTGTGATACACAGACTGATGTAATACTTTGGGGCAGGAATGACAAAGCCCCCACATTGCAAAAGGAACCACTTTACCATTTGGTAGTGGTGAGGAAGAAAACCCTCCCTTCTCTCTGCTAGTGGTCACAGTTGTCAGGCAATTATACTCCCATGTTTCTTGTCTTTAAAAGCACAGCCACACATTCTTGTGTAAAAAATCCTTTTTGTTCAGTAGTAGGATTGATTGGTAGGATTTGAGAAAATCCTGTCAAAGCTCAAAACACTAAAGTGGGGAAACCTTCCTATGGATGTCCATCAGGATGATGTGCTTGGAGACCTGTTGAATAAGGTACAGCTCAGGGGTCCCACCTGAGTCAGGTAAGATTATCCATGCTCTCCTTTTTGTCATATTAGCTGTAATAAAAGGCTTTTTAGGTGATGATGTACAAAGTTTGAATGCCTTGCTTACTGGAATCACAATGAATTAGCACCTCCTTGTTCAAAACAGTGGTGGTATTTTCCCCAGAATGTTTAGAAATGCTGTGGACAAATTAGAGGCAATAGGAGAATGTGGCATGGCTAGAGCTGTGTGGGAATGGGTATCCCTCAATTCCTGAATTGAAAGCTCCTGAGGAATAAAATGCATGGTAAGTCCCAAGCCTTTTCTAAGGGACCTATTTATAAATTGTTTCTATCTGGTAGAGACCAAAATTGGCAGGGAATTGCCCTATTGAAATCAGACCCCATTAACTGTGATCTTAAAAAAAACCCAGGGGCTATGGCACAGTGCCACAAAACTAGCTCAGGAGGAATGAGCTGTTCAGCCCAAAGTCACATCTCTCAGCATTGGGGATGTCATTGTTTAACTCCAGCTGGCAATAAAGCCCCATGCAGACACTCAGTGCCTGCCCCCTCCCAGATAGATGGGGAGAAGAATCAGAAAGAAAATTTAAAAAACCTTGTGGGTTTTTTTTAAGAACAATTTAATAATGGAAGCAAACTTAAACATAACAACAACAAGAAAACTAGATAACTAAATACCAAAAAATACAGCTACTCACCACTTGCTGACCAAAGTCCATCCAGTCATTGAGCAGTGGTCAGCCCCTCTCATCCAACTGCCCTCAGTTTATGTACTGGACATGAAGCTCTGTGGTATGGAATATCCCTTTGGCCAGTTCTGGTCAGCTGTCCTGGCCATGCTCCTTCACTTGTGCTGCTTCTCACTGGCTGAGCAGGAGACACTGAGAAGTCCTTGACTTAGTGCAAGCAATGCTCAGCAACAACCAAAACAGTGTGTTATCAACATTATTCTCGTCCCAATCCAAAACAGAGCTGTGTACCAGGTGCTAAGATGAAATGAGCTCTATCCCAGCGAAAACCAGGATAATGGATGAATCAGCTAGAATACAATCTCCAGAAATTTTAGGAAGAAATTTAGCTGTTCAGAGGTTATTTCAACCTCCCCTCCCCTACCCTCCCCTCCCTTGGAAAAAGTCATCCCATGGCACATAATGCCCAAAGGCCAGGATGGTGGATCTTAAGCTGTTTGTGAACTAGAGCATAACTGAACTGCTGTGAGAGACCCTTTGGGGGTGTTTCTGTCCACATGACTGCAGAAGGAGGCAACGGAGATTACCCCTTCCAGACTGGGAGTTAGCTCCCAGGCCATGGGATGCAGTAGGATGGCCTGCTCTTTCCCACTATTCTGAACAGACTTGTATTTAAATGAGCTTGGAATTTTAAGATCAAAATTTTCCCAGAAGAAATACTTAAACAGAGCCCAACTGGCTTTTTAAAATGAAATTCTTTATTAACTGATTTGTTGTCATTAGTCATCAGGAAATGCACTTGTACAGACACTAGATTAAAAAAATTACAGTTTCTCAGTACCCTAATTTAGTGTACCCTAATTTAGGTAATTTTGCTGTAGGGAGTTCACTTGGAAGAGAAAAGGATGACTGACTCACATATTTGCTATATGAGTATATTTGATATATGAGGATATTTGAGTACTATTCAGAAGATTTTTTTCTCACTTCTCATGCAAATGCAATCTGAAATCATGTAAGATTCTTTTCTATCTAATAGCTGATCCATTACTTTACTCCACTGGAGATTTTTACCATTTTACTATTTTGTTTTGCAGCTTGTGGAGCCAGCTGCATTTCCACAATCTGTAGCCCCTGTTGAACCTGAGACAGCCTTTAAAGAAAGATAATGATGAAAAGTCCCCCACTTCCTAGTACTCACGGACATTATGCAATGCTCTTTCTGCCAGGGCAAATGGATTTTTTTGAGCTTTCTGCATTGGTTCCTTGGGCAAAGGAACATTTTTTGCTTGTGTTTTTTTCTGTTTGGCTGATTAAGAGGTTATTTGCTAAAGCCCACAGAAAACTAGCACATGTGTAAATTTATTTTACCCCACTTAGTGAGAAAGATACCAACATGATGGTGCGAAAGGCTACCTTTCGGATACAAGGAACCTGCTCGAGTCCCCTGCTAAGAAAGGGCATTTCCAAAACATGCTCTGAAACTCGAAGAACCAGTGCTGCCCAGAAGACTGTCTGTTGTCTTCAGGGTGTGCATTTTTTTACAGTAAGACACAGAATCCTCCAGCCACTGTACGCTAGACTAAAGAGATTTAAGTCAGGAAATTTAACACCAGGCAGATGGAAGTGTGCCAAGTTTGCTCTCTGGAATGGAAGCAACTCCTCAGCTGTATTTGTATCAGCCATAGGAAAGTCTGCAGGTACGGCTGGCAAGGCAGCAGGAGATGACAAGAAAATATCGAGAACCCTCAGCTCTACCGACAACAGGTCTTAAACCAGAGCCACTTATTCTTTAGGTCTGTTCAGAACAAAGCCACCCTAAGATCATGTTGACCTGCTGGTTTTAAAAGAACATCTCCTGGTGCTGGTGGGGTGGTCTAAGGCTTTAGCCTTGATGCTGACAGGCAAGAGTATGAAACAAATCCTGCAACTAAAATGGTGGGCAGTAGAAATTGCCAGTCATTAAAATGGATGTTTTCTGCTTTGTAAAGTTGAACTATTGGAAAAGATTAAAAATTAATCACATTGATTAGATGGCCTGGGATCACTCAGAGATTATAAACCTCTCTAGAACTCACAGTGGCAGACAAAAGAGTCACTGTTAAGATGGGTGGGATAGAGGGAGGTGGAAAGGGGCTCTTCTGTTTGAAGCACTCATGATGTCTATTGTGGTTAAATTTATATTATGGAGTGATGTATTTAAAACCACATTGAAGCTCTCACTGTCTGCCAATGACAGCTTCACACAGTGCCTATCCACAGGAAGAGACAAGATCTGTCTTCAAAAAAAATTTATGTGTTTTAGAATTTAAAGATTCATTTCTCCTCTTTTCCAGTAAATATCAAGCAATGGATTTCAGGAGTGACTCAGATGTTTTATATATGACCAAATATATAAAGGGTAAAAAAACTCCAAACCTTTGAATTTTCTGTAAGTTTTTGCAAGATGTCAATACTGGATCAAAGATTTAAATCTATTTCCTAAAAGTCAAATTTTATTTTTTATGTCATAAAACCACTTAATTCCTGATAGATTATTTCAGGAACTGTACATAAATGACAGAAAAATTCTAAACTTCCACTATATATTAAATACAAACTTCCAGACCTGCTTTAGATTCTCTCTCTCCTTCTCTGGGATGGACCTGAGTTTTTGTCTAGCAAACCACCCTTGCTAAAACATTTGCTTTGAGAAGTGTGCTTTGGAAAGGTAGATTTTATTTGGATTCCATTGTCAGGAGGCTCAAGAAAATGTCAAGTACTTAGTTTCTAGGCAGCTTCTTATGGTCTCTGGTCTGATGTCTACGATGATAAGCAAATGTGAAATCATATGCATGTGCTGGATTTAGGAATGGTATTAAAATAGGTAGATACGTAGGTAACAAAAGTCTTTGATGGAAGAATTGTGGTGCTTGAAAATTGATAGTTAGTCTCAATATAGATATAAAAACCCCATTATTAAATCTTAAAGAACCTCAGTAATACAAAATTACTTGATGTTTTTGTAATCTGGCATGTAATTTTGCTGTGAGACAAAAGTTTCTTCCAAATCAATTCCAAAGTCTGCAAAACAAGAAAGGGGAAGTTTAGAAAAATCTGCTACTCTGTCTTGATGATGTTACTCTTGTGTCTTGACCAGTATTTGGTCAAGGGCATGGAAAAGAGGCTCAGATGGCCATGCTACTAGTTCTGCTGTTAGTATTAGAATATAAAGGTTGCAGAAATTGTATTTTCAACAGTCTCTGAGTTCTCATATGTAAAGTTTGGGACTAAAATTAAAAAGAAGTCTTTTCTGTTGACTTAGCTATTTACTTAGAGGGTAATTGTGGTTAACTTACACACTTCACTGCTTTCTCACTTTGAAATGCAAGGATCATTCCAGTGGTGGTAATATTTAAGACTGACAGGTTTACAGGTTCAGGGTTTAGAGAACAACTGAGCCTGACCAGTTTGCATTGGGAAGGCAGCAACAATAACGTGGAACCTTAGGTAACTGCATTACAAGTCAGTGGTTGGTGGAGGAAAATAAGGGAGGTCTGAGCAACCCTTGGTCTGGTGTGAGTGCAGATGGTTACTGGTTGACTTCCATTACCCACAGGACACAAGAAATGAGCTGGAGAGCAGTGACTTAAGTGAAACAAAGTCAAATTTTGCAATGACTAGGAGAGACCAACATTCAAATGAAGTTTTTTGATTGGAATATCACAGTTTTGAATCTGGAATATCATAGAGGGAGGTATAAATTATTGGATGATATCCTGAATCAGACCAACACTGATCAACACAGGAATCTGTCAGTAAACTCTTAGCTTGGCAATTCCTGGATCGTACCCGAAGCAAGCATTGAAATTGATTTAACATTTATTTTCCAATAAACAGAAGTTTGGCACCATAGCAGGTGGTGAAGGGTCTGGAGGGCAAGCTACGTGAGTAGCAGCTGAGGCCACTTGATCTCTTCAGCCTGGAGGAGACTGAGGAGAGTGACAGGGCCCCAGAGAATGGCCTGAAGTTGTGTTAGGAGGAGTTGTGTTATAGGATATCAGGAGTAGCTGTTTCACTCAGAGGGTGGTTGGACACTGCAACAGGTTCCCCAGGGAAGTGGTCACAGCACCAAGACTGACAGAGTTGAAGGAGCTTTTGGACAGCACTCTCAAGCACAGGGTGGGATTGTTGGGACTGACGTACAGAGCCAGGATCTGGGACTTTGAAAATCCCTGTGGATCCTTTCCAACTCAGGAAATTGATTGTATTATTCTAAATGTTTCAGGTATTTTTCCCTCTAAAATTATTTTCCCTGGGATAATATAAAACAGTATTCTGTCCTTGAGATTGAGTTCAGTTCCCACAAGATGCAGAAGTAACTGCTTTTTCTTTTGAAAGACTGTGGAAGGAAATTTGCATAAGCTGTTTTCTTTAAGTTCTTCATGGCCCTTCAAAGCTTCAAATGACATTTTTCTATTGAAATAGCTCTTGAAAGAAATTTCTTAAGGAAACTATGAGTGACTTCTGCAATGAGCCTAAATGAATTGTGAAGCAATGACAGGATACTTTTAGAGGAAACATTGTTCGACCCCTGGCAGCATGACAAGTTGACGAGATTCTCTGATGTAAATGCCAATGATTTGACAGTGTAATTCTAGAACAATTATTGGAGAAGACAGCAACGACATGAATTAAAAGTCAGGGCTGAAAATGTGGCACAAGGACACACCGATCTAGAAGAATATGGTTCAACTGTATTGTCCACACATAATATAATCTTCCCCCCCACACCCCCCAAACCCCTGATTATTCTTTTTAAAAGCTTCACATGAAGCTTTTAAAAATACCATAGAAATTAAATTACTCATCTGCAAAAGAGCTGTAGGAATTTGGCTGACAGGAGAGCTACAGCTGTCTCCAGGAGAAAACTGAGCAAACAGGAGCTAGTGACTGGGGGCAAATTCTGTTCTGAATTTTACACTTGTCTGAGTTGGAGAGACAATTTAAATGAGGACACTGGAATGAGTGTCATCTCCTCTACAGGGTTCTAATAATCCCTTTCCACCAATAGGAAAGGAATACCAACAAATGAAAGTGAAAAAAACCCCAACGCTTTATTTAGAAACAAAATGCTCACAAGCCAAGGGGAAAGAAAAAAAAAAGGCAAATAACTGTTAGATATTAAGCTGTCAGACCTTACCCCATGTGTGAACACTTGGGACAAAAGACCTAAAAGGCCAGAGAAATACCCACTCACAACACATGGTACAAGATAGGGCCTTTCTCTCAAGGAAAGGAAAAAACCAATGAGGGGCTATGACAAAGCAGATGTAAGCCCAGTGTTGATCTCCTCTCCATGGCAGGGCTCCACAGAAACAGCTGGGCTGAAGGCTCAGTGTGTTTTCTTGGCCCAGCTCACAAGGCTTTAGACCAGAGAGGTGCTGCTTTGCTCCTGCCTGCAGAGTCCCAAGTCTCCTACACAGCAGCTGCTCTGTTCACCTCAGGGCAGTTTAAGGCTCACCACTGCAGCCTCTCTGCACCAAGGCAAGGAAGCTTGGGCCAGGAAAACACTTTTCAGTCAAGCAAAACACATGTTGACCAGAGACATGAAATACCTGGGGCAGTGATGCTTCAAAATGCACTCCCTGGCCCCATACACACTTGTCCCTGGCCTTAAAGATACAATAACCATTTTTTGGGCACGAAGCAGATGGTCATGGAATGCACTATCCAAGAATACACGGAATCATGGAATACACTCACTCCAAGACAACACTTCATATTAATTTACTCACTGTAAGAAAAATGCCTTTCCAAAATGTGTTGCTGTGCTTTCACATTTCAGACTGCGAGAAATGATACTCCCTTTCAAAAAATTTAAAAGGTTTATTAAAACCCCATCAAAAATACAATAGAAGACTGAATAGAGAAAATATTATGGCTCTAGGAACAAAGGATTTTTCCCACCATGTGCTCATCCCCACAATGGATATTCCACCTTTTAACTCTTTGGCCCCTCCTAAAGTTCTGTCCATTGACTTCTTCTTCGCTGTCCAGTGGTGGCGATCACTTCCTGACATCTTGATTGGAGGTCAGGTGTTGCCATAGTAATGAGCTGACCCTCCCAAATGCCCTAGCTTCCCCAGCCATCCCATGAGAACAATGCAAAAGGGAGAAACATAACTATAAATCTATAAAACTTCTCTTAGCATATACATAATATTTGCCCTTTGATTGTGAGAGTCAACTATTTCATTACTCATTTATCACAAGACCTTAATTATTTGTTGGGCTTTCTTTTCCTTTGGGGAAAGAGTATTGACAGCAAATTATTTTTATTTAGGGGGGAGAAAAAAAAGCAAGCTGTGCATTTCAGAGTTTCATCTTATGCTTTTTATCAGGCAAAGAACTTAAGCTAAAAACATTTTCAGCAGCCATTCAGTCAATTAAAAAACCCAAAAGCAGAATGGCAGCTATTGTAATTGTCAGGAAAATCCACAAACACCTGAGGTATATGTCTAAAAAGGAGACAGAGGGGTCCTTTATTCGAATAAAGGGAGAGTCCACCAGGGCACATGCCCACCGACTTTTTTTCTCTCTCAGGGTTTGGGAGGGAGCAGCCTCCTTTTATCCTAAACTCCTGAACCGCCTACCACATATCCCCCCTGAACCTACTGTTTTATCCCAAAGTTTAGCCTTGTGCAGACCCCCTTATCTGTTTCAGGAGCCAGGATGTCTGGGCTCTCTAATAAACCTGCTGCCCAAAGTCAGCAGAGACATTAAGACCCATTTCAAAGATGTAACAGCCATACCTTCATGCATCAATGTATTTGTAAAGACATTAGCACATATCTGTCCTCTGGACTGCCAAACAAACAAAATTATAGGTGACTGTAAAAGGCTTCATTGGAGCCAGGCAGCCAAAATATCTGAACACATGGAAGAAATTCAGTCATCTGCTTTTGTTGGGAGCAGGTAGACAGAAAGTTGTTTACCCATCACTAATATTAAAGGGTGATTTGTTGGTAGTTGTATTGCACAGGACATCAGTGTGGACAATTGAAAAGTTTGTGTATGATGGAAATGGGACAGACTAAAAATCAGGCTGAAGACCTGGAACCCCATTGAGGCAGATGACCTGCAACAGAAGTTTTCTTCAATTAAAACTTATGGTGACTTTGAAATTTGCGTCATAAAAGATGCTTTGCTTCTACAGTGCCCATTGCTTTCTCACAGGAATAGTTTTTGATGGGCCTAGATGTAATGACTGGATGGTCCAATGCCAAGCTTCTGATTGTAGCTTTTAGTCATGTGGGTTTCTGCCAAGTTCCAAATTGTCAGACAAACTGAGGTACCTAACAACATTTGCCTCTTCTCCATGAGTTATTCCAAGATTTAGAAATATCTAGAGAACAAAAGTATCTGGATCTGCCACTCCACTTGCAGTGCCCTATCCAGCTGGTTTGTGGGTGTGTGTTAAAACAGCTGGATCCCATTTTTCTTGGCACACTCAGTGCATTTACTGCTGCTGGCAGGAATGGTGAACACTTCCTTGTCAGAGAACAGCAGTGTTCTGTCCTCAGCTGCTACTGCTATTCCTTGAGTAAAATTAAGAGAGTAGAGGCATAGGGAGAACTAGCCTCTAGAGTAGTATTTGCAGAAATAATTTGCAATATAAGTCAGGATTTTTTTTTTAGGATTGCTCCACACTTTTAGGAAAGACTAAGAAAATCTTTGTAATGTTAAAGCAAGTTACAATCCTTTCCAAAGGCAAAGGGATTCTTACAGTGCCTACGTGTGCACTCCATAAAATTAAGATAATATTGATAGATAATGGTATTTAACCCCTCATCATTATTTTGGTCTTTTAAAATACTTTACTTCTCTCCAACCTAAATTACCTTCAGATTCTGACATCAATACGCTTTGACTCTGAACATGCAGCAGTGATTAGGAATATTGTAGGAGGGCCTGGCTGATTGAAATAGTTGGTATAGAGATATGGAAATAAGGGGAGCATTCACTGTGCTGAAGATCTGACCTTCCTTTGCCTATTTCAGAAAGAAGGGTTAAAATTCTCTTAGTTACTAGGAGAGGTTAGGGTATGCATAAATGCCATCTCAGAAAGCTTCATGAAGGTCAAAGCAAAGGAGGTGTCTTGAGTTACAATATAACTAAAAGTACATATTCTACTGCCATCTACATGAGCTGCGGACCAGTATTCTTTACCTTCTGTATGACTCAGCCCTGATAACTCCCTCTGGGCAAGCAGCAGCCAACCTGGGGGGACCATCTCTGCTAATGGACCGTCAAGGCTTCCCAGAATTTCTCATAAAATTGTATCATCCCATTGTGAGATGCCCTGCCCTGGGAGAGGAACCAAACATTCCTACCTGTAAATAATCTGAGGCTTGGGACACCACAATACCACCACTGCATTCCCAGAGGAGAAGAGCTCTCAATAACCGGCCACTGCACCTCCAGAGAAGGACCAGACCTTGCTACAGAATCACTGCTTCAACAGGACCACATCCATCACTCCAACAGGACTGCTGCCACCACCCTGACCAACGGGGTGTTAGGTCCTATTCTGATTTTGTTGGTATAAGCCACTGTATCTGTGCTATTGCCTTTATTGTAATTTTCCTATTAAACTGTAGTTCTGACTTGGCATCTCTCGCAATATATTTGTGCAGAGTTAATTCCTCCTGCTGGTTTGCCATCAAACCAGTTCATGAGGATAAACAGAAAACAAGATTTGTGCTCTTTTGATAACATGATTATTTTCATGAAGTGCTTTCCATACTGCTTAGACATCTGGCTGGCCTGTGATGACCATATGTCCTGATTGTGACTGTGGTGTTCTGGCATCTGGCTGTGCAGCTGTGTCTTTTCCTCCTGGCTAAAAAGCTTGCTGCTCTCATCCCTGCCTCAGCTTCATCAGTGCACTTGTGCTGCAGTTCACTTCAGGCTACACTTGGATCCTTTAAAGATAAATCTTGAAAGAGAATATGGCTAATATGGCTGTTATTAACACACTGTCAGACAGCAAGAGCTCTGTCATGTTGACTGACAATGCTGAGGAGTTCCAGGTGTCTTTACCTCTATTTGCACTTAGATACTGCTCATTTTCTGGCCTGGGAGTAGAATTTGAGCAGGTAGTCCCTTCATTTTTAAGAGAAATGCCACTGGAAGGGAAAGCTCCATGAACCTCTTTTGAGCTTGGCATTTATTCCCATAGCGCAGCCTAATTAGTCACTCAGCAGAGTTGTGGGTGGAAGCACCACTGATTTTTTGAGATTCAGTCTGTACAAGAACAGACATTGCCACAGTACCTGGACAGATCTGATGGTGTTGGTCACCTCTGTGACCATTTGCATTAAATGATGGATATTTTTTGTTGCAGTTGTCCTTTCACCAAAGTATGAGCAGGTTAAGACTGTGCCATGAACACACAACTGGCAGAGAAAGTGTGCAGGGGAAATTTTGCATTGAGAAATTGTGGAAAAATTGCCCCAGTCAGTCTTTTGAAAGAAATGCCAATCTTCTTTAGTTTGAAATCAGCAGAATAACTTATCAGGGAAGTGTCCATTATGTCAGAAAAGCTACTACAAAAAGTAAGCCAGGTATATGGGTTACATATTTCCATATAGTTTCAGTTCTTTCACATAGGCTGCAATTTGTTGGAGTCTGGCTGAAAGCGCAGTTCCATGCACAGTTCCAAATCATGTCCATTTAGTGTCTTCTGTGAGAAGGAAAGAAGCAGGGGCAGAACCTCCTTGGGAAGAGAAGCCTTTCTGGAGCTCCCAGCTATGCTGAGACCATGTGTTCTCCCACATGCTTTCCCAGGATCAGCAGTTGTCCTCCCTCATCTCTCCTGGGGGTTTGTGTTCACAAGATCCCTGTGAGGAAATTCTGCGTCCTTTGGCTGTGTGAAATGAGGCATTATGTGGAATGTTTGACTGTACTATTGTTTTTCACTGTGAATCTAAGAAACTTAACCTTTTTCCCTGTGTGGTGCCTATGCTAGTCTTCATAAAAAGCCTCAGTCATCTTCCTTAACAAAAATGTGTAATTTGCTGCCAGGTAATCACACCTCTTGTTATATACTGAGGATGACACTGCTTTAAATCTGTGAAAACACCACTTTGGAAAGCACATGTCAGTGGATGAACTCACTGAACTTCTAATTCTCTGAAATCTCCTTTATAACCTATTTTAAATCTGATTTAGTGGATTGTTTGTGAAAGGCACATTTCAGTTTCCAAGGGCCTGGTGCTGTGATTTCATTGCCTGTCTGTTCATCCTGCATCCACACGAGTGCTCTCAGGGAATGTTCATGTAATCATTACAGCCATTTCATGCAGGATGGATCTTGGAGGATCTTGTGAGTTTCGTTACATGTAAAATAAACTACTCAGCCTCTGACTTTGGCTTTCCATTCAGTAATGCACTGTGTATACTAAACATGCCACTGCTTTGAGTTTAGTCAAGCACCAGTAATACCTCTGGTAACATTAATGTAGGATAATTAGTCTAAAATTTAGTGTTTACTCCTGCTGTAAAAAAGGCATTGCCGCATCTCCTGATAGTCCGATCTCTGTATCTGTTACCTCTCAACTGTTTGCAAAAGTGTATGTCAAGTTTTTTTCAAAACTTAATCAGAGGAAACACTTTTCTTTCTATTTCCTTTTAGAGATACATCTGTTTAGTGTCTTAGAGCAGCTGCCCTCATAGATTACTAGATAGTTAATCAAAGCTGAGGCTAACATTTCAAATCCAGATGGTTTTGGCAGCAAATGCTAGTGGGTCATTAAATGCACTTACCCTAGGTTTCATATGCCTGAAAGCATTCCTCTTTGATCGTGGAGGAAACAGTTTTCAAGTCTGCATTTACCTTGTGTTTGTCATTACTCTTGCTCAGACATTTGAGCTCTCAGAGATTTGCAGTGCCCAGCTGTTTCAGCATGCATGGTGGAGAAAGAGGGATAAATCTTCAAGTGGTGTAAAACCATGTTGATTTTTTCAGTTTGCGAAGTCAAATCTGTCCACTCTTACCAAAACCTATGGTGGTGTCTTGGGTTACAATATAACTAAAAGTACATATTTTCCTCTTTGAGGAAAGACTAAGAAAATCCTTGAATAAATGATTCTGTTAAATGATTCTGGTTTTTATTACTGCTATTTTATTTTTTTGTAGAGGATTCCTGGAAATATGAACAGTGGAATAGGGCTCTGGTTTTCCCTTGAGGTTCAGGATTTTTCACACTAAAACATGGTATCTTTTTATTAGAGATGTGTCACTTAGTGCAACAAAATCTATTAAATGGAATAAAACTTTAGCTTTTTAGCAAGGAGAATATGGGCTGGGTTTCATCATGCAATAATTTCTAGCCTTTGGGTGTGGTGAGGCTTAGCTTGGTCACCTTTTACCTAAGCTTTTGGAGGTGCTAGGTTAACACCATTGCTGTGCAGAAATATTCTCCATCATCTGCTGGGGGAAAAAACCCAACCGTGGGACAATCTTCCTTGGTTTCCCATGTTTTTATAGCTTTGCCTTGCTACAATTTCTTACTGATCTTGTTCCTGAAGAGCTCAATGCATAGCCTGGAAGCTAGACATAACAGTACAAATCCTTTCTGGCTTTTCTGCATCTGTGATAGAAAATGTCATGTTCAGCTGGTAATGCTTTAAATTATTAGAGTGAGAAGCTGTAAAATAGATCCTTGGTAATGCATCTGTGTGAATTTAATGACTATGAGTAGATTAAGCTTGATCCAAAAGAGGTGACAACCTTGTCTTGACTTATAACAAGCAGTTATGTCACCAAAGAGAGATAATTTGCTTTGAACATTCTCCTTTATAGTTTAAACATCAAGTAGCCTCCAAAACAGATAGCTGACTCCATTTAAGTCTCAGTATTTATCTCACAGGGGAGTATCTGATACAGGTGTTTGATAACTGCTCACTGTCTATCTTCCTCAATAAAAGGAAGCTATATAGCTTCAGCAAGAAGTTGTATATATTCAAGGCAATTATGTTGTGTTAGCATTATTGTGACTTGGCTCTGAAGGAATCTTACTTGGAAATTCTAACTCTTTGATTATGTAAAATACTGTAGCTACACAAGCAGTATAGAGGGAATATATTTGTTAGTAATAAATACTCATGAAAGAGTGTAGGAATGTGCTCCCTATTATGGAATGACAAAACTATCCTTTGTCCCCTTAAAAAGGAAATAAGCCCAGAAGTTTCTCTCCTCAATTAGGTGGAAAAGGCATCTCATAGGCCTGGGGGACTTCACATCAAACTTAAGGATAGCTAATAAAGTCCCACCTGGGCAATTTACTAGAAAAAGAATAGAACAAAGAAACTAATCACTTTTGTGAGGTGTTTTACCAGCAGCAGGACGGCCTCTTGCACCTGGATTGGTTTTTCTCTGTAAAGAGTTTGTTATTTTGCCTTTTATTATTTTGTTATTTTGCCTTTTATTAAAACTTTTTTGTTTCCAACACTGCAACAGAAGCCATCTTGCTGATTTTATGCCTCCAAAGGTAGCCGAACTATCTTGGGTGTGAAATAGACCTGCAAGAGGTTATGAGACCTGGCTCGAGGAGGCTCCTATTTCAACAAAGAGCATTGAAACCAGACATAAGCACTAGAGAGCAGATCTGTTAACACTGAGCTTTGCAAGTGTCAGAAGGCACCTGACAGTACTAGTGCTGCATCATAGCTTATATACTTAGTGACCTCTAGTTTTAAGTGGATTTATGATTTTAGAGGCTAAAATAATTTCATTGGACTAAATGGGCTATGCTTTGAAACAAAATATTATTGCCCGTCTTGCCATATCTTTACAATTGGGAACTGCTAATGGCTTCCATGTCCTCATGCCATTTTCTTTAATTCTGCATGTTGAGAGGAATAGCAATAATGGGAGAATATCTTGGGCTCCTGGATAAGAGATGAGAAGCTTTTATTAATCTCTCTTAATAGATGTGTTTTCAAAGCTCTCATTTGTTGAAGTTCAGTGAAGGACCAATTGCTTTAAAATGGTAGGAAACAATTAGAAATACAATCTTTATTAAAAGAAATAACTGGTGATAGATTATTTTAGTGTTCTGTTCTTACACCCTAAACTTATAATACAGATGTTATAGCCTTGCTCAAATTGAAAGGACAAAGCAGCATGTTTGGAGTTTAGCTTTGTGTGTTGTTCCATATTACCTGAAAATAAAATCAAAGATCTGCACTTCAGACAAGCTCTCATTGAAATTTCCATCTCTTCTGCATAGCAGATTCCTTGGCGAGAGGAGTTTGAAGTTGCTGATTAGGTTTGAAATTTGGCTTTCCACTGCCAAATAGATACAGTAGGGCTGAAATTCTGTGCCTACACTGTCACTCCTACAGGATGTAGGGAGGAGCAGTGTCCTGGATTGTCAAGCAAATTGTATTCTATTTGCCATCTGTATGGCAGTTGTGTTCTGTTAAGTGGGCAGTTTTCCTTATCTCTTCCACAACCACTCTCCCACCGGGGAGATATCTGCTGATAATAGGCTATTGAATGTCACTGCATGGCTGATAAGAACTATAGCATCCCACTGGGAGATGCTCCGCAGAGAGGGGAGAGCCAAGCATTCTACCCAGATATAATCCTGAGATTCTGGAACACCAGCATGGCTTTCCCCACTGGATTTTCCCAGAGGAACAGCTACCTCTTCCACTGGATCTTCAGAGGAAGACTACACCTTTCTACAGGATTACTGCTGCAACAGAATCACACCTGACGTCCTCCAGGAGGACTGCAGCCACAATTCCAATTGGACTGCTACCAACACCCTGACCAACAGGGTGTCAGGTTGTGTTCTGACTCTGTCAGTGTTGTTTTAGTTGACTGCATTGTTTATTTTATCTTTTTATTTTCTTCCCTAGTAAAGAACTGTTATTCCTGCTCCCATATGTTTTGCCTGAGAGCCCCTTAATTTAAAATTTATAGCAATTTGGAGGGAGGGGGTTTACATTTTCCATTTTAGGGGAAGCTCCTGCCTTCCTTAGCAGACTTTTGAAACCAAGACAAGCAGGAACGGAATAGCTGGGAAGCTGGATTGTGATTTTGCCCCCAAATTTTAAGGATTGGCATGTGAGAGGCTTGCATTTGTGAGTCTGTTGATGAAAGGTCATTAAAGAGAAGTGTATCCCTCAGTTTTCTGCATGACCACAGGAGAGTCCCAGTAACACCTGTTTCTAACTCCTAAATTCTCTTATCCAGTCTCTCAGAGGCCATCTGGCAGGAAGACAAAGGATTCACCAGCTTCATCTCAACACTGGCCATAGCTGAGCTACTTTTTAACTGGCTCTGAAATAAGGTCCTTGTACCTAAGTTCTTCTTATCTGTATGCTAACACACATTCCTATGGATGGCTGGCCAGTAGTTGTATTTCAAGGGCTTAATGTTCATGATCTTACTGGCTATTAGTTGTAAATCTGTATATCACCAAGTTTTTTGCTCTTCTCTATCTGCCTCACAGTTGGCACCATATTTACCGAAGAAGTAGTCTTAGGTGGAAATGCAGCACTGCATCTCTGCACTGCTGCAGAGATGTAGTGAAGAAAACTGAATTAACTTCACCACTTCTCCTTCTGCAGCCTCGTTGCTAAAGACCTCCCTGGCAGGGGTTGAATTCAACACAGAGAAGTGACAGCTCAGGGTGATGCCTAATGATTTTTGTCTTTTTTTCTTTTATATATTCTCTGTATTCTTCACACATATATTTGTAGCTTTGTAGGTGTGATATGTAATGGAGTTAATTCATGCTGTATAAATAGATACGTAATATACAATATAAAATATTGTAGAAATTATGTTTTAACCTCCCCAGCCAGGAACAGAGCTCTATTCAAATTGTAACTAATTCCTGGCAGAATCGAGATAGCACCAGGCCTGTTTAATGTCTGAATGGGACTTTCCTGGACTATCAGCGATGATTTTCTTGTCTCCTGCACCTGGGAGATAACATCAGGGCCTTCCGGGCCGGTGATTAATTGCAGTGCCCCACGAATTTCATGAGATTCAGACCTGCCCTGATTGCATCTGGGTACTCAGGAACCGATACCAATTTATTACATGTGAATACAAACTTCTCCTGTGTGCCCAGACTTCTGTCTGACTCTGGGGCCCGTCTTTGTCTATTTCAACATATGTACAGAAATGGATTTGCATTTGAAGAACTGAATAGAAAGATGTGGTCATCTATGCCTCAGGCAGAATAATCTGTATATAAGCTGGACGCTGGAAACACTCGGGGTGAACCTTTGAGGGAAGGCCGTCACTCTGTCGGTCGAACCTCTGGTTTCACCCAGCACCTGTTCCCAGGACTGGCGCTGTTTTGCTTGTGGTGGTTGCTCGAAATTCTAATTTTTGTAATTGACCCAATAAATTGTTGTTAAATTTATGATAAATTTAGCTATCGATTTGATCATTTATAACAGTAGGCTATTTTTGCACTCAGAGCTAGTTTTCCTACTACTTTTCCCTACCCTGATATGCAGAAAGACAAAACATTCCAAAGCCTCTATTTTGTCTTGGTTCTCGTTAGGAACCAAGGCCAAAAACCAGCTTTTTGAGATACATTTTCATCACGAATGTTTAGGTCTATCTGAGGAGGGAGGATTTAGAAGGGGCTTGGACTGGCAGGGGAAATTACATCACCACTTGTGTTCCTAATTGGTGATTTTTGTCAAATATACTAATTTGCCAAACCTATAAAACTGTATTTGCCCTGTGGGGGTGGGCTTTTGTGGACATTTTTCATATCTACCCCTGGAAGCCTCCAATAAAGATCAACCTTTATATTACCTCTAATAGTAATATTGTCTTGAAAGTGTGCGTTGTTTCATTTATAGGTTCTTAAGGCTTCATGGGCACTGTGATTGTTGGGCACCAGCACTCAAGACAGGCCTAAGTTTTCTAAGCCTTCTTGTTTTCTTTGGAAAACAGATTTATCTGTGATATAAAAGAGAATATTGGAGCTTAGCCAGATCTTTAGATACAAAGGGCACAAGTCTTCCTTATTCTGCAGTTATTTAAGAAGACTTGGGGTTTACTGGTAATCCAGATGACTTGCAGAACATTGCTTTTCAATAGCACTTGTCCTGCCAGTGACTCTCATTCATCAAATTGGCAGGAAAGGAGTTCTCTCTCTATGGTAATGCTTAAGCTACAAGCTAGAGGGGAAATAAAATTGCAGGCAAGCTGCATGCTAGAAGGGTTATTTTTATGAACAGCTTTGATAGTACTTTAGAATCTGCTTTTCTTCTGATGTGGAAAATTGCAAAGGATGTGCAGATGCAACCTTTTCACAGCTGGATGTAGGCACAGCACACTCTGTTAGTATTTCTGTCATCTGTGCAGCCTGCAGGATAGTTCCTGTGTCCGTGGGCAGGGCGCTGCTGCAGCTTTGACTGGCTGTCATGCCCTGCAGTAGGAATGGGGGGGAATCCCTGCATTCTGGCCTAGGAATCACATGGGTACTTGGGAGGTGGCATCAATACAGGCTCTCTGAGCCTCTTCTAAGTAATTGCCACTTGGCTGAGCAGAGCAATGAACATCTCATGCTCCAAAGCACCAGTTTTGTGATAAAAATAATGAAAATAAATTGAAATTTGCCTACTGTGCATTTGTCTGGTTGCAAGAAAATCCCCATTCATTTGTTGGCGTATATGAAGGCATTCATAAAGATGTTCTTTGAAGCCCACTGATCTGGATTGCTTGTGCTTTAGGCATGGAAAGCCCTGCAAATTATTACCAGGTTTTGAAACTGAAGGGGTAATAAATTTATGAAAACCAGTTAATGTGGCCTAAGATAGTTAATGTTGGAGCAAGTGTGTTTCACCAGTATTCCCATTTTTCTGCTAGACTCTGTGAATTTAACTAGGGTATTGTTGAAAGAGAGGCAGTAATTCAATCTGTAGACAACTTTCTCAATAATACCTTTTCCATGCTTGGTTTCTCCATCTGTTATATTCACTAGTCCAGTTACTGCTGATAGGATTGCAAGGTATGAGGAGAAATCTGGCTATTTGCGAGAGCAGCAGTAGTGTTAGGAGAAGGGGAAGGCAGCACTCACGTTAGCATTATAACTGTGGATATATGAGTGCCACTGGAGTAGCAGAACACCTGCCTCACAGGCATTGCATCAATGGTTTCTTCTGTCTTTCCCTTACTGTCAAAGCCCCAGGAATTGGCCTTTGTTTTGGCATTTTTAACTGGATGACATTTCCAACCGTTGCCACGTGTATACTCTGCAAAACTGGAGGGAAAAAAAGTGAATCGCTAGGGTCAGTTTCCTGGTAAAAGAAATAATCGTGGGGCTGTAGAAATGTGAGGTTTTAGTCAGTGAAGAAATCTGTATAGTAGTGAAAACCATGATAGTTTAGTACTCTTAAGTTTCAGAAATAATTTTGCCCTGATCAAATAAGAATTCAATTATTCAGTCATAAGTTTAAAACAAACAAAATAAAATCTGCGCTGGCTGCATGGTCCAAATTGGACCATGAATAATAGATAATTATTCTGAAAATTGTCTTAAAAGTCTAAGAGCTGAAGGCTTCTGACTAGAATATACTTAATTATATGAAGATACATGATTAAATAGATACTCTAGGAGTTTATTTGCCACTCTTGTCTCCAAAGAATTGTGCAGAAAGGACCAGCTAGTATTCAGTGTTTACTCCTCTTTAATCCATACAAATGTTGTATATTGGTGGTGAATAATTTGTTTTCATACAGAAAACACCCAAAATGAATGGTAATGTGTCTTTGTTTTTCCTGGGGAGGCTGAAGCTCAGCACTTCCTATTTACCCAGCCCACTTTCTTGTACTGATCTGATTGCTATCATTACTTGTGATTGTCACAAAGGATGCAAATACAAATAACTATAACCTGTGCATTTGGAAAAGAGATTTGTTTTTCCCTGAGGTGAGAACAGACGCTTAAATTTTCACATAATCTGATGCTCAGAAGCAGAGAGCCTTGAAGTTATGTCTGTGCCAGACAAATTGGCATTTGACTTTTGAGATTTGTATATACCGTGGACAGAAGCACTAGGAAGATGATCTGTTTAATGAGGGAGACTGGGAGGAATTGTGAGTTTCCTGTGCATTCTCTTCTTCATTGGGGAAGGGAAAGAAAAGATGTTTTCAAATACACCCTTGAAATTCTGAGCTTTCATACTTGTGTTTAGGACTCTTTCGCAGGTGTTACAGGGGTGTTGCATAATAGCTATGAGTAGCTTTCCCTGGAAAAAAACTAGAAATACACCTGGCTGAAATTCTCCAAGCTGCTGGGATGTTACTATGCCTCACAGATTGTTGTCAGTCAGATCCTGTGCACTGAGGAGCCTCTTCTGCAGAGCACAGAATACTCTCCATGGACCCTGACTTTGACAAAAAAGACATTTCAGGTCTTGCCCATCGGAAATTCAGACATGAGGATTTTCTAAGCAGCAAAGTCTGCCATGGTGCATATTCAATCTTAAAAGCTATTTTCTTTTTTCTTAGTTAGGAAGAAAGCAAAGAAAATATTCTATAAAATATAGCCCTGAGGAAACTCTTCTTCCTAAGAATGCCTAAGAAAATCCAGTGGCACAATGTAACCCCCAGCGACTTTTTAATTATTAGCAAAATTTTGATTTTAAAACTGAGAATTGCTGGTGTTACAGACATTTTTTTTTAATTATTCCCACAATAGTTTTTCTCTTCAGTCCCCGCATTGTATTGTCACTAGTGAGGACAGACTGGAAGGAGTGTATCACAAGCTTTTGTCTGGATTTATAGGGTGCTTGCATTCAACACACTGAAGCACCTCAATCTGAAACTCTTACAATTCAGAATGAATAATGTTGGAATGATGCATGATCTTCATGGTAGGTGTCCTGCTATTTCCAAGAATTTCACTCTTAATGTCCTTTTTATTGAGAATGATATAATGCTGTTATTTGACTGCGTAATTAATGTTCTTTTATCATCATGACAAAGAGTTGCCATAGGACAATGCTGAGAAGATTTAAGGTTATTTTATTGAAGTTTTTGTCTTCTCTGCAGTTCATGACTGTGAAACACACATGAACTTCAGGAGCACTTGCATGCTGCATTTAGATGAAGACAACTTATGCCCTCTGTTCAGCTCACAAGTTTTTAGACTCAAGCTGGATGACAGATGCAGGAGGAGGGTGGGAAGCACAGAGGAAGCAGAAACTCAGGGGAAAAAATAAAGGTTCAAAGCAGTTTCATTTCTCAGCAGGCACTTTTATTGACAACACTTGGGGGGTTTTTGACAGCATGGAGTTCTTTGCAGAGGAGGAGTCCAAATTATAACTTGACAAACCTGTCACTGTAAAGTAGAGCCAGGAAATCCTACTCTTCTGATAAAGTCTTTCTGTACCATCTTTATGTGGATAAATTATGTACAGAAAAATAATGGGTAAGGTCTGTTTCTGATGTCTTCAGCTGCCATTACAGCTACTTTGTGAGAGATCAGAGAGGGTTGTGCTGAAGAAGGACAAACCTTGGTGGAGTTTTTATTGTGGCAGAGGTACACGTGAACACACGAATGTGTGGTTTTATTTGTTTGGGATTTTTTTCTTGAATAGCTGCTATGCAAAGCCCCTCAGGGCAGGAGCTGTTCAAGTGTAGAGGCAGAAAGGCTGATGGTTTCTGGGGGGCACCTGTATAATAGGGCAGAAATAATGTGCACATTTTAGGAATTTTTAAAATGATGAATGAGATGTGGCAAACTTCAGTGTAGACAACATGTATTGCATGGTGTTTACCCAGTCTAGTATTTTTTCTCCCATAAACTATCTAGTTTTGCATTATTGTTCAAGTATGTTGCATGATCATCTAATTACATAGTGAGATGCCATTTAGAAATAATGCTACAGCAGACCACGACAAGTCAACTTGATGTCCTTTTTTCCACTGTAAACATTAATTGCTGGCATTGTTTTTCTCACTACCACCTCCACTGTCTGAGTGACAGCAGTACAACTCACCATTTTCATTATTTCTCTTGTGTATATATAGAAGAAATGCTGGAAAAAGCCAGCCACCTGTTATTTTAAAAGCAGTATTGAGGAGTTCCTACTGTGCACATGTGGAATTAGAGCAGAAAAACTGCAAAGGGCAACACAGCTGAAGACAGGTCCAGAGCAAACACTCAATACCAAGCAGTCACTCAAGAAACAGTTGTGGGAAGCACTGAAACAAGAGACATTGCAGGCAAGATTATTGGCATAGCCTTTGAAAAGAAGGTAAGATTGTTTGGTTGGGGTGTCTTTGGCCTTTCAGCAAATAATTTATTGTATCCTGAAGTGCCTGTATTTCCAGCGAAAAATGCAAGCATGGTCCTAATGGGTAAGGAAGGGGTTCAATTATGTGTTAATGTTGTTTTACAAAAAATTCCTCAAATTCTCAAAAAAACTTTGTAATTTCCAGGTGTCTAGGCCAAAACATTTAGTACTTCTCATTTACTGGAGGTTTCTAGTAGTGTGAGGGTTCTTTATACATGATACTGAAATGTACTGAAACAGGAATGGTTTTTCCCCCTTTACTTTGTAATTGCTGTTACTTATGTAGTAGTAGTAGTAGTCTTCAATTTGTTTGATGAGTGATGCCTTTTTTGGCATCACTTTTGATGAGTGTATTTAAAGGGGGAAATCTGTAACATGTTTATCAAAGAAGCACCAATCAAAATTTTGATTCATCCTCATTTCAGCCAGTGTGAATTATTGCAAGCAATACATACAGAGATGTAAAAGTGGATATGAGATACATTGTCAGGCTTTACTTGTACATCAAAAGGGAAGTAAAGGCCTCTTCCATGTGCTGGTGGCAGGGTGAATAGATTTTATCTAAGCGCTTCCAAGTTTGCACATCTGACAGAGGCTGTACCTTTTTTCTTTCTAAGACTTGATATTTTATATTGTGAGTTATCAGATAGATTGACTGAATTTATTTCTACTTCCAAGTGAAAGAATAATAGTTTTTAAAATATTTGAGAATATAATTGTGAATAGAATACTTATACAGAACTGCTAATTGCACTTTTTAAATGAACATCTGCGTGAAAAGAAGAATTTCTTCCTAGTGTTTCTAGTAACAGCAGCGCATGGATTTTGTCAAAGTGGATGGTTAAGGGTGTTGTTTATACAGGTATTTCTCTGAGGTGAGAAAAGGTAAAATACTGCTTCTGTTTGTCTTCTTGTATCCCTTCAACAATGCATCTAAGATAACTCTTACAAGTTAGGTTTAAACCATCTTGCTTTGGCTAGTGGATTGGTCTGATGTCCCTTCCAACCTAAATTATCTTGTGATTCTTACATTTATGTGACGTTGCATCCCATTCGCAGGAGACGATCAGCATGCGCACCAAGAGTGGCCGTGCCCCACCTCTGTTGCCAGCAGGCAGGATCGCAGTTCTTCCACTGTCTGGGGTTCTGGATTGCCAGGAATGGCCGATAAACATGGACTCATGCTGAAGGATCAGGATAAAGGAAAATGAAGGACTCTCTGCTTGCTTCTTCGAGCTACTTTATTTCTTTCCTGTGCAGAAGAAGTGCTGGGGCAGCACCACGTGGAATCGGTGGCTCCGCATGGGCGTTATTCTTTCCCACGGCAGGAGCAGCGCCGAAGCGAGGCAGGTGACACCACACCAAGCGGGCAGTGCCCGCAGTACCAGCGCCGGCAGTGGCAGCAGTAGCAGCAGTGCAGGTGATCTTTCCTGTGGCAGGAGCCGCATGGGCAGCAGCGGGAGCGAGGCAGCTGATGCTACGCCACACGAGTGTTCGCTGAGGCTGCAAACTGCTGAGCTGCGCCGCACAGGCGCCAGTGGGACATGGGGGCCGGTGGCTCAAAGAGGTGGCAGTGGCAAAGAGCAAAAAACAGAGAAAAACAGCGGCTTTTATGGACGGGGTGGAATCCTGGGAGGAGATTGTCTAACGAATCAATGGCTAGATAGGAGGGGTCTAGGTGGACAAATGTAAACATAACATGGAGTGGGAAAGTCACATACCAGTGGCAGAAAGGAAAAATCATAACTGACAGTGAATTTTCTGGATAAAAGGGTGTAACAAATCATGACAGACAAGCCACAGGGGCAGGATTTTTGAGGAGAGACAGGGAAAAATCTGAAGTTATTATAACTGCCACGGGGAGGCAGGTGGTAAACAACTTTAGACATAGACTAAACATATGATCTTGAAATCCCCACTGCTATAGGCAGGAAGAGACTAAACCTCTTCAAATCCCCAATTCCACAATTCTCCTTTTTTTTTGTTTAATTTTTATGATAGCGTTGAGGGGATGATGGCAGTGGCAGTTAATTAAACTTCAGATTCTTCCCACTATCGCTGAGGGGGAGAAGGTTTTTTGCTGGAGTTGGTAACACTTTTAACAAACAGTTTTTTACAAACACCAGTAACAGCAGAAATTAAAAACAGAATTAAAACAACCAAACAAATGTGTTTGATGACAGATGACATCCATCCGGACAAACCCCATTTTTTTCTGCATGTTGTCCAGTACAGATGTCACTTGAACATAAAAGAAGGAAAACATATTAGGGAAACTTAACAATAATTTTCATCAGGGAATAAAGAAAAGAAATATGGAGTTCTGAGTCTTCTTGTTTCTTGTTCTTCTTTCAGTTGGAGGCTACAGCCACATCAGCTGTGTCCTCCAATGGCCATGGGGTGATAGTGTGGTGGTCTTTTTCTTTCTCTGCTAACAGGTACGGCCTGACCCACTTGCGTGGGATCCACTTTGAACCAGAGGGCGTGGACACACAAACGTACCCACTCCCCCAAGTGGTCAGGTTGAAGGACCCTTGGATTTGCTGCAAGTTAGGACCTTTTATTAACACTGGCGGTTTTTCTTTGAACTCTAACGTGTGGTTTTGGTTAAAGTGTCTCACTACTGGCAGGTTTAGACTTTCAAAGGAACAGTTCAAGAAGCTGAGGCTGAACAGTGCCTTTGAAAGCCTGAGCTGGGGGGATAATACTTTGGCATCAGCCCTCTGGTGTTCTAGGGTTCATTTCAGGTTCTGATGAGTTCTCTCTCTTATTGCTTGGACACTGGGGGAGTATGGAATTCCGGTTCAATGTTCAATTCCCCATTCAAGCAGGAAATTACCGAATGCTCTGGAGACATAGGCTGGCCCACTGTCAGTCTTAATACTTTTGGAACCCCCAACACGGAGAAGGCCTGTATTAGGTGTTTCTGTGCATCCATTGCCTTCTCCCATGTGTGGGCTGAGGCACAGACTGCACCAGAAAAGGTATCCACACTAACATGAATATATTTAGATCTTCCAATCTGCCAAATTGGGGCACATGGGTTACATCAGTCTGCCAGATTTCACAACTTTGGAGACCTCCGGGGTTTACCCCTGCCTCCAGTGATGGTAATGCGGGCCTCCTGGCATTGTGGGCTTGTGGCCACAATCGCTCTGGCCTGGTCACCCGGTAGATGGAATTGGTGGACCAGACCAGGCACATTCTGATGAACTGCTGATGGTTAAGTTTGGCCTGATGGAAGGTGTTGCCTTGGCCAGCCAGCTGCAACGGTGCAGGCTAAGGCATCAGCTCTGTGGTTGCCCTCTGCAATGAAACCTAGGAAATCAGAGTGTGATCTCACATGCATGATGTAAAAAGGTTGCTCTCAGTGGAAACCAGCTGTACTAATCTTGAGAGTAACTTGCAAATCACCAGATGAGAGACTTCTTTGAGCACCGCGTGCCTGGCCCTAAACACCACCCCTGCAATGTAAGCCAAATCAGTTATGCTGTGTCACTATAGAGCGCGACACAGTACAGTAATACACGACTCCATCAGAAGGGTGAAAAGAAGCTATTTTATTAAACCAACTTAGCTTTTATAGTCTTTCCAGATATTGACACCCATCTAACACATATACAGTGCCCATTGGCCATAAGAGAGAAACAAAGTTCTCAGTAGATAACCAGAGAGCCACGTCACTCTCGAGCCAGCCAGAGTCCCAACTTTCTCTCCTTCCTCTTGTCTCCGTGGTAACGACCTTGGCGTTCCTTCAGGAGAGATATAGGGCTTCTCCTTATCTTCAGGAGGCCCTGCTGGCTCACAGGGACAGCACAGGATGTCTTTCCCACAATGTTGTTAATAGGTTCGGGAAATTTTTCAAAGACTCTAATGACAATGTCCAACTCAGCTACATGAGGGAAGCCTTCAATGATCTTGACATTGGTTTCCCACCACTGAGTCTGGGGGTCCTTACAAGTCATTACAGACTTGTGGGAACACCCGGACACATGGGTGAAATTGGTTAGAGCCTTAAGCAGCTTACGACTTTGAATTTCTTCTGGCACTAGATGGAATTCACTATTAAACAGTTTATGACCAGGTTGGTGAATAGTCAATTTCCCAGGGTAACTTCAGGGCAAACTGGAGATTCCCATTCTCTTTCAGTAGATGTTTCAAAGTGTCATTATTTAATCTTCTGGTGGACAACCAAATCGGTACGTGAATGCATTCAAAATCACATCTTGCAAGAAACTGCATGCATACCCTAGCCTTACAAACCAGCTGGGCCATCAGTTCTTGCAGCCAAGTGATACTTTTGGACAGACTGTGGCCAAGGAACACCCACTCTATGATCAAGAGGGGGTCCCTCTGTGTGACAGTGGTCACAGGGTTTTTCAGGATGAAGGGAGAGATGTAGATCTGACTCCATATTTCAGAAGGCTTGATTTATTATTTTGTGATATATATATTACATTATAACTATACTAAAAAGAAAATAGGTGGAAAGGTTTCCTCAGAAGGCTAAGCTAAGAATAGAAAAGAATGAATAACAAAGATCTGTGGCTCAGACACAGAGTCCAAGCTATCTGGTCTGTGGTTGGCCATTAATTGTAAACATTCAAGATGGCCCAATCAAAACCACACTTGATGCATTCCACAGCAGCAGATAACATTTGTTTACATCTTGTTGCTGAAACTTCTCAGCTTCAGCAGGAAAAATCCTAAAGCAAAGATTTTCACAAAAATATGTCTGCGACACCTTTGACCTCTGTCTCACTGAAAAATCAACTCATGCAAGTGCGGCCATTTCCCTAAAATGATGAAATTGAAAGGGAGTTCAGGCTGGCAGTGGTGGGCCTGCCAATCTTCCAATGTTAATTGGATCCTTTCTAATGCAGCTCGTGCCTCCTGGGTTAATGTCCTCAGGGCATCCATCTCCTCCCCCCCTTTTAACAAATTGAAGAGGAGATAGATCACCCATGGTTAGGCCCAACCAAGGCCTCACCCAGTTTAAGGTTCCACACAGCTGTTGGAGATGTCGCAGGGTTTTGGGCTCATCTTTGATCACCAACTGCTGTGGTGTTATCGTGTGGTTGGTGATTTCAAGGCCTAAATATCTCCAGGGCAGCAGCCTCTGCACTTTTTCACAATTTAACTCAAATCCTGCCACTGACAAAGCAGTAACAGTATCATCAAGAACCTGTGTGCGTGTGTTGTCATCAGGGGCACATGCAAGTACATAATCCATGTAATGATAGATGATGCACTCTTCTGCTTTGGCATGCACTGGGGCGACGTACCATTGGCAGATGGTTGGTGAGTTCTTCATTCTTTGAATAAGAACGCACCAATTGTAGTGTCGCACTGGGGCCTCTCAGTTGATGGAAGGAACCAAGAAGGCAAAATGTGGAACACCAACTGGGTGTAGGGGAATTTGGAAAAAGCAATCTTTGACGTCAATGACTGCCAATTCTTAATTTTGAGGGAGCATTGATGGGGATAGCATACCTGGCTGGAGACACCCCATGTCTTCAATTACATCAATAATTTTTCTAAAGTCATGAAGGAGCTGCCACTTGTCCTTCCCCAGCTTTTTGATAATGAATACCGGGGAGTTCGAAGCGCTGTTGGTCTCTACAATGTGTCTTTCGACCAACTGTTCCTCCACAAGTTGATTGAGCACTTTTAATTTCTGTTTATTGAGTGGCCACTGATCTACCCAGACTGCTGTTTCAGTTAGCCAATTTAACTTCTGAGTAGGGTGCTCTTTCTCAGTGGCCGCTGTTGAAAACCCTGAGGGGACAACAGTTTTAATTTGGCCCCCCATTGGGACATGTAGTTTCTCTGCCATAGGGTAAACTTGGTGTTCAATATGAATAGGCATATATTTGCTAATTGTCCATTGGGCCCCATAATTTGCATGATGTTCTTTGATTGTTTTGCAAATTGTGTGCCCCCTACACCTAAAACCTTGCAGCCTACGTCCTGCAGTTCCCTCTGTGATGGCCATTTGTGCAGTGGAATGACCATCATGTCTGCCCCAGTGTTTATCATCCCTTCAAGTTGGACGTCGTGTGCTGTGCTTTTAAGGCTGTACCATATAAGGGGCTTCTCCTCTCCTACCACTTCAGTATAGTAAACTGAAAGCTCCAAGTCATCCCATAAACATTGTAGCACTGAAATGGCCTGGGTGATGACCTGGCCCTTTGGTAGGAAGAGGAGGGGATGGACACAGCGTGCCATGAGAACAAGACACTCCAGGATAGGTGGTAGAAGTCCCAGTGCAATCTCAATCTCACAGGGTGTATGCTTTGTGTCCCCTACGACAAGGTACTCACATCCCTGCCCATAGTGAGACTGGAGCTGTTTGCAGAATGTGATTTCTAGCTCCTTGTCCACGTAAAGTTCTTTTCAGTTTGAGTTGGTAAAAGTCACAGATTGGGTAAGGTATGGCCTAAAAGTCTCGGTCATGTCCTGGGTGGAAAACAAGCCAAAGGGGCTATTAATATGATATTGTTCACAATCATCATCCCCACACCCTGCCCCATTTATTTTATTGCACAGAGCAGTACCGTGCTCACGTGCTAGTTTTTTTGTTGGCCATTTTCCTCATGCTCGTTTCTCTCCCCCCTTCTTGGTGGAATTGGGAGGGCTTTCCCCAGATAGGGACAGTCCCTCATAAAATGTCCCTTCTGCTTGCAGTGAAAGCAGGGATATAGTCTTGACACTCGTGGTGAGATGGGAGGTAGTTGAGTGTCTGCTACTGCTGTCGCACATTCTCGGATCGTGACTTTTCAGCACTTCTACTCAAGGAAATCTCGCCCTCCTGGTGCATTCTTCCATTATTAAGTCTAGTGATGGTGGTGGGGATGAAGGAAGGCTGAGGATGACTCTTTTGCAGTCTTCACATGCACCTTTGGTTACGAGGTGTATGATGATGTCATCTTGGACATTTGGTCTAGGAATTCTCCTTCCCACAACTTCTCTGACCCTGTCTACAAAATCTAGAAACGCTTAATCGGGTCTCTGTTTTAAAGAGACAAGACTGGGCAAAGGATCTTTAGTGGGTAAGAAGTTAAAACTTTTTCTGCCTCTTCTTTAATTATTTCTAAGACTGCTTTAGGAATTTTTTCAGCCTGAGTTGGGGGTTGCTCCCACTCACCCTCGCCCACAAGATGTCCTATACAAAGGGGTTTGTCATCTTTGTCATTTGCTGTTTCTTCATTGCCCCATAAAGTCGGAAAGAGGTTGACGAGCTGTTCCTGCCAGGCTTTCATCCACAGCCTGTATTCTGATAGACTACATAGGCTGGAAAATATTTCTTTCAAATCCCCAGGAACTAGGACATTTGCTGAAAAGGTGGTCCTTAGAAAGCCTTCAAAATATTCACTTGACCAACCAATCTCCTTCTGGGTTTTGAATAATTCTTTGATGTTGTTGTAGGGAAAAGGTGCCCACTTGGGACACTTTCCCCTAGCACTGTAAGAAACAGGTGCTGCAAAGACAACTGGGTTGCTGTCGTCCAACATCTGGTCTTCCACTGTTATGAATATGAACGAAGCCAAACTTTCTTCGGAGAAAGAGGTTCTCATTTATTAAAATAGCTACAAGGAATGGAGTACCCAGGATTAGCCCATGCACCCACACAGCGAGCCAAAAAACTGAACAGTGCACTAACTCCAAGTGCACTGGGTTCTCCCTCCAAAAAAAAACAAGTATCCAAAAAGAAGAACCCCAACCCACCCCAACCCAACCCAACCGAACTTCCCCCATTTTTAGCCTCTTTTGAGTCCAGGATTGGTCCATTTTTGATCCGCATGATGCTTGGTCCATTTCCAGGCTTCTCATTGGTCTTTAACGCCATTCATTCTGGACCAATTGTTTCTGCAGGGCTTCGAATGATTGGTCAGGTCTTCCGTCCAATCCCTCTTCAACCTCGCCTTACCCCGCCAGACCACTGTTCCACCAAACCCTGGACCCTTCTCCTTAGCACATTCTAATAAGCTCCCCCCCCTCTAACATAACACAATTAATATAACATAATTAATACAATATAATTGAACTATACCCAAATTTAACTTTTACCTATAAAAACACTTTTCCTTCCTTTTTTCCACAGTACTGTGGGAACTGGAAGGAAGAGTGTGGGAAACTGGAGTTGGGAGGCATAGCCCCAAAGGGTGAGGTGCAGAGCCAAGGCAGGGAGCACAAGCATCGATAGGGGCAGTGGTTTGATCGGGGGGGGAGCAGAGGGGGATACAGGGGCAATGCTAGGGTATTTTGAGGATGGGAAGAGGAAAAGCCAGAGCACAATTGAGGCTTTTGAGACAGGGGAAGGGAACAAGGGAGAAAGGGATTATGGAAAGTAGAAGGAGGACCACAAGATGGGAACAAGCCATTTGGTGTCCACCATTTTGTGATTCTAGGTAATGGGGAAGGGAGCAAGGGAGAAAGGGATTATGGGAGTGTTGCACACTACGCCTCCCCTAATCTGTGGGAGTGCCTCCACCCAACACCCAGGGTACCCCAGTTGGATCCTTCCCGGCCACTGGAATATTCACAAAACCGAAGACTCCTGGAAATGAAAGTCTCGGAGGTGGTCCCCTATCCAGGGGAAAGTTCCCCTCACGTCTGGAACTGGAACGGAGGGGGTTAACTTTCCTGCCTGCCAGGAGCCGCAGCAACCAAAATGTGCACGGTTTTGCTGGCGGCGCTTGACGGTCCACAAACTTCACAGGGGCATCCGCACACCCTGGAGACAGTTCTTTCCGTGAGGTCTTGCTCTCTCTGCCCTCACGTTGGACACCAAGTTGATATTGCATCCCAATCACTGGAGACCATCGGCCCATGTGTCAGGAGTGGCTGTGCCCCACCTCTGCCCCCGGTAGGCAGGATCACGATTCGGCCACTGGCTGGGGTCCTGGACCACCACGAACAGCTGATAAACTCAGTATTAGGATACTTGGATGGCAGCACTGTAATGATATTGAATTTATTAGGTCACTGCGAGGCTTTCTTTCAGTCAGTATCATGCCACATGAAGAAAGTTTCTGTGACCTTAATAAGAAATCACTAAATTGTTTATTTGCTATGGATTTCCTTTCGTTCCTCTGATTAGAGAATATTATTTCATAGAAACAAGTTCTTCATATTCCTTCTCAGTCTTCTGCATTCTTGTTTCAAAAAAAACCCAAAATAAACTGAAAACCCCAACAACAGCAACAAGAAAACAGGAAAACCTCCCAAGACCCAAGACACCAAAACTAAAACAAAACAAACAAAACTAAAACAAAACAAACAAACAAAAAAAAAACCACCAACAACAACATAAATCAAAGGATAGTGTAAATCTGGTTTATATCAAAGAAAAGGAAAAAAAAATTACCAAGTTGTCTGTGCTGCTCTGTGTACATTACTTGGGAGCAAACCCAGTTATAAAATATGTACCGCTTCATAATTACCCTTTCTGCCATAGGGCCAACTTTGACCCCTGCAGGTTTAGCACAGTTTGGGTCATGTGTAACAGCTAGGTTATCTGCCCTAGCATTTTTTCCCTTTGGAATAAGGTGTGGCCAGTAGATAATTTGCCTGAATCTACCACTAGTAGATTCTTTTGCCAAGTGTTGACACTATGTTGCTCTTTTCATTAATATGGTCCTGCCTGACTGCTCACTGGATGTGGGAGGAGTTCTGAAAGCTGGCTAAAACTCAGGTAGTACCATTCCATGTAATCCTTTATTCAAGTAAAAAGACAAATTATTTCTATGATTAATAATTTAAGAAAATATAGTCATTAGCCTTCTTTGAAAAGCTTGTATGAAAATACTACTTCAATGACGAATTTAATTCTCAAAAACCATAGCCTGTAGGGCCATAGCATATTTTAGTCTAAAGACAACCCAGTGACACTTAAGTTCACAAATATTAAATTTTCCATTGTTGAACACGTCCCCTTGCCAAAATCAAGTTTTCTCCAATTCTGCTTTCAACTCTCACATATAGATCAAGATTACATGTCAGTTCTTAAAAATATTCAGGCACCTCAGTTGCTTTTCTGATCAAAACCCAGGAGCAGGATGGACAGCTGTAGGCTGACCATGGTTTTATTTTTACTCAGCCCTGCTATCTCTTTGTACACTTGGATGATAAAAAAAGATGTTGGCATTTGAGGGGATTTTGTGCTTATTTGTATGTGCATGACATCTGATTCTCAGGCCCTAGGGACTCTGCTACTACAGTATTATAAGGGGCCTTTATAAATTACTACCTCATTTTGATGGATTGCCATAAAAAGGATAGGTTGTAAAGGTGAATCAATTTTGTTCTGCTGTTAGTGGGATTAAGTTGCTATAAATAAAAGAGAATCTTGTCTTATCTTCAAATTTGTGTAGTCATTAAGAAGGATTTTGGTTTGTTTGTTTTTTGGGGTTTTCTTTTACTACTGAGAATGGATTCTCACAGTCTCTACCATAGCAGACCACATCCTGCAGTCCTCTGCCTTTTGCTGGGCCTGTGCAGTTCTTTGAAAAAATAATTTTCTAGCATAGACGATTGGAAAATAGTAGAATCAAGTTTGGGAAACTCAGTGTAGTAATCCCTGCTTTCTAGATATCCAAAGCCTGTGCTCACAACTGAATATGCCTTGTCCTGCAAAGAGGATAGGAAAGTGTATGCAGTGCTGGTACCATTTACTACTCAAAATTGGCTTTGAGTGGTCTTGTGTGTTGCAGAATTTCTTCATTGTGCTCTGTTGGCTGTGGTTAGGACCAGTGTTTGGCTTTTGGGATGTTACTGAGTGGACACTGTAAAGCTGAAGGGTTTAAGTGGAGGAATCCTTCAGACTAGCTGGCAAAATATGGGATGATAAAGCAAACCAGCTGAGGTTTATTTCTATTTGGATAAAGTTGCCACCCCTGCAAACAGGCTAAGGATTGGAAACCGGATTGCAAAAAGGCAAAAAAAAAAAGTTTCTATTAGCTGGTTGTGGGTAGTTACATGAACCTTTGAGTGTCTGTAGAAAGTGCCTTTCTATATGGTTGGAATCAGCCTTTATTTTTAGTGAAAACAACTTACAAGTACTGTAGTTATTTTCTTATTATCCTGATCAATGCTTCTCCCCAGGGTATCACTTCTCTGCTTTCTGCTGTGGCAGCTTGACTGCCGCTAGGTTAAACCTGAGTCCCTACAATCTACATTTGCAAAGTTGGGGGTTTCTGTTGTTTTTTAAATGTATACTGAGATAAATTTAATTGCAGAGCAATGCAGAATGATAACCAGTGAACACTTCCCTGAACAAACAGAACCCCAGAAATCCAAAGCCCAGTAATGTTGTTTTAGTAATTTCCGACATACCTGAGAGAATAAAGTACATTTACTGAGATACGTGTAAAGGAGTTGAATTTCTATTTTGTCTCGAACTTAATGACATGAACAGTCGCCACTCAGTATAGCAGATACAGAGAGTGAAGTAAAAACAAGCAACCAACTTCAGGCAATAAATGTTTTTCATTTTTCCAGTAATTTTATGCATTTGATCTCTTATTTTCTAAACATTCTTTCATGCTGATATTAAACATACGTCCACTTCTTATGTTTGCACCAAAGCACCTCTGTTACTATTTTATATGAATTAAAATCTTTAAACCTTTACATTTGCAAAACTGATCCAACATTTTGTATGGCTAAGATACAGATCTATTTACAACATTTTTTTTTATCTATTCATATAAAATGGCTTTTTTTCCCCTCTCCTTTTAAGAGAGAAATATTTATTCAAGGCTCTTTGTATACTTCAGAAGATGTTGTTTTGAGCCGTGTATTGACATCAGGGAGCTCATTTTCATTTTCATCATAACAACAGTGATGACAGGGATAACAACTTACTGTCTAATAACAACAGCTGGCCAGAGTGTTTTGTAAGTGTTCAAATTTTTTTTAAAAGTGAGTACAGAACAATGATTTTCACAGACTTTTCATTGATTTTTGTCATCTTTCAGACAGCATTTCAGTTCATTTCATTCACATTTGTCAATTCTTAATTTTGGAGAAAGGAAATCAGTGACATTCACTGTTATGGATGTAATGAGCTGACTCTCAGAGAACCAGCACATCAGAGCTGCTCCTGGGGAGCTATGCAAATTCTTCTGAGCATCATCACCCATCAACAAAAGTCAAAACAATCCTGATTTTTGAAGACTTTGTTTCTATACTCCCTGATTTCACAAATTTCACACACAAACATGTTGCAGTGCTTTAACTGCTGATTGTTCTCTCAACTTCGGAGTTTTATCAACAATCAAGGAAAACTGCTGACTGCTTAATTTTAATCCACTTTCTGGAGATGTTTAGCAACTTTTGGAAGAAAACATTATTGTTTGGGCTGGATGCATGTTTACTTAAACAAACTGACAGCTGCATTGCCAGAGTGAAGCCATTCCTCCAGAATGCATATTGCATTTAAACAGGCAGGAGGTTTGCTCCTGCATGAATACTGTCCTAATCTCCTTCAAATCAAAACCTTTTTTTGATATGTTACTCTGTATTCAGGCACTTTGAAATTACCTTGTTTTAGAAGCCACTTCAGAGCTGCAGTATCAGCACCTTAAATCTTAATTGTCACCTTTACTTCCATTCTTTATTATGTATATTTCAATTGTATTGTTTGAAGGACTTCCTTATACAAAGGTCGGGATGGACCAAATGTCACTCAGTTCATTTAGTTGCCCATGCCACATTGTGCTTGTGAGGAATTCTGTGTCCTTCATCAGCACCACAGTGGAAGATACCCATGAAAGCTCAGGACAAGAACACCAGTACTCTTTGGCAAAATAACCCAGAAGTAAAGATGTTTTGATCCTGTGTCCTGGTTTGAAAAGGAAGTGAGTTTTTTGGGATGCTGTGGTAAAACCAATAGATGCTCAGATTTGGATATTGGCACCTGGTGTGGCCACTGAGGACATGGCTATGCCTCTGAGAATACAGGGGACTAAAAGCAGAGAACTCCCAGGGGGAAGCTCTCTCGGGTTCCGTCTGTGAAAGAGGTCAGGGCTCCCCTGCCTGGCTGCTGCGGCTGGGCAGAGAGGGGAAGCCATGCGGCCGGGTGAGGTAGACTGGGGCCTTGGACACCGAAGGGACGTGAAGGCTCCTGCGGGATAGAAGGGTGGAGGGACACTGAGAGGCATTGGGCAGCCCCCCCAGAGAGAGAGAGAGAGAGAGAGAGTGAGTGAGTGAGCTGGTGCCTGTGCCACCTTGAAATTTGATAGCATGGCCGGCGAGAGGGAGAGGGGGGGGTGCAGCAAGAAGGTGTCCGGCAGGGCAGCTGTGGGAGCTCTGGACAAGCAGAGCCTGAGATTTTTAACTCTTTTCTTGGATGATGGAAACCTTACAAATGCTGATCCTCTTGGAGTTGAATGAGAAGAGAGATAGAGATGAGATAAGAGAAAATGGGCCATGAGAGAAGTTGAGAAGAATCTTAGGTGAGAGGGATGATAGTGTGGCCTTTGGCTGGACTTTTCTTGTATAGCCATGGACAGAACCATTTTTTCCTGTGACAGAGACTGCATTACGGAGAGGCAATGGCTTGGAGCCAAGAGAGTGCAGTGATGTTTATGTGAAGGAGTGCGTGAACAGAGATGACGGGTGAGGAGGGTGTGGTGGTGCCCTCCGTCTTCAGGGAAGAAGAAGACCTCTGTTCTCGAGACCCCTCGGCCCCAGGGGGTGAATTTGTGGGGGGACTGGTTCCAAAAGTGAGAGCCTGTCCTTTTCTTGGAACTGGGCAAAGCATCCTTAAAAAGAAAACCCTAGAAGCAGCTCTGGTCCATGCACAGTAGTGAGAGCACCTGGCATGGAAGGAAGATGTTATGATGGCAAATGATCTCTGGGTGGTGCCACGTGTAACATGGAAACACATGAGGTTTCAACTGTTTTTCCAGGGGAAGCCTATGGTACAAGAGGGACTCCTCTCTCCTTGATGAACTGAGAATTGATTATCTAAAGGGTGGTTATGGACTGAGAGTTGATGATCTGAGGTGTGGATGTATTGGAAATTTGGTGGGGGGAGGAGGAGTGTTTTTGGAAGGTTTCCATTTTGAGTTCTGTGTGTGTTTCTTTTTATACATAGTTGTAGGTTGATAAAGTTTCTCTTCTTTATTTTAAGTTGGAGCCTGCTTTGCTCTATTCCTGGTCACATCTCACAGCAGACACCAGGGAGCATATATTTTCATGGGGGCACTGGCATTGCGCCAGTGTCAAACTGTGACATCCTGATAGTTCTAAGCATTGTGATCTCTATCCATGGTCATGTTTTGGGATTTTACTTCTGAAAAATTGCTTTTAAAAAAAACTTCATGTTCTAGAACTGAAACTTTCCTTGGAGAGATTCCCAGAAGACCTCTGGGGTCAGAGTATGGAACATTTCCCCTCATTTTATGGAAAAATTCAGGTGACTTGTGCTGACTTCTTACAGGAAGTTCCTTGTGATAGGGCAGTGACAGGCATCAGATTTCTGCACTTTTACTGTCCATTCACCACAGACCCGACCTTTCCTTGAGGCAATGATCTTGACATTAATTCCTTATGCATGAATATTAGGAGAGAAGAAAAAAGGAGTAGTGGAATGGTGGAAGATAAAGAAAAAAATTCTGGAAAAATATTCTAAGGAGAAACGTTTAACCAGGATGGTCTTTCTTGGGAGCAATGAACCAGCAGCACAACAAAAAGTGTCTTTCAAGTCCATAGTCAATAAACACAAGAGATGACAGTTTGGAAGAAGTAATTTCAGCTGTTTGGGCACCTTACTGTGTGTTCCATTGATGGCAATATAGCAATATTTGCAGTATTAGTGGCTCCTTAGCTGGAAGGCTGGTCACACAGGCAGCGGCCGTCAAAAAGCAACCACATAAGGGGATGCTTGCAGAGTGGGAGGAAGATACCAGAGATGTAACGACCCAAAAGTGAAATATTTGAAATATAATTACATGAAGAACATTAGTTTTCCCCCCTTGGACTATGTGTGAATAATGAGGACTATAGCATCTGCAAAAGAACTGAAAAGTAAATAGCAGCCAGGGATTTGTTTTCTTTAGTCTCAAGAAGGCACATGATTTGAAATGTAGTATTTGATTTAAATGGTGTTGCTCTGAATTTGAGAAGTAAGGAAATAAACTGAAATGTGTTTACGTCAGGGGAACCAAATCTCTTGTTGGTGCCTACATAGACGTACTTCTAATTCATTTTAAAGCAGTTGTTTTGATTCATTCCAGCTGTGTTATGCAGGAGTCCCAGAAGCACTGGGCTATCTCACCTTCATGTTGGGGCATGATTTTTAGTAAACCACCCTCATGCATCTCCAGTGAGGGAGTGATATTTACCCTGTGGCATTTGGACCCAAGGCTGCCTCACTGGAGCAGAGAAAGCCCACGTGGTCGGGAAAGGATGCATTTTACAGGTTTCTTCTCTGGCTCAAAGCACCATCACCAAGCACAGTCTAAGCAAAGAGCAGCTTTTGAATAAGGTGCTGATTGCCCAGGGACTGCTGTGCTGCACAGCCAGTCTGAAATTTGCTATAAGATTGGTTTAATTATATAAAGTATGCTGCTCTGATATACTAGGGTTGCTAAAAGACAAAAGTCCCAGAAGATAAGCTGGTCTTTAAAATTGAATGACTAAAACCAGCAATTTAATTTAAACTTTAGTACTTCTGGGAAGGTTTTTTGATGTAGGCAGAAGGACTAAATTTACTTTGTTCTGATCATTTTCCCCCAAACACTGTCTTGCTGGGACTGATGGCAGCTGAATACCCTCTGCATCCCACACAAATTTCCTTCAGTTGTCCTGCTCATGCCCCAGCTATGTCCTGAAAATAAATGTATAGCATAGATCCCTTTCATTTCTAAGGAGGATATTGCTTCTCCTAGGGAGCCATGAAGCTGAAATAGATTATGTAGCAGTCACAGGGCCTGCAAGGCCTCGCTGGCGGCCAGTTGTTTAAGATAAGAAATAACTGGACCTAAGAAACCTCTCTTCTGCCCTTAGGCCCTTGTTATCTTTCTGTAAAACTATAGGTAATTTTTGCCTTGACCCTTACTATTGGACTGTTTCCCAAAACTCCTATACCCTAAATAAACTCCTATTTCTGCCCAGTTCAGCAGAAAAGCTGTCACTGGGACCCTTCACAGAAGACAGCAATAAAGACATCTCTGTGGAACCTCATACAGTGCTTTTCCTCTCTGTCCCTGCGTCTACCGTCTGCTGAGGCACTTAGCAAAGAGCTGAAATCACTAATGAGCTGAAAATCCCAAAAGAGCCGATCTCAAGAGCTGAGCAGCTTGCTAAGATTGCCTGAGGCTCTGGAGCCTGCCTGAGGGGCCCAGACAGGTTGTGGTTAACTGGACTTTGCTGTCTGGGACACCCACAGCAGCTGGGGCCGGGGAGAGCCTGAAAACCCCAGAGCTGCATTAAGATTATTTTAAAACTAAAGCATTTTCATCCTCAGTCTGCTCCTAGGTGCCACTCAAATACAAAAGGCAGAAAGTGTGACATGCAGGTTGTCCAAAAATGCCACCTTTAAAACCTCTCAATCTGTTTAATACTCAAAGGCTATCCTGCCATTTGACTGCAACTCACAGTGGTGCTTCAAGACTGAATATTTTTTTAAATTCCAACCTCTTCCCCAGCAGAACCAGGAAAGCTTTTAATCACTGTAATTGAGGCTAGTGGCAAAATTGATAACTACAATTTTATGGCAATGTACACATTCCTTAACTTTACTTTCTAGTATATCAGTAACTTTCACCCATTCTTCTGTGCCAGTTCAGGATCTTGACATGCTCAGTCTTTTGCAAGAAAGTAAACGTGATTGTACTATGGCTTAATACAAAATAATGAGCTTTACTGGTCTTATCCAGCCTTGCCACAGGTTTTTTGTGCTAGAAATTTCACTAGATTGGCGTGAGAGGGTTTTCTGCCTGAATGCACCTGAATGGGTATCCACCCCAACATTTGCTTCCTGTGTCTTTTTCTGTCAACTCTGATTTGTTATAATTTTGCAAAAATGCAGAGGAAGAAACTTTAGATCCAACAGATTAGATCAATAAGGATTTCAGCAAAGAAACGCTTGTAGCTAGAATTTAATACAGGGCTCAGATCACAATGACTAAAAAGAAGGGCATGAAAGGGATTTTTTTGAGGCTGGAATGTGTGGGTTTCTGGAGCTTCTTATTCTGTGTAAAAAAGTTTAATTGTGATAATTATACAACTACAGTACTACAGTGAATGATAACATGTAAGAATATCTAATGAAATTATACTAATGATATTTGAAGGCAGCTTAGGGGCTCTTTTCTGCTTTCCTTATGCCCTCAGGGTGGTATGTCTAAACTCTGCAAACCTTCTGTTAATCATGTTAAGAGGGCCTAGAACAAAGCAAACTCCTTTGCTATAACAGTAAAAACTGCTGAACATCTCTGTTTCTGTGATGGATATCTTGCAAGGTCAACAAGGGTTAGTCAGGTCCATTTTGCATTCAGTCCAGTCTGGCAGATCACACAGGCCTCAGGGTACCGCGGTGCTGGATTTCTTCTGCCCAGCTAGCTCCCAACACTGTCAGTGAGAGTGGGCTGCCCCCAGAAAGCTGTCAAATCCGGGGTGCAGCTGTAGGGCACAGCTGCTCTATGGCACAGGTGGACTGCGTTGGGGATAGGACTTTGCTGAGGGTAGGGACAAGACACAGGGAAAAGTCTTCTGTATGTTTGCCAAAGGAGTTTATTCTCCAGAGGGTAAGGGACAGAAAGACACTGACTCAAAGGCATACACCAACTTATAAATGGGGAGATGTCCCAGGGGCGGATACAATCTTTAGCCAATTGGGAGAAACTGGGGGTGGAATACAAGGCGGGGAATACAATGTTTAAACCAATAGGGAACTACAGGGGAGGAGAACAACCTTAACAGACCAATGGGGTTTCAAAGGATGCAAAATTTATAGAGAAGTTTCTAAAGAAAGGGGCAGGCTTGGGGAGGGACTTACATTCAATGGGAGGAGGAACAGGAACAAAAGAGCATGTCTTTGGGGCGATGGGCGACTAGGGCAAAACCAACAACACAGGGGGGAAAGGAACAACCGATTGATAATAAAATATGCTATAACAGTACAAAATGGGGGGAGGGTTATAAAACTGACTACTAGGACTGAATTACAATCAAAAACATGCACCCCAGCATCAGGGCATTTGGAGCTCTTGCAATAAAGGGCCATATATCTCCTTATCTCCTGCAAAATGTCCTTAATCTCTCTTCACCAAATAAATGCCACTGCTCTACTTCCCACCAATCTCATGCAGCAAAATCCCTTGAGCATTGCTGGGGAAGCAGTTCATTTGACAGTAAGAAAACAATTGTGCATTCTGTGCTCTTGCATTTCTTTCCCTTTGAGAAATTAAACAATTTTGATTTTAAAACAAATTTAAAATATTTCAATTAGAAAAAAAATCTATTTCTGATTTATAAGCACACAATGCTTTTCCTATAAGTTACCTTTGAAACTACTGAGGGTATTCAGTTTTTATTTTTTACTTCTGTACCCTAGCAGAAGACATATCAGCCCTGCTTGATACCTAGCTGCAGAGGATCTCGAAAAAAATTACATTAATACTTATCCACTAAATAGCTAGGGCATCCTCTGCTCAGCTAAAGCTGACCTTAGAGTCTAACTTTTTTTTAGTGGCACATTTCTATGTTGTTTATATCAGTGTGTTCTTTGGGTGGGGCCTATCCCGGACAAGTCCCCAAGACTGTTATGAATGGCACGTGACCAGCTCTAGTGATTTCAGCTTTATTGGAAACAGTCTAGGTAGGGGACCCGTAGGGGTGTTTGCACACCACTGCTGCTCCCAAGATGGCGTGGAGGAGGAGGATGTCAGCTCTGTCCGGCGGCGCTGGGTCTTCTCTCCTCACGAGAGTCTCTGAGTAGACGCCATTTGGTTTCAGGTTCACAGTCTTTATACTCCTCTTGGCTCACTCTGGTTAGAGTGATGAAGGCGAAAAGTTCTGACCAGGGTCTTAATGCTGTCTTATGTTTTCTTTGGTCAGAGGTGTTAGTTTAATTCTTTATTTGCATGGTGGTTCCTTGTTCTAGGTTCATTGTTCATTGTTTTGCTAGGTAACCTTTTCTGCTAAGTATTATTGGAGTTTCATATTTGCTTATTAGGTGACATAATCTTCTTCTTTATGGTCTCAGGTGGTTTGCCATTTTAGGTAACAGTGGGAGCAGTGGGGGCAATACCCAATGGCAAGGGGGATTCACATAGCTACAAAACATCTAACAAACAAGCAAGATATCTAACAAGCAAATCATCTAACAAACAATACAACTACAGAATATTCAACAAACAACTAAGGGGGATTTACATAACTATAGAACAATCAACTAACATTGGAACTTTATATTAACTCTTTTAACAATGACCTTTTTATCAACTCCTTTAACAATGTATTCTCTACAGTACTCTTGGTTTCCACCAACGAAGAGTTCCATGACTCTTAGTACATGCAACAACTGGGGAATGGACTCTAGAGAAGCCACTTACTTTGTTTAATTCTCTGATTACACATTAAAGTCTGGTGGATGGAATAGGCCCTGATGTCCCAGAAGACAATAGCACCATGATTTTGGACAGAACAGATTGTGACATTAAACAGGTACCTGGGAATGGAAAGATCAATGTCTTGCAGTTGGACTGCTGGGTGCTGAAGTATCTTTTAAATTGCAACCCGTGATTGAGTGAAGTATATCTTTTTCCATAAGCAGAACTGAAAGTTCTTTGCCAGAATGGAAAATGCCAGGGCTGCTGAAAATCCTAACTCCAGTTCTTGTTCCTCTCTCAGGGTAAGGTTTGGGGTCTTACATCCTCCAGAGATCAGGGCACTGAGGTCAGGCACCAAAGCTCTCCTTCTTGAGAAGGAGAGGTGTTTTCTAATGCATCTCCAGAGTTAGCATTTCCTATGGACTGCTGCTAAGCCTGTAGCTCCTCCACTTTGTGTGAATTGCAGACAGAGACTCCAAATTCCGGGAGGTATATAAAATCTATATAGCCCAGGAATGCTTATCTCTCTCATCTCCACTCTGGGTTGTGGTGATGTGGATTTAAACAGTGTTTTAAGGGTTAAATGCTGGCAAAAAACCAAAAAAAAAAGAAAAAAGAAAAAAAGGGAGGGGGGTTTCCAGTTTGTAAAACTGTACCCCATTGTACTAAGCAGATCAACACTAGCAAATGAAAGTGAAAAAAACCCAACTGTTTATTGACAAATGCCAACACGGCATGGGAAAAAAACAGTGAAAAAATGTTGGATATTGAATTGTCATACCTTGCCCTCCTGTGGTGGGTTCACTGCTGGCCAAATCATCAGTGCACCCACTAGAGTTATTTACTCATTTCCTGCTGTGAGAAGGGATTAGGAGGAAGGCAAAGCAGGCTCAAACTTTGAAGAGTATAAAGAAAACTTTTAACAGAATGAAAAGAAAAATGGTAATAAATCAGGATAAACCTGTCGAAGACTTCTCCTCCCCCACACACCTTCTTTTCTTTCCTACTAACAACATAAAGAGACAAAACCTGGGACTTTCAGTCAGTTTACCACCCCTAAAATAGTCTTTCTTCAGTTTCTTAGGGAGAGGAGTCTCTTTTGCCATGCCATGAAGACTTCTCCACAAGAAAAAGTTCTTTTGTGACTTTTAATTTCCACAAATAGGAGCCGCCTGGAAATCTACAATTGTGAAGTCCCCCTCCCATCTCATGCAGCCTTCCCAGAGCTGCATTCACAGGCCATGTCAAACTTATGGAGTAGTGTTTTAAGGATGAGCTGTTCAAAAGCAAAGGTTCTCTTCATCAGTCTCTGAGATCATCTTCATCTCTGGGAAGAGAGATTTTTTTTCTTTCCCTGGGGTCAAAGAGTCCTCACTCTTATTTCTCTCTCCATTCAAACTTCTCATGGGATCACAGCTGCTTCAACATTTGCTTGCTTCAGCACAGATGCCATTGCTTATGTCTACAGTTTGAATACTCAATCCCCTATGAGTTTTTTTATGAATTAAAGGGATATTCTAGCGTATCACAGTCCATCACCATGACCTTACCAAAAGAATTTCAGTCTAAAACAAAGGCATCTCCTCATTCTCGTTCCATATGGGACTTGACTCCTTCTTTACTGACCTTGGTGTCTTCATGTTGTTTCTCTATGTGTCTTCCCTCTGACCTATTCTCTCACTTGAAAGAGAATTGAGGTCTGCAGGTCTTATTTAAAGAGTTAATATCTTGCCCAGAGCCTGCAGATGGTCGTGTCATCCCTGACGAGTGACAGCCGGAGTACTCACAGCGATAGATTTTAGGCCGCGCCGGGAGGAGCGGGGAGCGGGGGGTGCCTGTGTCAGAAGGACAACGGCTGCTCTGGCTGCATGCATCTCTTTCCTATTTCCAGCAGTTCCTGGTGAAACTCAGCAGTGGCAGAATTTCAGCCAAGCCACAGACCGGTCTTGCCGTGCTAGGGGGAGAAGAGACCCGGCTTGGCAAGCGCTACATCAGAGCATGGCCTGGCCCTCCCAGGACAGGAAGGGGCCTGGCCCCCGCTGGGTTGCACAGGCTGCAGAGCCGCCTCTGATTTCAGCTGCATGATTTCCTGCGGCGCTGGGACAGGCCCTCGGCCAGATGACTCGGCATTCTGGTGCTGGAGTTGTTGATGGTGGAGGGTTTTTTTCTGGCAGCCATGCTGGGGAAGAGAGGGGCGGCAGTCAGGATCTCAGCGGCCGATGGCCTCCCCTTCCCCTTCCAAGCAGCCGCTGAGGCCCAGCCTGGCCTGGCCCCTCCCTGCCGATCCGTGCAGGCTGCAGCCAAGCGGGCTCGGCCTTGGCTGCGTCTCATCACCTGTTCAAGGCCGGAAGAAGAAAAGAAACTCCCGGGCTTTTTTCGCCTTTACATGTGTATTCACAAGGCACATCTGACTTTTTCAGTGGGTTAGTAATGTGTCAATATTCAAAAATAGCCACTGATTATTTTTGTCAGATCCAAAGGAAGCTGCTAAGGTCCTTGCAGGGAATCACTTTTGTAACTGATAGATTTTTTTTTTTAACTAAAAACCAAGCTAAACAACAACACCTCTCCATACACACACTCATACTCTAAAAATAGAAAACCTCAAAATGCCAGGTGTGATATGTGAAAGTTAATTCATGCTGTATAAATAGATATATATGTGTATAAAATATTGCAAAGATCCAAAGTTATGTTTCTACCATTCTGGCTGGGAATAGAGTTCTATTCTTATTGTAACCAGTTCCCGGACAGCGTTAAGATGATATCAGGTCTGTTACCGTATGAATGGAATGGTCCCCGGCTATTATGGGGGATTTCCTCCGGTTCCTACAATCAGGAGATACCATCTGGACCTTCCCGGAATGGAATGTCTGGAGGAGCTCACGAGACATACACCTGGACACGACTTCATAATGGTACTCAGAAACTAGTCCATGTGAATGCAGCCTCTGCCTGGACACTCAGACATTCGTCTGCATCTTCAAGTTCTCCTTTGTCTGTTTCTCTGTATGGATCCAACTATGCATACAAAGGAACACAAAGAAAGATGTGGTCATTTATGCCTCAGGCAGAATAAACTGTATATAAGCTGGACACTGGAAACACTCGGTGTGAACTCCTGGGGAAACGCTGCCAGTTTGTCAGTGGTCCTGGGTTCACCCAGCGCCTGTCTCTGGGGCAGACGCTGTCTTGGCTGTGGGGGTTTCGAAATTTTCTAATTTTTTTGTTATTCGATCTAATAAATCTTTGTTAAATTTTTCATAAATTTGGCTACAGATTTGATCATTTATGACACCAGGGAAAGAGAAAAACAACAGTTGACCATATGGTGGGGAGGAACAAAATAGCGCCTGGCTTCTTCTCAGGGAAGAAAAAACCCAAAAGGTTCACACAGTAGCTCAGGGAAGAAAAAACAAACAGATAGAAACCTGGTGAATCTCTGATGTTGGTCTCCTCACAGTAGGTTAAGCTGGTGTATCTGATGTAGTTTCTCTTGTGAGTTCAGCTTTTCTGAGGTCTGGTGCTAGGATGGAGCAGCTCCTTGGCTCTCTGCTAGTCCTCTGCTTCTCCCATCAACTCACTGATCTCAGACCAAAACCAAACTGAACAGTTCAGGGAACAAAAAAAACCCAAAAAAACAAACTGTGGAAGGTTTGCTGTCAAAGCCTCCAAGGCCAGGGAAAGGAAAAAAAACTTAGTGCCTAAGCTAACAAAAACCAAGCTAGCTAAGCAACAAAGTCTGCCTGTCTGCAGGGAACTCCAGGGATGCCCAGGAGTGAGGCTTTGATAAAAACCTGCACAAGAGCCCCCAGGCTCAACCTGAGCCCCAAGGCTCAACCTCTGCCCTCAGTACCACCTTAAAACTACATCAACAATTTCTGGGCATAGAGCAGATGATTAGGGAATAGAGTGTCATCATAAAATCACCCCAAGACAGCATGGACCAGGTAATGACCAGGCTGTTCCTTGCTGGGAACTGTCTTTGCCAATGCTTGGGCATCTGGGAATGCCTCTAGTGTAAATCCTTCATATTTATTTATTGTTTCCAAAGCATATCTGTTCTTCAGGCTCTTAATTGATTTAAAAAACAGCAAAGCCATTAAGAAGTCCCAGAATGCACTGACAATCAGTGGGATTCAGGGTGTGCCTCTGGCTCTGACAAGGACATCTGAGCTCCTTAATTGCCAAGCATATCTGAATAACATATTGACACTGAAGGATACCCTGGATATCTAGGCAGGGCGGGACTGAGACACTCTAAAGAGCCAACTCTGATAATGTGAAACATGCCTAGGTTTTTAATGAAAGCTCAAGAAATAAGTAAACCCATATAAACCAATCAATAAAAATTGTACCACACACCTCATGCCCCAACAGTCCCAGCTGAATCCATCTTTAACTGCTAAAGTTGGTGAGCAAAGCATCTGTCAGCACAAGCTGGGAACTTTCTGTGCCCCAAGTCCTGCCTCTGACCCTCAGAGCTGGTGCTGGTCTTCAGCAGACACCAGCATTTTGAGGCTAAAGAAGATGCTGTAGTGTTGCAGTGTAATTATTTCTTCCCCTGCGATGTATGGAGAACTAAGGCATAGTCTGCATGGATGCACCAACCTGGGAATGTCCTCGGGTCTGCAGTGCTGCATAGAGGAGTTACCCAGTCAGATTAACAGCCTAGTGGGAAAAGCGTTTGTCACACTTGCAAATCTTGTTCCTCTGTGGCTCACTTTAAGACAAAAAAATCATCCACATGCTTGTGAGAGCAGCTGCCTGCACACCACCACCTCTGTGAATAGAGCTGAGCTGATCTTTATAAAACCAGAATTTTAAAAAGTGGGAATTATTCCTTGCTGACTAAATACATGGTTTCAAAATTGTCACTTCATAGCTAATATCTGTAAGCTTTAGCCAGTCTTTTAAAACATCCTTTATTTTCCATTTCAAATTTATGTTTTTTATGAAATGCTTTCATCACTTCCTCTTACCCCCATTTCCACAAATGGAAAGACAGATCTCTGGTTCATTGGAGACCAAATATCCTTCAATTCATATTTCACAGAGTACTTTTGCATGTTTTAATGGAGTAGGTAGAAATATTTTTCTTGGTTTATGATATTTTAATTGAAGTGAAAATCCAGAGCTAAGCATTTTCATAAAATGAAAATTAAAAATATGTGACTAAGCTTGAAACATTTTAATTCTAATCTCTCTCATTTGTTACATTTGTGTTCTCTTTTTTTAGAAAAGTATTTTCAAAGGCAAAAGGAAGCAGAGTATCAGAACTATGAAAAGAAGATACATAGCATAAAGCTCAAACAAGAAATTCCTCAAAACTGACTTCTACCATGATTATTTTACTAAAAATTAATCAATATCTTCCAGTAAAAACTTTATATTGAAGTGATTCTGACCAGAAAAAGTATCACAATTTGTTCCTGCGTATAGTCTACTGTTTTCTAAAGACCTCCAGAAAATTTGGTGTGTTGTTTTCCATGGGACTCATTCCATGCCTATTTCAGAGGCATTTTTCCATTGATGCTGAATTGATTTTTGCCTTTTTTTCTTATATGTTCTCTGTATTCTTTACAGATGTATTTGTAGACTATTAGTGCTATAAATAAAGTTAGCTTTTGTAGGTAGGGTTATGAATTGTTCATTAATGTAATAAATTCTTATACTTAATTTATGTAACAAGTTATGGAGTAATAAGTTATGGAGTTAAATGTGCTGTAATAAGAATGTGTGCCCACTGGAGGGGGGGGTGGTGAGATCTGGGCAAGGGAATTTTCTAGAAAACTACCTCATGAGATGATGACATTAATATGAAATATGATTGTGTTATGTTTGCCCAATTATCCCATCATAAAAAACCCAAACAATATTAGAGGTAGCAGCAATTTTAATTGAATAGTTTAGAAAATATATATAAAATTGGATACGCTTGAAATATTGACAATATAATTTGATTAAAATAAGGGATAATTTGGTTCCAGTTATAGTGCATAAGCAAAAGATAACTGCGGGGTATGAAGTGCAGGGTTCTGGACCCTTTGCCACCTCACATATGAGCTTGCCAAGTGAAGATTCCCCCCTTATATGCCATGTGTCAATGTCAACTCCTCCCATTTTCGATTCATCACACTTCTACCTCCGCCCTCATCACCACCTTTACCGTGCATGCTCCACCACTCGTTTTGGTGGTCCCACAAGTCTTTGGGGGTCGTTTTTGATGAAGGCCTCTCCTCTTCCTTGATGTCCTTTAATCACCTTTGGGTTACACATGTGCACCAAGCTAGTATAATGTAAGCCAAAACTAACATATTACTACATTTAAGCATCAAAGCAATAAATCTCTTATAGCTGGCATTTTCCTGGCACCCAACCAGATTTTCCCTTCTTTCTGTTAATTTTTAGTAACTGTTATCTCTTGCTTTTTCCTGTCCTTGAACATCTGCGGGGGGGGGGGGGGGGGAGCCCCTCCTCTCCCCTTCTTTTTTGGCATTTCAACTCTAAACTGTTTTATTATTTCCAAATATTAATTACTGTATCAATATTGATTACTATTTCAATTTTATCAGCACGAATCATAACTATTTGCCACAACTGGAAGACTAACCAGCCAATGAAGCCTCAGAACTCTAGAATGATTGGCCAGAAATTCACCATCTTATGGACCAATCGATTGAGAGCGCACCAATCCTGTCACTTTAAGAGACTTAAAAACCCCTGGGTGCAGAGCACCTGGGTCTTTTTGCAGAGCTGGTGTCCAAGGAAACACTCTGTGTAGCACACAGTTTGTTAGTTTGTAACTCTGACTTGCTGCATAGGCCCCAGGCTTACCCCAGGTCTTTGGCTTTTAGAAGATCTTGGCTTCATTTTGCCTGTTCATAACATTACTGTATTCATTGTCCCTGTGCTTTTCCTTACCTTTTTGCCTGGACAGAAAGATAAAATATATTCCAGAGCTCCAAGCCCCAGGCGTTACAAGGCCCCTATCCTATCTTGGTTCTCCCTCAGAACCAAGGTCAAAAACAGGTCTTTGAGATACATTTATGCATTTTCATCAAGAATGGTTTAGACCCTAAAAAGGGGATGTGGGAATCAGAGAAGGGTTTAACTGGGGAAAATTGCCTCACCAGTTATATCTCTAATTGGTGATTATGCTAATTTGCTAAACTTACAAAACTGCAGTTACCCTGGGGGGGGGGGGGGGGGGGGGGTGCATTTTGTGGACATTTTCCATATCTGCCCCTGGAGACCTCCAATAAACACCAGCCTTTATATTACCTCCTATACTAATATTATCTTGAAAGTGTGTGTTTCATTCATAGGTTTTTTAAGGAATCACCATGGGTAGAAAAAGCTGGGACATGCCCTTAATTGTGAAACACTGGACCTGTTCATTGTCATCTGATTTCAAAAGGCTTTCTAGCCCTCACAGGCTAGTGGAATTGTTCATTGTTATTGATGTCTCCCTATATTGCAGCATCTGTCCTATTTCTGGAAGGGCCAGTGTGACCCTTAGTGAATGTGGTATGAAGGAACATAGCGCTTTAAAGTAACTGACAGGAAGAGAACACTTAGAATGTCATTTGAAATTTCTAAGGTGTTGCACAAACATGAATTATTCTTTGCACTTACTGAAAAGACAAAAGCAGCTGCTATTAACAAGCCAACATGGGGTAAGAGGTACAGTTATTACTGTTTTTATATCTCTTCCAAATCATAGGATCATCAAATGGCTTTCATGGGAAGGCACCTTAAAGATTATCCTGTTCCAACCCCTCTGCCATGAGCAGGGATGCTTCTCATTAGACATAATTGCTCAGAGCCCCATCCAGCCTAGCCTTCAACACTTCCAGAGATGGATCGTCTAATACCTGGATAAGGAAGTTGTCCTCTACACATTCCAGGAGTGCCCTTGGTTGCTTGCAGCCAGCTGTATTCCTTTCTCAGTAGATGTTGGTGAGGTAGGTGTTAAAGAATACATTCAGTGCAGGTAACTCAGGATGCAGCTGCAGTACAAGATGCAGGTTGAGCTCGGGGTGGGGGGAGGGGGGGGGGCAGGAGCCCAAGCCTAAGGCAAGAGGCCATAAACTATCCTTTGCATTACAAACGGCACAGGGACCTGTGGGGCAGCCAGGGGACTCAGAGACACAGTAGGAGTTGATGAGCCCAGACCTTCATGACCTTATACAGTGAGGGGATAAAAGCACAGGAGTTTCTTTATTCAAGGTTCCTCCTCAGAGGTGCCAGCTTGAGTTGTTATTTTGTTATTTAGTTACTGAATCATGATTAAACTGTTTTGAGGATCTGGACATCTGGGACTCTGCCATGAGAAACCCAGGGTTAAGCAGGTAAGGAAACCTAGTCTGACTGTGTGAGAGTGGAGGATACAGCTGCGAAAGCCTTTGATCCAACATGAGTTGATGTGAGAGTGACTCCAGAGTGGCTCTTGGGTGGCTGGACAGGGAAGTTTCCTTAACACTTCCTAGCCTCTTGCTTCTGAAAAGCCCATAGCCCTCAGCTGCAGTGCAGTTGGGGAAGTGTCCCAGCTTGCTTCCATGATGACAATGTGATCATAGCTAGGTTTCGAAGGGACCTAAAAGCTCATCTGGTTCCAACGCCCCTGCAATAGGCAGAGACATCTTCTACTAGACCATGTAGCTCAAAGCCCCATCAAGCCTGGCCTTCAACACTTCCAGAGATAGGGCAGCCACAACCTCTCTGGGCAACCTTTGCCAATGCCTCACCGCTCTTATTGCCCAGCAATTCTTCCTACTATCCAATAGAAACAGCTTAAGGCTATTCCCCCTCTTCCCTGCCTGCCCTTGGAAAGAGGCTCTAAGAGCCTGTAAGAAGGCTGCCCTCCAGCCTTCTTACAGGCCCCCAGCAGGTACTGGAAGGGGCTCTAGAAGTTCTAAAAGGTCAACAACAGACAACGGCCATTGGTCACTTACCGTGACCCTGGACAGTCATGAGCCCAACATTCTGGAGTCTGGGAGTTAGAGGGATGGGCCAATCAGCAGGCTCCAATCCAAGTGACATCACAGTGACTGAAGAACACCTGAGGCAGTTGGAGGGGCAGAGCATCAGGAGGACAGTGCAGAGTGGGCTCTTCTCTAGCTTCCCTCTTGTCCCCTTTGGGTATTGGTGTAATTCTCTGGAAGTTACCCAGGACCTTCGTGAGTCAGAAGAGGAATGCCTAAAGAAATCGGTAGAATTAGTCATTTGATAGACCTTCCCACCTGTGAACTCCACAGACTTGGAGAGATTGCAGACCTAGTGACTTCTGTTCACCTCTCACACATCCGTAAGCAAAAGCTAGCACTGGCCTTGAAGAATGAAGGCTATATTCCAAAGCTGCTACAGCTTTTCCAAGTCTGTGAGAGTGTAAAGAACACTGAAGGCTTGCATCTTCTGTTTGACATTGTGAGAGGAATTTTGTACCTGGACAAAGCCATTCTGTTTGAGGTGATGTTTTCTGATGAGTGTATTCTGGGTGTTGTTGGATGCCTTGAATATGATCCTTGTTTGGCTCAGCCAGGATGGCACAGGGAATTCTTAACCAAAACAGCAAAGCTTCAGGAGGTTATTCCTGTCAGAGACCCTGAACTCAGGCAGAAAATCCGCCAGATGTCTAGGGCACAGTACATTCACGCCATCATCATGCCTAATCCATCGGATTTTGAAGCGGGTTTTCTTTCTACCCTCAATTCCTTCATCAGCTGCAGCAAAGAGGAGATTTTACAGGCATTGCAGGTAAGTGTTTTTTAATGTGGCTTAGATGGGATCTGTAGAGATCCCTCTGGCTGTAGTTTGGAAATGGTTTAAAGCTGGTGAACACTGTGTAAGTTAATCATAGGTACAATGTTTTGAATGCTTTCCCTTCTTTCTGATACCTTGGATTTTTTGTATTTTCAAAATGATAAATTTCAGGTGAATGTCTTAATACTTTTTTATTGGCTGTAACAAAATAAAGTCATTCTCTTTGATTGCCAAACAAACCTTTGGAGCTGGTTTTGTATAAGTATTTAAGGAACATGCAACTTGCAGTATTTCATTCCAGGGACATTTATTACACTGTTTTCCATGTAAAGGGGTGCAGAGAAATGGGTGGACAGATATGGCAGAAAGTGCCAAAACACTTGAGAGATTATGATGTTCCTGGGTTTCTTGGAGTGTAAAGAATGAAATGCTTAACACAAGGTGTGGTGGTGTCCTATATATCCTTAAATATCTTATACGAGTAGAGGATGTGAATCTGAAAAGCACATAATAGTCACAAATGTTTCCCATCCTGGCAAAGCAAAGTGCCTGCATGTGGGAGAGCTGGTTTTACTGCTAGTAAAATTCAGGAGAATGTGGCTGAAGCCAAATTGCAATCTGCTAATGGAGTCCTCCTCACAGAGATGGACTGAAAAGGTGCTTTGCAATGCTGCAGGTCCAAAAGAGGGAAACTGATCCCCTTGGGACGTTCACAGTGTAGTGTGAAAGGTGCAGGTACAGTAGGGCCAAAGTTTTCTCTTGGTTAACACTTTTTACGTCAGAAGTGTTTCAGTTGCTTCGCTAGAAGTTGATGTGCAAAGTGCTCTGAGGGAGTCTGAAACAAATTAGGACTGTCCTTCTCTGTCCTTTTGATGTGTGTGTGGGTGTAGCCAGTCCCACAGGGAGTCTGTGGGCTTTGGCAGAACTGCAAAGCATAGGGTTGGCACAGCAGAGAAGGAAAGGAAATGTCACACTGTAGAGACAAATTTAGGGATCAGCTTTAGGGATCATCCCTTGTGCCCAGCTTTACCTGTGGCTCTGGTGTCCTGGAGATGCTTCAGCTGCACAGAAGGAGTTCTGAAAGTGCAGGAAATGATACTGCTGGATGTGTTCTCTAGCATTTGCCTTCTTTGTGATAAAAAATAATGGCAGTGTGGGATCCTAGAAAGATCATATTTTCATTTTCCATAAGGCCCTGTGTAATTTGTGTTCTTTTTGCATGCTCCACAGAAAGATGAGGAATTTTTGCCTGAAGTTTTTGCACAATTAACAAATGAAGCTACTGCTGGTGAGCAACAATGTGAATTGGTAAGTCAGCAGTCTTGATAGTTCCTCAAAGGCTTTAAATGAGAGGGATGAAGTAGAAAGTCCTTAGAGTTCTGCAGTCTTAGAAGTACTTCTAAGAGGCAGTACAGCCTCTAGTACAAATTGTAACTGTTTCCTCCTTTCAGAGTTTTCTGACCCAAATACACGACTTTTTTTTTTTTTTCCTGTGCACCAGATGAAGTTTTTCAAGGAATTCTGTGCCTTTTCTTTCACATTACCTGAGAAAAGAGATGAATTTCTTCAAACTTTGGCAAAGTTGGGATTTCTTCCAACTCTTGAAATGTTAATGGTAAGTGAAAACTTAGAACTGGTTTTAATAAAATGAGAAAAGTGAGAAAAGCCCACAGCCATACAGCCTTTTTTTTTTTTTTTTTTTTTTTTTTTAATCTGCTGAGCACCTTTTTGTAAGTCCGATTGCTCTGCTGAGAGTGGAGTCTTCTGGTAATGTCCAGAATCCATAAGCTGCCCACAGTTCTGCTCTGGAGTAGCCTGGCTTCATTCCTCTTACTATTTTTACTTTTCAGACTTCATAACGAAAAAGTCTGAGGGCTGTGAAGTCCCTGTGACAAGGTAGTCAAAAGGTGAAAAATACTTTTTCATGTGGAAGCTTGATTGTTGTTTTTTTAATCAGAGAAAATCACATCCCTCAAAGAAAGTTTTGGATTCTTGTTGCCTGTAAATGGGCACAGAAACTGTGGTATACCTTGATTTGTACAGTTGGTCCTTTAGTATAAAATTAATAAATTGTGGATAGCAGGCATAGAATATCAACAAAGTTAGATATTGAAGCAAGTAGGATGCTGTGAATGTTTCTAGCCTAAGTTAGTGCTCTCAAATATGCAGAAAGCCTTGTGCCCTTTCTAAAGGAGGAAAATAGTAGGGAAAGGATTTTCCTGATTCCTTGTTTTTCTGTAACCATATTATCATGTTTCTTTTGAAAATTTTTGTAGCAAAATGTCCTCTGCAGTTTCACGTGATAATAAGTACCAAACTTTATTTACTCTAACAAATTAACATATTTTTTTTTTATTTGTGAGGGAATGGGTGATCTGCAAGTTAGAGCTGCTGCTACAGATATATTGTCTTATCTAGTAGAATTTAGTCCAGCCACCGTCCAACAATTTGTAATGCAAGAGGCCCAGAAGAGTGAGAATGTAAGTAAAAGTGGTTTGGAGTTTGTTGAATATACCAGTTCTAGGGCAAACAGGAAAATAACCAGAAAAAGAAAACCTAAATTTCTGTGTTTTGTTTTAATTTTTATTTTTAAAAAATTGCAGAAATTGGGGAACTCATTCTATTCTTGTGAGTAATTATTTTGTGATTTCTTTCTTTGGGTTTTTTGCAGGATACCCAACTCATCACTGAGGTCATTGAGCAGATAATCTGTAGTCCAAACCCTGAATTTGGAGGAGATAATAATTTAATGGAGATTTTGTGTGCTCTGATTGATCCAGAAAAAATGCTGGCCATAGCTAGTGTAAGAGAACGTGAATTGCAGAAAACATTATACTGTCTTGGTAAACTTAAAAGCCTGATATTCTCTATTGCTATTGTTATTGTGGGCAGAGGACAAAAAATTATAGGGTTTCTTAAATTGAGTGGAGTGTGGTCTGATGGCAACTTTAAATAAGCAAAAGATAAGCTAATTTTGCTGATGAAAGGTTTGTGTCTGGGTCATCGAGCCAATATTAAACCACACAATCCCATGTGTCCGTGCCATAGCACTGTCTGACCATAGCTCTCTCATCTGGATGATAAATCCTGAAAGATTTTAATACATTGTGACGTACCAGAATACCTGTAAAATGGTTTACATGTTCTTCTGAGCAAAACTACGTTCACTTCAGAATGGTTTAAGTACACTTTGTCAAGCACTTTGAGTCACTGATGTTTTTTTCCAGTATATATTTGCATCCATGCTGGAAATTCTTTTAGTGATAGCTAGGTTGTTTGGAGACACAAGAAACAAAAGTTTGTCCCAAAATAAAGAAATTGATCTTGTGTGAAGACAGTGCTGCAGATTCAAAGAACTCAGTAGAATTCTTTGTAGGATGTTTCTTCTGTTACTACTCTTTCTTTTAAAAGGTTGCATGTGAATGCCAGTGTTTAATGAAGTTATTGTTGTTTTAGAATTTAGAAATATTTGAATTTCTCGATATCTTCTACGACCGTTACATTCATGTTCTTACAGCGCCACTTCTGGCTGATACATCAGAAGAATGGTATGAAATAGGTAATGACAATTTAAATATTTTTACCTTTGAAGGGCCTTACAGTCCTGGTAACAGCAATAGACCTGTGATGCCTGCCTGCAAGCTACTGTTCCTCCAGGGACAGGGATTCTGGGGGCAGGACTTTTCATAGCCCTTTCCTGAAGGTGTGAATGCTGACATAGCTTGATGGTCTACTTTGTAAAGATGTGCTTCCTTCATGTACATTGAGAATAATGCCATAGTTTTACTAGTCTAATTTTAAAGAATATTTACTGTAAAGGCAAAAAAGCCCCAGTTGTATTTGTTGTTTTGCTCTGAACCTATGTCCTGCTTCCCAAAGCAAGCCAGTAAAACAAAAAGACCACTAAAAATATGTCAGGAACTGCAATAGCAACTGAGCTCAGTGTACTTTGACAGTACATTTTTTTTGTACAAATTATGGCATTACTTTTTCTTGTAGATAATTATCAAACAGCAGAAATACTTGCCTCAGTTTTGGAGCTGTTGTCTTTTTGTGTGGAACGGCACAAGTATCACATGAAGATTTTCATTATCAAGAAAGATCTCCTAAGAAGAACACTGGTCTTGATGAAATCCAAACACAAATTTCTGGCCTTGTGTGAGTATGGAACTGTCATGATTTCCTTTTCAAGGCTTTGTGTGTCCTGTGTGGAAGGTGTACCAGTTCCAATGTACACTTGAACTCAGAATTCCTGTTCATTTGCTGGGTTTTACAGGCTACAATTAAGTAATTTGGAAAAAAATGAGGTAGCAGCTGTCTGTAAGCACAGACAAATGCAGTTTCTTGTGGGAAGAGGATTGTTGTCTCCTTTCAAATCTTCAAATCTCTACAGAGATCTTTTCAAATCTTCATGACAGGTTCCTTTGTAATCAGATTTCCTGCCTCATTTCAGTGGAAATTGTGTTCTTTCTTAATAATGTCCTAAATCTGGTTCTCCTTGTGGAGAGTGAATGAAATTCTGTGAACCAGGATCTTTAAAGACTTAGGGCTTGTTCTGGGAGGGAACAAGGACAAAAGCATAGTGGGGAGTTAATAGTGGAACTTTATGCATGCTGGAATGCATTGCTGCTGGACTTGAGAAAGAAATCCATGGTTCCTGAAAAGGTGACCATTCAACATCTACTTCTCCACTTTGGGGTGCATCTTCCTCTTGGGGTAACACCAGATTTTTCAGTTCTTCCACAAGAAGATGAGAGCCTGGCATGTGGTTGTTGAATGCTTGAATGTCTTTCTTCACACAGGTGCTCTTCGCTTTATGAGGAGGATAATTGGCCTGAAAGATGAACTTTATAACCATTACATCACTCTGGGAAACCTGTTTGAACCAGTTGTAAATGCTGTGTTGGACAACAGGAATAAGTGCAACCTGCTCAAGTCTGCTTCGATGGAGCTGTTTGAATTCATCCGAAAGGTGAGTTCAGCAGCAGCCTTAGAACCAACATGTCTGTGACCTCGCAGGGCAAGAGGCAAAAGGCAGACTTTTCCAAGATAGCAAACATTCTGTTTTGCTGGAAGAGTCACAAACGGAACTAGGACGTTGCTGAGTCTATCATCTATTTCTAAGGGAAGTTTAATAATTCTTTCTAGATCTCAACTTTTTTCCTAAGAATAAATCTGATTGCTTCCTGTTTGCTCTTGACAACAATATTTTGGTTCTGGACAAGGAAGCAGTTACTTTCCAAAATAAAAAGTTAAAAGCTTTCTGACTTTCTGTATGTGAACATTTGAGACTGAAACCCTGTATTGTTCTTATTCAGGAGGATATTCAGTTCCTTATTGCACATATAGTTGAGAACTTCTCTGATGCACTGGAATCTGTCAAATACATTCACACATTCCAGGGACTGAAGACAAAATATGAGCAAGAAAAATACCAGCAAAATGAGAAACTGAACAGGTATGGCCCAGTTTCTGTCTTATGAGGCTGCCAGCAACTGCCATTCTGCAGGCCTGCTGGTTAGTTTTTAATTTCCCAAAGAGCAGCAGAAGCAGGTGGCTGGGATTGGGGTTGGATTTCATTCTTGCTGAAAACTCCTTGAGTTAGAGTAAACCCCCATCTACCTTTCTTTGAGTAGAGCTGATGTGGTCAGTAGATTAAATGTTCTTTTCTGAAAACTCTCAGCTTATGAAGAGCATAATCTTGCTTTGTTCTTCTAAGTTAGGATTCAGTCTGCCTCATTATCAGTCTGTCTGGGTATTTGTGAAGCTTCTGGTGTGGGTGGAAGCAGGGTTGGAGCTGGATTGCCTTCTCCAAGTCAATTAATTCTAAAGCTTTGGAAGGTATTTATGACCTGTCTGAGTATGAAACATCAGGCAAAGCTTCAATCACTTGTCCTATGTCTCTTGCAGTGTCTCCTTCATATTGCCTGGTGAGACATTTGTCAAAGAAGCAGCAGTCTCACAGGTGGATGAAGATGTGCAGTTCAGTGAAGGTGAACAGAAGGCAGCTCCAATATCACCAGCAAGCTCCAATGGCTCCTATCCAACATATACAGCCCTGACAACAGTGGTGACAGCCCCCAAGGTGAGAGAGAACTTTTATGGAAGCTCCTGTCCTCACGTGGGATAGTAGAGCATCATCGTGGAGCTTTACTGGGTGTAATGCGATACAGTCAGCAATAGCCTTGTACAGGGTACCTTAGGGACAAATTCACCCAAATCTCTGACTAGTTTCACTAAGAGTGAAATGCTAACTAGTTTGGGGTAAGGTTCAAGGAGGATAAGGTGGGACTGGAGTTGTTAATCTGGTGGGCACAGGTTAATTTTGCATGATTGAACTGTTACTCCTTGGCTTTCTTCCCTGCCCAGCTGGTGCCCTGTGTGTGTGATATACAGATAAGATTGCCTTTTTTGGAATCTATTGCCCATCAGGGAATTTATAAGTGTTTTTAAGCAGACAAAATGCAGGAAGTGATAGCTCTTTTGTGCCTTTTGCAGCTGAGAATTATTTGAATCTTAGCTTCTGAGCAGCTACAGAAAACTGTGGCAAGAATTTTATTGCTCACTCCTAAGACTTGGGGGCAAAACAGATGTGCAGCGTGTATTTTTTCAATGTGGGAATTTCATTTTTTTACCTTTTTCTAATTAGCAGAGAGGTCTGTTTGAAGTATTTGGTTATCCTGATGATGAAGATGATGAGACATTGCCTAAGAAAAGAGCTCGTCTGGATTCCTAAAGGAAACTGAAAATTTTAAATATGAACTTTTATTATGGGTTTTCCAGTGCTGCAACTGTTTAATGTTAAAATACGGAACCAGCTGCAATCCATCACATAGACATTTCTTCTGATATATGTTATTATACAATATTAATGCAATGTAGTGGTAATATATGTTTATAATACAATATAAAACAATACAATATAATATAACTAACATAAATAGTATTACAAAATATGGTAGTAATATACAATAACATATGTTAGGTCTATTTCTCATGGATTAGTTTAATGTGAAGCTATTTCTATGTTTTGGAGATTTAGTTAGTAGTTAGTTTAAGGTAGTGGCTAGTTTTAATTGTAGCTCTTGTTTGGAAAAAAATCCTTTCTGTATAGATATATAAAATAGTTTGTTCCATCAAACAATTTTATTTTGTATTAAAGATCCCAATGTACTTGTTTTACACCATTTGTAAATATGGCAATATTAATGCTGAGCTGTAAAATTCAGGAATTACAATTGGACTCTGTAATTTCATAAGATGTGTTATTTGTAAGTTATATTTTAATAAAAAGTTACATGAAACCTGACTGGGTGTGTTTGCTTCCCTTCCTGTGACTTATTGTTGTAGTCAGTGATGTCATGCCCTGTGCAAAGGGTAACCCCACTCTTGGCTTCACTTTCAATCTGTCAGGGCCAAGCCAGAACAGGGTTTTAAAAAGATTTCCACTCTTTTGAAATTGACTTGCAGGTGACATCTCAAACTTTCAACTAAAGCATTTATTTTTGCCTAAAGTTGCTTTATTTTAGCAGATTTCAGTATCTGGTTGTCTATAGGCTCTCAAGAGGCTGAGGCCAGTGGTTGAACAAGTCTTCACTGCAGGGATGCTCAGCAGCCCGGCTGCTGAGCACATCAGTGAATTTCCAGCATTGACTTTCTGGGAAGTCAATGTCCATGTAATCTGAAATACTGATGTACAAGTACTGAGCTGCTTGTCTGAAAGTTCTGTAAAACTAAGTGTAAAATTAGAAAACAAATCCTTTTGCTTATTGATGATGCAATGTATTCTCAAAACATCCATCTTTTCTTGGGGTCTGTGATGAGCTTCTCAAAACCAAGTTGCTTCCTTCCAACTACTTTGCCTTTGAACTGAAAGACACATTGAATCAGGGTGAAGCCAGCTTAAGCTTCTCCAGCAGTACACTGTCTTCCTGTCCTGTGCTTCCAACCCTCCCACTGACTTGGCTTTTCAGTGGGAGGTAAATTGGCAGCTGATAGCAGCACCCACCCTTCCAAATGCCTTGTTCTTCTAATACGTATCAGCGTCATGTCACTTCTGTTCCCTTGGCTGAGGAATATAGAGGAAGGATTTCATAATTTGAAAACTCCCAAAGAGGAAAAAAGAACAGAGCAAATTTTTTACCTGTGTAAAGCTAGACTTTTCAATAGAAAATTTTTTTTTTCCATTCAGCTGTGGGAAAAAAAAAATCCCTGAGATTGATGGGAGCCTAAACAGTAGGTCACAGATTAGGAGCTAAAAAGCATTTTAGCCGATCATTGGTTAAGTTATTGGTTATCACAGATGTAGCGTTTATTCCCATTAAGTTGCAGCAATCCCCATTAATGTGACATTTCATCTTGCATCAGGAAAATGGGGTTTTCCAAAAACATTCTGTGTCTATCTGAACCACATGCTAAGGCCATGTGTTTGAGAAAACTTAATTTAAGATTTTATACTTTGGTCATCTTGGCTGGGCATGAAATGAGAAAAGAAAATAAGAAGCAATGAGATGCACTGCCAACTGAAAACACTTCAGCAGAAATCTGTAGCATATTTGTCAGAGCACTTTCTTTAGAAGAAACTCATTTTTTATTCAACAGTATAAAAGAAATGTTCAGCTCCCAAACCTTATAGCTCAGGCAGAAATTTAATTATTATATCTAGAATAGTTTGTTATACAATTTTTTGAAACACTTATTATTAAGGTTTCTGTGAGGAGCTGCCCTCTTGACTTCTCAGAGCTGATAATTACTGTGTCTGGAGAGAAGGAATAAAGAAATTGGGTAAGGTTATCCCTGAAATGAGATGGAGTGCTGCAGGGCAGGAGTGAAATGCAAAATTAGGTAAATTGAAAATGGATAAAATTTAGTTAAGTGGAGACATTTTATGCTGAAAATAAATTTATATTAAAAAAAAAACCAATAAAACCAAACCCAACCCAAACTGACCAAACTAGAATAAATGTAACAACTGTATGATGGCTCTTGACCAAGGCTGGCTTTTAAAGGGTACTCTAGACTTTAAAATATTTGAGTTGTTTACTTCAAAAATGTGTGAATAGATACCACCTCACCTGCCACACATACAGGGAAATTTAGACCTCACTAAGAGAGATTGCAGTAGCCATGAAATGGTGAGTTCAAAGGGCTTCTCTGAATTATCTGCCTATTTAAGAAGATTTCTCTCTGCTAGAGAAATCTCTCTGTTACAAAAGTTAGATAAATCTCTCTGCAAGGAAAGTAAACCTGGTTACAAACACTTATTTGTGGCTATTTAGTATAGCTCATGTTGATGACTGTCCTATTCCAAATTAGAGAAGTGCAAAAGGATCAAGATTTCTTTAAACAAAATTAACGTGCAACCCTTACACTGGTTGCGTTTCTTGTCTCCAGAAAGCAGCAAAAATCTGGGTGGTTTTATCTCTAAAGGTTCAATGTATGAGTGGACAAAAAAGTTTGTATTTGTGTGAGTGAGGTTCAGGAATACACTAAATACATGGCTCTTCTGTATTTTCCAGCTAGCTGTGGCATCAGGAGGGCTTGTTTTTGGTCACTCTTGTGTATATGCTAGACACTGTCACAAGAAGTACATGCAGCTTGTAGACTACTCACCATATAAAGCTACTTATTTTCTAGAGCCTTCTCTCTACTGACAACATTTAGAAGAGACTAAATTATGAAGCTGTATTTATGGAGAAAAAAAATGCAGTTTCATCCCCTGAAGCTGTTGCATAAAGTAATTCTTTGTTTCAGGAGTTTGCTGCAGATGTAGTTCTGGTGTTGTGCTTTGACAGCCTGAGAGTTAATACGCATCTTAAAGCAACCCTTGTGTTCTCTCTCTTCCTGTCTGTATTTCTGGTGGTCACAGATAACAAAGGCAGAGAGTATCATTCTCTGCCATATCACCATGCTTCTATCACTGAGACTTCTTTTTTGTTTGATTTCAGGTTTCTGTGGTTACTATTTAGTGAATTAAAACACAGCTTCAACATGAAGGACCAAGATGTCGGAAAAGCTATTAATAATGATTATACAATTTATGGTTTTTATGCCCTGAAAGTATTCAAAGCATTAGATTCCTCAAATGCCCTAGCCAAATTAGATGTTTTTTTGTTTGTTTGTTTTGGGGTTTGTTTGTTTTGGTTTTTGTTTTGTTTTGGGTCACTTATTTCCTAATTTTCTGTTGTATCTTAATGTTTGTCATCCTCTTCCTCCTGTACTATGGAAGAGGCCACAGCTGCCTATACCTTTCTTCATCCTGACACCATATTATGCTGCAGTGCTCCCCCCTATAAAAGAAGGAGAATGATCCCACCATAAGAAGTCACAGGAAAGTCATAGGGGAAAATCAACATGTGTGAGCTAAGATGATGATGATGGATGATGCTCAGAAATGAAGAAAAAGTAATGGTGGAGGAAGACAAAAGAAGTAACTGGAGGGTGTCTTGTGGCAGGAGGTTTTTTTAGAGCGCCAGGAAATGGGTGTTGGATATCTGTGTGGTCTGCCTTTATTAATCTTCCGGGCTGAACAGTTCTGTGGAAAAGTGATTACCTGATCGATATTTGCCATGACATCAGTGGGGTAATGTTACAAAAAATTGATCTCGTTTAACAAGACAAATATGAGAAATCAGGACATAAAAATGACTGGATATTGAGCCCTTTTATTCCAAATAAGGAGGAACTCTACAGTGATGAATCTGTTTTATCAAAATTGGGAAAACCAACAGAAAGGCAAGTTAATAAGCTGAAGTCACATACATGTTGTAGTTTCACCTAGTGATTTCATTGCGTATAAACTTTTTTCATGCCCAGTAGGAATAAAAAATGAAGATACATTTAGCATCCTTTTAGGTTAACCTGCTGTAATTCACTGAAATTTATTTTTCAGTACTGCAAATATTCATTTGACATGGAGATCCTTCAGCTATGCCTGCCTGGCTATTTATCAGATGTGGGGAGAACCTCTTTTTTTTTTTTTTTCCCTCCACATAAATGAGTCTTTATTCATTTCCTGTTTGGCTTTTTCTAATAATTTGTTCCAATAAATACTTAGCACTTAGGCATAGCGACAGGCCAAAAGTAAACATTAGACTTTCTGACAGTGAAATATCACAAGACTGTGGAAATAGCACACAGTCTGATTCCATACATTTGCTTTATGCATACCCCCTTCTCTCACTGCATTTTCACCATCTGGGTATATGTCTCAATATTGACCACTCAGAGACAAATCAGTCTTCATCCAAATTCTCCTATAAACAAAACAAATATCCACCTAATTAGATATCTATTGTACTTTCTGCAGTAAGTCCTATTTATCTCTGTATTCATGAAGAAGCCCAAGGCAATATCCTAGACCAGTGCTAATCAGTGGAAATTTCACAGCTATCCCCAGGAGTGTTCCAGAGTAGAAGTGTGAAGAGTTGAAGAAGTCTGACTGCCTTGAAACATTGTTGAAGTTGGCACCTCAACTGTAGGTTGTTGTAGCTTGGAGCAAATCTAAGCTACAGAAGACCATGTCTTTTCTTGGACAACAAATATGAGAAAGGCCCAGAAAACAGAACAGTTGGTTATTTTACCCCCAGAACACTGAAATAATTCATGGTCACTGTCTCTAGCAGGGGCCCAGATCCACAAAAACCAATGAAGCCGAATTGTTTGGGGTTTTTTGAATATTTTGTCAGTGAATGGCATACTTTGTCCTGGCTTCATGTAGATGAGTCTTTTAAGTTTTGGCCTGTCAGGTGACAAGGCAGAAGGACATCAGTTGTTTCTGAGTGAGTTCAGTGAGAAACCTGCAGAGCCAGGGCAGCACTGCATGGAATGCAGGAGCTGTAGCCAACCAAGCCCTAGGCCCGTGAAGGTTATCTGTCACTCTTAGTAGGAAATGTTTCCTTACCTGAGCAGAACTAATATTTGAGTAAACACCTGAAAACTAGTTAGATGAATCAGTGAAGGAGAGGATCTCTACATCTGTTCAGGGTCCCAAGCCCACTGCTGTAATCAGTGTCTGTGCAGACTGTTGCATACCATCCCTTGGGAGATGATAATTCATATTTCCCTGCTCTGACCACCTTCTTCTCCCAAAATATCCAATTTTTGCTGCAGTTGGAGGCAGGGAAGCAAGCCAGAGGGCCATCATTTGGTTCTTGAGGCAGCAGTACAGTGGTTGCAAATAGTACTCAGCTTTTCATTCCTAGAGGACATGACTCAGATGACATTACTGAGGCTGAAAAGCACAAAGAGGATGGACTCCAGAGCTGAGGGGGCATGCAGGAATGTAACTCCACTGTGTGTCAGACCTAGGAGGTATTAGCCACACAGTCTGGATTTTCGGAATTTCTTCAGTCTGCCCAGCTCAGAGCAGCTAGGCAGACATCTTAGCTGGTGGAATCCCATTTAACTGGATTGGAACACGCTCCAAGTCCATATAAAACAACATGGAGGCACTTTTGTTAGTCACAGCTGTGCTCTTTCATACAAGGCCAGGACATGCCCCACTATGGAATAAGTCTCCAACATCAGTAATTCTATGTTTGTGACCCTGCCTGCAGGCATCCTGCTGTACTCAGGTGCTCAGCTTGAGAGGCCTCTTGGCTGCTGTCAGGTGATGCTTTTGCAGTGAGCATGTGCACTCTCTTGATACTCCACATGGCTAATTCAGCTCTCCATTAACTGTGGAAGAGCAGCTGAACCAAACTATCTCACTAAGGGAAGAGTAAGTAGAGCCAAGGCCTCATTTAAAAATAATTCAGGGCTGATGATGCCCCTTCAGGGTCTACACCCAAAAATGGACAAAGGGTGACAGGTTTTAAACTTTTAAAAGTTTGGTCCATTTGCATACTGGGGGTCAATCTGCGAATTATAATTTTGGGTAATGAAGACATTTACCCTAAGTTTGCCCCTCCTCCAACTCACTTTTATTTACATTTCTCTGGTCCTAGAGAAGAATTGTTAAATCTGACCAAAATGGGAAAGCAGTACTAACACTTTATATGGAGTTTGGAATTATACACTAAAGCATTGCAGGATTACAAATAAATGAAAATATAAAAGCTAAAATCCTAAGGCATCAGTATAAACTCAAAAATTAAGGAGTAGATGTATTGCTGCAGAGGAAGCATGGAGAAGAGAAAATGTGAGGAGAAAAGGCAGGAATATGAGCTGCTGCTCGTGTTTCTTGTAGTGTCTTGGAGCCCAGTCCTCTGCTTGGTGGGCTGGGTTTCTTCTGTCTTTACTCAGTCTAATGCAATGCAAGGAAGTGAAGTGTTCCCACCATCTTTACCCAGCTCAGGAAGGATGTGTATCAATCATTACAATATTGACTTAGGAGTTCTCAGCTTTACTACATGAGGTGGAGGGGATCAGGAGTAAGGGTGCTCATCACCAAGCTCCCAGCCCTGCTAGAACAACTTTACTGTTGCCATTTGAATGTATTAAATGTTTGTCATGGATTTTAAAAGATCAGAGTAAGGAAGATTTATGGTAATTTTCAGTATCATTACTCTCAATATATATAAATAATTATATCTGACATGTGAGGTAGATTTTTTTCTTGGCAGACCAGTACGGCAAAAAGCAACACTTCATTGATCAGCAGTTCCTCTCCCTCTCTCTGCTTCCTTACTAGATTAGAAACCTACAAAAATACTTTGCTACAGATAATTGTATTTACTTTCTTTTCATTTCTTTTGTTTATGTTCCTGGTTTGATCAGAAGATTGAGCTGAAAAATATCAGTCATTTGATACATAATACTACAGCTAGGTTCTTAACCTAGATAGATGTCTGTTACTACTGCTTCTTCACCAAATTACTTTATCTCCAATCCCGATTTATTTCTCAAGGAATAATTTCATTTTCTATGTGTGGATGGTTAGATTCAGAAAATTACTCTCCATTCACATATTTTGATTCTTGTATAATTCCCTCTTGCACTTTTGCTAGCTACTTCCTCTTGAGTCTTCCTCATTTAACATCTTCAGATATTAAAGAGAGGAGAAAGGGAGCTTCTAGCCTCCCCTGAATGTCACATAAGGAACTAGGTTTTGAGGGGTTCTTTTGGTCATTGAATCTTTCCATACTTAAATCACCATTTTGTCTGGGGGAATCTCTCCTAAAATGTTGAAACATAAAGCTGCTCACTCTGTTGAAATCTAGTCAGGTCACATCATTGTGATGTAAAGAATTGCTGTAATAATATTTTAAAAATGTGGAAATACAGCCCACACAGACAAACAGCAACAGATCTAGACTCTGCTCATGAGTACTAAAACAGAAGGTGTTAAATAGCTTGAGTTACAGCAAACTTCATAGGAGATGGTTCTGTTCTTGTTTGGAGCTCAGCCCTGCCAGTAGAAATGCTGGATACTTAAGGGAAAATATCTTTGTAATTCTAATAATGAGAAACTGTGCAGGATTTGCCAAGAGCTGAGAGCTCGCTATTAAGCAAATCCTGCAGTGAGAGGCAGTGATTTGTTATATTCCAAGGGTGCCTGAGATGGTGAGCCTGAAGAGGTATATCTGTATGCATTCACAGGTGTCTGAGTCTTTGCCCTCACACAGGTGTTTAGTGCTGGTGTGGACTGTTGATGTGTTGATGCTGACCTGTTGTTTCACACGTATTCCATATATAATAATTGATGATATTTCAAGGGTGCAGTTCCTGCCCTTGGGTCTGGTTCTGCAAGATGTTTTAAGGACTGGATTTGAAATTTTATTTTTCAGTGCAAGGCAGAAGCATAGTTTTCATACATTTATCAAAAGTGGAACCTCTCCAAATTAGACATGGAAGTCAAGAGGATAAAATCCTTTCCAGTGCAGCAAATGGCTTCAAACTTCTCAAGATAAGTTCTCTGCTCCTTCAGTTCAGCAAAACCAGGACTCAGTGCTCTCTGCAAAATTTTCTCTGAAAGTTGTGTTAACTCCTGAGTTAACTAACTCAGGGATAATTAACTCAGAGTTAATTAACATGCCAAACACATTTTACTGCGGCTGTACAGCTACAGAGATCCCACTATGGTACTTGGGTATATTTACTTCCACTACAGCACTGTGGACACATCCAGGAAATTTATCAGAGTCTTTACCCTCCCTTTTAGATGCCAAATTGATTCAGTTTCCCCTGTTTCACATCGTAAAGCTCTCAGGAATCTGGAGACCTTTTCTTAACTGCCTTCTGAAACCTTCCCAAGGCTGCAGTGGCATGAACACTAGACCTATTGTCTATACAGAGGTAATAACTCCCTATTGCAATCTTGACAGTCATCTACTTATACAAGAGGACTGATGATGGGAAGAGGTTGATGAGGAGAAAAGGTGGAAAATATTGTCGTAATTGCTTTGTACATTATTGCAAGAGTTTTTAGAAGGGGGAAAAGACATTTTAAAATTATTTCAATCTAAAATACTATAAAATATTGTAAGGAAGAGGAGTACTACTGTGACATATTTTGTTTATTTGAAAAGATTAATTATTCTTGAATGCTGTGATGGTAAGTTTTCAGTCAGCTCTGACTACTGATCAAATGGCTGAAAGCCAAGAGTTATTTCCTACACAAGTTTCACTTAGGCAGACAATGAAGGACATTATCCCAATTATACAACAATTATTTTGTAAAGAATTAATGTACCATTTGAATCCATAAATAATGCACTTCATCATCTTAGCATTGTGAAGAGGGGCACTGGAACTTGGGAACTGCAGACTTCTGAGAAATAGCTCAGTGTAATGTTGGAGATGCCAGTTATCCCTAGAGATTGTCACTCACACCATGTTCTCACAGACAGACCTGAGTTTTCGTGTTGGACCTTCCAATTCTGAACTTGATGACTTCCCCCAAGCAGTTCTATAGTAATGCATGGAGTGCCAACAGGGAAAATTTTAGTGTTGTATTCACCCTAGACAAGAAATTTAGTCTGGAGTCTATTGGTGTTTAGTGAGAAGAGTAAAGTATCCAGTAATGATTAGTTAAAAGCTCTTAAATAAAACAGCGTAATATGTTTTAAAAGGCTATGTCTTAATATTAAAAATTCCTTAAAACAAGAATATCAATTACATTGGCATATCCTGATTTTTTTTTTCTGAGCTTTAGTACTTGCTATATATTATATGATTCTATTTAATTCTTAACATTTGGTTGCCTGTATTCCTTGTGTCCTTTCAGCTTTCCTAAATATGAAAGTGGAGGTAAGACTCAAGTGCAACATTTGGGATATGGACTTCAAGATGCAGATTTTTTACTTATTTATACAAGTAAATGCCTTATCTTTACTGTGTCTGTTCTTGTTAAGGTACTAAACTCTCTTTCCTCTGGCTGAGATTTCCAGAATGTAAAAACATCTCTTTACCTCTGCTAATGCATGCAAAACTGGCATTTGACCAGTAGCATTGTTTGGCCATGAGATTTTTAGAGTAAACAAAAGCCATCCCTGTGATCACCAACTCACTTACTTGTCTTGGCTTTTTCAGTTTGTGAGGTCCACAGCAAGGTCTGTAGCAGGGCATCCTCCCCCATCACACGAGAGCATATCTGTTGCTTGTTAGCTGATGCAATAACTCAGGCCATCTCACATATGCTCACCTAAGTCTTGGTGCAATGACTCAATCAAGACAGTTTGCCTTGATGGAGTTATTTCAGCACCATGGAATTGATGCTTTTAGGTGACAGTGGACATCTTGCTGTGGAAGCACATGTAGAAAGATAAGCTGGAGTTTCTGACTGACAGACACTTCAGTTTACAAACTATAAAAGCTACATCAAACTTTCACAAAGCAGAAATCTTCTGCACATTCCCTGGAAACATGTGGAGCTTTCTCCCCAAAGTCATGACACAAGTTCTTTGTGCTTACTCTGCTGGGGATTGAGTGAAAGGACTGTATGTACACTATTGTCATTTCAGTGGTAAATTACATTGACTTCTAATCTAAACTGTTTCTTTGCTAGCTTTAATATATGTATGCTAATCTTGTGCACTGTTTCATGTAATCTACTAGTGGTTTTTTTATACTCTGTTTAGGGCCTTTTGACTTTAAATCTTCTATCTATTCAATAAGTAATGCATTTTATAATGACCCCATCTACCATTCTTGACAATTTGTGGGCTGAAGTGATTTAGGGGCAAGGTGCCTAAATTCAAGCTGCTGCCAAAAGTCTTAGCCTGAGGCAGGGCTTGTCTGAAGCTCCCATTTGACCCATAACAAGGTCAAATAGGAAAAATAGGAGAATGCGTTCTGGGTCAAATCTTTGAGCAAGATTTCAGTCTTTTGTCAGAATTTTATTTCATGAGAACAACTCCTAATTTTTTCAAAATGGAATATTTAAGTGGTTTTATTTTTCCTTTAAATTTTTAAAGAAGGCAATTAAAAAGAAGTAACTATGATGAAACATATTGGAGCATTTTGACAATGTTGCAATTCACAGTGTCAGCATTTTACCTTGAGATGAAGGTCAAAGAAGGTGTTCCATGTTCTGATTAAAGCTAAAAGAAAGCAGCAGTAATTAAAGACAGTTCTCACTGGGAAACCGCTGCAGGTTTGCAAGTTTAGTAAAACATCAGAACAAGCTAAATGCTTGTCTTTGTTTGAAATGGCTAATAAAATTTCACTGCAAATTCAGCCAGATTTGCTGCAGGTCTGAGTAGCACTCAGAACTGCCTCCCCAGGAAGCACTTTCCAGGCTGAGGGGGGTAACCCTAACCTCTGTTTTGGAGGGATGCTAATGACAGGACCTCCCATCTTGTCGCAGCACTGCCCCTTTACATTCTGCTTGTTGGTATCTCAGATTCTGAGGCTTCTCCTTTATTCACAGTTTGAGAAATGAAAGTCTGGGTGAGCCTTAAGGTTAATGTTTTGTGAAGGTGATGGGAGAGGAAGAGCTGCTGGGAAATAGGAGGTTTTCTCAAGTTTCAGTTTTTCAGGAATGTGCTTTGTACATCCCGTGCTGCAGGGATGATAATCTTGTTACCACTTGTGAATGCTGAATTCATGAGAAAGGCTTTTCAAAGTGTAAGAGGTTTGTCAGTTTGAAATCAACTAACCTCTTGTTTGCAGTTACAAATCATTAAAGAGAAATATTCTTTCTGTGATCCTACAGCAAATTTACCAACTTTGCTCTTTGTAGCATCAAGTACACTTCCTATCTGTAGCCACAGGTGCTGGCATCAGCTACCTATTAAATTGCCCAGTGTATTTACTGTTTGAGTCAGTGGGCCAGAGTGAACAAGTGAAAGGTTGCTCTGCCTATCTTGCAGCTGAAGTATTTTGGAGGCATTCTCTATAAATTTTCCTAGTTCCCTGGGTTTGCCTGGTGCTGTGTTTAATGATCTGTTACTTGATCAAATCAAAAAGCTCTGCCTCTGCGTGAGGGTCTGCCAACTGTAGCCAACAAAAAAAAGCTGTGGTTAAAATGACATCTGTTCCTCCAAATGAAAGCTAATAATTTTTGATTGCTTTACCTTTAGGCACAAGGTATTTTCAATTAATAAATAAACAAGAAAGAAATAAACTTTAGCTGAGACACGTGAAACACTAATTTTGCAGACAGGTGATCCTTTTGAAGACTACAGAGCATCTATATTGTAGTTATCTGCTATAATTTATCTTACAGTAACAGCTAAAAGCCTCCACTGACACCTGAAGCAAAATTGTGTGCTATACCACGGTGAGAGGCAGCTTCAGCCCCAAAGGATTTATTACTTCAACAGAGAGGCGGAAATAACATAGCAAATGTGCAAGGGGTCTGTAGGAAACATGAAAATCTCTCACATGTGACCCTCTGTAGAGCTCTGTAGAGCACTCTTTAGGAAGAGCTTTTGTCCCTTTGGTTTCCAGAAAGAGTCAGAAGCAGCCATCATCTGTCATGTGCTCCTAAGGAGAAACATGACACTGATATTTTGCTGCAGAAAACAGGAGTTTAGGTGTTAACTCCATAGATACGCTGTGAAAACTGCAGCCTGCTTCTATAACTTTCATCTCTTACTTGTAGTCACACTAATTTAAAACCCATACTAAGTGTTTTTCTGCTCAGGGACTGTAATTAGCTTGCATGCGCTAACTCTAGAAAGATGACTGTAACATTTTTCAGATTCACATGTGTGAATTCACTCAGATTTCAGCCGAGTTCTCTGTCACACAGGTCCTGGGAGCAAGTTACAGTTTAGGAGCAGGATTTTGATTTTTATCATACCAGAAAAATCCATCGTTTAGCTAACTGGGAGTGACAGAAGCATCAGTGACTACTAGTGACTGAAAAAGTTCCAGCATTTGAATCTCATTTACCAGGTATAAATGCTTAATTGCTTTTACCCTGTGCTTGTGGACACTTTAATGCCTACAAAACTTATAGGCCAAGCAAGAAAAAATAGATTTTCCTTGTGCTGGGAATGGGTAAAGGGATGGACTCACAGAGCATGTAAAAACATATCTTTGAGTAAAAGGTGACCTATTTCACAAAGGGCCTGATTCAAAGGGTACAAGAGTGTTTTCAATAGGATTTATAATACTGTGAGTCACCCTTTGAGCTGTAGAAGGGTCTTGTAAGTGCTTATGCTCAGTTTTGAGGTGAGTGGCTTCTTCCACTGTAGCTGGAACGGCAGATGTACAAACTGTGCACTTTCCACATCTGCCTCACTTGTCACCATCCTCCAGCTTTCATGATGTAAATAAGCACTCAGAGCCTGTTTCAATGCAATCTAGGGAGGCTTTATCACATCTTGGCCCCAAAGAAGATTATAAGTCCTCATAGTGCCACTTACTGCAGCTCAGTAGCTTCTTAACTACACAAAGACCTGACCAAATGGAAAGGCTTATCCTGCCTGTAACTCCCACGCTGGTCTGTCCAGATGTGCCTGCAGCATCGCAGGCTGAGAATCTTTCTTTTTAGAGAATCTAAAAAGAACACCTCTGGGAAATGCAGGGAGTCAGGGCATGCAGTACTCACCTTAGAGCAAGTGCTGGCGTCAGATGTAGACAGTTAAGGACTTTTTTTTCCAGTCCTAACCTCCAGACATTAAAGATAATGTTTGAAGTGTGCCTTCACTGTCAAACTCCTGTTCATGGTGATGGCATTTTCTTTGGAAATTGGTACTGAGGACTTTACCAAAAGCTGAAGAAGACAATATTTCTCTGTTCCAGGATGAATATTAACTTTTGAAGTGGTAATCACCACCAACAGCTCGATGGCAAGAGCAACACAAAAATGTAATAAGGCAATTGGGACCAGATGAAGAATAATAAAGCTGGAATGAAAGGCATAAATCTAAAATGTGCATGAGGATAATTTACTTTTTTAAAAATAGATAAATATGTGGAAACAAGAGAAGACATAGAATGGCTAAAGCTTTTATGTTGAGTAAGAATTAATGTGACATGACTGACACTGACCAGACTTGTAACAACTGTCTTTTATTAGATTTTATAAAAGCTTTAAATCTGGGGGGCTTTATTATTGCTTTCCTTAGCAAGAGCTGAGAACTACAAGACATTCATCTAGAGCCTGTTTCTGCGAGATAACAAGTTTACTTATTCAAATTTGATGTATTGTGGAAAAACATTTGTGCTCCCCTTGTCATAATTAGTTGATCTATGTTACCCAATTATCTTTTGCTACACATTGTTCTGGATGCAGCTCAGTCCCTGCTGACCAATACATGTTGTTTTAAATAAGTTCCAACTCCACATGGCAAACTTCTGCACCTTGTAGATAACTTGTTGACTATCAGGAACAAGAAGTCCATTTATGTGTTTTCAAATCCAAATCTACCAAAATGTCGAGTTCCAAACAGTATAATCCATTAGGTTAACCTACAATATAATTCATTATATTGATGACTTAATAGAGGGAGAGCATTCACCTTCTTAGCAGGATGATACAATTATGATTTTCTGATCTGGCTCTTTGCATTCTTTCATTCATTTGCATTACAGTTCCTGTAAACTGTTACTGGGGTTCAGGTTCATTTCTCTTGTCTCTCAAACTCACTTAGATGCCTCTCCTTCAGCAGAATCCAAGTAAGTCAATTGAACATCTGGCTTCTTTCCTACAGGAAAAACTGTTTACCTGTAGGAGATGATTTACCATTTTGTCACCCTGTGGTGATCTGACAAGAGTATTAGAGATAGACATTTCTCATCCATTTATATTTAATAAGAAATAGCCATTACCAAGACTGGGACTTTCAATAATTGTGTATTTCCTGCTTCCATTTGTTTTTCCTTATCACTGCTTTCCTGTAACTCTCACATTAACCACTAATAATGCACTAATTGATTTTGAAGTTGTAAATAGTAGACATAACTTCTGAGTACTTTTGATTCAATAAAGGAACAGCAAGGCTCCTGGTAGCTGAGAAACACTTCATAATATCAGATTTTTATATTTTTATTCATACTGAATTACACATTATTGTTTAGGCCCACCAAATGGCCTTGCTGGACTTTAATAACTATCTTGGAATACAATTTGTCTCTTGAATACCAGTTATGGTGTCAGAAGCCCATCCTAAGCAGCTCACTGAGGACTTTTGCACTTCCTGAGAAGTTCATTAGAACATTTATGTAAATTCTCATAAATTTGAGAATAGTACATTTTTATTTCAGTAAATGCTAAGCACCACACAGAGGTAAATTACTGTTAGCAGTTACTCTAAAACAGATTGGTTTGGATACTCTTCAAAAATCAATTTGCACCCATTTAAAATACTGTGATAATGCATTGCATTAATTGTTAATGTTTACATTCAATGTCATTACAGAGCCAATCCTAAATCTTTCCCACAGAACAACCAATTGGCACCATGTGCTGAGAAGAGAAAGGCAAGGATCCTGAGTATAATTATTTGTTTGTAATGGCTCAAGACCTATTACTTACTTAGGAGAGTGATTTTGTTCACATGTTCATACTCTTGCAGTTCACTGGCAGAGGCCCCTGGCAGATTTATGTGAGCGGCTCACTTTGAATCCGCAAGAGCTGTGTAGACCAAGCAGCAGGGCCAAAATTACTTAAGAAGCATCAGCACTCATGTTCTGACTCTTTTCAGATAAGGCAGCTGTATTTTTAAAAAACACATATTTATCAAAAGCAACAATTGAAATATATACCCCAAACGACATCCTGTGCAAAGTTTAAATCAGAAGCAGTGCTTATGTTCATTCATTTCTGGTTTCATACTGCTTAAGGGTTATTCTGGGTGTAGTACGTTTATTCTTTCTCCCGTCGCTGTGCCATATCTGGGGTAGTCCATAACCTTCATGAGGTGAGAAATAACTTTCAATCTCTAAAAGACCTTTCTTCTCTGGGTGGTTAACTGTTCTGTTAACTGTTGTTGACTGTCAACTGTCAAATGATTGATTGATTGGGCATTTATTGTCTATTGGCTCCAGCTACATCAAGGGTTATTCAGCACACAGACTAAGCATAAGCAGTTAAGAGCAGCAAAGTGTGACATGACGATTAAGTCATAGGATCAAGATCCACATTCTTCAAGATACTACTGCACCTTCTAATGCTTTAATTTTTCAGTGGAAGAATGAGAGGGTGTTATGAGTTTTCTATCTGATGTTTTATGAACATGTTGATAACTGTTTACAGAACCAGAGAAATATAGAGCTTTCCATGATAAATCTTTTTGGAAGTGTTGGAAATCACTATATAAAAATCAAACACATTCAAAATGTATTCTGGTTTTGCTATATATGTCTAGAAATGCGTTCTGCTGTTTTGCTAAAACTTCTAAGGCTGAAAAAAAACCCTTTAAAGCAGTTTGTAATTATCAAAATCTTTTGCAGTGCCTCTGATAAATTCTCAGTAGTGGTTGACTCCACTTGCACCCTGACTGTTTGAATTTATGCTGATTAAAAAAAAAAACAAAAAAAAAAAAAAACAACCAAACCTGGGGAAACAAGTGAAATGTGAATGTGAGAGGTTTCCAAAAGCAATTCTTTCCACATAACTCCCAGATAAAACTTACTGTTCTTCTCTACACCGAATCAAAGCTCGGTTATTTGGGAGGACAGACACGTAAGAGTAAAGGCTGACTGACATTTGCAAAGGAAGGTGGAGTAGTGAAACAGAAAGAATGAAGGGTGAAACGTTTAAGATCCAAGAGGAAAATGAGAAGTGAGTGCCGGAGTAGTATAGAACTTAGCCAGCAAGTACCTTTAAGGTAAGGATTTAAGTCCCTTTGATGATATGGCAGGACACATCTGTGCAAAATAAGTAAATAAGGAGAGAAGCATGCAGAAAATATTGCAGTCTCTTTTTCATCAGGGAAACACATGGCAAATGCACCTGCTGGTGAGTGCCAGCTGCCCTGATAGGAAAGGGGAGGCAAATTTAAAAAGCTGCTGTAGCACATGGGCTGCCAGAAGAGTCACAGACGAGACACCAGGTACCACATCCTTGGAATGTTAAAATCCTGCCATATGTCATAATGGCAGAAGTTGGCCTAGGTTGAAGCTTACTAAGGGAGTAATGTTAGAGAGACAGGGTATCTTTCCCAGAAAACAGCAGTTCATGGGTACATTTTGACCCTTCAGGATTTTGCAGCTGCTTTACACCATCTGAAGGCCCTGCATGTTCTTGATCTGTATAATGTTATGTACTCATTAGGTCAAATTTAGAGTAGCATATGAATTAGCTGAAAGAAACCAGGCACATTCAATGGGTGATGCTCTGGAACACTGTTGATATTGGGAGTGCACTGAAGTGGCCGATAATATATTACTCGAAGGCATTTATTTCTGCTTCATTTTTGAAAAACTGCTAATGAAGAGGGAAGAGAGCGCTACAGAGTGAGCACTCTTACTCCGATGTCTACCAGTATCAGATTTCGGTAGACTGGAAATAACCAGGCACCATAAAGGTTTTTAGTGAAACTATGAGTAACACCGTAGCACAGTATCATCAGCAGCATGGTTACATTAGCAAGGAGAAGGTCAGTGAGAGCTGCAGGCGATCCGTATCTCTTACAGTCTGGTTCAGGAGCAGCTTTGGAACAATCTGTCCAAATATACCTAACTTTCTCCTTTTCAGTCATCAACAGCCGCATATCATCATGCCAAACTGCAGATGTCTGCTGTCTGAAGATGCCAACATGTAACATACGTGATATTCTGCTATTCAGAATGATCACAAACACTACAAGACTGGAGGTCTCGAGGTGAGCTGAGGGGGATTGGAGCTCACCATTATCCAAATGCTGGCCTGGTAGAAAACAGTTTATTTTTTACTTTGGTGGGTGCTGTGGGAGTTCACTGTGCCAAATAAATCCCTTCTTACAACCTGAGCAAGTGTGAACATATACCTACGTCTTCCCTGTGTTATGAATGGTTGGGGGGGTTTAGAGAAGTTTCTGCCTTTTGCCCAGGCCTCTGGCAGCAGGCAGTAGCTTTATTGAGGCAGCCAGCACCCCAAAGCCCACTCTCATTCACAAGTTCTTTAATAATGGCTGATTCAGTCTATTATAGAATGAATTATTTTTTTAATAGATATAAAACTAACAGACATAAGACAAACTAATACTACAAAGGAATAAAGACAAAAAGAGAAGAGACTACTAGTAGATACATACAGCATGAGGTTAAAGATACCTATTCATGTTACACCTAGAGAGGAACTAATATAACTTAGGATTCAATGTATCTTACTATCCAGTTGTTGGTGGGGCGCACATCGAAATCCTTTCCTTCAATACCCAGAGAAGTAACCACAGAACCTGCACCCAGGCTCCAGGGAAAGGTCTCCTGCACTTTCAGGGTGTGTGTGTAGAAGGCTTCTACCTCTGGGATAACTCATGTGTCTTTAACGGTTTGTAAAACAGCGTCTCTTAGTCAAGAATATTTCTTTTATCTCTTCCCACATCTGCTCTCCAGACTACGATGTTGATTCTTAGCTGAGGCCTGAGCACTTTTGGTGCTTGCTGGATCTTTCAGCCCTTAGGTTATCTGTTTATGCACCAACTATCTGTGGTGGGGGAGCAGGTGATAGATGTCATGCCACACCCTGCAACAGAAGGGACAGAAAAGAACTCTTAAGATTGTGCCTCAGTTTACCACCCAAACAAAGATTTTACACCTACCCATAAATTAAGGACTTCTCACACAAGGTATGCTCACTTCTTAAAATTTAGGAAGTTACAGTTCTCCAGCCAAGAGGCAGGAAATTACCTGTAAATGACCGCTGGCTGCTGTGAAAGCAAAGAGTTAGCTCTTACCTTTTCCCTTGCCTCAGCTTTGAGAGGAGCAATGCACCTGCAAGGTGATAGTATTGCATTTCAGCAATTTTTTACAAAGAGCAGTGGGAATTCAGGTATTTCACACTGATGGAAGAGCTTTTTGGACCAAGGAATCCATGATTTTTTTTGTGCAGTTTGCAGGATTTGAGGGTGGTCTTGCCTTACCTCCTTGAATAGGTATTCCCAATGAGGAAAATACCACTTCATCTGCAATCTCAGAACAAGGGGCAAAACTAAGTCTGATTAGAGCTTACATAGGTACATTGCCTGAGATGTTACCTGCCCAGGTCACTGGAGTGGTGTACTGATGCATTTTTACTGTGGGAAAGGGCAAAGAAAGAGCTTTCAACTCCTATATTCCGAGAATTAGAGAATTTACTAGGTCGGGAGAGATCTCTGAAATCATTGAGTCCAACCTACGACCTAACACCACCCATTCAACTATACCCTGGCACTGAGTGCCACATCCAATTTTTTCTTAAACACCTCAAGACATGGTGACTTTACCAGCTCCCTGAGCAGCCCATTCCAGTGCTTAGTCACTCATTCTGTGAAGAACTTCCAAATATCCAGCTTAAACTTCCCTTGGAGGAGCTTAAGAGTGTGTCCTCTTGGTTCTGGGGAGTATGGGAAGGTAGTGTGGTTGCAGCAGTCTCTTAGCTGGGGAGAGGGAGTCCTTGCCCATCTCAGAGGACAGATGGTTGTGGTTATGGTGTTGGACTGCTGCTGCAGAGAGGATTCACTGCTACTGCAGTTTCTTCCTTCAGTGCTTCTCCTTGTTGTGGGTCAAGAGTGGCCATTGAACTGGGACTTTTCAACACCCAAACTCACAGGGAGACCCTCACCATCTGCTTGGGTGCCTCAGGGGAAACCCAAAACCCCCACCTCCTCCTTCCCTTGGGAGCAAGCTTGCCAGAGCCTGGATGCTTCCCACCTCCCCTCAGCTTGCCAGAGCCTGGATGCTGCTGCTGTCACCAGGACATCACATGGGACATGTGAGAGCCAGGGGAAACCCAAAACACCCCCCTTCACCTTTTCTCTCTTCCCAGGGCCACCCAGCCCTCACTCTTTCTGACACTGCTCCAGGGGTTTTTTTTCTGCTCTTAAGCTTGACACCCCAGGTCCACCTGGCCCCACACTATTTCCATGCAAGTCCACGCTGTTTCCACCCCAGGTCCACCTGGCACTCCTGTTCCTGTCCTGCAGGAGTGGGGGAATCATCGCACCCGCCGTGCCCGGCCGGGAGCCACCAGCGCCCCTGCCGGCTGTGGCCGGAACTGCACCAAAGGGGAAAGAGCCTGACAGCCAAGAGAGGCTGCGACTGGGTTTGTGGTTCTGTTTGGTGTTGCTGCCATTGTTGTTTGCTTGTTTCTCTCATTATATATATTCTAGTAAAAAACTAGTTTTCCTTTTCCCATACCTTTGCCTGAGAGCCCCGTGATTTCAAAGTTATAATAATTTGGAAGGACGGGAATCATATTTTCCCTTCCAAGAAGGTTCTTGCCTTCCTTGGCAGACACCTGTCTTTTAAAGCAGGACACTTCCCCAGGTCCCTTTCTGCCTGGCCACTGTCTAGTCACTCTCTCCCCAGCCTGTAGCACTGCAGGGAGCTGTGGTGGCCAAAGTGCAGAACCTGACACTTGTTAAACATCATATCATTGTCCTATCTATCCAATCTGTCCAGGTTCCTCTGCAGAGCCCTCCTAGCCTCCAGTAGATTGACACTGGCACCCAACTTGGTGTCATCTGGTAGACTCAATCCCCACATCCAGTTTATCAATGACGATATTAAACAGGACTGAGCCCAACACAGATTTCTGGGGGATACCACTGGTGACTGGCCACCAACTGGATGCAACACCATTCACCACCACTCTCTGGCCCAGTTGTCCATCCAGTTCTTAAACCAAGAGTTTGCACAGTCCAAGCTGTGGGCTGCCACCTTTTCCAGGATTGTGCCATGGGAGATGGTGTCAAAGACTTCACTGAATTTCAGGTAGACAACATCCACTGTGTTCCCCTCATCCACCAGGAGGGTCACCCGATGACAAAAGGAGATCAGGCTGGTCAGGAAGGACCTGCTCCTCCCAAATCCATGCTGGCTGGGTCTGATCCCTCATCTGTCCTTTAAGTGCCAGGTAACCACACTCAATATGATCTATCTCATAACCTTGCTGGGCACTAGGTCAGGCTGACAGGCCTGGAGTTTCCTGGATCCTCCTTTTGGCCCTTCTTTGAGGTGGGCTCCCATTGGCCTCTCCAGTCATTGGGGATCTCCCTGGTGAGCGAAGACTGATGGTAAATCATGACATGTGGCTTGGCAGCTCTCTCATCACCCTAGGATGGATCCCCTCTGGTCCCATACACCTGTGAGCATCTGAGTGGCTCAGCAAATCACTGCTTCTTTCTGGATTAAAGGGAACTGTTCTGCTCCCTGACCCCATCTACCAGCTCAGGAGGTCAGTTGTCCTCAGGACAGCCTGTCTTATTGTTGAAAACAGACAAAGAAGGTCGTAAGTACCTCAGTCTTTTCCTTGCCTTTGGTAACCGTATTTTCCCCCTATGTCCAATAAAAAATAGACAGTTTCCTTGACTCTCCTTTTGCCATTAATGTATTTATAAAAACAGATTTTATTATTCTTTATGAACGTGGCTAGATTAAGTTCTAATTGGGCTTTTGCCTCTCTAATTTTCTTCCTACAGGACCTAGCGACATCCTTAAACATTTCCTGAGATGCCTGCCCCTGTTTCCAAAAGTGATACATGACACAGGCAGTCTCTTGGTGATCCTCCAGCTAGCTCCCACCTCCTGGCCCGTGCCAAGAGTGGCTGCCCCCTCTCTGCCCCTCAGGTCAGTCTGGGTGGCAGTAGAGCAGGGCTGCCCAACTCCCAGAGGCAGCAAAGCTGCTCTGTGCGGCTGCCGACAGGAATCCTGAGTCGAGGAAGCCAGAACAAAGGAGACAAGAGGGGCCACTTGCATAAATTCTCAAGAGGCTTTAATCTCCGACAGTCTACAGACAAGTGACAGGTGACCAAACTCCAACAGGGTAACCGCAACTTGTGCACGGGGGAGGGTACTAGGGGAGGATAACCAATAGTAGAACAGCAGGGGAGGAACATAGGCAGGACAAATTCTAGGTAATCAATAGGAGATAACATGGGAGGGGATCAGGCTTGGCACAGCAATGGAACTTCGAGGCAAGGGTGATAGACAAGGAAGGTTCTAGAGAAAGGTGTGAGGTTACATTTGATGAACAAGGGAAGAGGGCAGTACTTCCAGGGTCGGCAGAAAAGGGTCTGGAAATCAGGGAGGTGCAAGGGAGATTGATATGGGGACTGACAGAAGATTAAGTGGGAAAATAGTATAAACAACTTCAGGGCAAAACCATTTAGGAAACTGAACGGAGTACATGGAACAAACCACTATAAACTCACAGTAAGGAGCACCTTAAAATTACAGCAGAAAAAAACAATCTACCACAGATACACTCTCTTTTTTCCCCGCAGTTCTTTCAAAACCTCCCTGCTCATCCAGGCCAGTCATCTTCCCTGTCAACTCCTCTTTCGGCGCATAGGAACAGGCTGCTCTGGTGCCTTTAAAACTTCTTTCTTTCTTTAAGTATGTCCATCCTTCCTAGACCCCTTTATTTTTAAGGGTCTCTTCCCAAGATATTCTCCAAATCAATCTCTTGTATAGGCTCAAGTCTGCCCACCAGAAGTCTGGAAGTTTTGTTTGTGCCCCTCCCTGTTTCACAAAATATTGAGAACTCTCTTATTTCACGGTCACTGTTCCTCAGACAGCCTCTGAGCTCCATATCTCCCACCAGCCCTTCTTTGTCTGTAAGCAGCAAGTCTAGCAGAGCCCCATCCCTGGTAGGCTAACTCACCAGCTAGAACAAGAAGCTCTTCTCCGTACTCTAAGAACCTCCTAGATTGCCTCTTCTCTGCGGGTTGAGTTCCCAGCAGATATCTGGCAAGTTAAAGTCTCGGACAAGAACTGAACATCTTGAAACATCCTCCAGCTGCTTACAGAATAATTCATCCATCTCTTTATCCTGGTTGCGTGGTCTGTAAGATACTCCCACAAGGATATTGGCCTTGTTGGCCTTCCCTGTGATTCTTACTCATGGGCACTCAACCTCATTGTCATTATTCTCAAGTTCTAGTGTCAAGAGCCTCCCTAAAACACAGAGCCACCCCGCCACCTCTCCTCCCTCACCTGTCTCTTCTGAAGAGCTCGTAGCCATCCATTGCAGTACTCCAGTTGTGCAAGTCCTCCCACCATGTTTCTATGATGGTGATAATGCCAGGGCTTTCCTCCTGTACCATGGCTTCCAGCTCCTCCGGTTTGTTACCCGTGCTGTATGCATTAGTGTACATGCACTTCAGCAGGGCTGCTGATTTCACCCTGCTCTGGTTTATCACCCTGAGGGTCCTCACTGGAGAGCCTGGTTTTATCTCCTTCCCCCTTCAAACCTGGTTTAAAGGCCTCTTAATCAGCCCTGCCAACTCATGGGCTAGAATTATTTTGCCCTTGTTAGATAGATGGAGCCTATCTCACTCAAGCAGGCCTGGTGCTGCAAAAGTAGCCCCATGATCAAAAAATACAAAATTCCACTGATGGCACCAACCCTTAAGCCATTCATTGATAAAGGTGGTTTTCCTGTTCCTTTCGTCATTCATCCCTGCTACTGAAGGGACTGAGCAGAACACCACCTATCCTCCTGTCCCATCAACCAATCAACCCAGAGCCCTGAAATCCTTTTTAGTTACCCTGGTACCCTTCTTGTCAGCCTCATCACTGCCAACCTGGACAACCAGCAACTGGTAATAATCAGAGGGCTGAATTAGTTCAGGGTGTCTCCTGGTGATATCCCTGCCCCAGAGAGGCAGCAGACTTCCCTGTGGGATAGTTCTGGTCCATATACAGGGCCCTCTGCTCCCCTCAATAGGGAGTTACCTACTACAACTACCCTTCTTTTCTTCTTAGTACTTGAAGTTGTGATCCTTCTGACAGACAACGTGCAAATGGGGGACCCTCCAGACAGATTTTCTTTTTTAGTGTCACCTGCCTGACTTTCTGGAACCAGAGCCTCATATCTATTCTGTAAGGGCACAGGAAAAGGTGATGGGTGTTGGGAGGGAATTTAATTACCTCCCTAAGCAAGGACCAATTCCATTCCCCCCATCTACTGGTCTTCTCCTGCTGCCTGAGGGCAAGAGGGGCAGAGTGCCTGTGATTAGTGCTGAGTTTCTCTCAGGGTTGGACGGGTGTAACTCCACCGGTTTATTTGTCTTTGGGTCTCCGTAATACTCCTTAGACTATCCATTTCTTCCTTAAGCTCTGCCACCAGACAGAGCTGAACACTCACCTGCTCACACTGCATGCAGATGTCTCGTGCACTGTCCTCTGGAACTAACACCAGGCTTAGACACTGTCTGCAGCTAAGGGCCTGCACAGCTTCTTGAGGGATTCTGTTTAGCTTAGCACACTCTTGCTGGCAGCAGCAGCAATGGTTTTTGATTGTTTGTAAACCACTACTGTGGGAAAAACAAAACAAAACAAAACAAAACAAAACAAAACAAAACACACAACATCCCACAACCAGCCAAAAGACCACAGCCACTTAACACACAACCCACCACCACAAAGGTGGCTGTACCCTTCCTGCTCCTACTGCCTTTGCAAACTGCAGTGCCACACGCTCACTGCTTGCCATGCCCTGTTCACTGCTCCAGATCGCCTGCACTCCCTAGAGCCTTTTTAAATCCCCTGCAAATGGCCCAGAGATTACTCCTGTCTTCCCTGAATGGCTGACAAGAGAGCCATTAATCATACCGCTTACATAAAAAGCCTGTGCCTGTGTCCATCAGAAGGAACATCCTTGCAGAAGGATGTATTTTGGAAAAATGTTTGTCTTTTCATGAAACAGAGTTTCAGGGGCAGAACATAAGGGTAAAATGATGAAAGGAAGTCATCCATAGCCTCTAAATCTCCCAGCCTCACTGGCACAATCTTTCATTAAGCCATGTAGTCCCCATGTCCCTCTCACGCCAGGTTTCACCTCTGTATCTCTATCCCCTGACCTAACCTCACAAAAGCAATTCTAAGAAGTAAGGCTTGGTCATTTTAAGCTTAGCATCATGCTGACATGCAATCTCATTTCCAGGGAAAATTTTCTACATCTAACAATATCAAGAGCTTGAAGGGAAGACATGTGTGTGAGTATATTTCTCCTGAATCGCAAGTTAAAAAATGTGTGTACATATGTACTGAAGAAGACATAAAGCCATTTTAAAAGTTCAAGATTGTAATTACTTTCTCAGAAATGGCCATAAGTGTTGTTATAAATTATCAAATCAGTAGCCAAATTTATAAAAAAAATTAACAAAGATTTATTAGATCGATAACAAAAAATAGAATTTAGAAAAACCACCACAGCCAAGACATCATCAGCCCCGGGTGCAGGCACTGGGTGAACCAAGGGTCCGACTGACAAAGTGACAGCATTTCCCCAGGGGCTCACCCTGAGTGCTTCAAGCAGCCAGCATATATACAGTTTATATACAGTTTATTCTGCCTGAGGCAGGGATGACCGAATGTTTCTTTGTGTCTCTTCACATGTAGAACTGGATACATACATGTGCAGGGACAGACAAAGGTAAGTCCAATAGGTCCAGACGAATGTCTGAATGTCCAGGCAGAAGTTGTATTCACATGCAGTAGGGTGACGCCAGCTCTTGAGCAAAGTAGATGTAATCATTCCAGGTGCAGGTCTTGTGAGTAGCTAAGATATTCCAGCAGTCATGGTCCAGGAAGCTTTGGATACTATCTTTCCAGGTGCTGATACCAGGGAAGTCAGTGATCAGGACCCAGGATAGTCCCATTCATACGTTAACAGAGCTGATAACGGTTGTCCAGGAACTAGTTGAATAGAAATAAGACTTTGCTCCCAGCTGGAGTGATTACAGACATACCTTAAATCCTACAATATTTTATACATACTTATAGCATGAATTATCTCTACCATATACTACAAGTATTACACACTGAAGCTCTGGTAAGGGCATTCTTTACTCCTTTCACCTATATTGTATGAAAACAAATAAACCAGAACCAAATACTCAGCCACAAAACATGTAAGATCCATGGCTCCCAAATTAAATGAACAGTTAATGACATTCTCCAAGGTAGGAGAGAGGCCACATTTCCTTTTTTAGGGAAGTTTGACTACATTAATTCTAATTATCTGGAAAAATGTCCAAGCCTTCAACAATTACTAATACTTCTTTTAACATTTTCAACACTTTCAACATTTTCAACACTTTTAATTGGTAACATGATACAGCCAAAGTGTGATTCAGATGAGACTCTACTGGAGGATCAGAGAAGTCACACAAGATACCTGTTTTCATTGTTTTCTGTCAGCTCTTGGTCTTTGTGGCAGACAGAGTAGGAGACGATTGCTCAGGGAATCCTTTTTTAACCTAATTTGCTGTCATAGTCAAAGAACTCACACCCCACCTCTCTCAAGAAGATCTAAAATGCTTTTTCTGTTGACAGCAGCTGAGGACAGGAGCAGAACAAAAAATGAAGCATGTTCATTACAGCTCAAGACAGACCGATGGCTAAATAGGTGGCTTAATTTGGTCTGTGAAACCCAGAGAATGTCTCCCATGGGAAGCTGGTGGCCACATTGAAGCTTCAGCTTTAGGATGAGTGTGTTTGTTTTACACTGCATGACTTTATAAATCTGATCTGCCTCACTGGATGGTGTAGATTCTCTCACCTCAGGGTTTGTTCTCCAAAAGGACCAATGGGAGAGCTTCAGTTTGTCTGACCAGTTCTAATTGCATTCAGCCTGCAGCCTCACAATTTACGGTAGGTAACTCACCTGGAAATAAGAAATTGCAACTTTATTTCCTTCCTCATTGTGAAAATTTGAATTTCACTTGGATTTCCTTTCTCTCTCTCCTTGGATGGCTGCAAAAGCTGAAAATGTTCTGCCTTAGAAATAACATCTGCCAGCAGATATTGCCAAGCAATTAGCAAAATAGAGCCCTGGATATAGATAAGAGACCTTAACTGCACAACTAGCATGGCAAGATCCTGAGCCTTCAGGTTTGTCTTTGATACCATTTGCCACAGATTTTGATCATGGATCAGCCAATGCAGCTGTGGATTTATATCTGAAACAACACAACTCTGACATTAGTCCTGTTCATTTAGCACAGAAATCCCTTTAACATGATAAATATTTTGTTGAAATCAATAAGTATTTTGACTTAAAAGGCACTGACAGAGCCTGTCCTAATGGCTTCTTCTGATTTCCACTCTGTACTTCTCTGTACCTCCTATAAAAACAAGAGAACAGAAAATTACTCCTACGCATTTCTCATGACCTGGTGTTTCTACTGATCTATTTTTTTCCCACTGTCTTTTTAAAACAGCAAATGCAATCTTCCCATGCTGTGCATCTTTACAGAAGCCATTTTAGCATAATTTATGATGTTTAGCCAAGAGCAGATGTGAAAATGATGCTGCTGACAGCTACCATCTTCTAGAAACAACAGAACAGGGATTCTGATCCTGTTCCTTTGAAGTGGATGAAAATTGGTCCAGTGTTTACTAAAATAAGGCCAATTCACAGAGAAAGTGAAAGAGAAAGCAAGAGTGTTACATTATCCTCTGTCTTTCAGATTCCCAGGTATCAAAGAAACATCAGTCTTTTTTGTTATTCAACGCTACATTACCAAAATGCTTCATATCTCTGTCTCTGTCTGTGTCCTGTCTCTGTCAGGACCTGTTGCACAGAATATGATTACAGTCCCTGTGAAGACAGGGGTTTCTCGGAGTATAGAAAAGGCCAGTACAGAGCTCTAGGAAGTGTTGGGATAATGATGAGAGAAAAAGGCATATGACTTCCAACACCCAATACCAGACATATTAAGTTCCTTTTTCAACTGCCTTGGAAATTAATCCCCATAGCTGTTTTTCAAGCCTTATGACTGCTTCATGCATCCTCTGAAACACCCAGTTTAATGTGTCCCCAAAAAAATGGAACGTTTTATTCTTTCTTTTTGCACCTGCTTATTAAAAGATGAAAGTCTCGTTCATGTAAGCTCTTCAAAAACTAACAGTGTACCTCATGACAAACAAACTGTATGCAGATTGTCTGAAGTGTTACAATTTTCCAGTGGAATCCCTTTTGAAGGGGCAGGCATTGAGCCATGATAGTCGGTTTTGTCTGAGCAGGATGGATCTATAAGAAATTGGTTGCATGTACTGAATGGGGACAGTAATTTTGTTGACAACAGTGAAGTGAAAGCTTTGAAGTAAAGCATTAGTGACAAATGCCTTTGAAATACATCATACCAGCTGGCTGGCCCTCCCAGGAGACAAACCTTTTTCTTTTTTTTTTTTTTTAATGAAAAGGATTTTCTCTTTAGATGGTCTGTTTATCTGTCATAATTTGACAGTGTATGAAAATGATACCTTGATTTATTTCTCAGAAGATAATTGCCTTGGCATTTAGTCTCTTTAACTTCTAAATCTTTCCAATGTTTTCCTGTTCTTCTGTTTTCAGGCAGATTCTGCATTTCCTAAATGGAGTGGTATTTTCCTGCACACAGGCAGCCAGCCACTCAGTGGCCGTCACCAACATAAAATACATGCTTGCACAAGAAGATAAGCACAGGAAGGAATGGATGCATCAGACAGGCAATTCTCCTTCTGATACCTGGGGCCTCTTTTCAGCACACTTCACGCACCAGGTAAAAAAAATATCATCTTTCCCTGCAGCTTTCTTTGATGCCTGGCAAGGTGTACATGTGTAATGAATGTCGCAGGATCTTCCAGTGGGAACACATAATGCCAATCCTGGCCATCTTCTGGCATCCATTCCATTTGTCTCCATGTCCTGTCATATCCATCTCACTAGAAGGGAGCAGAATGATTACAGGCACAGCTCTGAGACACCCAGCAGCTTTGCGTGGGTGCTTGCCATCATCCCCTGCCAGATTATTGATTGTGCTAATTTCTCTCTAGTTCTCAAGGATTACATGTCCAAAATGACACTGAAGGGGATTAAATTTGCTCCTAACTACCAAAAAATGTAAAATTCACAAAATATTTAGTTCTCCTACCCTCAGAAGATAAGTATAATTTTGTGATTAATAGTATCAGTAATTGAGGATTTAAGTACATGGAATACTGTGCTGTCACTAGCCTGTGCAAGATTTGCCTCATGAGACACTTTTTATTCCATTCTGAAGTCAACACATTTCTCCTCTCACTTCATACATTCTCCACCCCACCCCACCCTGTGCCCAGTTTTGTCACATGGAAATTTTACCAAGATTCTTTCTCAGCCTTTTTCAATCAGTAGGAGTCTTGCTTTCAGATTCAATATATATTATATTCAGGCATCAGGTTCTCTCTCTAGAAGCTCTGGGTAATATATTCAAGGACTTCATTTGCTATCTTACTTTGGATTACAGTTTGGAAAGTGTTTGGTGCTGGCAGTTAGTGTTTGACATTGAGAACTGCTCATCTGGTGCTTTCTAGTGATGCACCAGAATTTACAATATTGCTCAGTTTTGAGCATTTGTTTTTCCATGGGACCAGTCATGATGCTGTCTAGATCCTTTGTGAAATCCCTCATTTGGTAAAGCTGGGATGATCACCCCCCTGCAAAGCTAGTCTCAAGGATGTTGTGATTTCAGTTTTGTTTTTTAAAGCAAGGAGAATTAGCAGGATTTTTCCAGAAAATACTGTTTCTCCAGAGATGAAGGTGTAGTATGAATGATTAGAAAGGTTTGGGGGTTTTCAAATAATGTTGTCTGTTTATACTCTTGGTTGCATAAATTCCCTTATAGTTCTGATAGTTCTGTAGAATCGTAAACCTAGTATATTCTCAGATGCTTTAATACTTTTGGAATCTGACACAAATGCATTTTCGAACTTTTACCCTGAAGCTTCATTAGAAGATATAAGGATTACTACAAAATTATTTTTGATGGAAGTCCTGAAAAAATTTATTTCTGCAATTGGAGTACTTCTGCTTATTATCCATTGCACATCGTCAGAACTTTTCCCTACCTTATTGAAACATTTAAATATGTGCTTTTTTTTTTTTTTCTTAAAGAAGAGATCCATGGATATTTGATTCTGTATTTTGGTGCCTGCTAAGAAATGGCTATACATAACTTTCATGTGTATCACAACAGGATCGAGAGATCTTCAAGTCTCATGACTGTCTCAGTACATTTACAACATGGAATTTTTACAGGTAAGAGCAATATGACCATCCTTCATAATGAATGGCTTTTATTTCTCTGAAAATGCATCCTGACCTCTCTTTCCCACTTTTAAAAATTATTCATTTTACAGCTTCTGTGCAACAGGTTTAACTTAGGGTAGTTTTCACAGTGCAGAAGATGACAAGATTTAGGTGTGTGAGATGTTTTATGTATATTATGTATAGAAGGGATTCAGTGATCTCCATAGCTTGGGCAGTATCTGCTGACTTTCTAATGCGGTAAAAAATGTGATGTTTGGGAAAAGAAACAAACATTATGGGGATATGGGAAAGGAAATGGATAAAATTAACTGGAAGCCCTATATCTCTCTCTTTCCCATTTCTACTGCTCATAAATGTGGGCAGGGAATAATTTTGTTCCATATATGATGGAGGATGTGTACTCAGAAACTGTTCCTTCTGCTCATAGTTCTTATCCCACTTCATATCAATCCTACCAGGAGCTGACCTGCAAGCAAGCAATGAGCTGTTAATTTCCTGCTATAAAACAAAAAGTCTATGAAAATTAATTTCATGTTAAGCAAGCCAGCAAGTCAGCAATCTATTATTGGATTTTACCTCCTGACTAGCTTCCCTGCAAAGTTAGGCTCCTCTTTGCAGGTTTTCTCTGGCTTTTTCCCTAGCAGTAGGTAACTGCTCCCTGTCTGCACTGCTGCTGGGAATCAAATCCCAGCTGAGGGCAGCAGAATGCTGTCCCTTGTATCTCATCAGGGAGTTTCAGCCCTGAAATTGAAGTTGTTTTCATCAAACTAGTGTCTGCTTGGTTAGTTTGTCCTTTCAGACAGAACAGGGTGGGACTGTTGCTCTAGATTTTGGTAGTGCCTTAGTGGGGAGTAGCTCTGCTGCAGGGCTAAACTTTCCAGACATGATCCTGCTTCCTGGGAAGGGACATGAATTCAAATGCCAATAGCCAAGCAAGTACCTTCAGGAGCTCAGCTTATTTCTACAAATTTTCAGGTTCTTTCTGCTCCTACAAAAAGCATCTCAGAGGTGTGAAAAATGCATATTGTATGATTGGCTTTTCGCAAATATAAAAATGAATATAAAATGTGTTATGTTAGAAAGTTATACTGTATTAATCCTTTACAGTAGCATGGTAAATATAGTTTTAGGCTATAACATAATATTAAAATAAAAACGATGTGATGTAAAATACTTTTTCTAACTAGCTCAAGAAATACTTTGCACAAAGATAACAGCAACAAGACATCAAGACTACAAGAGAAGAATTATTGCCTCCTTATTGGGGAGCAGACTTTGACGTACCAAGACAATTGATTTACAAGATGAGGGAAGAAGTTGACAATAACCAGAAAACACCCTTTGTTTGAAAAGAATTTTTGAATCATGTATGAGATATTGAATATGAAACAGGCTATTGCTTTTAAGAGTTAATCCTTTGTTAGTGAGCCATGCTTTCAAGAGAAAAGCATCCGAGTGTTTGTAATTCTTTGCTTTTATTGTCCTTTATTGTCCTAACTCTGATTGTCCAAATTCTTATTGCTCTAATTTGTATTACTATCTTTATAACCATTTTCTATTACTATTAAACTTTTAAAAATTTAAAACAAATGATTGATGTTTTTCACAGAGGACACAAGGCAGAAATGTTAAATTTGACAGCCCATCTCTATTAAAATCAATGCCAAAATTTCCGCTGATTTCCCCTACTCCAGGCAGGGCCTGTACTGAAGATTTCAACTGCAGTCTGTTGCACAATGATACATTCAGTACAGCTTTCTACTGCCCAGCTTTGGTATTGAGAGACTATGTGTGCTCATTGCAAAGGACTGACATTTCAAACTATTTAAGAAACTCCAAAAAACCTAGGTTGCTGTCAAAAACTTTTTATCTTCATAACATTTGGTTATCTCATCCCACTTTTAAAAATCAGAACTTTGAGTAAATTTCCTCAAAATCTCTAGGTTTCAGAAACATATGTAGTTGATTGGAGATATGACTTTCAGAGAGAGTGAAAGAGAAACTTTGAAGGCTGAAAAATTAAGAGTCAAGGCAAAGTCAGGTGAAAGTAGAGTGGCATGTGCAAAGTGCATGGCCATGCAAGACAAGACCTTCTAACCCACCCATTTAATTTGGAGATTTTAGTCTCCCAGCAAGATTCTACAGGGGTTCATTACAACATGTTTCCTCTCTAAAGTGCTCCTCAAAAAAACCTTCCTCCAAAAGCAAGGTTAGTCATAACACAGATTGAAGTTTGTGGAGCAGCTTCTGAATAAGGATGAGAAGGGAATAAGGATGAGTGGGAACTCTTCTGCTGCTCCTTCATTCTGTCAGTATTGCTATTTTTCTGAAAAAGCTTTTCAGCTTCTGACTAACAACTTACATTACCTGTCATACTCTAAAGTTATTTTTACTGCAAGGAACATGTGGTACCCTATTAAGGCCCACACATTTGATGTGGTCAGGGTGCATTTAACATTCAGGTTAATGAAACGGCACACCCAGACATCAAACCTGCATCTTTGATACATCATGAACACATAGTTTGAAGAGCCTTCTGGGTCCCAACACAGCCCTGTGAAGGAGGCTCAGACAGCAGCACCCCAAACCCAGAGGCACAGCCCAGCCTAGCAGTGCTGTGTAGCTGGACTTCTGCCAGGAGGCAGCTCAGAGAAAACAACCCGTAAAGCATGTTATTCTGCACGTTATGAATCAGCTGGAATAAAAATGCTCAAGACGGGACTGCAAGCGTGGCCCATCCTCTGGGAACACCTGATTGAACCCAATAACACCATGGGGTGACAGCACTTAATGGGAAGCCAGTACAATTAGAACCATTATAAACTGAAAAAAAGCAGGAAGCTACTCTGTGTGGAAGGGAAGGGAGGAGTGAATTAGACTCAAATGATGGTAGTTAACAGTTGGCTTGCAGTGAGACATTTTCTCTGCCCAGCAGCTGAAAGTTCTTTATTACAGATGACCTCCTAGCAGAGCCTCAGCAGTGCAAGGTGCATCTTAGAATGCTGGAAGTGGGGAAGCAAGCTGTTCGTGTCTTACGCGAATGCATGTGCTACAGTATTGTTAGGTAAATAGTGTGTTAATTTTTCATTTTCACAAAAGATATCCTTCAGGCTGCAGTTATGTGAAATTCACCCTGTAGCTATAATACTGAATTTAGTAGGAAAACATTATCTTCAGTCTTGGGCTAAAAGAAAAAAAAAATTAAAGAGACATGTACGGGGAAAATGTTTATCCTTTGGTAAAACAGATAAAACACAGATTGTGAGTACTAGAACTTTGCTTTCTAAACCAGCATTTTGGGGGATCTTTCAAAATTATGCTGAAATTATCCAGGTTTAACTTTATCTTATGTAGCATTACAAACAGTAAGCTGATCAGTAGAATGAAACTTACCTGTTAAAATAACAGAGATCCTTTCTCTTCAATTTCAGTATAAGAAGAATGAGGCCTCATTCATAACTTCTCAAAGTATTTTGAAAAACTTCCAGTCCTGTTTATGAACAGGTAAAGTAGGAATGCTTCTGGGCAAAATGGTGCTGTGCTGTATCCATGGCAAGTTTTGGTAATAGCAATGTGTGTTGTCAGAACTATCACTGCAACTGGTTCATCTGCAGTCACACAGCAAGCTGAAGGCGAGGTCCTGCTCTTAGGGAAGAGGACCCTGGGCAGGATTTCCTGCTAAGGCAAACAGAGGGAAATCATACAGGAACCAAGCCCAGTAAAGAGGATGGAAGGTGTAAACTGGGATTGTAGGAGGCTTTGCTGCAGGATTAATGCCCCCTCTTTCAGCAGCCTCAGTTACAGGGAGGATGTTTGTGAGTGTTCCCTCAGCTCCAAAACCTCCTGCCCACATCTGCCCATCGCCAGCTGATCACACTCTTTGGTAGTAAAGCACTTGTGATAGCAATAAATCTTTGTAAAGCATTGAGCTTGAGCTTAGCAATGTGGGAAGAAGTGGGATTTCTATTTTTTTCTTTTTTGATAAATTGTTTCTTAAGTGTTCAATAAGGTGCATTAAAGCAAATTGCACAGTGTGGCTTGTGAATTGCAAGTTGCTATCTTTTGGTGACATATCTAGAATCCCATGGTAATGTTCATGGTTTGTTATTACCTAGATATCTGCCTTGTGATCCAGCATGCTGGGTGACAAACAGCACAGGATTTTAATACTGGTTCATTGATAAGCCATGTTTAATCTTATTTCATTAAAGGAATCTGCATTAACTTTAATTAAGGGAAATTGGACAGCCTGATTGGACTGTATGATTTCCAGAGGTCTTTTTTTCTGTATGGGGGATATGTGTGGGGATGTTGATGAGACTTATTTGAACTGCATGTGGCAAAGCAGATCTTTTTCTATGCTGAGTGTATCCATCTGCAACACAGAGATCCTGGTCCCGATGCACACTTAAAGTGAAGCTTAGGTAATTTGCTAACCACTTTTATAATATAAGGTACATGTGCAGCGTATAACTATATTTGAGCCAAGCATGCTTTATTCTTCTAAAGTAATAAATAAATGTATGTTCTCTCAACTGAAATATTCAGACTCTGTGGATCTGAAAGTGCTCATCTGCAGTGCTTTATAACAACCTTAAAAAGACAGAGCATGAGTAACAAAAACAAGAAATAAGTTCTGTCCTTCAAGAAGGAAAAGTCCAGTTTGTTCATTGAGACTCTTGTGTGCCAGTTATTCCTCAATACAAAGCCTCCCATTCTTCTTCTTGATCAGCGTCTGTAATTATGGAGTAACCTACCCTGTTTTGACCTGTAACTGTTCCTTCTTTCTCTGTCTGGCAGGGGCCTTGATCTCTGAATGTGAGAGGACAATGGTTGACCACACTGGGCTGATCACATATAGAGTGGGGTTGAAATGCTGTGGTTATTCCCTGTGCATTAACCACACTGCAACTCTGTTGTTACAAGATTCTTAGGCAATGGCTAAATTCAAGGAAACTAAGGAGAAGGTGTTTGTCTTGGCTGGTTTATTGCTGGTTTATTATTCTGATGAGGGGGAGAATATAAGTCTCACATATTTGCACTGCTCTCCCTTCTCTCACTCTGTCCCAGAGCTGATTTAAAGATGAAGCTATCAATGCAACAATGACTTTCCAGTGTACTTCTTAGTGCTGGGTTTTAAGACAGCTTCTGTGTTTCCTGAGCTGTATTTTCATATCAGTATGAAGACTCAAATGAAGTAGTCTGCTTGTGTCAACAAAAAGTAGGTATGGAGGCCGATGTAAAAGTACTCCCCAAATTGTTTTTAGAGAAACTGAGAATTTACCAGTGGAGTTTTTCCCTTGTGACAATGAGGCACAGGCTGAGTGGCTCCTGTCCCAGCAGGAACAGCACACAAATGCCCAAAATAAAGTTAGCACCTGGTAGGTGGCATCCGAGCAAGGAAACATGGGGAAGGAAGGTGACCTTCTCTCTGAGACCCTCAATTATGGACCCTAGTGCAGAATTTAAAAATAAATAAATCACAAACCCCCTCAAGCCCTTTAAAACAAACAAACAAACAAAAAAAGAGTTAAGCAAAGTTTAGTCAAAGGGATTAAACTGTTTTTTTTTTTTTTGCTTACCTTTACAAATGATCTTGCAGCCATGCTGTATGTAGCGGGCAACATTTGAGAGAAGTCCGAATGGTTCAAGATGGTACTGTAGCAGCATTAGTGTATTATATGAAAATTGGGTTCAGCTAAAATCAGAGCTAAATGTGACTTTACTTACAAAGGGTTCATGCAGAAACTAATGCAAACAACACCCCTCTACAGAGGTTACACAAACTGTAATAGGGGCAGTGTTGACAGGGGAAGGAAAAAATTTGATCTCAGGCCATCACCTAATACCAAGCGACATATGTTAAGTGAGGAGCCAGACCTTCTTTTGGTGCCAGCCAGCTGTGCAACTGGGGAACTGCCTCTGCCAGCTGCTCTGATTTGCTGCAGCAATGGGACTCATGCCCAGAAGCATTAACCAATCCAGTCAGAAAACATAAGTGAAGTCATGATGGAACATAAATAAGGTTGTGCTGGTCCAGCACAAACCTATAAATACCTAATTAAGGAATATTTTTGGTTGCCAGTGCCACGGCTGAGGCAAAAGGGTTTTACAGTGTAGAGAAGAATACCAAGCACAGGGCACATTAGGCTATGTTTTGTCTACCACACTGTCTTGGCTTTTGTGCATCAGTGAACCACGCACAGTATTAGGTAAGTGAGAGTCAGAGCAATGGACACATTAATGAACATCGCTGGCCTCAAGACTCTAAGTAGCCCCATATCCAACAGCAGGAACGTGTTATTTTGTACATGCAGCCTCCAGGAAGGCATGATGAGCAGGAGCCTGTTGGACCTCGGGACTTGCATGGGTTTTCCTCTGAGCAGCTGCACCTAAGCTTTGCTTCAGTGTGAAGTCAGTCACCACACATTTGCCCAGATACTGTCTTTTACTATAAATGTGCTCATCCATGTGGTGTGTGACTCTGTGTGTTAGTTCACTCTCCACGATGCTCCATCTAAGGAGAAAATCACTGCAAGGCTTCCTACTGATTTCCTGACAGTTTGTACACAAGGTAATTTAAATTACTGACCTTTGGAAAATATTAGTTTGTACTCCCTGTTGCAGCAGCACTGACCTGGAGTTTCTACCCCTGTTCTTGAGAAACACTTAACTACAAATAAGCAAAACTCCCCCTGGCTGTTTATTCAAACCATAATCCAAATATTGTCATAATAAATACAAAGCAGAAGTTGGATGGTTTTTTCAAAGGATGATAGAGAACAGTGAAAACAAATGGTCTCCACAACTGTTTTCCCCGTCAAATAATTAATGAAACAAAAAGTGAGGGCTGGGGAAGACCTCAAAGGCATTTTGAATTAAATGCATAAATAATTCTTGACACAGAAATGGGCGTAGTAATTGCACATTGTGAATGTGGCATTTCTGTTGAGCAGTTGCAGAGGCTGGTGGTGTGGAAATCTGTAAAGCAGCAGCTTGGATGGTCAGCAGTGGATGTACATCTACCATTAGGCTCCTGACTCAGTAATTAACAAGCCAAATTTTCAGAAGTGTTGAATGTCTGACAGGTCCAGCTGACTTCTATTGTATATATTAGGAGTGCAATGTTCAAATTCAATGCCTTGGAAATATTTTTTATTTAGACCTGCATTTAGAAATCTAAGCATTGGCATTACCTTCTAAAGACTCCCTGACTTGCATAACTTGTGGGCTGATGCCAAAAATACAGTATTGCTGTAACAGCTGGAGGTAGGGAAGATGTGCTGAGACATGTGAATACCTGCATAGAAATGTGTTTTCTTATGTGGACTTCTCATGCTGCTATGCCACATGTCATTCAAGGCTGCTCCAAAGGGCTTTAGCTAATGCTCTTTGTTACCTGCTTCTCACAAGATGCTTTCAGCTTTGTGCTCCACCTCTGGCTCCTGCAGTGCAGAGAAAAACAGATAAAGTTAGTAGGCAGAGAGGACAATGCCCAGAAATTATTAAAAAGAAAGAATTAGCTGTTGTCAATTTTTGATATATTTTTGAGAGAGTGTTTTTGAGGAAAGGTTGTTGTCAAAGATACCCAGCAACGTTTTGGCAGAAGACAAAGAGGAGCCAGTGGCTTGTCAGCTTTTCATCCTTTATTGGTCTTCTTGTATTCCAGACAGAAAATTCAAATATGGTGAATATTGCTTCATTGGCAGTTTATATACAGTCGCGAATAAGATGGAGACACTCTAGGGCAGCGTCTCAAGCTATTTATTTTTCTAGCATCAGCCCAATTACATTGTTACAACAATGCAGCAAAAGATGCTGACAGTTCACTGACCAAACAGAGTGCCAAAGGAAATTAGCATTACAGCATAAGACAAACGAAGTCCAAGTTTCATCCAATCACAGGAAGCAAAAGCATAGTGACAGAAGTTCTTCCCAATCACCTGAAGCCTACGTAGCTATAGCTAGAACAATAGCAGTTTTCTTTTTAACACAATGACTCCTTCATAGAAGACAAAGCACAGAGCCTTATTCATATTTAACTTTCTAAATGTATACTTAAAATATACTTTTTGCAGCTTAGGAAGACAACTCACATAAGCCTACTGTTTTATTTCCCATGTCTACACTGCTGCTTAGCACTTTTTGCTGGCTTGGCATTTCACTGTCTTTTACTGTTTTCGGGGCCTGTCTTTTTCAAAACTTTCTCAAAAACTCCCTAACCTATGGATCCCAACAAATATCTAAATGCAACAGGGAAGGCACTGAAAGGAAAAACAGAGCTTGATAATTTCTTACAGAATATACTTACTGTATTTTGACTGGTAAGATCCACATGTCAAAGCAGGGCCAGGACCTGGACTCAGTGATGCCTGTGGGTCCCTTCCAACACAGGATATTACATGACACTATAAAAGCTGCTAAGTATTTCCTAGTATAACATTTTTGTTGTATTTACTTAATTTAGTTGAAAATTATTAGAATTTGGGCAGAAATTTGCAGTCTGGATCTCTAAAATGTGAGCAAACAAAAAAATCTTGGTTGTTTGAGGCCAATATTTTTACTGGGCTTTAAAAATTTTTCCTCCCTTATATAAAATGAAAAGCCTTGGAAGTTTACAGGCTTTGTCTTGTTGGAAAGCTGCAACTTTCTGTTGAGATAGCTGAGTTGAAAGGTCATGGAGTCCTTGAGTACTTCAAGATCTATTGATGAAAAAGAATAGGGTACTACTGGGACAGCCTGACAAGGTGTCTGTCCAGCTTAGCTTTTCTTGTATAGAATTAAATCTATAAAGAATTGTAATGGAATTATGAATGGCTCTTGGCTACCTGGCTTGTGGCACTGCTAATCAAACTGGACGTGCACAGCACTCAGCTGCAAGCAAGGGCAATTTGCAATTTGTTGTTTTGCAAGGCAGGGATTGAAACAGTTATTCTTCTGGTGTCTCTGGTGGTTGTGTCACCTCTAATGCACAATGATGAATGGAATTCTTAAAGTCAACTCAAAATTTCTGAAACAAAAGTCTTGGTTTTCTGTACCTTGATGGCAAGATTTGAAATGGCACATTTATATCTAAATTCTCAAGTATTCCCTAATATCTTCTTGGCATTGTTTCCACAGTTTGATCAGTGAAATAAATTTGTTGCTTGTTGTTGCTTGCAGCCCTTCAGAGACTTCTATTAAGGTTTTTCAGTGTCATGCAGTTACTGATGCTTTGCATCCTAAAACTGGAATACCTTTCCCAGTTCTGTTGCTCTAGCCTAGGCACTGTAGGATCTCATTGGTTTTGTATAAAGATGATTAAAGGCAGGTGTGAATGGCTGATGCAGGGACTCAGATCAGCAGGGATACTGAGACATTTATCAAGAGAAATGAGCTGGTTTTATACACTTCTTCAAGGCACGGTATTTCCTTACATGGTATTTTTCACTAAGCGACCTATCACACATTGCCACGTCAGCAACACCCTTTAATGTCCTCATATTATATGATGGCAATCACATGCTGTTCATCATGTGCATGTTCATCCAGCACACTCCAGCAGGCTCCTCTCCATAGGGCATCTGCCATGTCACATCTCCTCCCCCAAGGTCAGGCAGAGAGAAGCCTCTCTGTGCTGCCATGGCATTCTGCAGGCACGTCCCATAGCCTGTAGCTCAATTCCATCTTATCTCTCTCCACAGGCAAGGAAAGTGATTGATTTTTAAATGGCATTATGGAACACATTCAATTTCAAGTGAATTGTATCTGAGTTATTTGGACTTCTTGATAAATAAAAACTTCAATGTGTCAACAGATCTTGTAGGCGTAAGAAGCAAACTTGCAAACGAAAAGAAATATAACTCAACTCAGCTACAAGAAAAGAACTAACAAGCAGGAGAATATTTTTAATTACTTTGGAATGTTGAGGGGAAAATTGGCCAAAGCTGAAGGCTGTGGAGGAGGAAAGTGAGGGAGGATGCCCCAACCCATATCAGATCACCTGTTCAAGATCAGTTCTAGATGAACATCCTTTTTAGATGCAGTCAGCATTTTCTTCCCTAGATGTTAATTTCAAATTACTTACAGCTTTCAGTACCCTTCCTATTTGCTTTTCTGTCATTGCTGCAGCTGTTTGAAAGTGTCTTGAAGGTGAAGTTATTTCCAGGAGGAGTTCCTGTAGTTTTCATCCAGCAATTCATCTTTGTTTTTCAATATATTCATTGACAGGAGGAAGATGACAACTTTTAAATTTCTTTATTTTTGTATATAATGAGCAATTTAAACTACTCTTTTTCATTTTTCTTTTCAGAGGTTTAGTTAGTGTATTTGGTTTATGTGGCCAAGTTTTGGTAGTGGAGGAGCTACAGGACTAGCAGCTGTTCCTGTGGCAGTGGAGGAGCTACAGGACTACTCCACCGTTCCTCCCCTCACCTTTATGAATCACATATTAAAGGATTATCATTAAAATCCACATTCATCACAAGCCTTCACTTATATCAACAAGCCAATCTAAACAAAACAAAACAAAAATTACCCCCACAAAAATCAAAATAGCATCATCCAAATACTGAACTGTTGCAGTGTGATACCTATCCCAACCCCTCAGGTGTGCCAACCTCTCCTTTCCCCTCCCCCTTGCCCTCCTGCTAAGGGCTGTCCATCAAGCTTAACATTCCAGCAGAGGCGTCATGTGATTGGCAGAAATTCAAAAGATGCCCCTCAGCCCCGGGCTCATTGGTCTGGCCAAGTGTCATTATCCCCTGAGACTCGCCCCCTCCCACCTGGTTGGTGGCTCACCTATCCTTTCCCTTCCCCCTCCCCCTGGGCTTAAAAGGACCTTGAGACCTTGCGGTCGGTATTCAGTGGAGCTGTTACCAAGATTCAGAGATCTGAGACCCTGGAATAAATTCTGGACTAAACCCTCCGCAGAATCTGTCTCCTTTTCCTCTTCACCCAGCCTGGAGCCTTTTCATCAGAGGTAATAACTGAATTCCTGCCTGCCTGGACTTGTTCCAGTGCCTAGCTGCAACATACAGCCAGCCAAAAGTGTCTCTAAGGTGAAACACCACAGCTGCCACCTTTGGTCCAGCAGCAAGGGTCAGACGAGCCCAGGCACGTTCCACCCAGCAATATTGGGATTTTATTCCTTTACTGAACAAAAGTGGATAATTTACAAATAATCTACCCATCATCTGGTCACCATAATTACAAGAAAAATTCCACATGATCATTCCACTCTCTAACATTGTCCAGTGTTATAAATGATGAAATCGAGAGCCAAATTTATAAGAAAATTTAGCAATTATTTATTAAATTGTCAGCGAAACAGAATTTCCATCAGCAAAACCACCACAGCCAAAGGCAGCACCGAGCCCGGGATCGACGCTGGGTGAACACACAGATCTGACCCCCAAATGTCAGTCTCCCCTGTTCACAAATGCTGCTTTGCGCAGGGAGTTCTTACACAGTTTATTCCGCCTGAGGCAGAGATGACCAATGTTCCTTTGTGTCCCTTCACATGCAGAACTGGGGCTATACATGTGCAGAGTTAGACAAAAGTCCAATCCAGGTGTCTAGATGTTGTCAGAGCACTCCAGAGAAGTTGGCATTCACATGTAACAGGGTGGAGCCAGTGATCACTGTAGTAGTTGCAATCTTCGGGGTGTGAAATCACTCTTGAGTGGTCCTGGCATTCCAGGGAAGTCAGTGATCATCACTCAGGAAGGTTCCATTCTTACGTTAAAGGACCTGGTATTATCTTAACATCGTCCGGGAACTGGATGAATAAGAGTAAGACTCTGCTCCCGGCTGGGGTAGTCAAAAGGCATAGCTTGGATCTTACAATATTTTATACATTAATAGCATGAATTATCTCTACCATATACTACAATCCCTCCCCATTTATCTCACCAATTTAATTCATGCTTACAAATTGCTAAATTTCTCATTTCCTACATCTACCCACCACCATTAAGGGTCTCTCACAAACAGAATACTCCTTTACACTATTCGGTACTCCCCTTGTGGGACACCCTGATACCCTATATTATTCATTTTCACATTGGCTTGTTTCTCGAATTTTGCCAATGCCTCAGCAGCATTGCTGGCATACTTCCTTTCTCCCAATCTCATGATCTTACATGTGTTGCCTCTGGAAGCTCCTTCTGAATCCACAGGAATTATTGCAATCTGCATTCCCTGGACCACAGAGTGGATCAGTCTAATAAAGCATGGAATTACATAAGGGAGGAATAGGATTCCGGCTACTGAACAGAGCACAAAAAACATCACTTTGTTCCACCAGGCCCCATCAAATAATTTGTCCCACCATGAAGACTGTAAAATTGAGTTTCATTTTTGAACAGGGACATGGGCCACCTTTTTGATTTCGGCCGCCAAACCTCTTATAGTTTCCCCATCATCATCAATTTCAATACAACATTCTGACTCACTGAATTTTCCACACGCTCCCCCCTCTTCAGCCAGCAAATAGTCTAAAGCTATTCGATTCTGGCACACAAATGCCCGTACCTGGGTGTGCTGCCGACTAAGTAGATCCAGGGCTTCAGAGGTGTGATTTGACACAATTTCTACCACTGCCTGCAGCCTAATCAGTCTGTTCAATAGATAAATTGGAGTCCTATACCTGTAGCTTCCATCCTGGGCCCATGTGGCCGGTCCATAATAATCAATTATTCTCGCCGCTGGCCACTCTTCCTCCCCCCAGGTTTGTTTACCACATATCACTGGTATTATCTTTTTCAGGCTTCTTCTCTCCCTTCTCAGGGTCTCGGATAACGGAGCCCCTAGCAGATTACTTTTTGTCCTTGGGAGAGTAAAGAAAACCAGCCAGATCATGCCTAAAGTGCATGATCCCTTCCACCTTGGGGGTAACTCACTGTATGCCTTCTTCCCACAGATCCAGTAAATTCCATCCGGGGCTTTCCATTTAATATTTACTTTCCCTGGGTCTCCCCAGTATTCCCTCATGCCCTCCAAGGACTGGAAAGGTTGGCTCCTGGATTTTTTACCCAGCACAATCCCATTCTTTTGTCCAACTCACAATTTGTCTTGTTCCTCCAGCTCCAGTACCCCAAAGGAGGTGCTGGTTGCCAGACCTTGCTTTTTGTGTCTGAGTTCACTGTAAGGGTAGATACAGAAGGAGTGTATCCCACCATCTCAGTGTACTCCCTTCCTTCCCGACTGATGCAGATTGTACCAATTACCCTTTGATCCAAAATCCACCCCTCAGGTCTCTGTGCCAATTTTGAGACCCTCGGATTGTCCCATTTCAAGAGCTGTTCTGGAGCCAAACCTTCCCCTTTCCAAGGCCATTTTTCTGCAGACTTCAGCCCCCCACAAATCCAACAATTTGACAATCCCAATTCAGTTGCAATCTCTTGCATCAAATCAATGAACAGGTTCGTGTCTGGGGAAGGTAATTCCCCATCAGCATATTGTTTTTCCAGCATTTTATACTGTTCGCCCAATGTTTTCAATCTCTCATCTTCCACTTTTTTCTTCCTCAGTTCTGACTCCCTTCGTCTCAGTTCCTGAGTTATCTCTCCCATTCTCCCCTCAGGATCCTCATTACTTTTATTTTTCATGAAACAAACAACCCGATCATATTGCAGGCACACCCTGTCATCATTTGCCGGTGCCAGGTCCAATATGAGTGGGTGCTTGTTAAAGGTAAATTTAGTGTCAAATTTAGTATTTCTCACCATCCAGTACATTGTCCCATTCATCATGCATATCCCCAGTCTCGCATTGTCGTAGCACAATGGATTCACCTGGTGATACGCGATAAAGATAGATTCCGTCTCTCACCCAACCCGCATGGTTCAGTTACATTGGTTACAAATGGGGATTGACATTGTTTCCACACTTTGTTTTCTCATTTGATGCTTGTTTTCACTTGTCTGCCCATTCCTTAGCCCTGCCTCAGGATTGATACACCAGATCCCTATGTCCAATTCACACAATTTGACCCGAGTGCCATTCTTCCAGCAGTACTTGCCAGGTTCCCTGAGACATTCCCTTGGGGCTTGGTATGCTGAGTGTCCCCCATGCCCTGCGACTGGGACCACCTGAGTGCAATTTCCACACTCATCTGCGGAGCGTTCGTTTCCGCCTTTCTTTGGGACATCAGTGTGCAGACTCTACGTCCTGCACACGACTAGACTCAGGCCAATCAGCACCCCCACCAGGCATACTCCTCTGCCTTTGCCTGCGCCCCCTGGGGTGCCACCAGCAGCAAGGAAGACCATCTTCGCAGCAGCAGGAGTATTGTTCGGAGAACACGCCCTTGGACCTAGCCACATACCTCCTCTTAAAGGCACTCCATCGTGACACTCTGATTGCATCGGAACTGCACGGTACCCTGATGGATTTCCAGCAATCCACATCTAAAATTTCTGCTTGAGATCTAATCTTCCCACGCACCCCGTTTTGAAAAATGCGAAACCACTCCTGAGAGTCCAACTCAATGATTCCCAAATTGGTGGCTAAGGTCAGGATACGGTCAGTCAGTTCAAGCTCTTCCTCCAAACACTGAGTACACAACCCCTTTGGTCTCTGTCCCCTTCTACAATGAATAACAAAAACCCCTTGACAATATTCACACTTAAAGTGTACAAACGGATAGCATACACAATCTGATAATATACAACTTATCTGCTTGCCGTTGGTCATTTACAAGGACGTTGGAGTCTGATCTTCAAGTCGCCTGGGGAAGAAGTGACCCTCCACTCAGGTGCTTCTTCCTGCTGTTCGACTTTCTTCACCCTGGACGCGTGGGCCCAGCCTTTCTCCACTGTCCGAATGGCCGTGTCTGTTGTCAGGAGCACAAGAAAAGGGCCTTCCCAGTGAGGAGAGAGCAGCACCTCTTTCCACACTTTGACAAACACCTTGTCCCCTGGTTGGATTTTGTGAATAGCGAATCCCAGAGGAGCACTCTGTTTTCTGAGTTCCTGTAAATTCCTGTTGATTGCAACCAGATATGGTTGAATCTGACCATCCTCAAACCTGGGGCGTCCCACCAGCATTCCATGTCTATGTGGCATTCCATATAACATTTCAAATGGCGAGAGCCCCATCTCTGAGTGAGGCATGGTTTGGATATTAAGCAGTGCCAAAGGCAGGCATTTAAACCAGGACATCTGTGTTTCTAAAATTAATTTAGATAACTGTGCCTTCAGGGTTTGATTCATTCTCTCCACTTGTCCTGAACTCTGGGGGTGCCACAGAGTGTGGTACTCCCATCAGATACATAGTGCATCAGCCATCTGCTTAATAACCTTTGATGTGAAATGTGTTCCTTGATCTGAATCAATGCAATTCACTACCACATAATGGGGTACAATTTCTTCTAGTAATTTTCTGGTTATTGTCTGAGCCGTTGCCCGTGAGCTGGGAAAGGCCTCCACCCAATGAGTCAATTTGTCCACAATTACCAGTACAAATTTGAACCTTCCCACCTTTGGCAATTCTGTGAAATCAACCTGGATTCTTTCAAATGGTAGGTATGCAATGGGGCGACTCCCCAGGGCAGCCTATTCTGCTCTTGATTTGTTTACCCTTTGACAAATCAGGCACCCTTGTACCTTTGTTTTGCCAATTCATGAATTCCCTTGCACCCGAAAATTTTCAAAAATTGTTCCGCCAGGGCTTGTGCCCCCCAGTGTGTTCGCTGGTGCAATTTTCACAAAATCCTTCTGGTAAAACCTCTGGAAACTAATTCTCTCCCATCAGGTAATCTCCACTTACCTTCCTTCAATTTTCCTCCGATCTTCTCATAACACTCGATCTCCTTTTGGGAGGGCTGAGGAGGATTGTCAGGGGTCTGTTCCCCTTCGATCTCTGGGGTACTTACCATCATCAATGCTGCCATTTTGGCCTCCTGGTCTGACAGGTTGTTCCCCCTGATCCGGAACTGAATTCATGGCTGGTGTCCCTTCACATGGACCACTGCAATTTCTTCCCATCCCCTTCGAGCTTCTAAGGTTTGCCAGATTAATTTCCCATGCATCAGTCCCTTTCCCCTCGTGTTGATCAGTCCCCTTTCCTCCCAAATTTTCCCAAATGTGTGAACCACCCCAAAGGCATACCTTGAATCTGTAAAAATCATTCCCCTTTTCCCTTCAATGCTCTCAGAACTGTGTACAGTTTGCATGCTTGTGCTGACCAGCTCGCGTTCAGGGGACCTGCTTCAATCACATTTCCCATTCTCCCATCCACGACTGTGTACCCTGATTTCCTTTTCCCCTCAAACACTCTGCTTGACCCGTCCACAAACCACTTTTCTCCCTCATCCAATTCCTCCTCTTCCAAATCCTCTCTGATCTTGGTCTGCAACACAGCCACCTCCATGCAGTCATGAACCAACTCCTCTGAAGCTTCCCCAAACAGAAACTGCACAGGGTTCTGTGCAGTTGTAGTTCTCAGTTCCAAGTCCTGCGAGTGAATCAAAATGGCTTCATACAACCTTGCATCCGTGGCCATTTGTTTGCTTTCTGCTGTAGTATGCCCCGCATGTTGTGTGGTGCGAATACTACTAGAGGTGCACCGAAGGTTACCTTCTTGGCCTCCACCAGCAAAGCCACAGCCACAATCGCCTGCAAGCAAGTGGGCCAGCCCCTGCTGACCAGGTCCAAAAGCTGGGACAAGTAACCCACAGGTTTCCTGACCCCCGCCCAGTCCTGCATCAACACCCCGTGTGCCATGTGATTGCTAGCGTCCACAAACAACTGAAAGGGTTTTCTCACGTCACGGAGACTCAGTTCTGGTCCTGCTGTGAGTGCCTCCTTGACTCCCTTAAATTCTTCTTCATCTGACTTTGTCCACTTGATCCAGTCCGTGGTGAGTTTCTCGTATAGAAACTTCACCTTTTCACTGTACCCTTCAATCCACTGCCGGCAATATCCCAACAACCCCAAAAGCTGTCTGACCTCCCTTTTTGTCTGCGGGGGTGGCAAGGCAGTAATTCCTGCCACCTTCTTTTTGCCCTTGATTAACCAATGTCCCAAGTACCTGACCTCGGGCTCTGTGAACTGCAATTTTGACTTTGAGACTTTCAACCCTCTTTCCCCCCAAAAGTTCAAAAGCTCGATTGTGCTTGTCCTTACAGCCTCCTCCCTTTGACCTGTGACCAACAAATCATCTACATACTGTAGCAGTTTTGTCCCTTCAGTTGGCACAAAATGACTTAAAACCTGTTCAAGTGCCTGTCCAAATAAATTCGGAGAGTCCACAAAGCCCTGAGGCAACGAAGTCTACCTGAGCTGCTGCTTTCTGTTTGTCTCTGGGTCTTCCCACTGAAACGCGAAATAATCGTGCTGTCCTCAGCTAGAGGACAGGTCCAGAAAGCGTCTTTTAAGTCAATTACACTGTACCAAGTGTCCTCAGGGGAGATATTGTTCAACAAAGTGTAAGGATTTGAAACCGTGGGGAACAAAGTCTTAGTTTTCTGATTCCCAGCCCGTAAGTCCTGCACCAGTTGGAAGCTGCCATCTGTTTTTCTCACTGCCAGAATTGGGGTGTTGTGTCTGGACATGTACAGCTCCAGTGTACCTTTCTTTATTAATTCATCAATCATTGGTTTCAAACCCCTCCTCCCTTCCATGGAGAGGGGATATTGTTTGACCCATAATGGGTCTTCTGGTCCCTCAATCTCAACCCAAATCGGCTCTCTGTCCAGCCTCCCGGCCTCCCCCCGAACATATGACACCCTCAGGTCTATCTTTTCCTTGTCCTGAATGGTGAGGCTGTGAAGTCTCACCTTGAGCTGGGATTTTTCCACTGCCAACCCAATTTCCAGAGCAACCATTATATCCCGCCCCAGCAAATTGAAGTCCGCGTCCCTGGCCAATAATATATTTCCTTTGCACTTTTTATTTCCTATTTCTATTTCTACATTTTTTATGATTGGAACCTCGAAAGGTTCCCCTTTTGCCCCAGTTACCATCATGGAGTCACTTCACTGCTCAGAGAGCATCCCTTTGGTATTTGTTGCACCATTTTCCGCTCCGCCCCCAAGTCTACCATAAACCACATTTCTTCCTTGTGGAGTCCCACTTTTAATTTTATCAAGGGCTCCCTCAGTGTTCCAGACCCCAAACTGAAAATCCCCTGACACCCCTAATCTTCCTGGAACATCGCCTGGTCCTTGGCTTTGTTGGGACAATTCTGTCAGATGTGCCCCTTCTGTTTGCAGTAAAGGCACTCACAATCCCACCTTTGCTCGCCTAGACCCTTCCCAGTTTCTTCGCTGGCGCCTTTTTCGCCGTATCCTTCCCTTGCTCCTACTTCTGTGTTTCCCTTACTGCCGCCACCAAAACCTTGGCTTGAATCCTTTGTTTCTCCTCATCCCGTCTCATGTAGACTTTCTAGGCTTCCCGTAGCAGTTCCTGCAACCCCTGCTCTTGCCACCCGTCTATTTTCTCTAGTTTTTTCCAAATATCTTCCCAAGATTTTGCCACAAACTGCGTTTTTAACAACACCATCCCCACTGGAGAATCAGGGTCTGTTCCTGAATACATTCTCAGACCTTTGCAGAGCCTTTCCAGCCACTCCTTGGGGGTTTCATCTTTCCCTTGACAGTCTCTGAGTACCTTGTTCATGTTATGCCCTTTTGGTACCACCTCCCAGATACCCTGAATGACCATATTTCTCAAATTTTTAATTTTCTGCCTTCCCTCGTCCATCTGGGCTTCCCAAGATGGCTTCTGGTTTGGCCACCTTTCTTCCCCAGCCTCCCCGTTCAGGTTTCACTTTTCCCAATCTTTGATTGCAGCTTGCCGGATCATGTCTCTCTCCTCGTTGTTAAACAGTGATCTTAAGATCGCTTGGAGATCCTCATAGGTGTATATGCTTGTTCCCAAAAAATCATCCAACCTCTCTGCCCCCCCAAAGGATCATCCATTAATTTTCCCATTTCCTTTTTGAATGCCCTCATGTCACTTGTGTTGATCGGGGTATGTACGTATCCAATCACCCCCAGAGCTGTGGGCACTTTTCCCGTAAAGGGAAGATGCTGGGCTTCTCCTCCTCATCCCCACTTTCCCCCGTGGTCTCCCTCCTTGTCTGCTGCCTCATCCGATGTGCTGGGGGAGAGACGTCCCTAGAGATGTTTACCTTTCTCTCCTCGATTTTTGGAGAAGCCTGTGGCAGCGGCTGTGCCGCCACCACATGGCCATGTGGGAAAGCAGATGCTGCTGCCTGCTCTGGCGGTGGCGGCGGTGCTGTCGCCTGAGCTTGCTGAGCCCCCGCCTTGGGAGGCATCCCTGGCACCGCTTGTACCTGCATGGGTTTGGGCTGCTGCGAGACCACAGGGTAAGGGGGTGGAAGATTTTCCAATGGTTCCCATTCCTTTCCTGCTTTTGGCGTGCGCCAGAGAGCTCATACCAGGTATAGACCCGAACAGGCATGCCTCCACATTTTGGCCTACTCGATCTCCTCAGGATCCCGTGCGTGGTGACTGGCCACGTGGTTATACAAGGACTCACAAGTCCATGCTTCAAATGTGCCGAAAATCAGCCAGACCACGTATTTTCTGATCTCCCTCCCTCCCCACTTTTCCATACAAAAATTGATCAATTTCTCCTTGGACTTTCCCACCCTCCTTGGTCTTTCGTCCCAGTGTTCTAGCATCCACCCCAGGGGACTATCTCTTGGGATTTCTGGTAGAATTCTCTCGGGACCCTGGGAGGGTTTTTCCTGAGCTTTTCTCTGGAGTCTGCTCTTTCCCAACCCCATTTGCTCAAGGATTGCTACAATTTTTCTTACCTTTTCTCCTTTCACCAGAATGTCCATTGCGGGCCCTGTTTCTCTCTCTGTTGTTGGGTTTTCCAGCTCGCAAAAAGCCACAAGCCTGACTCAGTCGACCAGTGAACCACTCTGCTGACTTTTTAGGCTGATTTTTACCTGTTTCCTGTGGATCAGAAGGCAGACGGGTTCCTTGAATTTTCCAGGCTTGTCTCCTCCCCCCTCCTGATCCCAACCATGACTGGTTTTCCCCCTAGACTCCCCCCGATCATCGGGTCTCGTGTACATCTGGCAAAGCCTCTCGCTTCCCCCTTGATCGACCACGTCCCTCGCGGGATGGTGGAACTGCTCTCACTTGTGACAGTCACGTCTCACACACACATCCGATCACACTCCACTCAACCACATGATACTTACGGTTCCTTTTCCCTTGTGTTTTTCTTCATGCACATCGATTTTTCCGAGTGAAAAAAACCCTCGTGTCTCGGACATGTCTCTGGATTGTTCCGAGCTTGCTGAGAATTGGGCCCTTTTATCCCCCTTGGCTGTGGCTCTGGTTGCAGCCCTTTGTGAATTTGATTGGTATTTTGGACTCCAATCCCGCTTGGGCTGCTGAAATCAGCAGGGCGCCCCCGAGGTAGGAAGGGGGTCCCGAACCCCAGTATCAAATCACGACAGTTTGTCACCAAATTGTTATAAATGATCAAATCAAGAGCCAAATTTATAAGAAAATTTAGCAATTATTTATTAAATTGTCAGCGAAACAGAATTTCCATCAGCAAAACCACCACAGCCAAAGGCAGCACCGAGCCCGGGATCGACGCTGGGTGAACACACAGATCTGACCCCCAAATGTCAGTCTCCCCTGTTCACAAATGCTGCTTTGCGCAGGGAGTTCTTACACAGTTTATTCCGCCTGAGGCAGAGATGACCAATGTTCCTTTGTGTCCCTTCACATGCAGAACCGGGGCTATACATGTGCAGAGTTAGACAAAAGTCCAATCCAGGTGTCTAGATGTTGTCAGAGCACTCCAGAGAAGTTGGCATTCACATGTAACAGGGTGGAGCCAGTGATCACTGTAGTAGTTGCAATCTTCGGGGTGTGAAATCACTCTTGAGTGGTCCTGGCATTCCAGGGAAGTCAGTGATCATCACTCAGGAAGGTTCCATTCTTACGTTAAAGGACCTGGTATTATCTTAACATCGTCCGGCTGGGGTAGTCAAAAGGCATAGCTTGGATCTTACAATATTTTATACATTAATAGCATGAATTATCTCTACCATATACTACATCCAGTACAGTTGTTTTGCCTGTTACCTCTCCCAGTTCTTATCCCTATCACGAAATCCTCATGATCACAGTCATACCACCAAAAAGACTGTAGTGGGTTGACCCTGGCTGGATGCCCAGCACCCACCAAAGCTACTCTCTCACTCCCCTCCATATGCAGATAGAAAAAAAGTACAGGGAAAGATCACTCATTGAATACTGTCATGGGCAAAACAGATGCAGCTGAGGATATTAACTGAATTTATTAATAACAAAATCAGAGACTGATAATAAGAAGTAAAATCTTAAAAACACCTTTCCTCCTTTCCAGCTCTACCTCCTCCCCCAGCAGTGCAAGCAGATGGGAATGGCAGTTAAGGTCAGTTCATCACCTGTGGTTTCTCCTGCTGCTTAGGGAGAGGAGTCCTTCTCCTGCTCAAGCATGGAGTTCCTCCCTCAGGAGACAGTTTTCCAATAATTTCTCCACTGTGAGTCCATCCCATGGGCAACAGTTTTCCATAAAATGCTCCAGTGTGTGCCCTTTAGGCACAGCCTGCTCCAGGGTCACAACTTCTACTTGAAAATCTGCTCCAGCATAGGCTGCTCTCCTATGGGTCTGCAGATCCATGCCAGAAGCCTGCTCCAGCACAGGCTTCCTTCCTCTCAAGCATCCACCTACACCAGTGTGGGCTCCTCCATGGGTTGCAGATGGATCTCTGGGATCCCCATGGGCTGCAGGTCACAGCTGCCTCATCATGGTCTGAACCACAGGCTGCAGAGGAATCCCAGCTCAGGAGCCTGGAGCACGTCCTGCCCCTCCTTCTCCACTGACCTGAGTGTCTGCAGAGCTATTACTCTGTTGGAGGTTAGGAATTTTTTTCTTCTTCTTCTTTCCTTCAGAGAATTTTGTCCCATTTGTTGCCTAAGAGATGATAACGACAGGTACTTAAGTGACAAAAGTGGCCAAGGAAGCCACCTCCCCTTTTTTGTGTCATCTGAGTCGCCATTGCCATGTGGAAAGGCGGCTGAGCTCACGCCACAGCGCCCCCTGCAGGCTGGGAGGAATCATTGCACCCATTCGGCCTGGCCAGGAGCCACCAGCGCCCCTGCCGGCTGTGATCGGAACTGCACCAAAAGGGAAAGTGCCCGTGAGGACTGGGTTTGTGGTTCTGTGTGGTGTTGCTGCTATCATTGTTTGTCTTGTTATCCATATGCATACTAATGAAGAACTGTTATTCCCTTTCCCATACCTTCCCCTGAAAGACCCTTACTTTTAACATTATAATAATAATTTGGAGGGAAGTGAGTCATATTTTTCATTCCAAGGGAGGTTTCTGCCTTCCTTGGCAGAAACCTGTCATTCAAACCAAGACATCCTCTCACATGTTCTCACCCTGATCTGGTCGCAATTGCATCTGTGCAACAACTCTTTTTACCCTTCTTAAATATGTTATCACAGAGGCATTACTGTAATTCTTGATGGGTTCAACTGTTGCCAGGAGCATGTCCCTCTTGGAGGCAGCTGGCATTGGCTCTGCCAGACATGGGAGAAGCTTCTAGCAGCTTCTCAAAGAAGATTGAGCCCCCCCACAGCTACCAAAACCAGGCCATGCAAAACCAATACCTATATTAACTCTCTCCTGCCTAATTCTGCTGTTCATCCATTCTAGAACCTTGCTTTTGTGATTCTCTTTCTATTATCATTGAGATACATGTGTATTTTTCCAGATAATGTGTTCCTTAATTTGTCTTTCAATTTTACTTGACTGAAAGGATGCAATAGAACTGATTACTGTATTTCAAGTCCCAATTTCTGCATCAAAAGAAAGTAGAATATTCTGCTAATTCCTTCTACTGCCTAGAAAACAAGGAAACTAAAGATCAAACAGTCATGTGAAGTATGTCCTAATGTAGTGGCACATCCGTCTGGATGTTCATTCATTAAAATGCAGATGCCCATTACATATGAGATGCATGTTGGGCCAGACAATATGCTGCTTGCATTTTATGTGAGTGCTCAAATGTCCTGCTCCTGTTATGGGTGCCCTCCCCTTCCTTCTGTGGAAAACACAGATCCAGAAAAACAATTCTTACCTTCATTTTACCTGAAGCAGCAAGGCCTCACCAAAGTGATGTTACCTGAAAATTAGAAAATGAGTTCTCTGATGCCAAACAGTGATTTCAGAAGAGAGGCACTTGTGATATCAGAGAGGTGCTGCCAAAAGAGGGGAAGCTTAAATACAGGTATAATTTCTTTTCAATGAAAGCTACAAGAAGTATTTCCTCACCAGGGAGGGAACAGAAAAATAAGGTCAAGTAATTTCTGCCTAAAGTCTTGAGGGCAATGTAGCAGCAGCCTAAAACTGATCAACAGAAAACAAAATCTGGTAGATTCAAGGGCTGTTTACCACTAGGACCAGGTGGACTCAAGTGCTTATTGTCCTGAGACAACTGAGAAACTGAAAAGCAAAAGAGATGCATGATGTTGGAGATGCATGTTTAGCACTACAAATCCCTCTGACCTTTGAAGAGCAGCCTTTCCTAGTAACTTCTCAGAGATGTTTTTTCTCCTCCTCTTTTCAAGGTTATGTGGAAAGATGTGAATATTTTTCTCCTCCTCTTTTCAAGGTTATGTGGAAAGATGTGAATTTACTTGCTCCATTTAGACCATATGATGCTGGACATTGCAAGTTAATTGGGAGTAATCAATAGGCAAATTGATAAACAAGCACAACAACATCGGCTGAGCAGACTAGGGATAAAGGTCACAGTATCCAAGACTAAAATTCTTCAGCCACTACTTGATGGACCTCTGAAACTGCAGACTATCTCAAATAGATTCATCCTAGACTTCTCAGCTGATAAGAGGGAAAGAAGATTACTAGAGATTACTCAGAACATTATGGGATACTCAAGGGGGGTACTGTGGGACTATGCAAAAACTTTTAAGGAAATCTCCCCAACTTTATATATCTGATCAAGATATAGATGCTTATGTCACCATTAACATCATGGGTGTGTGGGAAATACTACATATTTGCAGCCAGAGGGACTATGACTCAGTTTTTTGATTGACCTCTGCTTGAGATGCAGCTGATTAATCAAGAGAAAGGGAATAGTTAGAAATACTGTCTGCTGGTGTGGGTGAGTTTCTCATTTCAAGTGTGTCAGGCTGTGGCTTCTGCAGGGGAAGAGCACAAAACCTCACAATGGCCTGAAATGGTTCTGGTTTGTGCCTGCTGGAAAGGGTAAGGCAAAGGGAACAGTGAAAACCAGTGGTGGCTGTAGTGGATGGAATGCTGAACAGTTTTGCTTCTAATGAGGACTGGGGATGGTTGGAAGGACACCCAAGTAACAGCATGATGCAGCTGCTCCAGCTTTACATCCTCCTGCCTTACACAGACCTCCAACACAATATCACTGTGCTTTGGGCCCCAGGGAGTCCAAAACACAGCTTGGTCTTGTAAAATGCACCACTGGGGGTGGGTGTCAGTGCAGCCACCAAATGCATACAGGACATATACTGGATACTTTGAATAAGGAAAACATTAAAAATAATGTCTCATGGCATTCACAGGCTTTTTTAGGCTACAGGCTGACAGAAAGGGCACAAGTTCTTCCATAGAGTATAGGAAAACAGCTGTAAGACATGAAAGAGTCCTCATAATAATGTGTAAAAATTATTTTTTGTGCAAAAGATTATTGTTTCTCTTTGTTTTTACAGAAAAACACCAGCTAAACTTCAGCACACCTTGTGATTGCCTTGCTTCACGGTGGAGAACAAGAAACCTTGTAAAGACACTGGTAGGTTTTGCATACATTGTGCTTTATTTCTTACAGTTTTTTCCCTTTTCTCAGTTCTTTTGTTTGAAGGACTGTGCTGGAATTGCTGATGGTGTTCATAAAACTGTTCCATATTAGCCTCACCGTAGGCAACTCTAACAGAAAACAGCCCTATGGCTCATAAAGTGAGTGGCAGAGTGTATTTATGGCCCAATAAATACAAGTTTAAACAAGAAGCAGGACTGTGAGCTGCCTCTTTTTCCTGCTGAAGAGCTGGCCCAGGCAGGGTAAGCCACATTGTGATAACCCCAAGCATCACTTGGGGACACAGCTCTGGGCAATGTTCACATGAATGGTTTCCTCCAAGAACTTGGGAGTACCAGCAGCAATGAACATACTCTCTGATCTGTTTCCTTATTTTACCCCTTAGAGGCTACGCTGGGTTTGAACAGCCTGGTTTTGGTAGCCAGCAGGCTACAGGGATGGCTTCTGGGAGGAGCTGCTAGAAGGTTCCTATGTGTCTGGCAAAACCAATCCCTGGCAGCTCCAAAGTTGGATGTGCTGCTCGTCAGGGCTGGGCCAATTAGAGATGGTGGTAACGCCTCTGGGATAACACATTTAAGAAGAAAGAAAAAGAAGTTACTGCACTGTTGTAATTGTGGCCAGAGCAGGGTTAGAATATGTGATAGGAACTACTCTGTAGACACCAAAGTCAGTGGAAAAGGAGGAGCAGGAGGTGCTCCAGGCACCAGAGCTGGGATTCCTCTGCAGCCTGTGGTTCAGACCATGGTGAGGCAGCTGTGCCCTGCAGCCCATGGAGATCCATGGGGATGCAGAGATCCACCTGCAGCCCGTGGAGGAGCTGGGGGTGCCTGAGAAGAGGCTGTGACCCTGTGGGAGGCCCATGGAGAGAGGAGACCATGCTAGAGCAGCCTGTCCTTGAGGAACTGCACCCCATGCAAGAGCGACCCCACTCTGCAGTGGTTTGGGGAGGACTGCTGCCCATGGGATGGACTCACATTGGAGAAGTTCACAGAGTTGTCTCCAGTGGAGGGAACCCAGGGTGGAGCAAGGGAGCAACTCCTCTCCTGGGCAGCAAGAGATAGAACAGGTGATGAACTGACCATAACCCCCATTCTCTTCTTGCCTTATGCTGCTGGAGTAGGAGGTAGAGCTGGGAAGGAGGGAGGGGTGGGGGGAAAGTGTTTCTAAGGCTTTATTTTACTTCTCATTATTCTGCTCTGATTTTGTTAGCAATAAATTTAATTCAAAATTGTAATTAAAGCCTATTTCGTCTATGATGGTATTTGATGATCTCCCCTCGTGTAACCCATGAACACTTCATTGAATTTTCTCTCCCCTTTATAGTTTTGGAGAGGAGTGAGAGAGTGGCTTTGGTGGGTGCATCGCTTCTGGCTTTTACTGAGGGTAAAACTTAAGCACATTCTGCCAAGAGAGCAAACGGAGACAGCACATATGAAATCTCAGTGTTTAGCACACATTTGTCATGCTGATGCTAGGTTAATTTACCTTATCTGACATAACCTTGTAGCAAACCGGACATAAATGCAGAATTAGACATAGCTGTGGACAACTAGCTTTTTTGTGCATAATTGCAGTAATAATTTAACATTATTTCTTTTGATATTTTCTTGTCAAGTATTTTACATTTGTGAGCCATTTATAATGAAAAGACAAATCAAGGGGAGTTTATTACAAACATGCCTCAACATGCCCTTTAGAATGAGCTCTGCACAAACCTTTCACAGGGAGGAGGTAAATAACATTTTACTGAAACAGGAAATGGCCACAGTGAAGAGCAACACTAAATGACTGTAGGAAGCAATATAAAAATTACTTACTTAAAATTCCTTTTGGTGAACACAGCCTCCAACCATGGCATAAGTTTTCTTAAAGCATTGGGTTCTGAACTAAAAGAAGTCATTTAAAGGGAAAAAAGTGAACTGTAAATTATAATAGAAAAACAATGACATGTGAGAGAGTATCTGGCTGTGCTGTACAGCAGGACTTTGTTTTGTTATAGGCTTTGGTTTTGCTTTTCATTTTGTCATTGGAAGTCTGAAATCCGCTCTCAGAACTGCAACTTTAAGTAAGTGAAGAACATTTGAGCTACTAATCTTTAGTAAGTATTACAAGCTCATCTATATAGGAAGCTAAGGGAACCTTTTAATTCCTTTTTCCCCTCTTTTCTTTTTCGTTTTTCAAAACCTCTTAAGAGTGCCAGGAACATGAGAGATAGGTCACAGAAAATGACAATGATACTCCCACTAACATCTACTCTGTCATTTTGGTGTGTGCGTTATGAAAAATTGGTCTTAAGTTTTCCCATTTTTCTAGTTTTGAGACAGAGTAGGAGAAAAAAAAGCTTTGCAGTGATAGGAGGAAAAAGATAATGAAGTTGAGCAGTTCAGTTCAATCTGATCTCTGTTAGTTTTGGAACTTTCAGTGAATCCATTAAATAAATTGCTTGAGACACTGGAAGGAAAATTGTACATCAGCATCTGATTACTAATGATTTGTGAGACTTACTCTAAAACATTATCAGTGCTAATAAATGATGTCATTTTTGAAGATGGTAGTCATCCTTTTAAAAAAATTACAGCAAGTAAACTGGTAAGAAATCTTGAGATTAAAAAAAGAGCAGAATTCAAAAAAATGGAGTTACACTTTGTGAGTTGGGTTTGTCAAGTTGTGAAGTTCCAGTATTGCAGTGGATGTGGAAACAGCAAAGCTGACTGAAGTCATTGCAGCAAAAATACACACGTAAGGTTGCAAACCAAACTAGCAAGTCCAGCCCTGTACTAGAGCAAGGTGGAGTTTCAGGGAATATAGAGAGGGTCAAACCAGAAATTGTGTGGTCTGAAAGTGAAGAGCGTAAGAATGAGGTGGAGGAGATGATAAAAATAAGGAATGTCTAAAGGACAAATTGGTGCAGACACCTCAAGACAACTGGGAGCATGTTACTGGGACTCAGTCTTTTCTAACGTAAGGCAAGAGCTGGAAGATAATGGAAATGCAGATAACAAGTGACATGAAGTTTTCCACTCCCCTGCTCCCAAGGACAGCATGATACAGTAGTGGCAGCTGGGATCAGGAGTCAGTGAGAGGAGCATGGACATCTGCAATCATCAGCACCACTGGCCAAGATCCTTTCCCAGGGACCTGGAACCAGTTGTGGCCATGGCCAAGGAGTGGCAAGAGGGCAAGAGCTATACCGTGTTCCTGAGAGTTACAAGGAGACTCAAAGGCTGCTTTTCTCCATTATCTCCCTCAATTCTATTTCCTCTCCACAAATGAGAATTAATATTTCCTTGTCAGATCCTTTCTAATTCCTTGACTCAACCTGCCAGGCATCAGAGGGAATTTGTGGCATCATGAGGAAAAGGGGAATTTATCCTGCAATGCATCTCATCACAGGGTACTTGGTTTCTTTTTTTTCCCAGCTGTCACTGGGGATCCCTCTCTCCCTAATACACCCTCTTTAAATCACATGGTTGACTGCATAGTAACAATCAGTTTTCTATATTTGTTAGCGAGTCACAAAATAATAACATGTCTGGAGGATCAGGCAGTGATCCCAGAGCAATTCTGTACAACCAGAGTTGGAGAATTTGCCTTGAGTGTTTAGGAAAATTTCCCTAAAGGCTGATGCAGTGAATTGAGACTAAATGATAAGTGGTTTCCTTTTGTCATGTAATAGACTCTCAGTGATTCCAGCATGCAGTTATTTCATGCTCTTCAAGAGGTCAGACTGCTGCCAGCAGTAACCCGAGACCCAAAATTTTGCTCAATAAAAAATACTTGGTGTTCAGGCAGAATCAGTACAGGCAAATATTGGGTAATTCTGCAATGAATGCCAAGGGACATTTTTCATGTTTGTCTTGGAAATGATAAAACTTTTTGCTTTTTTGAGTAACTTTAATCATGGATTTATTCACCTTGCCAAGGGGGGTGAAATTAAGGTTTCTCTTTAAAAGATTCTGTCCACTGAATGTTTGATTTTCAATGGGTGAGGCCTGACAGTGCTTCAGTCAACAAAAAGAAAGACATTCTGTGCTGTCCCTGTGAGCCAGCAGGGACTCCTGAAGATAAGGAGAAGCCCCATATCTCTCCTGAAGGAACGCCAAGGTCGTTACCATGGAGACCAGAGGAAGGAGAGAAAGTTGGGAGATATGGACTCTGGCTGGCTCGAGACTGACGTGGCTCTCTGGGTGTCTACTGAGAACTTTGTTTCTCTTTTATGGCCAATGGGCACTGTATATGTGTTAGATGGGTGTCAATATGTGGAACTATAAAAGCTACGTTGGTTTAATAAAATCCCTCCTTTTCACCCTTCTGATGGAGTTGTGTATTATTGTACTGTGTCACGCTCTATAGCGACAGCAAAGTGTGCTATACCAAACCCAGATTTTCCCAGTTGAAAGTGTGGGATAAATTTAAAAAAAAAAAAACAACTGGGACTGCAAGGGTTCCCCTGCAGCCAGACCACTGTGGTTAGGGACATTCACATTGCAAGGCCTGTCCTTTTACTAAGGAGTTAAGGTCAGCATGGAGTCAGTGCTTCTTCCAGCCCCTGAGAGAGAGATGGAATAGCACTTACATGGGCTATTACTTTATTGAAAGGCTGTCTAAAGCCATAAAAACTCTTGCCATGAAAATACACCACCCACAATTCAGCAGAATCTTCTTTCTGATCTCTTATGAAAGACTAACTTTGTTAAAAGCTCAGCTACATTGTTGGGGTAAGCAGGCTGCTCCTGCCAAAGAGCTGCAAATGCCGATATGTTTGTGCAGCATGGAGATCAGTGGTTTCACATTCACTGGTTCATAAAGATCCCAGACATTTCTGAAAGCTCTATCTCTGTTTTGCTATTTATATACTTTGGAAGCAGACTATGGAGCTGCACAATCTGTGTGCACAGCCTAATTAAATTTTCTGAGACATTGATCTTTCCCCATGGTACTTCCAAATAATCTGAAGCAAAATAAGAAATATATAGGAAACGTCTAATGAGCATTTTCCCCTTTTGATTCAGATTTAGTAGCAGAGAAACCAAACTTTCTTTTTGAAGTTGAACTTTTTAAGTCACCTGAACACCAACTTCTTTCTTCACCTCTGTACTTGCCACCAGTGCCTTGAGATCTATTGAGCTTCAAAATACATGAGATTTAAGTATTCATTTAAGATATGACCATTAAGAAGTGAAATTGACTTTTATATGAATTATTAACAGAGATCTCAAAATTGGAGTGGCTTGGTGTTGGGCTTTCTGTCTGGGCAAGTAGATTAGGGAAGAACACATCCAAGAAATAGGATTTTTCAAAATGAAAGACAGGAAAAAAATACTAGAGGAGACGCATCAAGGGGAAATTAAAACCTCTTAGGGAATGGCAGCACACAAGACTCCATTATGGTGGAAGTGAAGGAAGAATGGTGGCTCCCCCTGGGATAATATGGAAAGTCCACCAAGTCATTAGGTGACGTGGCTTTTGGCTATACCCAAAGAAAGTGGCTTCCCAAAGAGGCTTTGTTAAGCCAGAGGTTTTAGTATCACTGCTGCTTGGTGCTTCTCATGCCAGGTAGAATTAACCTGCAGAAAAGCCTGACATGAAGCCTGAAGTGAGAACCAAATGACCAAATCTTGCCCATGGAGCTGTAGTCATATTAATTTTAAAATACTATCCCATCATTCTAAATGATCACAAAACTGTCAAATAACAAAAAATCAAAGGCTGCCATCCACTCACACCAAAATCCTCTCTCAGCAGAAGGCCTCTGTGCACAGCCCTGGGGACACCCCCATGGGACAAAGCTCTCCCCCCAGCATAGCCATGAAAGGCTTTGAGCTCAGCCTTTAAAACTGCAAAGCAGTTGTTTTGTTTTCCATGGATAATGCTTTAATCCACCGGGTGAAAGCTGGACATTGCTCTCTTTTATCCTTGCTGTACACTATTGCAATGCTTGAAAAGAAAAGCCCCCAGCCCTTCTGTACCCACCGCTCCCCCGAACTGCTGACGCCTGGATGGGCAGCTCCAAGGCGGGGCCATTGGGATTTATTTAGTTCACTCCCGCAGATGATGCCTTTAGTGCCACAAACCACCCTGGAGACAAGTCCTAATCATCTGGGAGGGGGGGGATTATGTTCAGTTCTTCTTCCCCAAACCCCCCAGACGTAATTCATATCCAAACTGGAGAGACAGGCAGGCACACGAGAGGGGACCCCGGCACTGCACAGCCCCTCTGAAGCCATGTACAGGAGCAGCTTCCTCCGTGAGGTACGCAAGGAGAAGTATGAGCGGTCAGATGCCTATGATGAGCTACGAAGCTCCCCAGAATTCGACAGTTTGGCCCAAGCCAGGGGCTTGGAGAACCTGCAGGAGCTCAACGAGCGCTTTGCAAGCTACATCAACCGGGCGCGTGTGCTGGAACAGCGCAACACCATCCTGCGCAAGCAGCTGGAGACCTTCCAGCGCATGGATGAGCTGGTGGGCTTGGATGAAGCCTTTGCTGGGCAGATTGAGTTCAACCGGCAACGAATGAGGGAGCTGGCTTCTGACCGAGCCAAGCTGGAGCGGGAGGAGAAGGATGCCCAGCGCATGCTCGATGAGTACTGCAACAAGTAAGGCTCACAATCCATGGAAGATGAGTGGTGTCATTTCCATAGTTAATCTTTGTAATAAGGATGGGTTTGGTGTCACCAGCTACTTCTTGTGCATGGGTGATGCCTCTCTGTGTGTATCAGACTTGTCAAGAAGGATGGCATGTAAGCCCATGTAAGCCCATGTAAGGTGAAAAGTAAGGTATCAGGACTTAGGGAGCTGCAGCTCTGCCTTTTATGGTCTCACTGCTCCTGGATGGGAAAATGCCCTCTCCATTCCGCAGCAGCAGCCCTGGTACACGTCAGCTGCTGTTGTTCATTAGCCTTAGGAGAACTGTGCTCTGAGCTGCAAAGACAAAATAACCCTATTTGACTACCAGGGGCCTCAAAGCAAGTCTTGTGTCTGAGCAGCCCAGAGTTACACAATGACAAACATCTCCTGAAATATGCAGGATGTCTCTGAGAAAGTCTTATTTACAGACACTATGAAGACCTGAGCCAGTCTGTGCCAACCACGTCTGTGATATGTCATGAAAAGAAAGGAGATATCTTGCATCTTGTATTTCCATCTCATGCCACTAAAAGAATAAGAATAGGCTTCCCCTAATTTCACCTCTTTAACTTCTGTGCCACCATAAATCAAAGAGCAGGAGCCTCACATGCTGATGGAGATGAGTGCCTTCCCTCCAGCAACAGGCAATTTTGCTTACATGGCTTAATTACACAAGAATTGGTGAGCATTGCTCATAGGACAAAAGAGTTTAATCCTCCTGTTACTTAGGGATTTTTTACCCCCAAAATGTCTATCTGACTACTTCACCCACGAAAATTTGGCACACTGCCAAATGAACAGCCACATGGGGGCTAAATTCAAACCAAAAGTTGCAATTTAAAAATTAAAGATACACAGGGCTGTGACAATGGAAAGACAGTGGCTGCTTTTTAACCAAATTGCACCAACTGGTTTACATCAACAAGTGAATTTTGGTGGTTTTTTTTTTCATTGGGAGCTGGTGAATTTTTCTAGACGAGAGACATGAACATTTCTTCAGTGTCCAAAAAACTTGGGATGGTTTTGAGTTGCAGGTTTTAAAACAATGCCACTGCTCTGGTAACATGTGCTCAGCAATCTGATGGTTCTGATTTCAGTTCCTGAAAGTTATAAACAAAGGTCCCTAAACAAAGTATGGGAGGAATAATCTTCTGTGTCCTATTAGGGGCTGCTGAAACCAGAAACATTCCTGTGCTAAGACCTGCTCTCCCCCCTGAGTCTGCATTCCGTTAGCAACAGGCACTGCGGGTTTCTTGCTGCAACTTGAACCATAAAGCTTTTGGTGCACTGGGATTAACAAAATCTCTTAGAGGGACCATTTTGAATCAATTAATTGACAGATGTCTGTGTCCTTAACTAATGCAAAGAATTTTGACTCTTACAACCCATTCTTTCACTCACCTTCACTATTGAGGAAATAGATTTATATCTGAGTAAACCTTTTAAGCTACATTTATATAAATAGGCCTTTTAAAGTTGCATTTAGACAGAGTAGGGCCTAAGACTACTGGGTCTGTGCAATGAAATGTTCATGAACCATTAAAAAGTAGAACTTAAATTAAAATTTATTTTAAAATCCTCTATGGTCACATTCATAGCTTTTCTCATTAACATGAATAGCTCAGATTCTGTACCAGGGAAAAATTCTTTCTCTTGAAGTTGCAAAAAAACCCCAAAACAACAACAACAACAACAAAAATCAATGCTGGGAATAGTCTGGATGCATCTCATAAAAAGACTAATTATACTACCTTTATATACCACCACCATTTAAGCAATATTGCATCTGGTTTTGGGACAGGATGGTATTTCTCTCTCCATGATATTGGGAAAGCTGCTGGAATCCAGATTTTAGTGGCCTTGACTGAACAGGATTCATGGACTTCAGAAATTAAAAGACTTGCTAATCAATTGTTTATTTAAAAAAATTGTGCACTGCTAATGCAGTGAATTTTGAACATGCAGTATGGTTCCCTGGACACAGTAATTGGCACAGTGTTCTCCAGAACAAGACTGCTGTGTGGTGATACTCTGATGAGCTAACACCCTTTGGGGCTACAGTAGAGACCCAACACGTGTGAGAAAATGAAAAGTGGTAAACACAATAGCTAGGATATGGGGACTCCGCTGGCAAAGCTGCCTTCCAGCCCTGTCTGCAGGGATTTTCTTGGCACTGCTGCTGCTTCTCTAGTGATAGGAAGGACTTTATCCTGCTGCAGCTAAGATGAGGTTCATTTGTCTGCCCTCCACACTCTCCACAATCTGCAAGAATATTGTCCTGTAGCTGTCACCTGCTCAGCAGTGGCTTCTTGATAACACAGGTAGAATCTGTTCATAAATCAGCAAAACACAACCCTCCTGGGCTCATCTGAGCCTTCAGGGTATGACTCTGGATGGCAAATATTACTGGCCTGTCCATCATCCTTGTAGGACCTCTTTTTCATAGTCTGTGGTGTCCTTGGCACCCAAATTGCTGCTGTCTGTTGAGAGAAGGTTAGTGAAGTGCATCAGGGAATGAGAAAATGACAAAGGTAGTAGCTAAGAGGTGCTACTACCTTTCAGTAGGATTCAACAGATTCAACATTTTCCTCCAGATGAAAGGCTCAGGTTTGATGCCAAATTGAGTATCTGGCCATTGTGCATTGCTGGGGTGGACTGTTACTGTTTCCTCTTTGGAGGGGAGGCAAAGTCCAAAAAAAGAGGTGATTGAAATCTTTAATCCTCAGATCTGCTTCCTTTGAGCCTGGCAGCTGGCAGCTTCCTCCCCTCTGTTCTTTTCCTCTATGCAAAAAAAGAAAAAACAACAACAACAACAACAACAAAACCACACCCAAGCCAGTTAACATCCCTTTTCTTTCAACAGTCCAAAAACATTTGTTGCCTACCTAAAGCTACCTGACTAGGTGAGGAGGTTCATGTATTGTTGGCTTTTGGGTGGGGTTTTGTTAAAAATTTGTTTTCCTTTTTTTTTTTTTTAATGAAGCAAATTAACTTAATAGCTCTTAAGCTCCAGGAGTCTCTGACCAGCAACCATCTAATAAAAAAATTTTTGGACATGACTAGCTATTACTAAACATCAAAATCAACTTTGAAGCATAACAGGGTTGTGACTTGTTAGCCATTGCACTTAAAAATACATGTCAGCAGGCACAGAGGCATCCTGAGGTCCCTGAAGCATTTCAAAGAGGTCCATAACACTTTTGCACTGATCTTCTGGAAAAGATTTAACATCACTTGAAAGAAATTCTTCTTCAAAGAATAATCATGCAATACTAACTCTCTCAAACTGCCAGGTGGATTTACAGCTGTGTGGCACAGCATATATTTGGGTTATTTGAGAGTAAAGGAAAATGTAGCTGAATATTTTAGTAACTGAAAAATCTTTTGAGTGAGGATCTGGCAACAAGGGACATCTGAATTACATTAGGGCTGAGGTTTAGACACTGAATCCATCAGATGGTTGTGAGAGCAAAACCAGCCTTTCATTGTAACTGTGTATTTGATTTTCACAAGATGCCGCAATATGCTTCATTCTTGCTCAGCTATCAGAAAATATCAAAGTTAGGAAACTGTTTACTGACAAATTTTTTTTTAAATAAATAGAAAACTGTCTGGAATTGAGCTACTTGGTAAACACCTGAAACAAAGGCAGTTTCACTTCTGAAGCTGAAAAATATTCTAGCCTTGGAAGTGAAACTGATGTTAGTACTAATTGGCAAAAAAGGACATTGCTTTATCAGCAATTTGTTGGAGTGATAATGAAATAAAACCTCATCATTTTCACTTGGTTCTCGGCTGTTCATGTAAGAATTGAAAACAGACCAGTGACCAACCCTGCTAATATTATGGGATTTCAAAAGAACTTTGTAAACCAGAGCACCAGGTTAAATCCATTTCCTTGTTCTGCCAAGTTCTTTCTTTGTGGTCCTGGTCAGTTTGTGAGTGACATCATCCACTCAGCTTTCCAGTATGTGTTGAAAGAGATGAGAATAATGTTGGTTGTGCGTCCTTCAGGAGACGAAAAGGAAGAACTGAGGTTGACATGATCATTATAACTTGATCCTTGATGTGCTCAGTCCAGGAGCTGTCAAGTTCCCTGTTAACGGAGGCAAATTCCTTTGAAATCACCAGCATATATGGGCTGGATCAATGATTTTAGAAGACAGACAGGAACTTATGTTCAGTTATGAATTTTGGCTTTTACTGGTGTCCATTGCTTCTATCGCAAATGAAGGATCCTGATCACCAGAACTGACTTGTCACCTACCAGAGTGTTTCTTGTAGAAAGTAAGATAATGACAGCTTTTTCATGTCTCTCTACATCTATTATTTTAGGAAAAGTAAAGGGTTAAACTTAAAGGGTTAAGACTGTGTTTCTGCTGCTGTTGGAGTTTGATAAATCACTTGTTCAGTACCGATGGCAAAGTCTCATTGCCAAGTTGCTTCTGGCTGGTAGTTTTTGAGGGGCTTTTTTGTTTGTTTCTTTATTTGTTTGTTTTTAATGGAGTCCCATTAAGCCACATCTACTGTTGAACATTTCATATGAGGTTTACTTAAGGAAGGGAATAAATTACAATAATCAACAATTAAGTTTTGTGCTCTGTGGCTAAAAAGAATTTCTAGAAGATAATTCTATTTACATACAAATGTGGAGCCCTAATTCTTAAATTCTTTGTTTGATGCTGTTTCCTCAAACCAAACATAAACACATTATACATCCATCTCAGCACCAGGAACATGCACTTCATACACCTGTGGATGTTTTATAAAAGCATAAGAATAGTTGGTTAAATGCAGTCCTTACTAAGGCTCACTTGTTTTTTTGACCAAGCTAATATACAAATTACCATTAAAGGGGACACAAAGCTTGATCCATCTAAGCATCCTAATCCAACATCTTTCCTACATGGTCAATATGTAAAATTGCAATCATGTTTAATATGTCTGTCATTAAAATGCTTATTGAACAACAAGTATAATAGAAAACCAAGAACAATGTAATTAAATGTTCATGTGCCATTGTAGCAAATCCTCACAGAGTAATCACTGCTGAATCGCTGTCACTATAGTTCAACACCAATGGCATATGCTTTTACTGTAGATAATCTATTCTTGAGCATTCTGTAAAAAAGCAATAGCAAATACATGGCATTTCATTGTATTCTGTTACGTAAGCTGAAGACAAGAATTTAGGCAATTCTGAAATTACCCTCAGCATCTGGGACCAAAAAATAATTAATGTTAATCCATGAATAAATTTTTTGGGCCCTTTCAAGATTCATATTCTCCTTTAGCGTGAAGCATATCTTATGCATGACAGTGCAGATAAAAATGCAATTTGCAGAGGGATGAACCCCTGAACTCTTTTTCCTTTTCTCTACTTGTAGGTATAGAAACGAACGTGAGTATCAGCAGAGGCTAAAAGAAACCCTGGAGCACCTTAATAAAGTGAGTCTGGGAAAATGCCAGGGGAAAGCTGTACAATTTTTTCCTTTGGTTTCATTTACTACAGCGAGCTGCTTTGAAGAAGCAGTGGGAAGATAAAATGTCAGAGCAAGGCATTTCTTGTCATTATGCCCTTCTCCATCCTCCCCCTCCCTATGTAAGTGTCTGAGCCTCGGCATGTGCGTACCTTTTCCCCACGTTTTTTAAACATAGCTACTGTATTAAAATACAGTCACTAGTGATAACCATGCCATGAAAAATTGCTGGTTAAGTCCATGTTTTGAAGCCTGGAATGCCTCAAAGCTCCTTAGTCCCTTGCAGGATATGGTCAGCCCTTCCCAGGACAGACCCTCAGCTTCCCATTAGGTTTCCAAACAAGAGAGACACTGCCACTCCCTTTGGTTTGTTCCTTTTACATCAATATAGTTCTTAAACTAATACCCTGGGAAAAGCAATAATAAAAATAACAACATTTAATATAATACAAAGCTCAGAGAAAGACAGAAGTTGGCTGAAGTATTTTGAAAGTTTCCAAACCAGGTCTGTGAAACTGAAAGATCTTGATTCATCCTCTCTCGCTGCTAGCCTTCATGTGGGTGAAGAACATAATATCTTTCCCCAGTTCTACTTTGCACAGGTTGTCATTCATCTTCTGTATTGGAAAACAATTAAAGGTGGATTAAATAGAGATTATTTTTTATTTCCTTGCTACGAATGGCTGGACCTGATCTGCTGGAGCATTTTTTTATATTAAGAACATGTTTTATATTAAGAAAAGATGGAAAGTGCATTTTAGCATTTCTGTCTCCAGTGAACTCTTGACATCCCGCATCAGTTCTGTTTTCCAGAATACTCTGTTCTTGAACAACTTGCAAACCCTTAAAAAAATTGTGAAGGTATCTCTTTTGTAAGGGATTGTTGGAGCTGGTAAGTCTGTCTTCACAGTTCCTCTCAATGAATCTGCAGCTAAAGAAAATTGAATTGATTCACCAACCCTAGGCACAGTTCACAAAATCTTGAGGCACAAGGGTGTTTTTTATCCCAGGATGTCCCTGGACACCCCTGTTGCAGCAGCTCCTTGCACTGGGAGCACCAAGTGCTGGAGGGAATACAGACGGCTTTCTGTACAGGACCCAAGATGTGGCCTGAAAACCTGCATGTGCAGGTGCAAACTCATTCTTTATCTGGCAGCTGGGAAAACACTGGTTCTGGAGAGATCTAAAGAATTTCTCTTCCATGGTAATTGCTTCAGCACATGGACCAGTGTTCTGGAATCATAACATAAAGCAGAATGGCTTTTCAGAAGTTGAGAGATTAGCAAATATTGCAAAGTTCAAAAGAAAATGTGTAGACACTGCACTGTTCTGATACACAACTCCATCGAGGAAGCTGGTCTCTTTGAAAGCATGGAATAAAAGCAGAAGTATTCTTCCCCTTTGAGGGAACATTTGGAAAGCCAAAAACTGCTTTTTTTTATCAAATGAAAAATATTTGCTTAGAGGTATTATCTAAGGGCCTGGGGGCTTTTTTTGGCTCCCTCCCAAACCTCCCAACATGGCCATTGTCCTGCTGATCTTCCTCTCAATAGGACGAGAGAGGAGTGCAGAAAAGCAGCAGGCATTCCTGATGGTTGGCTCTGAATGTGCTGGGCTGGATGTGTCTGAATCATCCACTGGATCACAAAGCAGAGCCTGCTGGAGAGTTCTGTGCCTGGGAGGTTTAGCAGCACAATAAGACAGCCAACATCTACACATTTTTTGAACAGTTCGTGCTGTATGCATGCAAAAGGAAAAATCCTTTTCTACCAGTCATGTGCTGCACCCACAGATCTCAATGGTTTGTTTGCAACCTGTGATTTGCTCACAGAGGTATTTTTGCAGCTGATAATGGCACATGGGTATTTTGAAAGAGGTGCCTTCAAATACTTATTTTTTTATTCTTTGAGTTAAATGCACAAAGCAGGACTTTCTTGAGGCAAATTGCAAACTGGTGGAGGAACTGGCATGTTTTATAGAGTTGCAAGGAAGATTCAGTTAAAATGCTTTCAGATGCTTTCTCAAAAATTAAAGAAATAATGCATTAAATAGAAAAATAAAATATACTCTCACATATTTGTAAAATATATTGCCAAGATCCAGAGAAACTACCCTAAATTCCATGTTTTTTGTTAAATAACAACATAGAAAAAATCTAAATTAAGCCTTTGAACAGAAATGGAGATTTCATTAGATTTAAAGATCAGTGCCACTCATACCTGTATACTCTGAGATCATGGTTACTAGTCATATGGTTTGTTCTTTGAACTAATTGGATGTTGGGAAGTGTTGTCTTTGCAAATTCCAAAGTATTATAAACTTGTGCAGCAAAGTGATTTTTTCTAAACTTGGTCAAATGTCATTTTTATTTCCAGAAATGGCTCCAAATTGGGAAACATTTGTAGTATTTGAGAACATACCAAAGAGAGTGCAAATACTGCAGACCATCCTGGGTTTTTAGAAGGACTTTTTTACTAGGGATCTTAAAAAGGCATCAGGATACCTCAAATCTTGTCATGACACTAGAGAAATCAATACCTTAGTTTGCTGATGTCATTTGTTTAAGATTCATCCACCATTTCAAGATTTTAATATCAAAATCTGGTATTTCAAACATCTACTACTTGGCTCCCAGCATTATTTTAACAGTGCCAGTGCCAAACTCCATTGTAAATGATATTTGTGCAGGGCATGGTGAATAACATGGCTCCTGTTTGTTGTTTTCATGATCCTGTTGTATGTTACAGTAGGCTCTTCTACTTCAAGCAGGCTGCTCCATGAGCACAGTGACTCATGCAGCGCCTGTGGGCCGGCTGTGGGTTTGGCACTCCAGCCATACATACGGCAATGCCACGTGTCTCTGCATTGCAGGAAGCTGATGAAGCCTTGCTGTGCAACCTGGAGCTGCAAATTGAGTCCCAGTTCCTGCAGGATGACATCAATGCTACAAAGGACAGATATAAGAAGGTAACTGGCTGAAATTGCTGTTTTCCTTGTAGAGATAGATGTGGAACTTTGCCCTTCTCCATGACCAAATGGTGGCAAATTAAAGCAAATTGCATTTATGTTTTGGTAGGTGCATATAGCACTATTTATTTTCAGTGGGCACAAAAACTGGATGGTTTCCTGCACCCAAACATACTTCTCCGGGTCCAGTAACTACAGCTGTAGCAGAGTCTTGAATTTGTCAACCTGGTGTCATGGTTCAACCCAAAGTGCTGGTCGAGCTGTCTTATATTTCATGCTAAGGAAGCTGTTGCTTTCATCATCCAATTTTTTGGGAGAGGACACTCCAGTTAATCAGCAGGCATATGCCTGTGGATGTATGATTCCATTGCAGCTGACTTTAACATTTGTTGCCTTCTTCCTGGGAGAACTGTGGGTCTTGGGATTAGGCCACTGTCCCATCTTTGCTGCTTTTGAAAAAAGTTACTATTTTTTTTCGTACCACATGCAAAGATATTTGTGATCCTTATTTTGAAAATATCTTATGAAATTGGAAATGGAATGGAATCTTCAATTAAAACTATGAACTGTATAGTCCTTATCCAAAAGTCTGTGATATACCCTCAGTATGATGAAACTGCTAGCACTCCTGAACTCAAAAGCAGTTGTAAGTAGCATTCCAAACCCAAGCCTGAACATGAATTGGACTTTAAAGGGCTAAAAGCATTACATATCTAAAAATAAGCCCCAGGAGTACATGGAAATGTCTATCTTACTATGACATTTTCTAATGAAAATGTTTTTACCTTATCACAGAACCTCATGGAAATCCAGACCTATGTCAATGTCTTGCAGCAGATCATCCAGACAACTCCTCGTGTGTCCCCAATAACCACTGGCATATGTGAGGCAAGTATTGCTTTTGGGAAGTATATGCAGCTCTAAGTAAGAAAGAGATAATGTTTACACTTAGTGTCCCAGATCCTTTAACTTCTGCTCCAAGGTTAGGCAAAAACTGTCAAAACAATGTGTGAGCACTGACTAATGAACAAGGGAGAACAAAATTTACTGTAGCTTTGAAAAACTATATCAATGAGGAAAGAGAGATTAGCTTTGTCAGGTGCACTCCAGCACATATATTAGTCCCAAAAATGTGTGGTACAAAGATATTTGAAGTAGTTGTGCTTCTTCTCTGAGGAGGAGCTGGCAGGATATATGAATATTTTAAGAGAAAGGAAATCTTATCCTGAAGGGGTGAGATGTGGTGAAAATTTAAATGAAATTAATTGATACAGATGAAAACTTGGTGATTTCCACCAATATGAGTGGCTATGGCAGGAATGTTCATTATTTGGAAGAAGATGTGAACAGGTTTATAGGGTCTAAGCTGTACTCTTACAGACCTGCTATCTGATATCTTTATTCTTAAAGCCGTGCTACCATTCAACAGAATTTGGCTTGAGGTTCAATCCCCACCTTTTATCTGTCTTTTGCCATTTTCTATTTGTCTTTACAGTTTATTTCCAGTAGTGCAATTTCTTTTGGCTCTTTTTGGGAGTGAAACATAATTTCCTGTACACACATTGTTTTCTTCCAACCAGGAAAAAATGATAACAGAGAGGAGGATCCCTGTTCTGCAGAGCCAGTTGGAGGAATACAAGAGCATCCTCTGCCAACTACAGGCACAGAAATACAAGCTCCAGACAGAGGTATTGGAATCACTAGCCATAAACACAACCATGTTGCTCATGAACTGCTTTTTTTATGGTCACTTGATAAAACCTCTAACATGGCTTTAACATGGTTATGTTAACTTGGTGGACTTGGAGGTGTGTTTTCCTTTTAGATTTCCATCTTTTTCTTTGGCTGTTTCATTCCCATTCTCTCAATGGAACAAATTGTCAGGCTTAGTTGGCCAGGGTGGGCTGTAGGTATTGTAAGTGCAGTGAAGTTGTCTTTGCTTATCAGAGTGGCTGATGAGGGAAGGTTTCCACAATGCAACTGGATTCCCGCAGGACAGAATCAGCAGGACATTATGAATGGAAAAGTCCCACAGGGCACCTGTGACTTTCTTACTTGCTGGGTTCTGGCTGGAAATTGGCTCCAAGAAAATTGATGGGGAACCCTCAGGGCTCTGCCCAATCCTTTTGTACCACTGCCACATCCAGTACTGAGCTTGCTGTGGGAAGAACTGGACAGGTTTGGGGAGCAAAACTGAGAGGGCTATTGAGCTACATTTGGCTTTCTGCCTTTAAACATGTCACTACTAAGCATTTAGCCAGCATCTCTCCTGTGCTTGGACACTACCAGCAGGAAAAACCATGTACTTTTTGCCAAGCCCTGAGTTGCAAAAAGACTTTGACTAGTTGTCCTTGCCCATCTCCCAGCCAAACCTGCCCTAAATCAACCTTCTGTCTCCAGCCAGTGCCTGCAAACATGAGTGCAGTGCAGGGCTGAGGGTGGCAGGAGGTGGAGGAGCAGCTGGAGGCTGCAGTGGATAGAAACCAGATCTGAATAGTTGCCAATAGCATCTCTACCTCCATGCAGTTGAATATTTTTTAGCAGATGGGGTGGAGAATAGCTTCCTTTGTGCCTCAGGTTGTCCATCCAGGTGAGAGGAATGAAATATTGACAAAAACATCATTTGGTGGGATTTTGGACTCCTTTGGACAGCCATAGCAGCAGCTCATAACTTCCTGAGCATAACTTCTTTCATTAGGGTCAGGACAGTGTATTTTCCTTGGTCTCTTTCTCACATCTGATGCTCTGGTAGAAAGGACACATGCACTCTGGGATGGACAGGAATCAATATGGGGATGAGATAGTGAATCAATATAGAGAAAAAAGGGAGGAAGTCAGCCTTCTGCTGGCAGGTGGAGTGAGGCAGTCTTTGAGGAATTAATCGTGCTGCTTTTAAAATCAAATCTTCCCATCCCATTTAGAAATAGATTATTCATTCATTCATTCTTGTGCCTTGAGATTAAAAGAGTGAAATAGCTTTATGAGTGCAGGTCAGTAACACAGTAGATTGTGATGGTGAAGGCTGGATCTGATGACCAAGGTGTCATCAAGTTTCTTTGCTTTCCTGTTTCTGGACCTGACAGCCATGTGCCCAAGAGGTCATGGGCCCCACCACATGAGCACTGAACAGAAAAGAGTCTCTGTCTACTCGGACACTGCAATATAACCAAACTAATGACAAGGGACATCACTTCTATATTTAGTATTTAACCTCTTAAAAGTCCTTTTTTTAATCTTGCCTGAAGCACATAGAAATAAATCAATTATTGAAAAATTCATTAGTCACTTATTCCCCCATTAACTTTTTGTGAGTTCATCTCTTTGAAAAGTAGGAAAAAGTGACAAAATAACTATAATAAATAGCTTAAAATAGCAGAAGAAAGTGAAAGGAGATTTACAGGGTGAAATATCCCACCTGAAACAAAGCCTTTATTTTTGGAAGGTGACTTTTGTCACTTCCTGGTTGATGTGCTCATTGGTTTTATCGCTGAAGTAAAAAGCCTGAGGAATTGAATTCTGAAGAAGAGTTCTTTGATTAAAATGTGACTTTTGGTCTTATTTTCCCTGTCTGCAGACCACAGAGAAGGAGGAGTGGGTATTTCTTGAGCTCATCTTCCCAGTTAAGAACTTTTACTGTCCTTGTTAGGCCCTGCCCACTCTGATAAGTTACTGCTTTTTGAATAACTGAACAAAGGTAGTGAAATTGCTCCTGTGTTTCAGCAGTGCAGCATCACATTATAATAAAGCATGACTTGCCTTTCATTATGCTTAAAATATGGGGATGGTGAATTTTTCAAAGCTGCTTCTTTCACCACTGATTTATTTACCAGACAACCATGCTGGAGCAAGCAATTAAAAACACCCAGGAGAGTTATGACGATGAAATTCAGCTTTACAATGAGCAGATTGAAAACCTTAGGAAGGGGATAGAGGAGGCTGAGAGGATCTTGGAGAAGTATACCACTGACTGCCGCCAGCTGATGATCTACCAGCAGTCCCTGGAGAATGAGCTGGAACGGTACAAACGGATCATTGAGAATGAGGACAGTCGGTAAGGCTGGATTTCTGGGCACTCACAAAGGGACCAGGGATCTCTTTTATCTCATTTGAAAAATGTACGTTTAAGGACATTCACCCAAAGCTATAGCATTTTCACACCTTTCACTGGTAGATATCTAGGGATAGAAATCGTAATAGATGCAAAATCTGGTGAAACTTCTGCCAAGGAAAGGGTCAGAGCCATTTTGAGCTTTCCTGTCCTTGCAGTCTCCTTTCCATATGCTGTCCTGGCATCAGTGTACAGAGGTCAGGAGCACACAAAAGCAATCTTAACATCCTCTCCTCAGACTGGGTGTTGGTGACACTTGTTCAACACTACCAGCAGGTTGATTTTTGGAGGGTGCAAACAAAGTAAATGCCTTGTAAAGCAAAGCATTCTTCCCAGCAAAGCCATTCCTCAGGCATGGGGAGAAAGAGGAAAAATACAAGAAACTGGCAGGGATTTGGGTTGCGGTTAAACCTACAGAGGACCACTGTCTTCCTTGAATGTCCACCATCAGCCACAGTGGACAAAACGATCTTTCACAGCAGCAGAGCCAGAACCCTAAGCACCCAAACTACTTCTCTGGGCTGTGCAGAAGATGCAGGGGAAGAACACTCACTTAATAGTCCATCCTATGTATGAGGAATGGGAATTTAATTAATTTTCCGGGTCTAATTTTGGACACTGAGTTCTAGTTAGAAGTACCTTAACAGAGTAATTCTCAATGCCAAAAATCGTATTGACACAGGGTCTCTGACAGGACAAAATATCTCAAATTCCAGCAGAGCAGACTGGGGAGGCCAAAGATACAGTAACTGTTTTGCAATAGGCCTGCCTCTCAATTTTAATTTTTTACCCTTAATACTACTGACTCCTTGAATGTTTTCCAAGGAAGACTGCTCCAAATTTCCTATTTTACCAGCCAGCATGGTAAAAATGGATTTACAGTTCTTTCTGACCTCTGGTAGGCTTGGATTGACTGTTTGCCCATCTAAAAACCTCCCATCTTTTCAAAGTGCCATGCTAAATGCAAAGCTGTTGCTACATGTTGTAATTACTGGTGTACTTTACCTACTGGAGTATCCCATATGTCCTGCTGGCAGAAACCAACCTCACTCCTGTGAAGGTGCTGTGGCTGTCTTGATTTTCCCCAGACAAGAAACATCATTCTTTTTGACTCCTCACCACAGAGAAGTACATTTCTTTAACCTCTGTGCTTAATTTTGCACAATTTCACTTGCTTTCACTGAAATGGTGGGGAGAGAACTGATGGATGCACATATTCTCCACAGGTTAAACTCTGCTATAGCAGGAACCCCAGTCACACTCTTCACACAGATTTATCGACCTGCCCAGCCTCAGGCTTCAAGAGGAAGAGGTAAACCTGTGATGTGTCTTTCTGTGTATGTCAGGAGAAGCATCATTGCATTTTAAGCTGTTTGTCCATCTGTCTTTAATATGGCCACCAGTCACGACAGCCTGACTACAGGCTTGAAAATGCAACCATTTCAGCTTACCTCAACTGTCCCTGAGACAAGCTGTCAAAGGCCAAAACCACAAGCAAAAGCATCCTTTGCTAATTTCTACAGTTTACTACTTAGGCCAATCAAGAGTAAAATCAAAAGGCATCTGAAATGGTGGAAAGAGCAGCAGGTTTTGTGTTGACTCATTCTGAGTTTGTTTGCACTTTAGTGATGTGCAAAGAGCACTTGCAAGGTGTGTTGAGTGCCACAGGCCATTTTTGAGGCCTGTTTTCCTATGAATTATTTTTTCTCTATGTTGTATGTTGGCTTGTTAGAATTAGGATGCTTGTAAACCTGCTGACAAGGAAATGGCCAGGGCTAAATGAGAAAGACTGCTCTTAACAAAGAAATTGATGTGATAGGTTCTTACATATGGGATGACTTAAATCCAAGGCTCACTGGGGTTTTAATAATGACAAATTGCCTTGAGAATGGAGACAAACCATCATATGAAGGATGTTTTTGTAATGTTGCTGTAATTTTTCTAACTGCTGTGTGAACTGTAGCAGTTTTATATTAAATGGGTCCAAAATGCCTGAGGCCAGATCCTCAGCACCTGTAAATAATTATTGTCATGCAAAGTGCTGTTTTATACATGCTGAGAATTTGGCCTTTCTCTAGACACACCACTGATTTCTCCTGGATGACGAGCATGGTATTTCATGTGTGTTACTGTATTGTGGCAGAGGACAAAACAGCTGCCTTGAGGAAAGTATGTTAATATCTGTCTGTCCTCTTGTTCTTGTAATTACCAGTATCAACCCCTGTCTCCTCTGCTCTAGCTGCTCATGCCATGGAAATCATACCTTGCCTATGCTCCTGCTGCTGCTAAGCTCTCATGGGATCTGTGCCTACTGAGATCAGAATCAGGGGATCTGTGCCTATGGAGATCAGAATCAGGGGGTTCTAAGAGCTCAGTGACAGTGTCTGAGGGATGCCATTGTAGATAGGTGGCTTCTCAGCTCTGTGACCACCAGCCACTGCTGCTCCCTCCTGACATGACTTTCAGTATCTGTCCAAACTCCAAATTGCCAGGAGTGGAGGTGCCTGGCTCTCTTTTAGCCCCCCGGGATACAAAGGTTCCCCACCTGCAGTGGTGAGGGCAAGAGGCAGTTCTAGCATTTACAGTGACTGTATTCAAGCACTGTTTGTTGTTCCCTTTGCTTTGAATTTTCTTTAGATATCACCCAGGCCATGCAAGACATTGCCAGTATAAAGCCCAGACAAAAAGGCCTGACAAAGAAAATTGCCAGGAAAAAGGAGCTGATGTCAAAAGACATAACCGACAGTCACTCACCTGAAAGAATGTACGAAAGAACTCTGGAAGGTTTTGACCAAGATCAGATGGAGTTTAGGCATGAAGGCTCAGTCAGGTGTGAACCTGACCAAGAAGGATCAGAATTTGATGAAAAAGAAATGGGCCCAGAGGACGTACCTGATGGAGCCCAGATAAGTAAAGCCTTTGATAAATTGTGTAATATTATGAGGGAGAAAATAAGAGTCTACAAGAGACCAGAGGCTAAGTCTGATGCCCATCCCAAAGGGCGTTATGTGCTGGTAACAGGGGAGGAAGGCTATGAAGAACCGTGCATCTTGGCCCCCTCTATTCCTGCTGGGGGAGGGATCACAGTTTCCACTGGCAATGGGAAGGTGATGAATGGTGGTGATGTGGAGTCCATACCAGAGCTCCCAGAACCTGCTGAACCACCAGAAAAAGAGAAAGGGGAAATCTGTGAAAGGAGAGAAGAGTTTGAACTCCCAGATAAACAGAGAGAGGAGGGGAAAGAAGATGTGCTTGAATGGGGGAAAAAAGCAAGAGGAAAAATTGAGCAAATCACAAAGTTCCCGGACATCTCTGAGCCTGAGACAGTTACTTCCTCTGGTCTGATAAGTCCAACTGAGCCAGGATTCCTTCGAGAGACAGAATATGAGCGAGAAGATAAACAGGGCCTTTTGTTCAGGGAAGCAGCCTTACCTGGCTCTATGAGCTATGAGAAGGTGGAAGTGGTGGAGTCCATTGAGAAGTTTTCAGATGACAAAATTCAGACGTATGAAGAGACAGCAATGATTGTTGAGACAATGATAGAGAAGACAAGCAAGAAGAAACTAGGTGACAAAGGCTCTTAAGTGACACATACCCTCTGATAGTCAATTTTTCTGGCATAGCTATTAAATGACTTGTGTTTTTTTCCTAACCGAATGATACAGTAGTGAGATTTTTGCTGTTTGGTATGGGACAGATTGAAACCTTGATGGCAATTCTGTCTGATGTAGGCTCACCTTTGGTGCAACAACCATTAGCGCTCTCCAGGGCACATCCTATGCAACTCATTTTCATGATTAGGACACATGGGAAGAAATTATTATGACAGAGCTGCCTGGCTTTCTACAGTATCCAGGACAAATTTGCATATTCCTCTACTGCTCCTTCAACTGCCGTACAACCCCCCATCTTTGAGATAGCTGCAAATGTTAACTTGTGACATCTGGTTCATTTAATAAAAGTTTTGCCTTCTACCAAAGATACTCACTGTGGGTTTATTTTGCCTATAACATTGACTCACAGACCCTACTTGTAAACAGATCCTACTTGTAAACATCACCTGACTGGTGTGCAGCAGTTTGTCTAGGGAAAGAGCTGGATACCTCTTAAATAACCTGTTCCAAGTATCTCCCTTTCAAAGTCTTTAAATAGTAGTGAGCTTGGCAGACCTTTCTTTTTGGCAATAAAGACAAACTTCCTGTATTCATGATAAGCTCTTACTGCAGATCTTCTCAGATTAAATCTCCCTGAAGGGAGATCTCCCTTACAAAAGCTATTATTTGTCCTTCACCAATGATGTACTTATGAATGCCAACGAACTTTTGAGCAGACTGCAGCCAAAGACTGAGTATTTAGGTATTTTCTTTTTAAGTATTTCCTTGGACTGTAGAGTTTCATACTGCCACAGGATCCTGTCTCACTCCTGTCACCTGCAGTCACATGGAGCTCCACAGGATTGTTGGAATAAGCAGTGCCTTTCCACCTTCCCATGCCTGGGGAAGCAAAAAGAAACACTTGCAGCAACAACAGTCTTGCAGCTCCCAGAAACCTTCAGCTCAAGAAAACAAACAAAAAAAACCACAAATTAAAAATCAGAGAAAGGAAATATTTTGCTTGTGTGTGTGTAAACAATGAGCTCTACTTAAAGTGCTCATACACCATTTAGGCCTCAGCTTGACTCCAGGCACACAAACAATCCCACTAAAGCCCAAGACTTACTGAAGTGTGGTACTAGATTAGTCTCTACAAATTTCTTGTTCAATCCAATGCCAGTTCTCTAAGTTTTCATTTCAGCTTCCAGCATTGTTGTGCCTTTCCTTTCTGCCTTTTAACTCCTGTCAGCTGCAGGAAAGCAAGGTTAAAAGCCATTTGAGCTGACAAGTCTGAGCTTCAGGAACTCCTCACAGCACCCAAGGCTTTCCTTCAATAATATGTTTGGTTTGGTTATTTCATTCATGAGGTCCAGCACAGGTGTAGCATTTGATCTACTGTGATTGTTATGTCTGGTAAAGTGGCACCTTATTCTTTGAAAGAGCGACAGGTGACTCTGACAGTCACAATTTTAGTCAGAACTTTTTGTTGATGCTGGTTTATTGGAATGCTGTGGGAGTTTATTCCAGACATGGCTTACTAGAGCATGTTCCTTTCAGTTTAATGTATTAGCAGTGTAAATAACTGCAGAGAAGGGATTTATCAATGCCTGTGCAGGCTGGACTCTGGTCACCTGGGAGCAACTGCCCAGAATAATTGCTGCTGAAAGAATTTGAGTGCTGCAAGCTAAACAAAAGAAAAACCCCAAAACCTACCCTCATTGCAGCAATAGGCAGGCTGTTTAATAATTCTGTCACAAAGCAGAGTATAAACAGGTTCATGCAGTACCTGGATGGAACTGGATATTCTTCCCCCTCTCCCAGTCAATCTGATTTCACTGCAATACAGTGCACTCAATGTTCAAAATACAAAAGGCCTTGTTCAATGGCAAGGAGGCAATGTCAGGACAGCCTGGGTGAGGTGTTCAGTGTGTGAATACCTCCACCACCTTAATCCTTTTTGTGCAGTGGTGTCACCACTGGCTGCTGACCCAGACCTGGTTTATGATGGCTGTAACCCTTGCTCAGCATTTCAGTGTGGTGTAAAGCTGGTTTGATGGCACTTACTGATGAAGAAAATCACATACTGCATTGCCTGGGTAGCAACCAGCAGAACTCAAAGACTAAGAAGAGGTGAAGGCTAAATTCTGCTACCATCCGTAAACTTTCTGTATATTTGCATGAAATTTACATAGAAAACCACTAGTAGTATCTGGTTAATAGGGACCTTGCTGAAGTGTATAGTAAATCTTGTAATTTCAGGGGCTAACCTCTACATTAAATGCAGATTTACAATGAAGTGTTTAAATGCTAAAGTTTAATGGTGAAATAGTTGCAAGCATCTATTCAACAAGAGACTGGAATGAGAATAAGGTTTCTATAGGCACGTTCTCACTTCTGAGGCAATCAGAACTAGATCAGGAGGTTCCCTGCCAGATTGTACTGCTGCAGACATGAGAGAGTATTATAAAATGAAATGTACTTTCTGCCATGGGAACACAGGAGCTAAAAAGTACCCAAAAGTTATGGGGGGGAAGTAGAGATGAAAAGGGAAACAGGGGGCTTAATGTGAATCGAAGTGCTCCAAACAGCAGAGAAAAAAAAAAATCTGCTGTAGCATTTCCTTGGGACCAGAGCTGCTTATGAGCTGAAGTGCAAAACTACCACAGCCTCTATTCTTGATCATCCTCCTCCCAGTGCAGCTCAGCACCTGCAATGCTGCTGCCTTTGCTGAGCTGACCTTGGAGCCAATGGGTTTGAACCATGAAAATAATGCCAAGTAAATTTAAAAAAAAGCTCCTCCCAGCCTGTGGCATGAGTCTTGTATGTGACAGAGTTTCACAGTTAACATAAAACACTTTATTTGTAATCTGCTGCTATCAAATCTTTATCTTCTCCGTATCCAGTATATGCAGGATACAAATTTCTTTACCAGTGTAAAAAGCAGAGAAGTAGGAAGTCATCACACTGAGAGCAGCATTTAACCTCCCGTGTACCTTCAGATAAGCAATGATGATAGGACCTGCCAGTTTATAACAGCTCTTTATTTTACTGATATTATAAAACATCATCACAGGGCTCACCTGTTTTGCATCATGAGCTTAATTTTCCCTTTATTATAAATACTAAAAAATTAACTTGCTTTTGCATCAGCAATACCACAAAAACTCAGTCTAACTGGACATATTTTTCAGTGATCCCTTGAACCAAAAATCCCCAAGAATTTGAAGTAGATCTCTATATTGTGTATAAATGTAGTTTTATATATATAATTATATCAAAATTCACCATTTTCACTCATTATTGTGATTTTTCAATTACTAAATTATGTCAGCATTATGAAAATATGGACAGCCATCTAGTTATTTTGCTGCTTTATATTTAATAATTTACCAGACAACTGAAAAATTACATGAATGCAATGGAAAATCATGTACATGTTCATTTATGAATTCCACATGGACTTTTCTTATTCCAAAACTTTTCCAGATTTTAGAAGTCCAGTAAAAACTTTCAGTAACCTCTTTGATCACATAGACACAAAAAGTTATGATGTATGTGTATTATACCATACATACCATATGTAATTCTAGACATATTTATATGCAAATATATGTAACGTACTCTGAATATATATATATATATTGTATGTTTTATATATATATTTAAAACACACAGTGAGTGATACCACAGGTGTGTATGTATTTAGTCATACAGGTGTGTGCATAAATATATATATATGGTAAATTTTTTTGATGGGACTGCTGCATGCAATGAGAAACCTGTGAGTAGTGTGAGGCTGCTAGGCTTGGCTTTAGAGTGTTATTCACATAGACTTTGAGTAGGTTGAGCTGTTTATTTTTCATCTGGAAAAGGAAAGAACAAACCTCTTACGGAAAAATAAAAGATTGATAGTCTCTTGATTTAACATTATTCTCATACATTCTTAAATGAAACATGTTCACCATAGAACCTTTGGGTTATGTTTTTAATTTGTTAGATAAATATTTACTTACTGAATGTGTTTCTACTACTATGCACCGGATCAACCAGAACAACTCTTATTAAAGCATCTTAGATTCAGACTCTGCATACTAAAAATAAATTTTAAAAAAAATCTGAAACTAGTTACTGCTAAAATGTAGATCTTGGATCCTGCAAAGATCTGAAATATCGGCTTAAAATTACCATTTAAGTAGGTCCACTGATGGGCTTTAGTGCAAGTGCCTAAATATTTGCAGAATCAAGACCCTTTATTTTTCAAAGGTTAAATTTGGGATCTCACACCTGAGAACATGTAGTGGTTGCTTCCATCAGTAATTCCCAGCAGGGAGAATGTTATGTTTTGCAGCAATAGCCAGAGCATACTCTTGAGGGTAAGAGAAATGGACTTTAACTCATGTCCAAAAAGTCAAGGTGGGACTGACTTTAAACAGAAAAAACAATGACTGCCAGCAAATCTTCCCAAATATACTACATTTTATTTCTCAAGAAGGCCAACATTGCATTACACTTTAATAACTTCAGCATATTTTTCTCCTTAAATATATTTGTATAACATAATACCAGCAAATATATAGCTTTAAAAAAAGAAATTTAAATTAAAAATTGCTTTGGGACTGAAACTGTGTGCTTCAAATTTTCCCCACAGCAGTTTACTGGCAGCTGGGTTGCATACCCCAGAAAACAGGTGTCTGTGGTTGGTAACGCTGACACAGCCTCATTTTACTGTGCTGGAGAACATCTCAGTAGAGAGACCAGAAGATGTGCACAAGCTGCCAGAAATCCTACAGCTCATCCCTATGTGCTTGTTCTGCTGTAAGATGGTAAATTGATTTAAATTGCTAAAATTACAAAACAAAACAAAAAACAAAAACAACAACACAGGAAAAGAATCCCCAAAACAACCAAACTAAAAAAAAAAAAAAAAACTCCAGCAAAACTGGGATTTGTGCTTCTAGGAGGCCCTGACCTGGTTTGCAAATCAGTTCTCCCTGCCACCCAGCTTTGGCATTGTTTTGCCTTCCTTATTGCATATCTGTTGATCCATCCTGTAGCTGAAGTGTGTATGTAGTGTAACTGTAGTATGAAATAAAACTCTCAAAAGAATTGGATTTCTGCCAATCAGATTGGTGAATGTTCCTTATCTCAGGATTATTTCTTTTTGTGGGGTCTAGTGGTACTTTGGTTAAACCCAATGGAGGAAGTCCCACTGAAGTCAGTGATGCAGAAGGAGCATGTTCAAAGACCTCTACAGACAACCTCTTTGTGATTCCCCCTCTTTGTAATTTTTAAAATGTGCTCAATTATCACCAACTTCCAGTGTAAAAATTCACTTTTTTTAAAATACAAACATATATCACAGAAATATGAAGGGAAAAGCCATTAACTTCTTTGCAGGTTATTACCTATTTGTATGACACAAAAGAAAAATCATCATTTACAGTCACAAACTGTACATACTATTTGGTGGGAGTACATTTTTTGGCTTAGAGATAAAAAATGGACTGCTTCAGTGACAAGTAAAATAATTATTGACGAGATATAAGACTTTAGGATCAAGAAAGGATGATAATTTGTCTAGAGAGACAATCATTGTAATACGTCTAACACAGAGGTTTGGATAGTAGAACGGTGAGTAGAGGGGTCTGGGGAAGGAAAGACACCGTCATGCAACACAGCACTACTTCTTGCTCAGTATACTCTTCAGGCTTCTCTCCACTGCTTCATCTAACTCTTCTTCCAGCTCTTCCTTCTTGGACATGGCCAGCTTGGACTGATAATCTTTTACGATTTGGTCTATATACGGTGCACTCTGAGTCCCATGCAGCATTAGTGTCCACTCCTTCAGCACACCCCGCTGGGGCTGGCTGCCAACAAACCCAATCTCCAGAGCCCAGGTGCCTCGGGGGTCTTCTCCCCAAGTGTGAGTTGTCATGAAAGGCCATTTGTCAAAACCCACCTTGGAGTCATCATCCCTGGGGCGCCGGCTCAGCAAAATGGACTTTGTTCCCATTGGTGAGGTCATGTTGATGTTGAGGTCTCCTCGCCGAGTGGAATTCACAGTTATAACTGCCTGCACATGTTCAAGGTACCGGACAAAGTTCTCCTTCCCCTCACATGCATCAGTTGTCAGTGTGAGGAACAGTTTGCCACTTGGTGGTATCTTTCTGTGGGTCAAAAGATTATTAAGCAAATTAAAACAGTACCATATGGCTTATGCTAAAAGTACTGGGTTTTAGTGCCTCACAGAAAAACACTGTATGACTTTCCTTATTAATACATGAAGAAGTAAGGAAATAATAGTTGCAAACCTAGTCAGAAAGCAAATGTTCCCATTATATCAAAACCTTAATTTGAAATTTATTATGAAATGTACACCTACAGAAAGAGAGAAGTAATAAAATTTTAGAAGCACATACTGCTTTTTAAGGACTAACATTAATGGTTGTCTTTACCTATCACTCCTATATTGGGCAATTGCATAATAATGTGCATACTCAGTAAAAGAACCATGAGTAATCAGTCATGTCAGTTTCCTTAAATGACAGCAGCAAATGGCTCTCTGGTGTTGGAGGAACCAATTGCACAGAATTTCAGTGCAGTCACATTAAAGCCTATGTCCTTGTTCTGCTTTGGAAACCAGCCAGCTCATTTGAAAAATAGTTTTCCACAAAGATTTCCATCCTTGAACAGCTCCCGTACATGAGTACATACACCAAGGAATGAAGCTGCATATGTTCACTGAGTCACCAAAGTGCTGTCTGGCCCAGGGGTTGGGGGACGAGACTGTAAAGTGCCTTCTGAACCTGTTGCAACTTCAATTACCCACTGCCTCAGAAACTGGCTGGCAAAATACATGAAAGTGTAAAAATGCTCTACATCTTCACCATCAGTGTTCTTTGAGCAGTGTGACATTTTCCTCTGTCTAAAAGAAATAATCGAAAGACAAGAATTACAGCAATCATTATGAAAGTGACCAAGTCACAAAAGAGTCCACCTTGTCCTTATCTTGTCTTCCAGTGGCTTCTCCCTGACCTTAGTTGTGCAAATTGAGAATCTTTTGAAGGGCATTGACTACACTGTGGTAATGAATACCTTCTTTTCAAAAGAAATCAGCACCAGCTTTTTCCCTCTGCTAATGAAATACCACATTCTTTAGAGACCAGTGAAAGCATTTCATTCAAGCCTAGCTTCCAGGAATTCTTTTCTTCTTGAGATGAGCTCCAGGTATTACACTTGGTACATCACTATGTGGCTCAGGCCAGTCTCTGTCCCCCTTTCATAGAGTATTACCTTCTTGGAAGTACTTGCAGAGCAAAACGTCATTTAGATCAAGATCCTCAAGGCATTTAAACACTTACCTTAAACTGAAAAACCTCTGTTGTTCTGAGTATTATGGAGCAGAAGTTGGCATAACATAAATATTGTATAGCTAAAACATTTGAGCATCTAATATAATACCCTTGAGATACTTATTTGACATGTCAAAGCACAAGAAAAATGCACTACATGCAGACAGATGTGAAGGGTTGTAATTTCACAGTTGCCACATGCTTGCAGTTTCTCTGCATGGGAAGCCTCAATCTCAACTCAATTTGAATTCATGCTGTCTCACAGCCTTTTCACACAGTGGACAAAGCTTTGTCAAACACTGCTTCATTCCCAGATTCCCAGAGATGTTACAAGTGCTTTATCTCCTTCAGTTAATGAGGAGGGACATTACAGCATGAGTCTTTTCTTCCTGTCCAGACTAAAGCCCAAAGAAGCAAGAGCAATATGTTCCCACTACATCTGCTCTGCAGAAGGTTTGACAGCTGCAAAAAGCTTTTTTCTCCACCTTCTCAAATACTGCAGTGCAAAAGCTCTCTCAGCTCTCTAAAAACACGAGAAAAGGCTTCCTCTGTTTCCCCCTTTCCTATTAACTAGGATCAAATAGTGTCTGCTTCACTAGACTAATTATTGTAGTCCAGGTGATTTTTTCTAAAGAAACAAAAAGAACCAGGGTTAATGGAAAAGCCTGACACAAAGGTGAAGAAGAGAAAGTGGATTTTCCACAGCCTTACCATGTGCCACTACTCAACTTGTGTGTATACATATATATATACATATACATATATATATATATAGTACGTCCATGGCATAGGAGCCAGTGGGAGATTATATATAGTATATCCACTTTTGCAGGTGTGTGTAATTCTAGACATATTTATATGCAAATATACGTAATGTACTCTGAATATATATATATTGTATGTTGTATATGGGAGATGAGCAGAGGGAGCTCCTGTGTGCTCCTGTTCCTCAGTTAATGGACAATGTTTTCTTAAAATTTTGTATTTCCCTAAACCAGCCAGAACCCTTGTCAGGAAAAGTTCCTGTTGCTAACAAATGTTTCTATTTTAAATACTGGTTGTGTTCAGTACACGGTATATTATGTTTGTTTATTATTTCCTGGCATTTTGCTTAATTGACAATGCTGCTCTAAAACACACCTCTGTATCAACTACTCACCTTCATAAATTATACCAAATACATATGTTATATATAAAAATATCTATACTTAAATAAAAATATAGCGAAAATATATATAAAATGTTGCTTCAGCAAGCCAAACCAAAAGAACAACCCACTTATCTACAGCAAAAATGCAGAGTTTCAATTTCCAAAGAATCTCTGGAGGTGCTGGGACTTAGCTAGCTATTTTTTTTATGGGTGCAATTCAAAAAATGTACATGTTGCACTTCATAATGCTTATCATCTCCTGTCAGTGACATTTTCATTGGGTAACACAAATATTACAGCAGTACTGTTAATATATAGATGTGTCAGGCAATTGACAGGGAGATACCCTTACAGCCTACAGAAATAAATGTTCTTTCCTCCTCTAGGATGATTCCCATTTCAGTAAATGGAGGTATCCTAAGATAAATGAGATTATTGTGCATTTAATTATCAATAAACTAGAGATATCCTAAAACTAGCTTTGGTATTCTCATTTGTTTTTTACCTGTGAGTATGCATAGGACAGATAAATTAAAACTCAGAGCACAGATGCAGAACCTTGAATCATGCAAATTCAATTTGCAAGGCTGGGGGAAAACCCACTCTTTCCCTGGCTGAGCTATGTGCTAGGGTGGCATCCTCGTTTGCTTTCTTTTTCCAACAGAATAATGTTCTCTTCAAAAATGGCACTGAAAAGTCAAATTTCAAATGGTATAGTTATAATTCAGGACATTATTAAGTTAGTATTTCAGTTACTTAAATTAAACTAAAGCTGTTGTAGTCAATTAGCATTCATTCATTCATTTGTTGACTCATTCACTTCAGCATATAAAGGTAAATCAGAAAATAATCTGACTACCTACCCTGAAATTTGAGAATTTAAGAGCTTAAAGCAAGCACAATTAAATGCTATAATGCTCAGTGCTGGTACTTGTAGATGATTGCTTCAGTCTTCTGGAGATAAAATTGTCTGCTGAAGAATCTCACAATGAGATATGACCTGGCTGATAGATATTTCATGCGGCAGCAGTTTATGTAATTTACAGTGCCAGTCTCCCAGATTTTCATTTGGGGATAGGCTCTTTATTCACAGAAACTTTAGCACAAATATACCGGTTAGTGCCCAGGAGAAATGGATGTTGCTATTAACATTACTGGCACTAGCATATAGGATGGGCTATAGAATGTACTGCTCCAGCAAGCCAGGAACTGAAAAATCATATCGTTTCATCAAGCATTGTTGATAAAAAATGTTTTATCAGCTTATTACTGGTAATGTTACGGTTTCTTAGGAAACAAAAAAACCTCATTAAGTTTCTTTAACTGTCTTTGTCAACATAATTTTATGCTTGCGGTCTCCCAGATGCCTGGAAGAAGCCAAACATATCCACCAGACTATTCACTTACTCAGGTTCCTGTATTGACCCTCCAACACAATGGAATCTCTCAGGAACAGTCTTCCAGTCTTTTGCCATCTTAACCATGGCTCCTGCATCTAGGACACCATAGCCAAACAAATGGTTGAACTCCAGTCCAACGCCATTCCTACGCCACCTGTGAACCTCATCATGAAGCTGGTTCCTCTTGGAGGTGAGCACTGTCAGATGCTGCATGTCTCTCCATGTCAGATGCAAGCTGTGGAAGAGCAACATGAGAAACAAACATTACAGTATTTCCAAGCAGATATTAAAGAAAAACTGTGCTTGAGTAAGGCTTTGGGTAAAGTTTGTTTCTATGAATAACATTGAAATTGTAACTATACACATATCAGTAACAAAACTTCTATTGGTCCTTCTATTGAGCTCAGTGGGAATAAGAATAGGTTTGAAGTATAGAGTACTTTTCCAAATATGTTCTCCAAAACTGCAAAACCACTTCTGATTCAAACCATCAGCCTAAAAGGATGTGCTTTTCACCTTTCTGTGCCCCAAGTAATAAGCATGTGTATGTGCTGAATGTACACCAGAACAGCCAATTACTGTCATTCCCCAAGGTGACACAAGACAGCTGAAAAGAAGATATCACTTGCATCATTCTTATTGAAATCTTTTAAAAGCTTGCTCCATATCTTAAAGCTGTACTTTCTATTTCATAGATTGGTCTGGTTTGAGAGACACATCAGTCCTATATTGTGTATGAGCTGACATAATGCGGGCAAGAACAGGTTTCAAGGGAGATTGTCAGTGACTCCTGGCAAGGCTCATCCAGGATGCACAATACAATTCAATACAGCCAGAAGGATATGGCAGACACTGACAGTTCCTTCTCTCTCCTGCTGCCTTCTCAGCAAAGCCTAGAAATTCTAGTGCAAGCCAGGGGTATTAAGTCTAATTCCTATTCATTATAATGGCAGAGTAATTCCAGTCTTTATGGGTAGCTCAAATGAAAAAGAATAATTATTACTGAGATATTTAGGTTCCAGTCCAGTTTAAACATTCAGTGGTCAGAAAATTCATTAAACCTTCGCATTTTTATGGCCATATTAATATTTTATATAGTGGCTATCCCACTAAATGAATTTGATAGTAGAAGGAATGATCATCCAAAGCTAAACATTCGGCATGTGTTTTATATGTATAAAACCTGAAAAATGAGACTTGGACCAAGTCATGTTCTGAGCATGACAGCCATTGCTCTGTTAATGTAAACTTGGCCTCCTCTCACAAATCTTCATTATTCTGCACTGTTGAAGGAAACTATGCACATAGTACTCACTTCATGCTGTGGTTGCAGCAACTGAAGCTCTGTAACTAAGCAAATGTTGCCTCAGTTCATGAAAAAAAAATTAACATATTGAAAGGAAAACTTTTCGTAAATCAGTAGAGAAGAAGGTAATGATTTCAAGATATAAAAATGGTTCCAGTGCCAGGAATACCACAGAGATAGTAAACAGACAACGGATATTTATTCCTTCATGTAACAGAGCAATTACACAACATAGAAGCAAGCTACTAGCAATGGGTTAAGAAAAAAAGAAAACATTCCACACCACCATTCAAAAAAAAATACTGAGGAACTGGTTGTTACTGGATGACCTAGGTGCCAAATACAGACCATCTGAAAAAGAGTTAGACAGCTCCAAGGAAGATCAATCTGCCTGTGGCTATTAAACAGAAGAGACCCACTGCTGTCTCTATAAATCATGGATCAACAAAGCTCTTGCTGTAAGATCACTTTTAATCCTCACTTCTTGTCCTCTTCCTAAGCATCTGTCATTGCAGACAGTATCCTGGCCCAAGATGAACTCCTGTCTCATATTACAGGGTCATTCTTATATTTTTATAGGCTGGGCATTTCACAGAGGACATGTGGAGAAATTAAATAATCCCTTCCTCAAAACAGAAGTCTAATTCCCAGATGCAGAGGATGGGGAGGACACAGAGAGAGTCAGACAGCCAAAATACATCTGCCATGCAACTTTGGCAAGGCTGTTGCTCCATCTGCAAGTCACCATGCACGTCACTACTGTAACAAGGTGGCTTTTGAGCTGGTTATTGCAGCCTCATGCCACAGCCAGCCAACTGAAATGATGAACACCATTAAATAAACCACAGGCCCACTCCTCTCTAGAGTTCAGGAGGAATTTCTCAACAGCATACTTAGCCTCCAGGGCCAGGGCGAACACTCCGGCTGCTTCAGGGGCAGCTGCAGACGTGCCTGAATGACGCAGGGTGCAGTTGCCATACAAATCTGTTGTAGCCTGCAATGATATTAGATGTAATTAATGAAACCAGCTATCCCATTTTCATTGCAGCTACAGACTCAGAAAAATACAGAAAGTGGAGTTTGTGCCCTTGCTCTTTCATTGTATTCATGCCCATGCTCTGTTCTCTTTTCTGGAAGAGTATATCAATTTAAAACCACAGTGAGACACATTTAGAGCATAAATGAAAGAGCAGGTCATCAGGTAGTAAACCAGTGGTCATTATCACTTAGAACCCATCTACTTCTTACAAACATGGCTTAACCAAAGCCTTAAATTCGTTTCTAATTATCAAAAAGATTTGAAACTAGAATTGTTAACACTATTGAGTTTTTAACATTTGTCCAACTCCGAGACCAGCAGCAGCACCAGGCTACTGTCTTCTGTGCAGATTAGTCACTAGCAGAGACCAGAAAAAACCTCAGAAATACAATTTATGGCAATAATTACAAAGATGCCACAGATCATTTTGGCTGGTATCATCACAGAGCTGACTGAAGATAGAAAGCAGTGCTCTGTCTGCTACTGCATGTGGGCATTTAGGATTGCACAGTGTGTCTTGGGGATTTGAAACAGGGCCATGGAAAATGTACAACAGCTTTTTGCAAAAAATAACTTTGAGTCAGTACGCCTGCATTTTCCACTCTGTAAACTGAACTAGTCTGAAGGTGCTGAAGAGCAATGATCATTACAGTGGAAGAGAATCCTAAATACAATTGAACACAACTTGACTGTTTTCCAGCTGTAGGTATGGCCCTGCAGCAACAGCAGGCTCTGGTAATCTGAACCCCCATATGCCCTCTGTGAGTGACTAAATGTCATTCTGCTTTGTGTTGCTTGTACAACATAAGTCTGCTAGTACAAGAAAATATGATTTCAGATATTAACTTAGATTTTTACAGAAACCTCTTGTCACACTGTCCTCCAGAAAGAGGGCAACTGAACTTTGTAATCTGGTTTCTGATAAAGGAAAGCACTGACTTTCCTTTGAAGCTCTAAAAGATGGAAGATCATTCTGTTCTCAGTAAAAATCCCACATCTTCTCAGCTGACAGTTTTGGCACCATCACATATTGCAATTGAGAAAATATTCATCGCAACAAAGAACCATCTGGTGCTCCGAAGTACACAGAGTTGCAATAGGTCATGCAGATAGATATACATCATGCACAAAGACAGTAACAGCAGCACAATAGTATCAGGACTCACCACGCCAGCCTCTGGATTTCTCTTCCTCCCATTACTAAAGGTGGAGGCTAAGGTTGAAGAGCAGCTTTCATCATACAGAGCTGTCCGTCCATCATTTATGGCAGAATTAATGGAGATTGTCCACATGCTCGATGCATAACCATCACAGTTGCAGTCATCATAGCTGCCTCCATCTCCAGAGGCCCAGACATAGATGCTGCCTTTTCCACCCCGGCCCTGTGAGAGGAGAAATCAACCCTCTGGAGTTAAACAGCAAATAGGAGATAGCAGCAGCTTTAAACTTCTGAAGTGCTCAGGCCTGAACAACAGGCCCAAGCAAAAGTTGACTTAGATGAATTCTGAAAATCATGAAATAGATACTGTCTATGGTTAGCCACTTAACAAAAGAATCTTGCATACAGACTGACCAAGCTGTTTTAACATGAAATCGGCTGCTTTAAAAACTTTCACGTGACCTTATGTAACTATCTGCAAGATATGTTAATAAATGTATCATTTAAAGAAACCTTCCCAACTGACATCACCAGATGTTTATTTGCAAGAAACCCTATTCCCATCACGGCCTGTGCTCTGGCCAAGTCCTGGTCCCTGTTGGCTGGGAAGTATGTTATAAAAGCTAGAACACTCCATTTTCAGTGACTTTGGAGACCTCACTTAGGAGTGAATGCACTTCTAGGACCTCCCAGTTCCCTGGAAAGCTCTCCAAATAGCCACTGCAACAGATCCAGTGGCTGTGGGTTCTGGATGATGGTAAAGTATTTAGGCAATTGGTGATGCATCTTTCTCAATCACTATTCTCTCTCTCTCATACAGTACTTATTAGGTGTATTATCTTGCTTGTTTTGTTTGTTGCTGAAGCCAAGGGCATAGTAAGCTTATTGTTTTATTAAATGTATTATTGTTCTTCTGTGTTGCCTCAGTATTAGTAGTAAAATAAGACCATTCTTTATTGGTGTCCATGTCCTTTAAATCGCCCCCATCAACTAGCAAAACAACTGCGCATCTAATTGTAAAGCTGAGCATCTATAAAGGAGAAATATGATACAAATAAAACATATATGAAACTTCAGCTGTGATACATAGACCTATGCAGGTTATTAAATCCAGGTAAATGGCAGCCAAAGCCAGTTCTGCAATCATGTGTACACAAAACACTTCCATTTATGACATGGTTTGCTTCACACCCTGAAGGCTCCTGTGGCACATGCCAAGACATTTTACAGATTCATTAGCATTTATGTCATGGTCTAAGCACCATGAGGAAAAGTGTTTTGAAAGGGATATAGCTCATCTCACAGGCTGGGTTTGTAAGATCCAGTTAGGTTCAGACAATGGCTAAAAAGCTCTACCAGCACTATTTTCTCTCAATATATTTCTTTTTCCAAAGGTATGATTGGCTCAGAGTTGTTTTTCTGACAAACCAGATTCTACTTTTAAGGAGAAAATAAAGCTACAAGGCCTTACAAAAAATCTACAGAAAAACGATCCCACAATTATTCTGAGACGGACAGGACTGACTGAAGCTGAAGGGCTACTATAAAGGCTTGCCATTAATTAAATGAAAGAAATCCATACCCTGTCCTCAGCTTCCAGACAGGCAGGCAGTGGGAAAGGATCAACTCAGCTGCTTTTAATTCTATAATCAGAAAGAGGTAAGAGCTGTCTGAAAGAGAGTCAGATGTGAGAACTTCAACTCTCAGGGAAAGATCTGTCGTATGGAACGCAAAGCTCAGATCTCCAACTGATTCCAGCACAGCCACCATTTCTCTCTATGTTTAGTTCAAGTAGCCCAACATTTACTTCCAAGAGCACCAGAAGTCTGCAAGGCTAGAATTGAACACATTGTTTAGATGCCCTGAGCAAAAGACTAAAAAATTTCTTCTGGTCTTCTCACTGCCCAGCATGAAATGGAAGTTAATGAATATAAAAACGTAGTAACCTGCAGTAGCATTTTAATAGGGAACCTTTTCAGTCAGGATTTTAAATCAAATCTGAGCTCCCAGCAGTAATTTCTATTTTTCATTGCACCCCACTGAACAGAGCAACCTCATTATTTCAAGCATGTTAGTGAGTTGCATTATAATCCACTGAATTGCACAGCAGGATTGCTGAGACTGGGATATGTAACATCTCAGGACACAGATTTTCGTAATAAAGATAATGACTATGAAAAAGCTCTCTAAAATCCATCTAAGAACTTTCACAAAGGCCTGCTATCAGTTGCATTTTAAGGGAGGAGGATACTGTTGCAAAAATATGTACTTTTAAGAACAAAATCATGCTAGCAATTTATTTTAAAAATAAAATTCAGTAGAACAAGACCAGCTGTGCCTTTTTTCTCTTGGACTTTTTCCATATCCCACCTTTTGCTCTGACTGCCATTAGTTTACGGGCCCAAACCTTGTCTTTGGACTGCCTTCAGAGGGTACATCCTAATCTTGCCACCACCATGCCCACCTACACCACCACACCACTTTGCAACCCTCTACCTGCTTTGGACAGCCTCAGTCCCAAAACACCAGGTGGCTGTCCAACACAGAAAGCAGGTGGCAGGAATAGGATGCATGTCATGTATGGACCCATTCTTAAACAATCTCCTTTCTTGTAATTTGAAAGGGAAACACTTCAATTTCATGCGAGAAATTCACTAAAGTGCTAACATGAATTTAACCTCTGCAGTGTCCAGCACAGAGAAAAAAACTTAGCCCTGCTCAGCAGGACTGTTTTGTGCTGCCAAGCACTTTACCCCATGAATGGCATTTGTAGCAGAATGGCAGAAAATGCATGTAGCATATTGTTGGTGTGAAGCAAGGGGAAGTCACAGAGGAACTGAAACTCTGGGATGGGTTTTATGCACACAGTTACTGTAACTTTGAGAATGGCTTCACGATATTGTGTTCACAGGAGTCATATCCATAAGTGGTCTTAGTGTTAAAACCTACAACTCATCTCTTAATACTCTAATTTCAATTGCTTTTCCTTCCTAGCCAGGACTGGAAAGACAAGCAAACACTGCTGGAATAAACTGACAGCAGTCCAACTGCATTATTTGTAATGATGCTTAGGACTTGTTGTTCACATGTCCCACAGTCAGATCCCCACAGAGAGACTGCCTGCAGGGATCATGTAGTTTACCAGGTAGAAATATACAGCTTCAGGAGAAGTAAATTTTCAGTTCTCTAGATAGTAGCAGTAATAAAACTGATCTAATCCTCATCTAGTGGGTTGCATCCTTGCTCGTGGCATGGCAGCGGTTCAAGAATTAGATGGCCTTTAAGGTCCGTTCCTACTCAAAGCACTCTATGATTCTATGATAAGCCAGAAAAATAAAATCCAGTTGTATTAAATAAACATCATATTTAAAGTGAACTGAAAGCTCTTATTTGCATCTCAACCTTATGTGAACCTAAAAAATATTACTAGTGTGACTCAAGCTGCTGTACATGTGGACCAAAAACGGGACTGAAGAAGGCAATAGTAACACACACTGTAATCACCAGAGGGAGCCTAAAGGAAGAGTCAGGAAGAACACAACACCAGGAAGGTTTTAAGATACATTTTAAAGAGTATCTTTCCTCCACAGTCTTGTAGAAACCTGCTCATTTCCTCCAAAAGTGATGGCACTCACCCTTCTGAGCCATTTGAAGATATATCTCACTCAGAGCTGAAAATGGATCATGGTGCTTTTAATACCAGCCCAAGAGAGGCGCAGTTCTCAATTCAAGTTGAACCAGAATTAAATGTTTGACAAGGCTATATGTTTAGTAATTCACAGACAGTTCCTGTGAAGCTCTCTTTAAGAAAAGAGCAGGATTTCTATTTCCAGTGTCTTTAGTGGGAAGCTGCACCATGAGGAAACATTCCCTGAGAAATAGTCTTACCCCTTTTTCTCATCTTCCATAAGTGCATAATCCCAGAGAAATATCTTTTGTGAGCTACCTTGCAAAAGTGAGCTGGCAGAAGACTTAAGCCTTTCTCACTTTATGTAACTTCAGGCATTACTTAAACTATGTTTTTCCCCCTTGTTTTCTTCATTCATTATGCCTGCTGGGCTAGTACCTGAGCCAGTGTTTCCTGAAGCTTTGACTGTTTGATTATTGCATAGCCACCCATTGTTGCAGCCTGAATAGCTGCTAGTAAAGTCCAGGGTAAGGAAGCAAAAAGGGCCTTTGCGTAATATCAACAGATGTTTAATTCAGCTGGCCAGTGAGATGTTTAGAGTCCCAAAGCACACACATGTGGAGGGTCCAGGTTCCCCTCTCTCAAGGAGCCCCCGGGGTGACCCTGGTCTCCAGGCGATACTAAGATAAGGGCCAACTGGGGGATAGGGAGGGAGTGGCTCAGGGATACAGGAACAGACACAGGAGGAGCAGGGAAGGAGCCAGTGGGGTTTTATGGGCTTTTGAGGGAAGATTCTTGTGTTTCCTCAAGCCAGGGGATGCCCCCCAGGGTCTCCACAACTCCCCATTTTGAAATTATTAAGAAAGCTTCTCTGAAGGATCAACTGAATGACAAAAATGACAAAAACAAATAAAAGCACTTATAAGACAGTTTTCAAAATGCAAAAAATTCTGACTCCCCAATGTCCAAACAGATTTTCTTAGAGCTGGCAGGAGGGATGCGGTGTTTGCTTAGTATGGTTTATCAGGAAACTGAGTCAGGAGAAGGTTTCTTCAGCAGGGATTAGTTCTCTGTCATCTGTGGCAGTGTTGTTGGCTGGGACAGACCCTGTACAAGGTAGTGTAGGTGGTGGTGCGCCTGCTGGAAACTCTAAATAGAAATCATTAACTTTTAAGAAAAAGATGGTTACTTTAGTGAAACTTTCCTTTCTTTCCCTCCCTATCACGTTCCCTCTGGTATTACAAAGGATCTCTGGGGAAAAGGATTAGTGGAGGGAGACCATAGGTGAGGGGAAAGGGAGGTAGGAATTTGTGGGAACATAAAAAAAGAGTAACAGGACAATGGAAAGGAAAAGGGGAAAGTGGGAGGGAGGTACGGATGCCACAGGAATTTTTTGGGTTATATTTCCTTGGTAGGTGTGGGAGGACTTCTATGATGTGGATAATATTTCGCAGGTCTGCAGTCTGGTGCATGTGTACTACCTTGCACTGGAACTCTACCAGGTTCTGTCACATTGGCTGCTTGGGGGCCATTTCTTCCTTGTATTATAATAAATTCCACAATTTTCCATCTCCTAGACTGTGGAGGTATTTCCTGGGGTTATTTTTTCATAGCAATCTTATGAACAAACACATCTTTGTTATCATTCCAGGTTATGAAACCGTATCTGCTTTTGACATTGAACCATTTCACTGTCCCCAAAATGTTCATGGCAAGGACTTTTTTACCTTTGTCAGTGGGGTTTGTGTTTGTGTTGGTGGTGCTGGACGCGTTGCTGTTGCTGGTGCTGGTGTGCTGCCGTGCAAAGTTCATCACACTCCCGGTGCTGGTGGCCATGCTGAGATTCAGCCTCTTCTCCTTCTCGGGGGTCTGTCTCTGTTGGTGCCTGCGGGCGCTGCTGGCATGGGGGCAGTGGTTTCACTGCCAGGACTGCGGCTCTAAGCCATCCCCCGGTGGGGCTGTCCGCCTGCCCGGCAACAGCAGCACCCTAGGCCTGCCGGTCTGGCCTGCCCGCCCTTGGCCCCCATACAGTGGGCTGCCACAGGGTGGGCTGGGCAGCGAGTATCAGCCAGCTCACTCTGGCCATGTGGAGCAGCAGTGGGGAGGCCGCGGGTTTTCTGCAGGGGCAGCTGTTCAGTGTGAGGGGGGACAGCTCTCACCACCTGCTCCATCTCGCAGTGCTATAGCACTATAGCAACCAAGGTAAACACGTCTGTGGGGGGAAGCATAAGTACCAGACGGCGGAAGGGGGACCCCGCAGCTCCAACCACGGGGTCTCTGCCATCTTGAGCACATGAATGTGACCATGCAGCTGAGGCCATGCGGTGAGAGCCAACTTGGACCGCAGGAGTAAAGACGGGAGAACCTGGAGGAGTCTGTCCTTGTGACAGGGGAGGAGGCGCAGGGGCACAAAGAAGGGAACACAGAGGAGGGGTTTTCAGCTGTTTTTTAAGTGGTCCTCAAGATTCAGAACGCATTTCATCATCATATTAAATAAAGAACGGAATTCTGTCTTAGTTTTTAACTTTTCCCAGAATACTTCCAAAAATTTATTGGTTTGGACTGAGTTCCGCAAAATGTAAGGAAAATGCTTAAATAACCAGTGTACAAAAGACTTCAACTCCCCCTCTGAAAAACAAAAATTTTCTTGAATAAAAGAATTTTTAAGGTGGAGGTTGATAAATGGATGTGATTCATGCTAACTAAACTGTAATTGCATCAATATTTTGGGAAAATAATTGGAAAAAGTATATGTGATTAGTGTTATGAAGCAGATGGGTTTTTTCGTAGATGATACATGTGAGAAACAGGATGCAGGAAATTGGGATGAACAAAAGTTAGGGAGACTCCCAAGCCAGAATTGGCATCAAGACGAAGTTTAGACAACTCCCAGAGCAGGACTAAACTTGAGAAATTGGGACAATAAAGAGAATAAAGTTGGGACAATTCCAGACAGGGAGTCTAAAATAGTGGTCTTATCTATAAAATAATAAGGCTTAATTGGAACATAGTGCTTACTTACATAACACAAAGCTTAATGCACACACACCACCTGCCAGGTTATTCAGAGGACAGCGAGAAAGACTGTCGGCCTTCCTCCAAGAAGACCACCAAAGAGCCAAAAGACCCCTTAGCAACAACAGGAGCATGCACTGCGCAGTACAGTGACATAGATTTTGAGAATCTAAAATAGGAGGAGATTTATGGGAAAACATTGATGAATATGCATTAGCATGCAGTATATAAGTTGTGTTTGGATCCTTTTGCACTTGAGGCAGAGTAGGATTCTCTCCCCATATCCCGATCGATTGATTTTTGCTTATGCTTTATCTGAATCACTCCCAAATTTCTTTTTGTATCTACTGGATTTTATTTGATTGTATTATAAAATGGCTGCTCAATTAAAAACTGCTGCTAAATTTTAAGTCTGTGAATTATTAAATTAGAGATAGCGGACCTCATTTATAACAAGGTAAACTTCTTGTTCTGCAGGGGTGAGCGCTGTTTCCATCTTAACCCAGTCTCTTCCCAACACCGGAGAGTAAAAGGAGGAAAAAACCAAAATTTCAAACTCACCACACTGGGGTAAAAAAAGCCCCAATTCTCAGGGTGGTCTAGCGCAGATGTTTTCTAGGAGAAGCGGTCTCTGTTCAGTGCACCATTTCTGCAGCCTGAATAGCTGCTAGTAAAGTCCAGGGTAAAGAAGCAAAAAGGGCCTTTGCATAATATCCACAGATATTTAATTCAGCCACATGGTGAGATGTTTAATGGAGTCCCAAAGCACATACATGTGGAGGGTTTTTATTTGTTTTTGTCATTTTGTGTTGATTCAGTTGATCCTTCAGAGAAGCTTTCTTAATAATTTCAAAATGGGGAGTTGTGGAGACCCTGGGGGGCATCCCCTGGCTTGAGGAAACACAAGAATCTTCCCTCAAAAGCCCATAAAACCCCACTGGCTCCTTCCCTGCTCCTCCTGTGTCTGTTCCTGTATCCCTGAGCCACTCCCTCCCTATCCCCCAGTTGGGCCTTATCTTAGTATCGCCTGGAGACCAGGGTCACCCCGGGGGCTCCTTGAGAGAGGGGAACCTGGACCCTCCACATGTGTGTGCTTTGGGACTCTAAACATCTCACTGGCCAGCTGAATTAAACATCTGTTGATATTACGCAAAGGCCCTTTTTGCTTCCTTACCCTGGACTTTACTAGCAGCTATTCAGGCTGCAACGACCTACTGCAGAGGCTGCTATGCAGTACAAGTCAGCTGGAGGCAGCGAGCCCTTGGCATCCCTGAACTGCTGCCCATTTTTTGTACTGCCAGGGTTTTCTGGAGCCTGCCTGCATGTTCCTGCATCCCTAACATGTCTCACTCCCCTGGCTCCTCCAGCTGCCAGGATGATTTGCCTAGAGCAATCTGGTAGCCTGTGACTTCTTGGATCTCTTTGCTCCTTTCCTATACTGATGACTTGGGCACTGTTAAAAACCTAAAGCAAAATCTAGGCAGAAACACATTTCTGACAGCCAGCCAAGCAACCTTGATTTAACCTCAGAGATACCTCAGAGAAAACATAGCAGGAAACATACCTGGATTGCCAAAGTTTGCCACCACACAGGTTCAGGCACACAGCTACCCTGTTTGAGCTGAATGCTTTTGTACCTCTCCTACATGCAGTTCCTTCCGAAAGCCTGGAGATGCTGAACTGTAACCCTGGAAAAGCCCAGCACGTCCACAAGCCAGGGTTACAGTTCAGCTCAGAAGAAACAGCAAAAGGGTTATCCTCTCAAATTCACCACTGATGAAGGCTCTGTCCCTTTCCTGCTGGCCTAACCTTCTGGTATTCAACAGTGGAAGAGGAAAGGCAGGAAGCAGGAGCAAGAACTCAGTTCAACACTTGGCTACTGTGCAGAGGATAACTATCACTTGGAACCACACTTCCAACATACTTCTCCTTTTTTGTGTCCCTTTCACATTTTGCTGCCTTTAATAACTCTCAGTCCAGTTTGTCCTAGCAGATTTCTGAAACTATTTGGGTCAAGTAATAATCACCAAACTCCAAGACTGTTGCATACAAGGCTCAAAAAATCAAAGACATATAATTCATAAACTCTAATAAAAGGCTTTCTGTAACTTATTTTAGAATTGGTCACAGAAGAGTACTGAACTCACATATGCCAACCCACAATTAACTGCTTAATTGTTAATACCTCCTTAGGGTAAAAATAATGCTTGAGCCATTTTCTAGATCTAAATTGCTGTTGAAATTGGATGGGCTTCTCTCTTAGCCTAGAGAAATATATGTAAAATTATATTTTTGGTGAAGAGAGGCAGCATTAGGTTTCAGTGAGGGTTCAGTCTAGCAGGGCAACGAGAAGGGGACTTGGAAAATTCGAAGGCAAAACCTTTTAATTAGCCATTTCTTTTTTGCTGGATGCTGGGCTGTGTACCACAAGTGATAATACAACAATTCTACAGGCCTAATACTAGTATGATAATATTTGCAAAAAAATCAATCTCATTCTCTTCTCATTATTTCTGAACTAGATTATCACTCAGAAAGACTCTACACACCCAATTTACTCTTTAGCAGTGACAATGCTGGTTTCCCTTCCCAGCATTCCCAAGTGGTGTGATGAACTCTGGCCTCATAGGTTCATCTGTGCTCCTGGAAGCACCGTGCAAAGGTTCCCAGCTTGCAGTATCAGCCTTACTGGGAAGCTAAATCATATTATCTGCCGAGCTGTGGCACAGAGATTAGGCAAAAAAACCCACTCCTGGGCGCAGAGTGAGACAACAAAATTAGCATTTTCAGGCTACATAATTGTCTTGCCTCCTTAGAAAACATCCCTGTCAGATGACCAGGGTTCAGAATTGCAAGCAGATACAACATGTGTGGGTTTTTAATAAGGTTTGATTTTATCTTAGATGAAAAAGACAAGGCATGGAATTATAATGCATATTTCAGACACAATGGCAATACAATAGTAAAGGGCTCCCAAGTTATACAGGAGCTTGCTGGCCTTCCTCAAAAAGTGAGTAATCAGACGGTTGTCATATAATAAATTTTCCTGTCCTCACTAAGCTGTTGAACAATAAAATGATACTAGAGGCATCTAACTGTATAGACTTCATTAACATGATATTTTCAAAGAGCAATAACACAATTTCTGTGCACTTGGAGAGAGGTAAATGAAAAATATTTCCTTTTGGTTTTTTGCACTGTCAATTCTTCCTTCATTGGTGAGCTCAGTTACAAAGCCATGATGTGACTATGAATTCTTAATACTGCTCCCCAGGTAATTTGTACTTGAGCATTGTTTTCTTAGGTAGAACTACATTAGGGAAGCAGTTTTCACTAGCACAAGCACAAATGGCTCATGTCTTATATATTCTGGCTGAGAAGGTGAAATATCAAGGAATTAATTCAGTCCATGAGCAACCACTCACAACCTCCTAATATAAAAGCCTACATCATAAAAATGCAATAGATAAGAGTCCAGTTTATTTGATTACTTCTTTTTGTTGCCTTAAATTCCAGTAACTGAAGCTGGAAAGAACTAGACTCATGAAATGGCAAATAAGAAATGTTTACTAGACACTACACTACAACCAGGTTATACCATAAAATGTAAATGGAATTAGTCCTTAACCTAAGTCACCTTTTCCTGTTTAAGATGACAGGTGATACAATTCTCAATGCAAGATACTAGAGAACAGAAAGTCTCTATTTAAGAGAGATGTGTTGTCACAGGATTTCCATCATCTCTGCCTCCCTCTCCAAGCCTTCTAACCCCCAAAGTGGGTAAGCACAGCTCAGACAAGGGATATGTAAATCACACAGCATTGCTTTGTCCAGTCATACTTTTTCTAAGCACACAATGAATGAAAGGCCCCCTCATTAGACAAATACTGTAAACACACAACTTTCAGTCTAAACTTTAAAAGTTTTTAAAAGTCCTTTCCAGTTACATCCCAAATAAGTATCTTCTACAGCTGAAAGTTGCATCAGGTAAGAGTGTTCACCTGTGTCAGGCCAGTGCTGGTAATTGCCAAATACTTGTGGACCTTTGTGTGTATGAAACTCCTTTCAATCCATATTCCCAAGTTCTTGCTAATTCAACTGTGAGGTCATATATCCTTGCAGTGCAACCACCACTGCTCAGTAACCCAGCCATGCTGCTGACCACTGTCCTTGAATTAAAGCCATGAAATAACAGTGAAGCCAGATCACATTAAAAAATATCTTAGCAACAAAAAGCAACTTGAATACTTTTCCCAGTAACTTCTGATTACATGGGTTATGCTGACACCCAGTTCATGCACACACTATCCCTTTTGTGCTTAGCCTTAGATATAATTAGTAAAAGAGCCCATAAAGGAGTTGCCAGTGTGATGACAAATTGTCCTTAATTTAGTGCTGCCTCTATTCATGCTATTTACCTTCCAAGTGAACAGCCCACCAAAATGAAGGTATGATTAAGGCAAAGGCAAGAATGAGTTTAACACATGCCAAGAATGGATAATGGAAGAGGAAAGGCAGAAAAATAGAATCAGAGAATAGTTTGGGTTGGAAGGGACCTTTTAAAGGCCATCTAGTCCAACTCCACTCTGCAATGAGCTGGGACATCTTCAGCTAGACGAATATATATCAGAAATAGAAGACATGTTGGCCTTAGTCCAGCTGGTTATAGCTGGGTGGCTTCAAGACGTAAAAATAGACATATAAACATGAAATTTCACAGTTTCTGCAGTTTTTATCATATTGTCATTATCAGGTGACTAGTTACCCCAAAATCTCAGTAGCTCTGGAAGGAGAAATTCTGAAGGACATGAAAGTGGAATGGAGACTGTGGGAAGGATGAAACACTTGGCAGTGTCCTCTTTGAACAGGGCTCCCAAGTGTGGTGGCAGCAAGGCAGATTACCTGTGTTTGTTAACTCAATTAAATGCACATTCTGTGTAAGAATTCTGTATCGCTCCTACTTACTGATTTTTATTTTATTGCATTAGAAGCTCTTGCCCCATGCAAGAGCTCTTATATTGCCTTCTAGGACATTTGGAAGTATTGCTTTTAGTTTAAGAATACATTTTTATTCTCAGCATGTTGCTTCCTCCCCACCAATATTTCGGCTTCATCATTAAGTCATGAGCCATAACTGGTGAGAATCATCTCTAGGATGATAAAAAGAATTCCTACATTTTTTTTGTCTCTCAGTTTACAAAAGATACTTTTTAATAAGATAGGAGGGTTACACTGAGAAATAATAATAAACTAGATTTACATTTTTAGTCAATAGAGAATGTGATGCATATATTATAGACCTAAACTAGGTAAAAGGGTATTATATCAAGGGCTTGTTAGTCTTCCTTTACATGCAGCCAGCTCTGTAGTGGGTTTTTCAGAGCATCATGGAGAATACCCAGCATCCACTGACAGCTTGAAATACCTCTAGAAAATCTGGCTCTTCAAAAAAACCAAATCAGAACAAACTATACCCAAAAGAACTGTTCTATTAGAAAATGTAATGAGCAAAAGAAGGGTAGATAAAGCTAAGATCATAACACAAAGGGAGTTATTTCACAAAGGCAGAACTGTCCCATCTTCTGTGCACATACTGCCAGGAGATAGCTGGGATACTGCCACTACAAGGCTAAGTGTAATTGCCCTAAGACAGCAATATTTTTTTTTGTAGAGTCCAGTATAATTCCTCCTAATTCTCCAATGGCCGAGAGAACTGGTTTACTACTGCAGGCTCTCCTGTTAATTTTATGTCTCCTGATAAAAGCAATCCTTGCCAGAGCACAGATCACTGTCACTGTGCTCTCTCTTTCCTGAGCCTTCAACCTGAGTGATCTCAGGGCCCCTTTTTATCTTAATACTGCAAATTATTTCTTGAAGAGAATCACAAACACTCCTGACGGCAAGGTATTAAAAAGGTAATATGCCCAACACTCTGAGTATGGGTCTCCAACCAAGCAATAAAACAGAAAAGAAAAATCCCTACTCTGATATTTAACATTGAAAGAGAAGGTTAATTCCAGTGTAACTGCACAAATTAAAGCACAGGGCAATATGACAGCAAGTTAATTCAAAGGTATTTTTAATACCAAATTACAAAAAATCACCATGATTATGATTTAAAATCTGCTTCTCTTAAAGGGTAAAATAACTCCACTTCAAGTTTTCAATCTTCCACCTTTTTTGCTACTTTTACACAAGTTCTCCATTGGATGAGGGCAGCACAGAAATTACATGGAAACTTTTCTGTGTTCAAAGTTTGTATCTGCTACAACCAACATAAGTGGAAGAGAGATGAAGCAACAATAACACATCAAGGTGCTGCTAGAACTGTAACACACCTAAGAAAGATTCTCCTCAAGACCAAAGTGTTTAAGGGGATCTTTATGGAAAACATTAGATAAATGAAAATCACAAGAAGAAACACAGCCTGTGTAAGGTGACTTCAGAGGGACTCAACTCATCAGAGGTTTGCACAGTTTATACTAAAAAACTGAGCAGACTCAGAAGGAATTTTTGACAAGTCTTCCAGTGTTATTGCAGTACATTGCAAATTTTATGGGTGGAAGCATGAAGACGACTATAATCCCTCTGTTACAGGCAAAACATTTGAGGGTCAGCATTTGAGAAAGCTTTAGATGCTTCACTACCTGTCACAGCGGTAGATTGAATTATCATGTCAAAAAACATGGTAAACAGAATGTGCTGCTTACAGTGAGCTGGTGATGAAGAGTGGGAGAATCTGGCACAAGCAAAAGGAAGAAATAATTTGGACAGAAAAGTAATTGTGGAGCTCCCACAGAAAACCATCGCAGATGTTCTGGGTAATTTCAGATCTTGTCAATACAGAAACCAAACTACAACCAGCCAAGGGGAGCAGGCTCATTCCCTACAGCACCAGGGGGCAGCCATGGTTGTCTTGGCTGCATGACATTAAAGAGGCAGAGATAAAGCCATGCAAGGTTGGTTTGTCTGGGCTAATTTATTTTATTTTTGAGTTGTGGCACACACATTTCCTCCAACCATCTTACAGTGTACAGGTTAAACAGATCACAGGGTGATATTGACTGTCTTTTACAAAGACCACAGACTGCTCCTAGAAGGAGCTGGGAATGTGGGAATAAACAAGGAGGCTCCTGGATGATATTAGTCCAGGGACATCTGAACCGTTGCAGTTTAATCACAGGTATAATAATGACCATACATCAGTGACACAAGAGACACTCCAAATCCAAACAATAATTAAATTGGTAACACGCCAAAACAGAAAATGCAGTGTCAGTAGCTCAGCTGACATATTTCAACCTGGGAATATTTACAGGTTCAGGCTCTTCCATTTTGATGGCAATGGCCTATGAAAAGCATCAGTTAGCAGGCTAGAGATAAACACAGTATGCTGAGACTATACAGTCTCAATCAATACCAAAATACTGCAGAGTGAACACCAAAGGAACCTTGAAATATGATGAAAGTTTGATAATTTGTACAAATGCATTGTGATCCCAAGTCACTGTTTTCAGCACAAGCATGTACAGACCATTCTGCCCCAGAACCCAGATTATTAAAACTGTTACCTTATTCACACCATCTGCCATTGCTTGCAGTGTTAACTCTCTAGGTCCATCCACAGTCTTCCCATTATCAGTCGGTCCCCAGCTGGCACTATATATATCTATGACTTGAGGCATATGACTGATGGAGGAAGCCTCAATAATGTCTGTCATAAACGGCTGGTCGAGCATTCGAATACCTGTAGTTTTAATCAACATAAGCATGAAATATGCATTACCCAGCTCAAATGTAATCTCAGCACCTGCAGAAGGCTACCAGTTACAGATATTTTAAGTCACTGGCAGTTTTACCCATTCAGTAATTCTACACTTGAGATTCCCATGTGACCAGGGTGTGCTTACCCAGCAGGATGCCAGTATTAAACACCCAGCCACCAAGGCAGCACAGCTCAGACACAAAAAGAACTTTATTGTTAGCTTTCTAATTACACCGTATTTTCCATCTACTCTTTGAGAACACTTTAAAAATAACAGAATTCAGCAGCCTTAGAAATTCAGTGCTTAAATAATATCAATGGCATTTAAAATAAGATTTTGTAAGCTAGCAAAAAAGAGTAAGGTCCCCTCCCTCATCTAACTTACATTCAGTTTTGTGTTTGCATGTCAATAGTTTTTCAAGTAATTTTTCTATTTATTTGGGTGCATCTCCAGAATTTAATCAGAGGAGGGAAACATGCTACACAGCAATTTCCTGGAAAAATATCATTCTGTCAACATGCAGATGCAATAGCAAAATACGGTCAGCATGCGGAGGAAAAAAGCAAACTAAAACCCACTTCCTTTAACCCATACTTCAGTAGAAGTTAAAGAGTTTAAATGATACAATCTTAGGACATGTCAACTTCATAAAACCTTAAAGTGTTGACTCTAAGTGAGCCAGAGTGCAACAGACAGCAGTGCAAGCCCTTACATCCATAGTGCCTCACACACAGGACAATTCCAATGAAGCCAACCTGTCACTTGGCCTCTGGATGAGACCTGAGTAACAGGAATTCATTCCAAGCTTTATTTGTATCCCTGAGCTGAAGTTCAGCTTTTCCCAATGGTTTAGGACAGAGACTGGGCAGAAATCAGTGCCAAACACTGTGAGTGGCAATAAGGATCCTGATTTAGAAGCCAGTGGCTTTACTATATTCAATAGAAAACCAGTGTGTTTCAAATATAAGGCTGGAAAAAAGGTGGTATAAATTTCAAATAGAAATCAGACCAAAGCCGGATGTTCTTGATGGGCTAACTCAAGCTAACATGAAGTCAAACTCAATTGGTGAGAAATTGCTTCCCATACTTATAAAATGCAGATCTGCAATCAATTTCCCATTCATTCTGCAAACATGACTCCAAACCATGAGAGCAGCAGACCCTCAGCTTTCATGGACTTCCAGTGCCATGGACCACACAGTAGTGTTGCCAATGCATATTGCCCTCAGGCAGGGAAGACTGGCTGGCACTTCCAAAAACTTGAGGGGATTTTAATGCAAAGTGGACAAACACAGAAGATTATTTGTTGGCTGTTGGTCACCAGAAATATCGTCACACCTCTTGATTTTTAAGCAACCAGCTTGCAGTTGTAGAGTTATATGAATAATATGGACATGGTCCAGACAAAATCCCATGTCTCAATTCAGATTCCTTGAAGAGTAACTCTGGAAAGAATGTAAATTTTGTGGAAGGTCCCATCCCTGAAGAAGATGTTACCCTTCCTGAAGAAAGGAGATATTTATTAGACCTGCCCAGCCAGTTACTAACTCTTACTGATATTTCTTGGGTAAGAGCTTAGCAAACATTGCATAGTGCTTTTCTCTGGTGGACATTCAGCTTTCAGTCATGTAGGTGACACGTGAAATGTGGCCAGTTACTAACTCTCACTGATATTTCTTGGGTAAGAGCTTAGCAAACATTGCTTGGTGCTCTTCTCTGGTGGAGATTGAGCTTTCAGTCATGTAGGTGACAGGTGAAATGTGGCCTTCCTCATATTCTCCTGACACTACAGTGAAACAGGGGCTGGCCAAGAAGAGCAGCACTGTCATGTACACACACTGTGGACCAAATCCAAGAAGCAATGGGTGATGTTCTGGTGTGAATACGGGAAAGTAAAGTGAAATTCATAAGCATCTATCTCTGCCCGCTGCCTAACTCACTCCAAGCACTGTATTCAGTATGTATGTGCAGAGAAGAGCTTGTTAGAAGTAAAAATACCCAAGGTGTGGATGCTGAGTGCTAGGTACCACCTGTTTCATTCTCCACATCTGCTCCTATCACTCTGCATCACTGTTAAAACAGAGGAAACCTAAAACCACAGAGATATACAGCTCTGCAGGTCCTGCCCTGTGAGAGCCTAAAGAGTAAGAGCAGCATAAGATTTGCCTTTTCAAATGGTTTTTAAGTGCATCAGGAATTGATACTTTACCTCCTGCAAAATGAGATTTGGCACAAATGCTTCTACAACTACACAGGGAAGGAGCACTGAAAATCAGCATACAAACAGGAGCTGGTATTTGAAGGAGTAGAGCTGCTCATTTGCACTGTTATTAAAAAGCCTTTATTTAAAAGGCCCTTGATTGAAAAGGCAAAGCCAGGGAGAAATTCCTCTCTCCAGCTACTGTGAAAAGTAATAAATACATGGTCCAGCACCAATCTGCAGCCCTGTTCTGGGCAACACCCTCTGTCTCTGCAGGAGGAGCTCTGCCTGAAGCACAGTGGGCTATTTACATCCTGGATTGCTACCATACCTGCCACTTTGGAATTGTATGCAACTCCCACACCGCAGATGTTGTTGTTGGCAGCAGCAGACACCTCTCCTGCACACCTTGTCCCGTGGCTGTGAAAAGGAAGGCAGAGAGACCAGATGAAGCCCAGCTAATGCACGTGCTGAGTTGAGCTGGATCACTGTGAGCTTGTTTTGCCTCAGTCAGCTCCCAGTGCTGCAGAGAAAAACCATTCAATGCAAAACTGTTGAGTGCTGAATACTGGTATGTGTTCATTCTTTGCTGAAGCAGGCAATATCCAGTTTCCCCTCTGCAGGATGAGTGAGGCTTGCTCTGAGGTTAACATGTATCCCTATACTGCATTTAACTGTAAAGTAATTCAGGCCTTTTCATTTTAGCTTGTGAGACAGGTTCTGCCTTGTTAACAAATCTTAGTAGAAACAGCCCCTGACAGAACAGCAATAAATATAAAATCAATATTAGTTCCTTTATTTTTGTGTCTTGACACCGTGACACCCATTACTTTGAACCTTATGGGACAGTCTGGCTGCCTTTTTGCTGTCTAAACACATACAAAGAGCATATCCCTGCCCACAAAAGAAATGCTACAGGAAGAGGTGGGTGCAATACCAAGCTGGAGTAGGAGAAGGGAGCCACAATGGTCACTGCACTCCTCAGCAGCAGAGCTGCACATGGCTGGCCAGGCGCAAAGCTGTGAGACCTAAGGCACATGTATCCCTCTCATCCAGTGCCTGATTCCCAAAAGAGCTGACAAGGTGCTCCAGCTCACAGAGCAATTGCTTTCTGCTCAAGTGGGAAAAGTCTGCTCTGACACAGAGGTCCAGGTTTGGGCTGACACATGGTATTTCAATAATACCTGGTGTCTATGAAGTGCTTTTCAGCTCTTAACAGAGACTCTTTAGTTGTAGTGGCAGTTACTGGCACCACTGGCAGTGGCTCCTGCAGGAAGGGAAATTGCATTTTCCTTTCTCCTAATTCATCCTAGAAATTAAACTCAAGAGAAGAGAAATGCAGATATAACCTATTTTTAAAAAATAGCATAGTAGCAGGGAAATTACTGAAACCTGTGCTGCTATCAGGGCTTTTTATAGTCTAAGATGTTGAATCAATATATGACTCCATCCTACTGCTCAAATAAACCCACTTTGAGCATTGAAACTGGCACTGATTCTACAGCATGCTAAGGATTCATGCAATTCAAAATGCTGTATTATAAAGGTTATACTGAGTATTAGATGGACCATCCTGGGAGGCAGCAAAACTCTTTTAATCACCTTTTTTCCCTCTCTTTCCCTTTATGGGTGTCTGGCAAAGGTAAGTGTAACATTAATAAAATGATAAGAAGCAAGACATACTTTTTCCTGCTCTACTTAGGAGAATATATTTTTAGAGGCAGTTCCATAAAGAGAGATGACAGAAGATCTCATCTGCTTCCTTTTACAAAGGGGGCAGAGAAGACAGAAATACAGATTTCTTATTCAGCTGCTACAGAAATTTCTATCAACAATCAAACAACAAGATTTTCCCTCATGATCTTGCTCAAGGAAGTGTGACAGAAACACAGCATTCATTGGTAGGTGCTAGCAATGCTAGGCATTCATTATCTAGTCACCTACGGGCCAACTACAAGGCACAGAGAAGAATAAATGGCTTTGTGCAAAATTGGTTTGACTAATGCTGGGGTGCAAAACATCACTGATGCTGCCAGATTACAGTGAGAAAAACTGTATTAAGGACCTTCCTGACAAAAAAGTTTTACCAGAAGGTCTTCTCCCTGTTCTGGCCTCTCCAGAGCAGTGGCCCACACAATGGAGACTGTGAACAGGCCTATTCCAGCAGCTCAGAGTTTCACTATTGTGCTGCTGACTAGAGAGAAAAAAAAAAATCCCTTACGAGTTCATGGAAATGCATTTGGTTGAATTATTAATGGCAAATAGCAGACTTTTCCAACTCACCCCTATTTGCTGTTCATGTATCATTGATAAACCCTTTGTGGTTTCTATGAAATGACTCATGTCAGAAGAACAAATCACAGCCTTTCTCTACAGTGTTCACCTCTTCACTATTTCAATATTTAATATAGGGGGATAAAACACAAAAATATTTTCATCTGTGAACAAGCTACTTCAAAGGTAAACCATATAATAGCAAGTAGAGCAAGTCTTGCATAAACTTTATGTAAGTGAACACATTTTATGTGAACATGCATAGAAAAAGTAAGGGGGAGAAGTGGATTTAGCTGAAAACAGTTTTGCATACTGTATTTTAAAAAATACCTCTACACTAGCTACAAAAATTTCACTCTCCTTTGTCTTTGAAAAGAATTCTGTTTTAAAATCCACTGCCAATGGTCCTATGCGTGCCTCCTTACTGATGTCTTTTTGAAAGTGTCAGAGGTGGCACAGATTTTTGTTGAGGTACCTTTTCATCTCCTTTGAAATGCTTCTGCAGACAGCAAAGGACAGGACCCATCCATCCTATCTTCAGCTTTTTGCAGGGGAGGGCTATGCAGAGCTGCAGTCTCAATAGCTGGGACCATCTGCCTTTTTTTGACCAGTTTAGCTGCTTGCATTGGGCAGCAATTAAACATGCAGAGCTCAGATGGACACTTTGTGGGGCAAATGCAATCCCCTTTTTACTCACATGACATCATCAGCCTCTAACATTATTTACAGAAGGGAAAGCATTCTCCTACTTTGGTTTGGATCCATAGTTACCAAAAGATTCTGACATCTGAAGAATAAAGGTTTCCAAAATAGCAAATAAATTTTTCCCTACTAACTCATCAGCTGAGTGAGAGAATATAGAGAATACAAAGGCCATAGGAGCAGAGATAATTACTGGTAATTTAGATCGGGGCAGAAATTTGTAATCCCATTGATCTGAGGTGGAAAGCCCAAGTTGTGCCTTCTGCATGCTCACAACATGAAATCAGATGGTAGTATGAGGCCGCTAATTCCTATGGCTACCTCTTCACTGCAGAATGTGGTACATGCCAAGGTACTGAATGTGGTTTAGAAGGAGAGGGTGTTCAAAATCAGTCAGTTCCCAAAGTGGTTCTTAAAAAACACCGAGTTCTGTGGGGCTGCCTCTCGTTTTGGGAACAGGGCTTGATTCAAGTTCCTCCACTGCTCCCACTGTTCCTCAGGCTCAAGCACAACTCTGTTCCATGTTGAACCAAGTGTACACTCTCCTGCTGGGTCCCCAAGCTGTGGATCTGAACACAGTCAAACAGTGAATACAGCAAACATGAGAATAAACCCCTTGGCTGCCAAGCCATCTATAGGCCTCTGCCCACAGCAGCAGCTGAACTGCCTGGCAGCAATTTCCTGCCTGAGGCACCACCCTTCCCTTCCAAAAACCACCCTGGCATGGTTTCATAGGCCAGTGGCTGTTAGATGGAAAGGCCAAAGTGATTCCAGCAGTCTTGCAAAGCCCCAAATGGAAGGGGAATTTGTGCTTACAAGCAGAGCAGCTGTGAATAATGGAATACTCCATGCAAAAACCTCTTCTATTTATTCTTAAAGTCTAATGAACACATTCCACATGCAGCTGGAAGCTCACAAAAGTCCCTTAGTGATCACTCCTGTGCTTCTTGCTCCACAAAACACTTGAATCGCTCACATAGAAATGTATTTTTTATGGAATACGTTTTTTATCCTATTTCAAGTCTGATCCTTCTGCATGCATAAAATTCGATGGGAGATGCATTACTGGCTGTGCAAAATGGAGCCTTTATTTCAGGTTTCTCTCAATAGATATTCCATGTAATCATGGCCTATCCAGATGCACCTGTGTAGCTACACATAGGGACAGACTGTCAGAGGCAGACAGCTGTTACCTACCAGTGACACTAATTCAGGAGTCAGAAGCCATGGCAAGAGCTTATAGAGGAGTATGTCAGCTCAATTAACAGAATAGCAAAGAAATACACAGAGAAAAACAGTCACAGCTACTCCTGGACAGCTGGATATTGTGTGCTCGTTTGCATCTTTACCTGCAGAAAACTAAGAATCTTGCATCTTAAATCCTTCCTTATATTATGAAGGCAGGAAAGGGATGCTCCACTGAATGTGTTGCTCCCATGGTTTACCTTGCAAGACAGAAAATTCCGTCTTGCAAAAGAAATCTGAAGGTTCCTCGTGTCGTAGAGTGGTTTGGGTTGGAAGGGATCTTAAAGATCATTTAGCTCCAATCTCCCTGCTATGGGCAGGGATGCCACCCATGAGATAAGGCTGCTCAGGGCCCCATCCAGCCTGGTCCTGAACACTTCCAGGGATGGAGCATCCCAGTATGACTAACGTTCATTGACAAACAATGTTATACTTCCTAAGTATCAATTTTCTTTTTTTTTTTCTGAAAAGAAAGAACAGTAAAGGATATCTGCAAAGTAATTTCTCTGTGGTTTTCCCCCTCCTATTGCTGACCTGAACTCTCCATTCCCCCAAGAAACAGAGGAAACTGATGCAGTTCTATGACAACCTGAATCATGTTGTTCTCAATTATCACAGATTGGGTCACAAACAATGGTGCTGCTCACCCTCAATGCTTCACTGAAGTGCTTGAAGTTAACCAGGGGCACCTGGGACCAGAGACAATAATCTCTGCCCCATCTGGAATGTTTGAGGTCTCTTCAAAGAGACTCTGGCACGTAACTCTCCCTCCAGGGAGAGTTTACTTTGCCGAACAGGTAAGGACGGCAAAATGGGCTCCACTATAAAATACTTGATAGCAGCAGAATCAGTGTTAATGGGACTTGGCAGAACATACCCGATTTTATGAAGTTCCACACTGAAAACAACAAAAGCTACCATTATACACTAAAACTAATTTTAATTTTCTTCCTCTCCAGAGCTAAGTGGTATCTTTCTCCTAAAAAGATCCTTTGCATAAATAAAGCAAGAAAGTCAGCAGACCTTCACAAATTAGAGCCCTAGTCTTTCTGTGACTTTCCATTCACTAACTGGATTCATACTACTTTAAAAGTGTCAGAGGTCCTTTCACAAAATGAAAGCAGAAGGCTCATTGAGATCTTGCTTTGGCCGAAAAATTGCAGGACTACAAAGAAGGACAACTCCTAACTCTGTTTAATCCATTCCAGGAGACCCGTATCTGAGGTAGAAGCACAGCTGCTTCTTTGTTGTGTCACTCTGACAGAACTACAATTGATTTCTTTAGAAATAAAAACCCCCATCCAAAACTAGGAGACCATCCAGTCATCTTAAGTCAGAAATGAAAACCACATCAAATAGGCCTGAAATATTTTTTGATAAGCACTCAGTCTGAGCCCTGAAATCTTTAAAAAGTTTTCAACAAAATGTTATGTAACCATCACTTATCCAACCATTCTAAAAATATACTTTTCTGGAGCAGCAACTTTATTTATAAATTATAAACCTAAAAAAATGACGTTGTAAATAACCTCTAATTTTCAAGCAGCAGTGAGACTGCAGTGTCTGTTCTGTGATGACTGAATTTAGCAAAAAACCAGACATTTCACAAAAATGCAGAATTTCTTATACAAACCAAAGTGAAGAGTAGGCTGCCCACAATCCATTTACCTGTTAAACCAGTCATCTGTATAGCGGGGATAGGGGTAGGGATCATTGCTGCTGAAGTCATAGCTGGCTTTGGCATTCTACAAAACACAAGGAACACAGAAAATCAGCTGAAGAACAGACATGAAGTGAAACACAAACTGAAGGAAAAGCTGAGAATCGATAGCAAACTGCCCTCTTCATTCTGCGAGATGTATCTGGACAGAAACCAGTTCTAGAGTGCTGTGCCATTTCCCATTTTCCACACCAGCAAGCCTGAGGAACAATGCTTTCTGGCATGCAAAGCCTCCTGTAGACCAGTGTGGTCAATTGTGAGGTGGTGTGAGAGATCAGGTTACTACTGGACATCAACATCAACACTTACAAGAGTATTCAGGTATTAAACTACTTCGTGTGGCAAAGCAAAGGTTAAATCCCATTTTCCAAATGGTGGTGGAAGTGACAAGACACCTGGGTCTTCCACAAAAGAAGTATTTTTGAAAACCTCCTTTGTGATACTACAACAGTAAGATTTCTAAAAGCATTTCAATGCCTAAGAATGTAAATTTCTCAAAATTCAACTCTGAAAACTGCATTAATGGCCAGCACATATACCCTAAAATATCTTTGCATATTTTCTCATTCCTTTAGTTGTCTGAACAGCTTCACAAATATGGCTTTCAGGCACTTCTCCAAATGTCATCCCATGTCTCTGCTTTCTATATAAATCTAATTTATTCCTGACTTGTCCTATCAGCAGTTAAGGACACTCAGCAACTTTCTGATCTGAAGCAAATAGAAAGTTTCAGAAAGTCAAGTGCCATATCCTTTTTTCTCTCTTAATGAAAAAATAAAGGGTGTCTGAAAATTAGGCTTTTAAAAATATTTAGCAGTTTCCTCTCAAGTGTATGTTCATTGAGTTTATGTTTTAATAATCATCATACTCAAGGAATTGAATTATGTTAATTCTCAATTAATGTGTACTTGTATTCCTTTTAAGATTTGGCTAAGCATGCTATTGAAGATAATTTGAGATTTGTGCATGAATAGCTTTGCTCCTAAAAACATTCTCTTTCATCTGAATCTCAGTTCCTGAGATACAGGAGTAGACAGTCCATTGGTAGCACCCAAGTTTTGGATTCAAACCCTTAAACTCCCAAAAACTTGTTCCAGGATGAAATGAGGATAACATTGCCCTTGATACTTAGAGGGCAAAACTAAGTGTCTTTCAAGTTATTGTACAGTGGGGTTTTTTGGGTGGTCACTTCAAAGCCTGGTTGCTTATATACAGCACAGACAGTAAATATTTTGCAGCATTTGAATGGAACAGAGATTTTCAGAGTGGCTCTCAAATGACTTAATGCTGTCTTCCATCTCAGAGATTAATTTCTTCTTGAGATCCTTACGGAACTCTCCGTATCTCCACACTAAGGCCTCGATTTTCAGCCCAAAGATGCCTTCCAGTCATGTCAGCTATAGCTACAAATTCTCAGTGCTTCTAAGTCTTTGTGCCCAGGTGTCTGGGTAATTTGCTTCTTTTAAGTACCCCAACTGCTTATACAGCACTTTGAATGGCAGAGGTTTGCATGAGCTAAAAGTAAACAGAACATCACTTTTCAGCCAGGGAAAAAAGGGGAATTTTACATTTGTCTGTAATTCATGAGTAGTACTGAGAAGGTGGACAAGCAGTTATTTTTTACTACTTCTCATAATTTAAGAAATTTAAATTACTGAGGGGGAGACTTAAAAGCAGCAGAAAACAAGTACTTTTCCAGAGAACATGTAACAAGTTACAAAATTCACTGTCATAGATACCACACAGACATAATGCCAACTTCATATTCACTCAGAACAACTTCTTCTGCTCTAAAAATATTGTACAAATGAAGATTTAAACTCAGTCATGTGTCAACTGTGTTTTATATTCCCATTTAGTAGAAATGCAGTCCCACTTACATATCCTAAGCTCAAAGGAGGTCTGGTAAGGCTGACTTTTCAGGACATCATCAAATATGCAAGCATCTTGTATCAACCACTCTCGACTCTAGAATTACCCTGGGCATAAATTAAGGCTGAAAAGCCCTTCTAGCTGTGCTGCTGTACCACTCGTGTTCATAGCAGTGACAGACAAAGGGATTCCAGCCTGAATGATGCAGACACCCTACAGCAAACTGCAGCCCTACTGCAGACCCCAGGTAAGGCAGCTTATGGAAAGATACCTTTAGGCAGGCTATAAACCAAGTTGTTTAGCCAGATCATTTAGCTATTATTTGCTTCATTTTGGATCACAGCACTCATAGGAAAAAGATAACTAATGGAGTGGGAACCATCAACAAAGGGAAAAATTAAGAAGTCCTGGAAAGAAAACAACTGCTGAGCAATTTATCTTCATTAGGGTCTTTGAGAAAAGACTGTGAGTTTCAGCATTGTGAAGGAGTATTTCACACACTATGGAAACAGTGAAATGGATAATGAAACAGCAGAGAGAAATACAAATGGACTGCTTCAAGTTCCTAATTTAAAGATTAAATCCACAAACACCTAAGCCCCAGCTTTTGTTAATTTTTTTAAGCTAAACTAAGAAATTAAACAATTTTAAAATTGTACCACAAAGGGAGCTTCTTGAGTGGACAGCTTAAATATTTCATTTTGTGTTTTGCAAAGTGAATATTAAAACCTGTGTTTTGCCATTGTCCTCCATAGGCTGGAGTCCCCAGTAGGCAGCAAGAGGGAGTTTATTGCTAACATGGAGAATTAATTAGCATAGGAACCTGTGAGGTTGCAATCAAAACCAGTGCAGATGAGGATCCACAACAGCATGCTGAAATGGGAACACTTTGCTTTTCCACTCTGGTGATTCAGTGCCCTGTTTTCTTGCCAAACTAGTCTACTGGCAGTTTCTTCTCTTAGACTTGAAGTGTTTAACACTTGATTTTCAATATCTAAGGTAGTTGCCTGGTTTTCAACCTCGGGGAGAACTTGAGCCTCCAACCTCAAGCACTGGTCTGGACTTAGACCAGTCATTGACACTGGGTGTTACAATGAGGTGAATCTAATCCCTCATGTTCAATCAAAATCAGTTCATTGCTGCAGAGTGATTTGATGTTTATCAGTCACTATCTATACACAACTACATATAAATATCTATTATATAATAAAAATGCTACTATAGAGAGGAATGGTATTGCTCTTTAAGGAATATCTCTATTTTTGCTTTCTAGCCTCTACACCAACCAAATACAAACAGAAGAGTATCAGATCCAAGGATGAGACCCTTTCAATAATTTATTAAATAATGGCTTGTATACCATGACAAATAGATTACTTTTGCCTCTGTATAAAATTCTGCTTTCCTTAAAAATAATCTTAGACTAAAATTTCCCAAAGAATTGTCTTGTACCTTTTAAAACACATACAGTAAAATCATCTGTGCAAAAAATTCATTATGCAAAATATGACACTAACAATAAATCAGTTGTCCCATGAGTTGTTCAGCACTGTAATAAAATTATGTACCTTCAATAATGCAGTAAGCCCATAAATTTTTGTCTAACTTCAAAGGCTTCTGCAGCGTAATTCACATACACTTTCCTTTTCTCTGTAAGTCAAGAAATATGCCTATGCTCACATGCTAGCGCAGGAGACAAAGCCACATTCCAGTGGTCACAGGCTGATTCAATTAATGACATTAAAGTCCTGTACTAGATCTGAGGCAGCAAGATAACTTTTTTTTGTTTGATTTCTTTACTGATCCAAAGAGAAAGCAAAGCCATGAACTCAAATTACAACATAAAACATCTCAGGGAAACTGTACTAAAATAAGTCTGAAGATCATGTGGTGGCAAAATGAAATTCAGTTTTGTAAACACAGGCTTAAATAAATGGAATATGCTCACCAAAAGGTGAAAGAGGAGAGATGTTTAACCTAGGAGAGATGCTGCAAGGCTTAAAGATCATTAACAAAAAAACAGAGACTGCTGCTAAGTCAGCCATTGTACAATAAGCCTTCTCCTCTCTGCCATGGGAAGAACACTTTTATTTTGGCTTGGTTTGTGGGGATTTTAAAATGGAAATTAACAAAGCCCTGTAACCTTTTAAATGCCTCAGCCTCTATATGAACTAATGTACATGTCCTATATTTCTATCCAGCAAATTTAGTGCTGGTTTGAAGACCATGTAAACACCAAGAATATATCCACAAAATAATGGGTTTTGTTCAAAGATATTAACCTTAAAGAGCAAGTTCACAACTGGTGACATTTGCCACGTCTCCCCAGAAATTGCAGCCTTTTACCCACCTCTTATAGGTACATCACGAAAGTAAAAATACTGAGCCAGACAACACAAGCCAAATCTTGAATAATAAGACAGCAGAACACTTCTCTGCTGTTCTTTTCAAAACAGCCACAGAATAATAAATCAGAACATCATTTGAAATTGATGGAGTTGTGTCCTGGGTCCAGAATAGTACCTGAGGTGCCTGTAAGCCCTCCTGGTATTCCAGTTCCAGGTATTCAGTACAGGCTCTACTTTGCCACAGCATGAGCAAGTAAAGAGCTCACCACAACAGTGATTTCATTTTGTAGTTATTACTGAAAAAACCTTCAATTACCTCAACAATCACCAAGCATCTGGGTTAGGCCAAAGGAAAAACTAGTGGAATTATAGTCAAAAGAAGATAAACTGACTGCAAACAACAAGTTTCTACTGCTTCATTTACAACCGTTAAAATTGTTGAGCTTGTAAGATGTAAGAATTCTAATAATCCAACTTCAGAGTTTATAGGAAGACAAGTCAGCTGTCCCCCACTTCTTATCTAACAACATATTTGCAAAGCTGAAAGTTTTTCAGTTCTTAGGTTTAAAAGCAAACAAACAAAAAGGCAGTTGAAAAAAACATGGAGTCTCACTTTAACATTTGCATTTATCTTCATTAAGGTAGCATTATTTTTAAAGTTACAGTTATGAAGACAAATAGCTTTGCTGAGGTCATATCACATTGTATTCTTTTTCTATATTAAACAGATTTCTTTGTCAAGTGTGGGAATGCTAATTATTAGAAGCTGGAAAAATACAGTGTTTAGCCTTCTGATCTGAGTTCTTGCACCTGTGAAAATACTGTGTCCTTGGACATCTCTAAATGTGATAACAAGGAGTCAGAGAGGCGTGGGAAAGTGGAATGCAAGACTGAAAGAATGAAGAAGAGTTGATGTTTAGCTTAACGAATAGAATGCTTAGGTTACAGAATATGTATGAGCTTATTAACACTATTATAAAAGTGTGTAACCTGGATCAATAAATTGGAGACTAATGATCATCACCCCTAAGATGTGCATGTCTCTCCTTCGCCTCCTCAAATAGTGACCCTTCCTTAAATAGAGTTTTTCCTTAAATGGTGTATTTCTCCTTAAATAGTGATTTTTTCTTTTAACAGTCAAGTAACTGATGATCCTCTCTACATATCACTTAGCACTACAATGTCACACAATCACTTATTTTACTTTTACCACAGTAATGGCCTTCCTATTTCCCCTGCAGACAAAATGAGAAAACCAGCATTAGTTCCACTGCTGGCTGATGCTCCCCAGCATGTGGGCATCTTTAAAAAAAGGGTTGGAGTAAACACACTTTTTATTTCACACAAGGTAAAGCACACAGGCAGTACAGTAGTGCTACAGATCTACCACCCAGGAAGATCTAAGCACAGCTACTTCCCAGCTCTGAAGAACCCGAAGGAAATCAGAAATTAATTCTTAGGTACCAAGATTGTCAGGTGTTTTCCTAATGAACAAAATGAAAGTCCAAATGTATCCAGCTAATTGCCATCTAACCCTGTGGCTGTTTGCTAATGCTTAGCTCAGACGTGTATAGTCATACAGGACCAAAAAAATGGGAATCACAAAGACTTAGAGAAAATGTTATGTTGGGCAGAATTTTTAAGAGGTAGAGAATTTTTGCAATAAATTTTTTAAAACAAAACCAGCTTATTGAAATACCCTCCATTATTTTCCCCTGCATCTTTACCCGACATAGGAAAAAAACCAAACAAATTGAGGCAGACATGAGACTTTACTAAAAAGAAGCAGCCAAATTATTTTCTGTTTATAATAAAAACACTGCTTCGTTATTCACCTCTTGGCATTCTTAGCCTGCTCCACAGTTTTCAGGTTGATGGGGAAAAAACCTGAAGTACATCACCAGTTGTTAATTGCTCAGAGCCAGAGCTCTGTTAACCTAGCAAGTTAAACCTACAGAACTGAAACCTATTTCTGCTCAGCCAAACATTCCTTAATTTTCAGAGGGCGTGCACAAGAACCTTTAAGCTGTACCTACAACACACAAAGGAGGTAAGTTCATAGGGATTCATAAGGCTAAGGCAATAAAATTAGTAAAATAAAAATAAATTAGGCAACTAGTTGCTGTTAAAGATTTTCAGGGCAAGTAGCAAATTTAAAGCCTTGGGTTATAGAGTGAACTCCTTGGTTTCTTTAATTCAGGGGGAAATGAAAAGGGGGGAAAAGGGCAAATAAGTTGCTAGAGACATGAGTCATGAGGCATGAGTTATTATTTTATTATAATAGGAAATACAAATTGTGCAATGACTTCTGAAAAATACTCTGAACACACTTCATCTAGTTTTAGCATTCCATTTTATTAAAAACCTGGCCCACATTCCCCTTCCAATGGATAGTTTTCCCCTTCAGATACTTTGATTATGCATTCGTTTGACCTACTGAAGTTGAAAAACTAATAGAGGTATAAAGCTGGCAGCAGAGAAATGAGGTCCAAGTCCATTATTCTTAGTTATGTCCCTATAAGAAATAGCTGACAAGCCCATCGCTACATCAAATATGTGCTTGCTGGGCACTGAGCTGCAGTAAAGTTTGTGTTTGCAATGTTTTGATGGCAGCCAACACTTAGAACCTCTTGGAAGGATAAGCAGGAAGGGACGGGGAGCTTAACCATCTTGCTCCTGCTCATGAGCCCAACATCTAGCAAAATCTGCCATGGATTCTTCTCATCAAACATAGCAAGATTCAGATCACACCCAGCACCAAGGTCTCTTAAGTGGCATGTGGGGGACTAGGGAGATTTTTTTTTTCATCGCTGTAAGAAAACCTATAGCTCCGAGGCTGCAATACAAACTCAGCAGTCCTTCAAGTCAAGTCATTTAGCATGACATGGTCTGGCAAGAAGTGGTCACTTATGCTGGGAGAGCCAACCTTTTTCTGCTGCAGTGTGTGATCAGCAGGCACTGGCAGCCACATTGCAGAGTCCAAAAAAGCTGACAATTATCAGCAATGCTCACAGCAAAATGCAGCATTACTGGACTTGTGGTGGCAATGGCTCTCAGAAAACAAATATGGCAGGTTGTTAAAGATGACCACTTATAGAGGCTACCAACCTATTGTTACAGAATGGCCAAACTGGAGCTTTGCAAAGAGGGAAATCAAAGTGGCTTAGGTGGTTTGGGGGGTGACCTACAACAGAGATACCTGGTCCATGTGGGTGATGGAGAGAGGAGGACAGGTCTGGTGATGCAGAGGAACTGAAAGTGAAAGCAGACAAGACAGAAAACTGGTTGGGTATTTTCCTTCTCATGAAAGGCTTCTCAGCTGACAAGAGAACTGTTATCAACCACACAGCTGGTGTTTCACTTAAACTGCATGAATATGTGTCCTAGGGTGGCGTTATGATGCTTGTATCCCCATTCGTGTGTTCTGTTTATGCTGGATACTATGTTCTGTGCCATCAAGACTGGCTCTGGAGAGTGAAAGTTTTGTTTCGATTTCTTATCAGCCTGCTCCCCCATGGCTGGCGGGACACAGAGATGGGGCAGTACATAGTACTGCTTTTGCTTTTTGCTTCGCTTTTTGCTTTGCTCTTGCTTCTGCTTCGCTCCTGCTTTGCTCTTGCTTTTTGCTTCTGCTCATTAGTTACTTTAGCTAAGCAGTCTGAATTTTCCCTGGACTGTTTTTCTTTCCCTTTTTTGGAACCACTCGAGCCTGCTCTGGACTGGGACCTGGGAAACACTAAGAGTTTGCACCTTGTGGCCTGCAGCAGCTACCCCAGCAGAGGATGGACTGATAGAGCGACCATCCCCAAGAGAGGCTTTCTGAATTTGTCGTCTTTTTCAGAGCAGTGAAAGAGTAGTGTCATCTGGTATTGTTCCTTTTGTGTGCTGGGGGATGCTTTGCCTGTTAAATAAACAGGTTCTTTCCACTTCTCTCCAAGGAATCTTTCCTGAACCAGTTGGGGGGAGGTGCCATGTGGGTGGGCTTTCTGGAGGGGTCCCCTTTTGGAGGTTTCTTCCTAAATTTGCCCTAAACCAGGACAATATGGAAGATGAATGAAGACATAAAAGTGACATTGTAGATGAAGCAAAAGGAGGTGAAACCTTTAAAGAAGAGACTCAAAAAACATAATGCAAACTATTACCTGCATTTCTTCCGTCACAAAAAGCAAACACAGCTTGATGTACAATCCTTAGAATTAAAAGGTCTTGAAGATCTATTGTGTGTTATTTCAGTTGTAAGCTGACTTCATTGGTATCCCAGCAAAGAATTATAATGTGACTAATACCTGTGAAGACATACTGGGCTCTCAGGAATTTTAATGCACCAATTTAGATTTTCTGGCATTAATTAAAGTTTGCATTGCTCATTCCATGTGGAACCACCTAAATCCAAAATTACAGAGAGAAAAGGTGGAATCTTCAGAATGTGCTCATGTAAATCCACACATACTAAGTTTTTCAAGTATTTAAGATTCTAAATAGCACATGATCATTCCAGGTTCTTGTGTTAAAGATTAGTATATTTGATCATAACTAATATGTATTCACAGCAATTTACTGGATGTTAAAATTTAAAAAGTGTCCTAGACATCATTAGATGACTGACAGAAAGATCCTCAACTACATCTGTCAGACACAGTATCATGGTTGACTAATCCTGCAAATGAGTTAAGTGCCACTGAATTAAAGTGATTTCATTTCTCACAGGAAGAAATTCTAAAAATCATCTGCTAGCATTGAAATGATGAAGTCCTTGAACACAGCACAGTCTTCATCCTCACCTTTGTACATATTTAAAGATTCACCTCATTTAACAAAAATCAGAAAATGATTTGCCTGAAAAACATTTCCAACCATTCACAATCTGCATCAACGTTTCCAAGTAAGGACAGCACAGGGAATGTGTGACTGAGGTATTCACTACCATATACATTTAAGTTTCACCAAAAAAAACCAGCTATACAGTACTGGAAGTAGCCAAAGTTTCATCAAATGCAAGCTCCCGTTCCACAGGAAAACATGCTATCCCAGGCAGTCATGTTTCCACAGCCCTTGGTATCATTATTTGCTCTGCTGAAGTCTATGCCTCTCACTGTTATGCTTAAAAAATAAAGGCAATGCACAGTAGAACAAACTGCTATTTACATGATCTGTCAAACTGCTGGTTTTAACACAAAAACTACCATTGACTTCAATGTGGCCAGCATTTTATAAGACACTGTGCACTGCTATTCTGTTCCCTGATAAGAGATGTCATTATGCATATTGCTTCTATTGGGAAAGAAACAGAAATTGTGAACATTATACTTAAATCAAAGCAATCTGAAATAAGGCAGGGGTTAAAAAATACCTTACCTACCTACATAGCTGCCAAGAAATAAAATATTAACATGAAGAACATAAATTCATATAAATTAAATCAAACAATGCAAAGCAAATAACCATGCCAAGATGAAGTGCCTGTAGCCATACTTTCTGAAAAATTCTTTCCTTAGGATTTTTTCTCCTGAGAAGCTGAGAGGCCTCAGGAACAAAATGTAAACAATGATTATCTGCTGCTGTGGAATGCAAAAGGTGGATATGTGATTGGTCTTATGTGGTTGTTTCTAATTAATGGCCAATCACAGTCCAGCTGTCTGGACTGTCTCAGTCAGTCACAAGCCTTTGTTATAATTCTTCTTTTTCTATTCTTAGCTAGCCTTCTGATGAAATCCTTTCTTCTATTCTTTTAGTATAGTTTTAATATAATATATATCATAAAATAATAAATCAAGCCTTCTAAAACATGGAGTCAACATTCTCATCTCTTCCCTCATCCTAAGATCCCCACGAACACCACCACAAGTGCCAGGATGGAAAAGACTGAATTCATTTCAAATTAACCAAATTAATTTACAGGTGCAGTGAAGGAGAGGTGTTTAAAGTATTGGTGAATATCTGTAGCTTTGTTCACTGTATTTAGGCCATTTTGATTTCAAAAAAAGGGCACTACTTGTAAATTCCAGGTCTCCTACACTCTTTTACTTTGCAAGACTGGCTTATCCAGACGGTGTTGGGGAAGATGAAACAGGAAAGCCTTATAAATATGATTGCCTGGCAAAAGATTTTGAGAATATAGAAACTATACGCGAGACTGAAATAAAAACAAGCTTTGAGATACCTTAGTTACTGAACAACTGGAAAACAATGGTGTGGCCAGCTGAAAGTAATCCCCTTTTGATGAAACAATACCCTCTGCCTGCAGACAGGTCCAAGGGTCAGAGCAGACCCTAGCAGCTTAGCAGAAGGGGTCCAAAGAGTAGTTTTTAGGGTTTAAAATGTAACACAGTATGATAATGTAGTGATTCTTATAGGTTGTATATAAATGCTGTAGGATTTGTATATTGTACTAGATTGGTTAGTGAGAATTAGAATATTCAACACAGAAGAAGATTTATTGTATTGTAACGGGAACCTCTCTCTCTTACTCTTTTGCTCTTTTACGCTTTTGCCCTCTTGCCCTTTTACGCTCTTACCCCCTCATCCTCTCTACCCCTCTCTTCTCTTGGGCCTGCTCCGAGCTGTGGCTGGCAGCTCCCAGCAGGGCCTTGCACCCACGCCCTTTGCAATAAACCACAAGTTCCACGACCTGGCTTCAGAGATCTCTTGTCTCCACCAGTCCCGACCATCCTACCCCCCGACGCTCCTACAAGAGGGCTTGGCCAAAGCTCTCCTTTTAAAAGTTGAAAGTCCAGTAGTTAAAAGTGGGGTTGTGACTTTCCTTGTCAAAATCACCACTGGGCCCAAAAACCTCTCCCTAAACCCCATCAAATTTTGATGAAGCTTTGTGAGGGAACAGTGCTCCACATACACCATCTAATTCAGACTTCCCTGGTGATACCTTGGAAACCAAAAATAACTACAGCATGAGTTTTTATTAAATTGCATCTAAATGTTGGTGGATATTCAGGGATTTCCACACCAGCTAGGGTCTTAAAAATATCAGCAGCTAAATAACTATTCTCTGAGAAACAGAAAATAAAGGCTTTCAAATGGAAAAATATTTAAAAATTGTTTGGGCCATTTTCAATGCAAAACATATTACTTTCATTTTGGGGAAAGGAAATATCTTTTTTTCAATTTGTTTAACTTGATTTTAAAATTACAGGGTGTTCACTGCCTCCAGGGACCATGTGTCTGACTTCTCCCAAGTGCACCAAGCACCAGAGTGGGATTTGATTGCTGCTGTTTTAATTCAGCACATTCTGGATGTCAAATATTTAATATTAGGTTGAACTGATCCAAAATAAAAATATTTCACTTTCAGTTTCCCATGGACACTTTAATTTTATAAAAAGGCTTACTTGGAGAAACCCTAGAGAGAGACACAAGCAAATTCCAAAAACATCAGCTAGAACTGATGCAGAAATGTCATCTGCTCTTTCATCCTTGTGCATTTCTCATTTCAACAATCTTCTAATCTTTCCCTAGATGATGCCTTAAGTGAAAATTAATACTAGTGCTTTATGATTAAAGCAATTAGCCACCTTACACTTTCTCAGTGTGCAACTGATTAAGTGCATTGGTTATAGAGAAAAATAAACACTGCAGACAATGAGTGCTTGTTAGCTTGCACAGTATGTATCTTTGGCACCATCCCACATTGCTTGCACACCAGGCATGTATTTAACTTGAAAATTATCCCTTTCAGGTGGTTCTAATATAGAATAAAGCTGGAAACTTTTTGCAGCATACACTGATCGGAAAATAACAACGGTCAAATGCAACTACAATATGCGAGTACCCTTTGATTACAAAGGAACAGTGTTTTGAGACTGTTTTATAGCCAGCATAAATCAGTGCATCCCCCTGGAGAGACCAACATCAGTGGCATGGTGCCAACTCCAGCTGCATGGATGGTACTAATCACTAAGCCCCACGCCTTGTTCAAGCATTCAGGGTCCAGATCTCTAAAAATGGGCTTCAGCAAAGCCATTCACATAGCAACTTTTAGTGGAAGAAATCCAGCTTTCAGCTGTAAACACAGCTCGGTGACACAAACCATCTCCCCATAGGGCAATCACACCTCCCTCACAAGTCCCAGCCTCTTTTGCAGAAAAAGCCTCTTTCTGTGCCCTCTGGCCCTAAGAAATAATCCAGAGGAGAAACAGCCTTTACATTCTTTCTGCTGTTCCATCTTTTTGATTAAGTTGAAAGCTAGAGATTACGATTACAGAAACTTTTTACCTTTCATTAAATAGGAAGACACTGACATCTCCTTTACACAGGCTTCTCTCCCCCACTGGCAGTGCTTATGTTAAGCAGCAATAAGGTACAGAGCAGAGGAACTGTACAGTCATGTTATTTAGACTTCAGTATATGAGCACCAATGACATGTCCCGTTAATAGCAGTTACTGTTGGGAGCAGGCAAGGACTGTTTGTAGAAGCCCATTATGTTTTCCAAGATTTGAAGCATTTTCTGAATGTGACTAATTCAGGACACCCCTTCAGGTACAGTGAGAACCTTATATGCCTGGCTGATATGATCAGAGAGGGCATCATCTCTTTTTTAGCCTTTATTATGTTCTGAGGGAAAAAACCAAAACAGATTTCAGAGAGCACAGAAATGAGCCCAGAAGCTGATCCTGCACAGAATAACAGAAAAAAATAGCTACGTTTGAAAGAGAATTTAATTATTCTCCCAGTAACTTCTAATTTTTTCCAGTGAAACTTTATTGTCATGCATGTCCTGAGTAATCATATTCTAAATTCTAAAATAAGCCCCCTGAGCTGCCAGACGCCACCTGAGCAGAATAAACAGCCCAACAGAAGGCTACCAGTTTTGACTGCTAAGGCATCAATCAGCCTCGCATTTTAACACTTGATCCATTCTTCCATCCTGGCAAAAGAGAGGCTTCATTCTGTCTCAGCAATTTCTTGAAGCAGACTGTGGCAGAAATTTCATTAACAGCCTTCATCCATCAGTGTTCTAACTGAATTTTCATTGCTAGCAGAAGGATGTATTGTGAATTTATCCCAGGATTTTGTTGATAATTTTTAGGCTTTATGCTAGTGTTTATTTTAGAAAACCTATTAGCAAGACCCCAACTCCAAAGCAACACCAAAAAACCCAAAAGAAACCAACCAATCCCAAATCTAATTAGTGATCTGCTGAAACAAGTTATTATACTATTTTTTATAATAAATGCGTTTTTAACATTACAATTAAAAATAGATGCTAGCAATTACAGTCAGCACATAGAGGTTTCCCATAAAATACCTTTAATGTATCAGAAGTAAATGTTTATTGAAATGAAGTGCATGTGCTGCATAGCCCTTTGAAATGCAGTAGGAAATGCAGTCTGTCTCAGAGTCTCTTGAAAATCATGCCACAGGAATCAGATTTCATAAAGCTGTCTGATATAATTCCATTACACTAGGCCAGTAGGAACCTGACTCTCCTATGGTTTGTGTTTATGATTCCTGAGGATTCCCTGGGTTTATATTAAGCGCAGAGACACTGGGAGCTTTTCAATCTCTTCAGAGTGTTTCCAACAAATTTTGCCCTGAGAAGGGACCACATTTTTCTCCCCACCAGTTATATGTGGACTCTACTGGACACAGGAAAAAAATCAGCTGGGATTTCGGGGTGGGGGGGTGGTGGGTCACCAAGACCAAAGCAGTGTGGATCAATAAATGTCAGTGGAGCTTTGTCAGCTCTACAAAATCCCACAACTATGCCCTAGAGATTTTTACTGGAGATATTGATGGTTTGTACTGGTAAATCATTGCGCTCAGGCTCATGGCTACCAGAACAGTTTGCTGGTCCTTTTTGCGGTGTGCAGGGAGGCCAAATCATACTCAGAAATTAATGGTAGTGAAGGAAAAACAGACTTTCTAAAAGTAAGAAGATCCTTCGTGCTGTTGCTATGCTTTGCTGTACATATTGCAGTGCAAAATTTATTGCCTGTATTATTTCTTATTCATTTTGTGGCTGTAAAGATTATTCAATGGTGTTTTTGCTCCTCTAGGAAACAATGCAAATGCAGCTCAGAACAGAAGTGGAACATTTCCCTGCTTCACTGCTTATGTGATAAATTAATTATTCCAAAAATTATGCTCCCACTCTCAGCAAGGCAGGGGGATCTGTTACGGTGTTGGCTGGAGACAAGATATCAAAAGTGATGAGAGAAAGACTGCTTTCTGTTTGGAGATGCTGACAAAGCAGGAAGAGAAGATAGGTAAGGCAATCTGCTGTTCACATCTAAATGAGAAATTATAGATGATGGAAAACTTTGAATAACCCTGAGGTAAATCCAAAAAGTCTTCCCTCATTCCTTACATATGGCCTTTCCTGTGTACAGTTTGAGTGACAGCTGGCAAGGACCTTAGAAGATAAGGCTGCACTATAAGGATTTGTAGTACAGAGAAGAAAAGAGAGGAGGTTTGGGGAAGGACAGCAATGAACCACTGCTCAGGTTGATGCTTGTCTGTACATGTTACATCTGTGCAACTCTACAGAGTTCAAAATCTTTTCAATTGCTATCTATTACGAAGAATTGCTGTTTGATTCTCATTGTACATTTATCAATACTTGGTGAAAATGTTACCTATTCACATAAGTCACCTCCAGTTTTCCTACACAGTTTTTCTTGTTCTCTCTCTCTCCGTAGGTTTGTTGAAACAAGCTTTCAGCTTCAGGCAGAGTTCAGACACTGAAACCAGCAATTTTTCACTCCTGGCCCGAGTCTCTTGGTGGGATCCTGATTTTTCTAACTACTGCTAATCAGGGACAAACCCACCTATAGGAGGTGATCAGCTCCCCACTGCTCTAAGTGGGATAATGCTGCTACACTGACCTTCACCAGCAGGCAGAGACCAAGGATAAAATACCACAATAAAAAGAGCTCAGCTTATGTTTCTGTTTGTGGCACAAGAAATCTCCATTTGCTTAGCTCTTTCTTTAAAATAGTCCATCCCCAAAAGCTGTTTTTTTTTACCTTTTATTAGACATATCTCAGATGCAGCCCCTGTAACTTGACATTTCTTTCTCACTCAGATGCTGTATCTTGGAGAAATCAGTCCTGAAAATTGCTGGGTTTATATGTATATTATCGTTTGAGAGCAAACCATGGTGTAGATTAGGCCCCAGCTTTTTAATTATCAGTTCATAATGAAGGGCTCTCTTTGTAGTGAAAAAAATAGTTTCCTGAAGGTTTCCAAGGTTCCCTGCAGGGTTTCCAAGGCTTGGAAGAAAATACAGATGATTCGACAATGAGTGTCTCTGCATTCACAGTGTAGAATGGAAAATTCCAGCTTTGCCATAACTCCCTGATCCCAGAAAAGCAAGCAGATATACTGCAGCAAGCCAGGAGGCAATGGTGGGAGAGCAGTCCACCCACACAATGAGCAGGCACATGTCTTTCCATGTATATAAAGAGCATTAAAACCAGAAATGGATTATTCAAGCAGTAAATCTTTAAAAACTACAAAGAAAAATATGGATGGAAGTGCATTCCAAGTGATAGATATAAGTTCAACATCTTAAGAGAAAGTACAAAGTTTTTTTCTTCAGAAAGATCTTTCTCTTCCCTTACCCTGCATTTCATCTAAGTGCTAACCTCCATTAAACGATTCAAGCAAAAAAAAACAGAAAGTCAAAATCACAAAAGACAAATTAAAATGAGGGACCAAGGACAAGGTTTTACACTTGAAAATGCTCAACTGCCAAACCTACCACGTTTGAGAGACTTTCTAATTGCTCCCAATTCTCCAGGCAAGATGTACAGACACTGCCAGGGTATGCAGGTTTAATACAATTGAGAAGCTTTTTATTTGCTAAAAATAAACAACAGTACTTCAGAGAAAGCTGCCCCAAAGTGCAGATATAGTGAAACACCAAGAATGTGATACAGGAGTTGTACAGAGATGACTATAATTGCTATGTCAGCTTAAGAGACTAGTTTCATTGTATTTTTACATCTAAAGTGAAATTTTCTTCAGTGGAATTTAAGTCCTCATCTTTAGTTCATGCCCAAATTACTACCTACTGGGAAAAAGGCCCCAATGGCCTCTGAGAGACAGCAGATGCTGCCAGAGCAGGAACTCCTGGGACTCAAGGAGGACTGTGCAGCCTTGCAGGAAGAGGCAAAGTACAGGCAAACCAAGCCCTGCACTTGCTCTGCTATGGCTGGGCAAGGGAGATGATGGCAGGTTTTATAAGCAGGAGAAGGAATTAACCTTGTCCTTAACTAGCCACCTCTCAGACACAGTGCTGTGACAGCCTCGGACCATAGACCTCATGTGAAAAGTCCTATTTTTGAATTTCAGTATTAAAGCCTGGAGGTCTTATCTCCTTCAAGATCTTTCAGATGGAATTTCTGCTGCTCCTTTAATGACTGTCTTACCAACCAGCCATATGCTTCTGCATTTTGTTTTAGCCAGCTAATGTTCTCTTCTCCATCCACAGCCTGATCACTGCTACACTACAGAACCTCTCCTCACTTGGACAAAGTCACTCCTGCACAAATCTTTTCAGATCCTTGTTTCAAAGTCAGTTTCCTCACAAATGGCATGACTGCCATTAAAGGTTTGATGACCCCCATGTCCAGACAGCTTTTCTTTCCAATTTTCATCCCAATATCTCTTAACACTCAGATTTATCTCCAGCTCCATTACTTCAGGATTTCCACCATCATGTCTGCGCACCGCCCTTCTCTGTGTGATTTTCCACTAATTTCCACAATATTCACTATTGCCACTCTAAAACCAATATACTTCTGCTAAACCTGACAAATATTTATAATTAAACACAAAATATTTTGGACTATATTTATCATTAAACACAAAATATTTTGGAATTAAAAGAGAAAGCACTGTATTACAGCAGGATCTAGTTTTTGTTTGTGGGCATGATCCTAATTTCACTGTTTACAACAGAACTCTTGTATCAGGTATATTGTGCAGACTTTTTGCTTGTCTATTTAAAACATGATTTTTAGAAACAGAATATCCCCACATACTTTGTCTACACTTGCTGCTGAAAAGTGAATGTAGAGAGCATGTGCTTTGCCTACATCACATGCTAGAACATACACAGAGCACAATTCCTGAAAAATAATAGCCTGCCTTTTAAAAAATTATTTATTTCTATCAATTTATGGGAACATCTTACTGAGTTATTTCTCTTGGGAGAGAATTCTGCAGTCAGAGCACAGGGTTCAATTAGCTGCTATTAAAGCCAGTTCATAAGGAGTGAAACTGGCTAATCTGCATTCTGTAGTCAGATGCCTTCTCCAAAGCATTCTATATCCACTTATTATCTACCAAATGTGCTTTGCTACTTGCAACACAAATAGATTTTCATTCTGTGTGTGTTATTATGCTCCAAACTGCCCCTATGTAAAAAAAAACTGTCTTCCTCATTTTGGAGCTGTTCTATCCAAGTGGCTGACATTTTTTTCCAAAATCTCCATCTCACCTTGTTCCTCTTTTCATTTAATTGCAATTGCAAATTAAACCACATTGCACAGCTGAAGCAGCCTGGCCTTCCCTCAGGAAAGGAGCTGAAGATAGGAGTGCTAGTGCCAATGGAGGGTTGGAGGGAGACAAATAGTTAAGAAATGCAGGAACACTCTAGTCCAAAGGTCGGAATCCTGAGGTAGATTTGAGGAACAATCAATTTACATAGCATGAGCTAAGAATACACAATCTGCCCTGCAAATGCTCTGAAGCACCGGATCAAAACACCTGGTGTAAAGGAATTAAACTGCTCCTGGAGGTTTCAAAGGCTAATACATGCCTTGCCACGGCCCACAACTCCATGGTGATATCCAAGTGATAGGGGCATTCTGGTTCTTAATAGCAGGACTTAGAGAACTCTAATTCATAGGTTACTCATTTCTGTCCTAAATCCAATATTGCAAGCTGCAGCTTATTTAATGTGACACAAGACACTCATTTCTACATAGAGAGCCTTGTCACATTTCCACTCCTTGCATAGGTAGCCCCATTTTCAGTCTGCTTCTTTCATTGGGAAATGTATGATCATTAAGACCAGAAGTCCAGCTGCACTGCTGTTCTACTCCCTACTTAAAATTTTGTAGCAGAGACTATAGCAATAAGAAAATCCACATCTTACAGAAAACATGAGCATGAACTTACGTAGTTTGATGCAAGATCTGGATGCAGATAATCAATTCCTGCAACAAGACAATGACAGAACAGAAAACAAAGGTTAAAAGATTCAAAAAAGATTTTCTAATGATCACAGAACAAGATACTTTTACAACCATAGGAAAATAATCATGGTTAATAATGCAACTGATTGAAGTGAGATTCCAGTTTTTAAATGTGGACTTTTCAATCACTTATGTCAAAATCCAGATGCCATTTGAAAAAGTGAGCTGAATGACAAAGTTTACTGTTTTGTAGACTAGATCATATTTATTTATAAGGTTTACATCACAATTTATCTTTGTATGAGTTTTGTGATCTCAAGACATACCAAAACTAACAAGATTAGTAAGCACTGGATCAGTAGAGGATAGAAAAATGAGTATTTTTAACCAATGTAAATTAAGTAGAAAATTACCTAGAGTGGACTTGGGGTGATCACTAAGGCAAACATTTCAGATTATATGCATGAAAGAAAACTTTTAATATTGGATTAAATAATTTTAGCAAATATCTGTCTATAGGCTCCACATTTTGGTAGTGTGCTAAAGATTCTAAGTGTACAATACTCATTCTATTGCAGTAGAATAACAGAATGGCAATAGAATGGCAATAGAATAATAGAATACTCATTCTATTGCATGGCATCTTTATACACATGGCAAATGTAAAAATCCCAGTGGATGGTGTAACAAAGGTGGCAGATCTACACTCAGCTGGGATAAGATGACCTATTACACAGCCAGTTAACACATATAAAGCAAAAGCCACCAATCTCATGCTACATTTTCATCATCACCACTCAATCCTGTTTTTCTAATCACCTCCCCATTACATGATCTATTTCATTTGCAAGGAGAATGCCATATCATCACAGTTTTTCTGATGGAAATATTATTTCTCATTCTGTAAGGTCCTTAGCATTAGATTTGCCTTAAGAGATCCTTGTTACTGATCCAAATGGCAGACGGACAATAAAAACCTCTATGAAGAATCCTGTTATTCAGGCCATCTTTTTTAGAGTTCCTAGAAACAAATTATAAGGCAAATTACTCCCTTCTGTGAAAGCTGTATCTGATGGACCATCAGTTTTATTGGCGCAAAGTTCAAATAGTCTGCCATCATTCCCATGACAGTCACGCCTTGCTAATCTGAAAGCCAGGTCCTGCCTCTGGGAGATCAGTGAAATTATGACACAAGAGGTCATCTCTCAGATGAGATCGATCTTTCACCAATACATAAATCAGGTTGCTCAAGACTTAATCCAACCTGGCCTTGAACACTGCTACAACCTCCCTGGCAACCTGTTACAGTATCTCACCACCCTCATAGCAAAGAATTTCTTCCTAATATCCAGATGCCTGAGTCTACTTTCTTCCACAAAAACCTTGCCATAGGAGTAAGCAAGCGAGGAACAGAAATAAGTAAGGACAGATCCCGGCTTACTCTAGAAAACATATGTTGATACAGACATTTTATTTATTTTTAATTTTATTCAGCCCCATTAAAGGAAAACATTCAAAATTTATTCCAAAAAAGAGTGTTGAGAGACTGCATGGAATTCCTTTACTTCAGCAAAAACCCTTATGTAGAAGAGCTGTAACTTCAACTGTACCTTTTATCTTCATCTTTTCTGAACTTAGTCTGAAACTAGCAATATATCTAATATGCAGATCTTCACTGATATTCAACATGAAAGTGTTTAATTATTTCCGCTATCAATGATGACTGAAAATAATGTAATCCAAAAAACATTTTCTTTGATATTTTTTGTACAGCGATTTCCTCCTCCAGTCAGTGCCTACAGAAATCAAGGGGAGGTTCGCCTTAGGTTTAATAGCCATTACAGTGTGCCCTGGAAGATATCTGAGTGATAACTGCAAACTATTTCTAATGCTTGGATATCCATTCCTCAGTACCTCTATCTTTGTATCATATTTTCCCTGAAGATCTCAAAGTATTTATAGAGGCTGGAAGTCTCACCACTACAAGTAATTGATTATTACTTTTTAATCTTTTTTTTTTAACTTCAATTAAATGAAAAAAGTCTACCTAAAGGACTAAATTAGTACTCAGTCTTCACTTACCATCATCCATAATTCCTATGGTTACTCCCTTCCCTGTGTATCCCAGCTCCCACGCTTCAGCTACATTAAGGTCAAGTCCAGGAGTCCCATCTGCTTGACCAGTATTAATCTAATACATCGGTGGAAAAAAAAAAAGCTTTTTTTACTTGATTGACATATTTCCACAGCCACTGGTTCTTCCTTTATGCCTCTGCATGCATCTTTGGTAGAGACAATATATTCCATATGTTTTTGGAGTATGCATCTGTCCATCATCATATCTATTGCAATAATGCAGCTGTAAAAAAAAACCCAACCAAACAAAAACAACAACAACAAAACAAAACAAAACAAAACACCCAACTAAACAAAAAACAAACAAACCCCCACCCAACAACAACAAAAAAAAACTGAAAAAATCCAACACTGGCAAAATTCAATTTTTTGTGGTTTATAAGATCTGGTTAAACATGGAATCTTTTGGACCCCAAAAAAGGACTTTTCCATTTAATATGTCAGCCAGTGGATCAATCTAGGAAAACAGTTAGAACAACTGATTTTACAGAGGACTTTTTCTGAGCAGGAAATACTTTTTCTTGAAAGCAGGGATCTACTGTATAGCTTCCTAAATTTTTGTTATTTTTATCACTGCAACATTTTGATTAACTACCAGAGGATAAGTGGTTTAATCGTCACTTTAGTTTATTGACTCATCAAGGATAAAATCCCATCCATGCTAATGTGCCTCCAACTCATTTGAAAACTTTTGCCTCAGGAAGGAAAAAAAAAACCTGCAGCCATATTGGATGGATTAATGAAACATAAGAAATGGATTAAGAGGAACAAACATTACTCTTAAGCAAAAATACCCTTCTTAAGTTAACAAGACAGTACTGCATTTACTGAGTATTTAATAATAAATATGTTGCAACAATGAAACTGACCAGAATTACTTTATCAACTTTTTTAATTAAAAAATCATTTCAGTTCCAAGTAAAAACATAACTTCTCTTTCATGACTAAAGACTTCTCACTCTAAAAAAACTGACACAAAAAAACTGAAACAATTAAGCAAAATATTAATTTCCTTTGACATTAGCTTAAGTCAAAATTCACCCATTTTCAGCGGTTCTTTTTTTTTGACAAATTATATTCAAATTTCCATAAGAAAAGAAAAGCTTTAACTTTTGCTAGCAAATACATTTTAATTTTTTGTTATAATTCCGTAACAATATTTTACCTGGCAACAGCTCAAAGACATGATTCATATGCATGTTCTAGGGCTCACATCAGCACACCAGCAATGCCCACAGGACATCAATACAGTTCTCTTTCAAGCCTTCTAAGGATCTTTCCATTGACTGAAATGAAATTTATCTCTTCAAATGTGCTGGATCTTCCCAATATAAAAGGGGTACAATTAAAACGAACACAACAGAGCCTTGGATCCATTCCCAAATCCTGCATTTGGAAAGAACTGTTGGAAAACAACGCAGCTGCACAGAACAGCTTGAGTGCCAATTATTTAGTTATGATTACTGTGACTTTCTCTCAGAACTTACCAGGTACCACTGCTTTGTAAATAAAGGATCATTCATGTTGATGTCAATGTCATTGATGTCTCTATATCCTCGCTTCCTTCGGATGAACCCCTCCTGTTGCACAGCTTTCCTCACCTGGAAGGGTTAATTTTTACATCTTTACCTCAGCATTCTTGACACATGTAAAAAGCTTATTTTAGACTTGGTTTAATGAGTGATAAGGGTTATGAAAACACACTATTTGTGTTTGTGTCATTCATTTGCAACTTCTAAACCAGGGACTGATTCCAGTCAGAATTTACAAAGAGGTAGAAAGCTCCAGGACTACTGCAACAGCTGTGAGGGGAAAAGACTCCCCAGAGTGACCTATCTGGAGAAAAAAAACGCAGCTTGAACATGTTTTATACACCAACCACTCAGCCTAAGAGTGAGCCCCTCTCCAGGCATCATTATTATCATGAGTCCTCTTGTCACAGTTGTATTTTCCATTGCCACCAAAATAGAAGCTAAAATTATTTAACAAATTCCAAATATGTCACAGCTCCAAGCTGTAGACATTTGTCAAAGTGAGGAAGCAGGTCTCAACCACACTTCTACTTTTCCAGATTTTTCTCCAGGGCATTATAAGACCATTAGATAACCTTTCCTGGCTGATAGGAAGAAACAATCTGATTATTCATGCCTCAACATTATACATGAGGTGAAGGACTCCTATAGGGGCTGTAAACATGCTGGCAGCGTTGTCATTTTATTTTCATCCAATAAATCTATCAAAAAGAATCCCCCCGATTCCCCTTTTTACAGCAGGACAGGACACTGCCAAAGAAATTTTCTGGGAGAAAAAAATCTGGTCTTGTGAGCTTTCATCATACTTCTGAGGCTCTCAAAAATGTCTTGTAAAATGATCTACTTTCAAGGATTATCCTTGCACTAAATAAGTGATAAATAAATATACTGGCAAGGAAAACTATATGGCAAAAAAGCCACTAAACTGGCTGAAGTATAGGATATGAAAACATATGTTATAAAACACAAGTCATCACAGATTTTTAGAAATCCTTTTCTTTATGTGCCACAAATCCAAAAGACATTTCAGGAAGCACTGCTGAATATAAGAAAAGTTAAACATGCAACTATCTTTGGAGGCAGGAACTTCAAATGTCAGACCATAACCATCTTATTTGTACCCATGTAAAAGAGCCTTCCTAAAGGAGACCACTCAGTGGCTGTAACTGGAGTTGTAATATTAATAACGTATTCACAGACCTTGCAAAAGGTGCTGTCAACTTTGGCATACTTATTTTGTACTCTTTAGCCTAACACCTGAAAACAAGACAGCATGAGGAGTACTAAGATTTAATTGTAAAAAGAAAAAAAGAGAGAGAGAGAGAGAGAGAGAGAGAGAGAAAAGAAAAAAATCTGATCAAAGAGGAATTAAATTGAAAAATTATTAAAACCATTAAAACCATTAAATACAAGAAGGCAGTAAGACCCCCTAACATTTAGTTAGGTGTGTTCTTGAAAAGAATCCATGGTTATTAAATACATCTAGTAACTCAGAGAACAACTTTTACATGTGTGACTTTGGCATTTCAGATTAAAAATGCATACATATGAGTTACACTGCTGTGTCATAGCAACTTTTTATATATAGTGTCAGTCAAAATCAACACAGGAGAAATTCATCCAAAGGTTCAATCAGATCTTAGGACAGTTGAATCATTCTTGGAGGCATCTTTTTGCCTCAGTTAATTAAAGCATGAGGATAAGAGACAGTGTTCAGTGAGGTGTCTGTGACAGAGGTGAAACTGGGATCTAACTGATGGGGGCTAAAAGCTGTTTTCCTCACATCTCTATTGTTTCACTATAACCCTGAAAACCTAATACTAATTCACAAAGAGTAGGATAGGGCACAGCATGGCCTGAAAAGGCAGTGTCAAAGGTTTCTACCAATATACTTGAATGAATTTTTCCTCCTTAACTAAAGGCACCAGGTGGTAATATACTGAATTGGTTCTTTCACTTATATGTGCACTTCCAATACTTGTGCAGGCTCATTAAAAGTGGAACAGATTGAAAGTAAAGAAAAAACCTAATATGAAATAACCTGGTAAGAGGACAGTGACTAAGCAGGACCCATACAAGGTATACTTCATGGCACCAGGTTGCTGTACACAGAAAAGAAAGGTATAAGCACAGTGTTTGACAGTTCTAAGACAAAGCTCAGTGATGCCATGGAGACAGAGCAACACATGTTGCTCTGCCTCCCCCCTCCCAGCCTCTCCCCTGCCTCTCTGCTTGCCACTGCAAAACCCAAGCTGTCACCGAAGAACATCATTAGGAACAGAAGACAAGCCTCATGCAGAGGGATGCCAGAGAAAAAGATTTCAGGCGTTTGTGCTCCCATGTAAGCTTGCTGGCTCTGCAGGACCTGCCTGCATTAAGGCACGGAATTGGGACTAAGTACAAGAGGATTTCTACCAATTAAAAAGCAATGCTGGGGAGCCCTGGCTTGTCTTTTAAGACAATGGAGAGGAAGAGAGAGAGCAATTTGAAGAAATAGCACAGGCTGTTTTCCCTCTTCAGTATGATCTCATTTGTCTGACTTGTTCCATCTTCACAATACAACATAGTGTATTTTTTGTATAACACTATAATTTCCTGAGACAAGGAAATACACCCTTCAAAGAGGCATAATTTTCACTGAACTGAAACCACTCTGCAGGCTGTTTTCTACATGTTTCACTTGGAGAAGGGGCAAACAGGATGCCACCATCCACAAACAGAACACTCAGAAATTCTGGGACCTCATTTTCACCACAAAAACAAAGGGGGGTTTCCTCATATTTGCAAATAACAGTAAGCCCTACAATTGAATCTGGAAAAGATCAGGCATTTTTGTGGAAAAAAAAAACCCACAGAAGTTGAAAGTTTTGGAAAAGGTCTTGGTAGCTTTTTCCATGAGCTACAAATTGCCTTAGTCAGCTGCCTCGCAGCATGATCTTAACCAGCACAAGGTAAGAATTTGCCTTTTTCCTCACAAAGATGTGTTTAGAAAGCAATGAGCCCAAGAGCAGGTAACATTCTTATGTGACAGTATTCACAGGGGTTTTCAGGTGAGGGAAGAGACGAAAATGTTGACTCCATATTCAGAAGGCTTGATTTATTATTTTATGATATATATATTACATTATAACTATACTAAAAAGAATAGAAGGAAAAGTTTCATCTCAGAAGGCTAGCTAAGCTAAGAATAGAAAGGAATGAATAATAAAGGTCTGTGTCTCGGACAAAGAATCCAAGTTCTGGGCTGTGGTTGGCCATTAATTGTAAACATCCAAGATGGGCCAATCACAGATGCACCTGCTGGATTCCACAGCAGCAGGTAACCAATATTTACATTTTGTTCCTGGAGCCTCTCAGCTTCTCAGGAAGAAAAATCCTAAGAAAAGGATTTTCATAAAAAGATATCTGCGACAATCCATATATTCCAGAAAAAAAGATCCCTAAAGAACAAATTTGGAAAATGATAATGCAAATCCAGTGATCTGGGTGGAAAACTACCCATTTAGGGCTGCACACAGCTGACTCAGTAAAATCCTTGTCTTCTTGCTAACTGGGTAGCTATGTTAGAAAAATGCACTTTTTTTTTCCCAAGAAGGAAATTTCTGCTTTCATATGTAGTCTACATCAGGAGAGGGACTGCATCTGTTTGTACTTCTGAACGAAGAGTAGGCGTCCCCAGTAATACAAAGGCACTAAGTACCACATCAAGGTTTCATAAACACATGTATGAAAGAACATGTCTGCATGTCCAACAGTAGAAAAGTACTGGAAAACATTCTCATCTTGTAACATCCATAATCCCATCGGCTTGTGTGACATTCAGACTTGGAACCCAGCCTTCAATCCCACGCACAATGCAACCTCAAACCAGCTTTTAAATCCTTATTTCTCTAACTGAAGCAGAAAAAAGCATTTCTAGGATTCAGGCTTTTGATAACAGTCACTAAATGATTCAAGCCTGTGAAGTATGATATTTATTAGAACCTAGTGAAACAAAAAGATTTTCTTACAAAAATAGCATGAATTTTACCATCTCAAAATTAGGCTTATTTATCTACAATAACAGCCTTTTGTTTATTTCATTCCTAAGTAATTTCTTCTTTTTTCACTAGGATAGAAGTTTAAGTACAGATCAGATCCTGAGCATCTACTTTATTAGCATAAAACTAAATTATGAAAAATTTATTAGCTGTGTTGTAACCAGAATGAAGGTCATGTATCAAAGGTAGCCCATGGATGGCTTTCTTTACAAGGAAAAAATGGTTTCAAGTATTGATTTTCATTATACTTCTGCATGGTGCATACAGTCACTTGGATGATAATAAACCAGCAGGATACTGGATGCAAAACCAATTAACAAAATAATCAATTGATTGCAGTACTGCTCTGGAAGGGCCAGAAACTGCAGCACTGCACTATGCTCTCCACTCCCATGAATGCCAAGACAATCAGCTCCTCATTTTAAAGCAACAAGGTTAATTGCACCAATGAGATCCTGCAGTTAAATGACTCTGTTATATTGAGCATAAATGACAGATTTGCTAAATCATACCAGTGGGTGTACAGAAGTTGAACAGTACCCACAACTTGAACCTCTAATACCAAGAACTTCAAAACAGGAGAATTTTAATCAAATTCCAGAGGAAGAAGGTGGGTCCCAACTGATGACATCAAATAGGCATGCTGGGGGATTTAAAAACCAACAAGCACATAGCAGTGAGTTGATGAATCAAAGGAAGTAATGGTTCTTTTTTCTCTAAAGCCTCAGGGTTAATACAGGTCTGTTCCTGAAGGTGAAGTAAGGAAACCGATAGCCTGTATTTTTGAAGAAGTCAGGCTGGTGGTTGGAGTCAGGCCCTATAAACTGTACTAAATATCAACATCCCTTGAAGGTGGTTGGGGACAGTGTGTCCAGATGCATAAAGGCATCACCAAACAAACCACCTTCAGATAGCGGAACGCTGTACTGACTGTTGGCAGCATTAATTTCTCATATCCAAAGAAACATGGTGGCAACAAAAGAGAGAAACATAAAAGTTCAATTGAGCCAGTGATCAGCACATCCAACCTGTTGGAAAATATACCAGTTTAAAAATTTTTGTATAACTTTAGGGGTTTTGTTTGCCTTTGCCTGGGGAAAAAGAATTTTCTTTCCAAGGCATTGTTCCTCTAGATGAGGTCTGATGAATTTAACATCTCAACAGACTGGGAATAGCCCAAAAGATAAAGAGCCACCAGCAGCCATCTATGAACACCTACCCCAGACTCTACCTCTGGCAGGGTTGGAGATATCTTCTCCAGAAAGGACTGGTACGAAAATCAAAGAATGAAGATGTACTTAACATCACAAGCAAAGAAATACGGATACAATAGGACACCAAGTACTAAGAACTACACAACTTTAGACCAATGAACACTGACCCAATTTGTTTCTATGAGTTTTGACTGTATAAAAAATCTGAAAAATCTAGTATATGTCATGTGTCATGAAATGATTCTCTACACAGAACCAGGCTATGCGGGGATGATTTCTGTGATACATCTTGGCCAAATAATAAAGCAACACCTTGACTCTCTAACATTAAAAATGTTGTTAGATGGCTTTAGTTTTTCCTGCAATTTCGGTGACAAACCCTTTAGAAAGTTATGAGAATGGGACAGCATGTCTCATTCAGCATTCATGAGCTTTTAGAGGTATTATCCATAAATGATATCCCTTTGCTGCTAAAGCCAATACTAAGTTACTGAGTGCATATTTTTCACCTCTGATTTTGAAATTCTTAGACAAAGATGTTTAATTTTACTATCCATTCCATGTGTATCATGAGAGGTGTATATATTAGAGAAATACAATGTCAGAGAGGATCACCCATCTCACATTCTACATTTTTGTTAAAGCTACTAAGTAATCCAGTTCTGTGTGACTCTCCACTACAAAATAAAAGCAGCAACACTGAAGCGCCTCACTAGCAAAAACAAAAAAGATCTACTTGAACTGCAACAAGTCAGATGAACAAAGCAAAACTGAATCACTTTTAAATGGCGATGGGGACAGCTCATTTCTATAAATGAAGTGATAACCAGGGGTGAAGAGGCTGCTAAACACTATTCAGACAGTGTATTGGGCTTGAACGGCTGGTTTTTGGCAGCAGTGCAGCTGCAGGGGTGGCTTCTGTGAGAAGCTGCTAGAAGCTTCCACCATGTCAGAGACATGGCAGAGACAAGCCCTGGAAGCTCCAAAGACAGACTTGCCACCAGCTAGCCTAGGACAATCAGAAATTGTGGTAATGCCTCTGTGATAACACAATTAAGAAGAAAGAAAAAAAGTTATTGTGCAATTGTAATTGCCAGAGAAGACTGGGGTGAGAACATACGGGAGGAACAACTCTGCAAACACCAAGGTCAGTGGAGAAGGCAGGGCAGGAAGTACCCCAGGCGCCAGAGCTGGGATTCCTCTGCAGCCTGTGGTTCAGACCATGGTGAGGCAGCTGTGCCCTGCAGCCCATGGAGATCCATGGGGATGCAGAGATCCACCTGCAGCCCGTGGAGGAGCTGGGGGTGCCTGAGAAGAGGCTGTGACCCTGTGGGAGGCCCATGGAGAGAGGAGACCATGCTAGAGCAGCCTGTCCTTGAGGAACTGCACCCCATGCAAGAGCGACCCCACTCTGCAGTGGTTTGGGGAGGACTGCTGCCCATGGGATGGACTCACACTGCAACAGTTTTCAGCAGCTGCTCATGAGATAGACTCAGGCTGGAAGTTTGTGGAGAACTGTCTCCTGTGGGAAGGCCCCCACAGTGGCATGGAGAAACAATTCCTCCCTGAGCAACCAAAGAAACCACAGGTGATTCACAGGAATGTCTCCTTGCACTGCTGGAGTAGGAGGTAGAGCTGGGAAGGAGGGAGGGGTGAGGGGAAGGTGTTCTTAAGGGTTCATAATCCTGCTCTGATTTGGTTAGTGTAATAAATTCAATTCATATCTCTACCTACAGCCTGTATTGCCCATGATGTTTGATGAGTGATCTCTCCCAATCCATATCTCAACACATGAACCTTCTTCCTATGTTACGTTTTCTCTCCCCTGTCCAGCTCTGGAGGGGAGTGAGAGGCTTTAGCACGCACCTGGCCTGTGATTAGGGTCAACCAATCACACACACAGCAATGCAGAAAATTGATGCCATTTGTTGTGACATAGTTGGATCCATCTGATCAAAGTTTCTGAGCATGTTTTGTGGCCCAGAAAGCACAAGCAGGGATATTAGAGAGCTTGTGAGTGTCACTGACCATCCAATCCTTACTAATAAAATGAGAACTGCTCCTCTCAAGCAAACTAATGACTTTCAAAGGCTCTCACGGATCTCTCCATACCTAGCAACAAGACCCTATTGCTAAACGTAGATGTTTCTGGAGGATTATTCATAACAATTTCTCCAAGTTTCTCCCCAGCTGCATCCCGGTGAGTGTTTTGTACAGGGACTTACCCTATAGCAAAAATGTAGCAGCTGTTACAGCATAAATCCTGTGTTAGAGAACAAATCCTTAGAAATTTGGAAGTTTATCAACAGAACTTTCCCTATCACATCTAAGCAAAGGACACATGTCTCACAGACACATTTTATGAAAAATCCTTTCATTAGGATTTTTCCTCCTGAGAAGCTGAGGCGCCTCAGGAACAAAATGTAAACAATAATTATCTGCTGCTGTGGAATGCAACAGGTTTATCTTTGATTGGTCTCATGTGTTTGTTTTTAGTTAATGGCCAATTATAGTCCAGCTGTCTCGGACTCTCTGAGAGTCACGAGCTTTTGTTATTATTCTTTTCCTTTTCTTTTCAAGCCTTCTGATGAAATCCTTTCTTCTATTCTTTTAGTATAGTTTTAATACAATATATAATATAAAATAATAAATCAGCCTTCTGAAACATGGAGTCAGATCATCTCTTCCCTCACCCTGGGACCCCTGTGAACACCACCACACACATGAACCTTTTTTTTTTTTTTTCATTTCAAATATTTCATTAAAGGAAAAGTGCATCTCCTTCCATAAAATACTTGTATCACTCTTTATTTTTAAAAGGTTATTTTCACAATGATGAGCACAGGCAACATGAGAATTGCTTTGATTTATAGAAGCAACATTCCCTGTAAAATAGCTCTTTTCATTATTTTTAGGCATCCCTCTACCTTGCTTTTACTTTTTTGTTACTAGTTGAAACAACATCACTAGATATCAAGGATGTCCTGTGTATTTTTATTATCACACTTGGGTGTTCTGGACCAGTTCTAGTTTTACCCTTTCTGTAACCAGCCCCATTTGCCATCCCAAACATGTCTTAAGCTTACACAGATCATCAGCAGATATGTAAAAGTCTGGACACTAATGCTGTCCCTGCAGTGATCCCTCTTGACATGTCTCCTAATTTTTATTTGACTCCAGCTTATGTTCCCTGAATTTTTCCTCTGTCCCTCTAAACTTGGTATTGCAATGTGTCACACTTGTGGGTGAACAAAATAGGAACAAAAACACTGTACAAAAAAACTCTAACGAAAGACTTACTGATTGCATTCTGAATTAAAACCTGGCATAGTTGGGACTGCTCTCCGCAAAAATCACGGATAATCCCAACATTAGAGGTACAGCTGTTTAGGAAACCACCCCTGAAGTTAATTATCGATCAGACAATAGCAAAATATGAAGCTGAACAGCCTGAGTTCAAAGGTTTCATACAGGCAAATAACCTTTCTTGATGAAAACACAACTTAAAGTACTCCAGTTTCAACCAAGTTCATATGTTTTTTAAAAAAATACACAAAAACTTCCATCCTTCTGCCTTTTTTTTTTGTTATCTTTTGTTCTCCTGATATTAGTTCCGTTCTTGGTAAATAAGGAGCTTTTGAAAATAAAAGAAGAGGAAATGAAATCAATATTTTTGTCCATTTATCAGCCCTCTCACAGTTCAGAGACATTCACGATACAGAGAGTAAAGAGACAAGGAATCAATGTGTAAGAGGAGACTGCAGATCATATTCAACCTGCTCAGCTAAGCAATCAATAGCTCCTCCAGCTTCTACTTTGAAATGCAAGTGAGCTGGTCAAGCTGCAATGTAAAAATCAATGCTGAGTATGGACTGCCTACAATGGAAAATGCCATTTTGGTAAAACACAAATTTTCATAGGACCATGCCCTCTTTGACAGATTTTTTTTTGCCCTGGGGTAGCATTTATTAAGGGGAAACACTGAGACAGAGGAAAAAGCCCTGCATATCTTGATATTCTGTGCACTACCTCAAGAACAAGCAAACTGGTTCATACCTCTACTTTCTCTTCAGTTGGCACAGGAGAAGCGTATCAGAATCTACACTATCACAGGTGTTGGCTATTCTCAGCAATCTGTTTCAATTTTTTTTCGCACTTCTTAGACAAGCCAGCATGACAGCAAGAGCATTTCTGAAATCTTAAGAAGTTTCCAAAGGAATGAAAAACTTCTTCTTATTCTACATAATACCAAAAAAAAGACAAAGTAAATTATATTTTCTTCCAGGTATTCTTGCAAGATAGCATGATAGTCATTTCAGTTACAAAATCAAAGATCTCTCTAAGAAAGAAATTCCCCGGAGTTGGGCTATAACTATACATTAGTCTTTCCAGTAGATATGCAGAGACTGCAAACCACAGGGACACTTTATCAGCAGCTTATGGGTAAATTTTGCACTTTGCTGTCTCACCAGTTATATGGATCAAAGAAATGATCAGCCTTTCCAAATCAATCAGAATAATCACCCCTTATGTGGGTATAAACAGCATGCCTGGTGACAGAAAATAAAATTGGGCCTTTTGTATATAGGTCATTATCAACTGCAGATCCTGCCTAGCTGCAAAATTAGGAGAACTGTGACTTGCAGAAACTTTATCTTATATTCCTTTGCCAAGTACTGCAGATATGACTTTCCTAAAACATTATGATTGGAAAAAACCAAACTTGCCTACTTCTTCTTCCTCAACAGCGAAAGTCTTTTTTAGAGTGATTTTTACTTATTACAAAGAGCAGCACCAATCTTTGAGGTGATAACCGAGTAGGTCTAAGTTATATTTGCACCCTCTCTGTAGTATAAGAAGGGTTTTAGTTTAAATGGAAATCAGGCCCAGATCACATTTAAGATTGCAAACCTTTCGGCTGTGTCTGTGCAAAGAAGAGAGATGCTCATATGATGCTGAATCTTCTAATTTAATTATTCGCTCTGTCATCACTTGTAACTTTGGACCATTTCTTATACCCCAGGGCAGTCATCTACCAATGGACTTCCCTCCTACTCCACAACTCACTGGTCCTATAAGGAGATATATACTACACAATCCACTTTTATATAACCACCTTTTTAGTGATTCCCTTAGTACAGTAGCTACTTCCACACAAGCAATGAATATCTGATACACCTCAAGAAAACAGGAGTGCTCATAGGCTAAAGATTTATTTAACTGTTGATTTTAAGTTAATTTATTTCACAAAGCAAGTCTTCAGATATGTGGGACTGTGAGAAAATACCACTTGGAGAAAAATCAGCTGAATTTGGTTTTTATGGGAAAACTCAACTAAAAGGGGAAGTTATTCTTTTTGTAGAAATGTCCCTTGACTCACCCTACCACAGAAGAGACTTCTTGTAAATGTGTGAATATTTGTGCTAATGCCCAGACACATTTGGAGTCATAAAACACCACTTGAAGCAGCTTCACCTCTAACTTCATGTATTTCCTTTGTAAAGATGCAAATTTGCTTTACAGACTTTGTTTCAATATAATATGGCAGATTAGAAGGGCTTTGCAATACACCTGTGGAGGTAGTTTAGGGAAACTGAGTCAGCAGGATGAAGTCTTAAAGCTAAGTCTGCAGCATATGCTGAAAATACACCCCTTGGTCACCAAAGTGATTCCGCAATTAAAAGACAGCTTCTGACCTTTGCTATAACTCATCATACTTCCACTTCATTCTCCGCAGCTTCCTTCCCACTCATATTTTATCTAAATAGCTCATCACTCACCTTGGACCATCTGCTTGGAAAACTATAATATGCATTTTCCCTCACACAATTACTGGCACACATTACCCTTGTTTCCATGTTACAGGAAATCCTTCCTAATGTCTCACTCATTGAAGAGCTGCCTGTTGCCCTGTCCTTTATGTCATTTGTTTTGCTCTTCATCTGTACTCCATTTCTAAACCACTTCTAAGTCAAAAACCCAGACACTTTTATATAGCTGACCCCTAAATCAAATGACAGCATTCAGTCGCGGTTACCATAGCAGGACCTGTAGGGGACTTCCCTTGTGCCTGGAGCTTAGAATAAAAGTTTACTTTAGCTTCCTCTGCTCCTTCTGAGCAGCTTGTCCCCACTGGACCCAGATGTAGCAAAATTGTTACCAGGATCTCAGCTGAAGAGCAGCTTCCAGAATAAAAATGGGATCACAGCCCTGGGAGAGAAGGCAGGCAGACTAGTGTCAATAATGCTGTCCTACATGCAGTGCATGAACTAAGCTGAAAATCAATCTGATCTAAATTAATTTAAGAAAGTCTGAATTAAAAGAATTATTTAAAACTAGCTGTCAGTCCTCAAACCTGGAGACAGGAGGTGACAGGGAAGTAAAAGTTGGCTCCACCATGCAGAATCCAGGCTTTCTCAAAACTGGTTTCAAAAAGCACACTAAGTGCCTTCTGATTGTGTTTTCCTGACTGCAACCCTCAGAGTGCCCTGAAGAATGTAATTATTCTCTTTTGTAACCTTTTCTGCACTGTCACTGCTCAATGCAATTTTTCTTTTCCCCGCTTTTCCTGCTCTGCGATCAAATGATGCAGTTTAAAGCTGAGAAGAGCTGTTTTGGCTACCATGAAAGGGAGCACCTCTGCACAGACAGGACACCACAGACAGCCACACACCCCTCCTCCAGCAGCTCCTAGGGTCCCTGCCCTGATTTGGGTCCTCACTGTACCATGCTAACAGGTTGCTAGGAGGGATTACAGCCCACTGCTGTCAACACTTTCCAACCAGGTGGTAACAACAACTGCAGAAGATCCATTTTGCTTTAATAAAGAACAAAGGCTATTTTTACAAAGTTGCCTGCCTGGAGTGATACAGAAACAATTGCCAAAGAAGTCTAAGTTTATTCTAGTATTTAAAACCTATAATACTTAAACTTCAATGTTCACATGAGTGGTAGTGATATACTAGTGAGCCTTTCTTGACCATCTGTAACACCTTCAGAGGTCTGCTGCTATTGCAGTGGAAACAAGATAAAAAACTGCAAACCATTGATTTTGCTAAAGAGCTGTCTAGTGGATAGTACATGGGCTGCACAATGTCTTCTCTGAGGAAATTTCGTAACTAGAAGCCAGACACAAAACAGAAGCTAGTCAGTCTTTTGACAGAGGGAAAATTGCAATTATGCTGCTGCTGACATTCACACATCTGCTCATGCAAACAAAAGCAGAGCAGTTGCTCACAGCTACTTAATTACCATAATACACATGACAGAAAAGACATGGGAGCTTGCTCCCATCCCTGCCTTTCCCAGCCAAGTAGGAAGCTCTGATGATTGAGCTGTGCAGGTTGCAATTGCACTATTTCAGTGCCTAGATTCAGAGGTTTATGGATCCCCATCACCAACCACATTAATAAAATCAGCAGAGGTTTATGTATCACTGTTGTACAGAACTGGGTTAGCAGAGTATAGCTGCCAGGGACAGGCCATCTGCCACACATCAAAACAGAATCATTTCTAGAGAACACTTTCTGTAATAAGAGGAAAGGTGAGGGAAAATGACAAGTAAGGGATTGGCTTACAAAAAGGAAAGAAACAGCCAGAGTCCTACTGTTCTGGCCTTTACCCAAACTATTTTTGTTTTGATACTTTCAGAGGACTGTACTTGATCCTTGTCAAGACATGTACACCAGAATCCTGTCTTTTAACTGTCAATGTTCTTTTTCAGTTCCAGCTGATGCCTCAGATTTAAGATTTTATATTGTTCAGATTCTGTACTGCTTTAGTGTGTTGGTCTGGGCTTCGTATTAGGGGATGGTAAGCTCTTTTCACAGAGTAGGTAGACAAAACAATTCCTTCTCTAACTGGGAACCAAGGAAACTGATCCAGATTTCAGGCCCAAGAGCATAAAGAACGCGGACTGAAGAGAGAAAAAAAAAGAAGGATGGGACTTCATGGGCTAAAGCTGCAATTAGACAATTAGTTCCAGTATGCTAATGGACCAAAACTTATAAAAGTGTGAGACCTTGTGACCAGTCATCCATTTTGTGACCATTTTTTGGGTTCATCTTGGGTGTAGCCCTGGCCAGGCTCTTGTGCTGCCCAAAGTGTATCCACTGAGGCCTTTAATAAATACCTACTTTATTCTTCAGCTCCATCTAGTTTCTGTTCTAGGTCAGCCTTCATAAGGCATCACAGCCTTGGAGCCTGCAGAGTGCAGTTGCAGGGCTTGTTGGTGCCCAGGGATATCCACATCAGTGCACTTTTCCCACCTCATCCCAGAATCCCAATCCACCAATTGGCAGAACAGTACCATTCTGTACCTGAACTCCTGAGCTGTCCAGTGCTCAGCTTGAGCAGCATATTGAACCCACAGGCCCCCAGCAAAAGCCTACAGTTCTTTTCTTGACAAGAGAGGCAACAGATGATGAATGACTTGGCAAAGAGATCACATCCCATATGAAACTGTAGGCAGGAGAGCCAACACAGTGCAGTGGTGAGGACACACGCAGCTGGCCTAAGCATAACGGAGCCTACAAGGAAGGAAAAAAACCCATGAAACTGAGACAAGCACTAATATGCTGAGTTCATCACAGAGGAAATTCTCCTCAGTGACAACACAGAGACAGGGCAGCACAAGGCATCTCCATCCCTGGAAGTGTTCAAGGCCAGGCTGGATGGGGCTTTGAGCAACCTAGCCTTCTGGAAGGTGTTACTGCCCAGCAAGGGGGTTGGAACTAGATGGTCTTTAAGGTCCCTTCCAACCCAAACCATTCTTTAATACTAAGACACAGAAGTGTGGTCTGAATATTCTTTATGGGTTTTCTAAACACCCACTTCAGCAGAGAAGCATTTTACATCCTTGTCCATGTTTTCCAGCAGCCTGTCCCACAAACTGCTGGCCAAGCCTCTCTCTAAAGCACATCTGCAGAATTAAATTTTTTTTTCCAAAAATCTTAGAGGCAAAGGGGTTTCTGCCTTGATTTCAAGGGATCAGGTCATCCAAGTGGTTTGAAGTTGTCACAAGCCCCTCTATTTATTCACTGCCTAGAGCAATGAAAAATAGTTCCTGAAGAACACAAAACTCATTATTAATTGCAGCTGCATGTGCAACAGCAGGGATTTTGGTACCAGAATTTTTTCTAGTTCCCACTGGGTCAGAGTAGAGGCTGGTTTAAATGAAGTGATAAAATTATCATCCTGCTGAAAATTCTATGAACAATTGTTGCTTTCTTTTTGCCAGGAATGAGGAAGTATCTTTTCAGTTCAATTATTAGCATAAAATAATTAAACTTTAGGGTATATTTTGTTCCCAGTGCACATACGTAACTTGCTGGGGACTTCTCTATTCACGCTCATTGAAAGGAGCCCATACCTCAAAGGACTGAGAAAAGCAAAAACATATTTAGGATTTAGTCTATCACCAAAGATTTCCACAGACCTCCATAAACTGCTGTCTTCATTGTATACTTCTTTCTCTTCCTAGTTTATTTCCAATGAGACAAATGTTTAGCAGATCATAGAAGAAAATAATTTGCTCAGGATTCTCACTGCAGGCAATCAAAAATGTGCATGCAAATTCTATGGAAATTACTCGGTTCAGACTTTGAGACCAAATTCATGGTATGGCTTCCACAGAATAAAAATTTAACAGAAAAGCTTCCCTCATGAAATTGTATTTCTTTCATATGAGAAGTGATGAATCTCTGATTAATACTAACAGTGCCTGCTGCACACGCATTTAGGGGCTCTTCATATTTCCAAAAAGCCAGAATTAATTTGTGTTATAGCAAGCACTCAAGATGTATCTTCCCAGAGCGACAAAAGGGAGATTTAGGAAAATAAACTACTACAGCAGAAGAATTCACTTCATGGCAACTTTAAGAAATGCCTAGACTGGCACCAGGATAGAAAGTCCTACGTGTCTTGGGCCTGAAGAAGTGTAAAACATCCAGTGCTAAATGGCAGAATCATAGAATGGCAAGTCGTCACCAATACAATGACATCAGAGATGACATCTTTTCTTCTGGGCCTTTTCTTTAAGGGCAAGGTGAGCTGTACCTATAAATGACCATCACCAAAGAAAAATTATAAACAACAAAGCGATGCCAACAATACAGCAGAATTATATAAGGGATGAAACTGCTGAAGTCTTGGTTCAAAATATCATTTTATGAGATTGAGGGTAATAGGAGTGTTCTGCCAAACAGGGAAACCTGAACAAAAGACCAGAAAAAACCTCTGCGGTTCATGAAAAGGCCTGAAAATTTCATTTATCTTTTCTGGGTATGGCTCCTCATCATTCCTCACTTTTGTTTCAGGGAAGGTCAACCCAGTTATTATTGTTAGTCTCACCTGTTTCATCTCACCCCATTTCACCATGGACCAAATTGCAAATGAGATCTGGGTAATGTCCTAGCTTAGAAAGAGCTTGTTAAAATGCAATCATATTCCCTATCCCAACACCAGCTGCCCCTGCAACAACAACAACAACAACAACAACAAAAGAAATAAAGAAAAAAAAAGAGAATGGTGTCAGAAGAACAAACAGTCTGGATGGAAGAGGCATGAATTCTTAAACTCTTAAACTCAGGAACACCACAGCAAAAAATAATCAGGTGAACCTCTACAGGGGAACAACAGTGTATATTTTGTATTAGCTTCTTGAAAAAGATTCAGTTCTCCAGAAGTGCAAAGACCCAGGTTCCATCTTCTCTTGTCCAAGGGTCGTCTCTATTAATTTCTATGAGATTACTTCAGATTTTCACTGCTGCAGACTGGAGAAACGTCTGTCTCTTGTTTTTAACACCATCCCTCCAGGGAAAAACTGTTCAAAGCCTCCCTCCAGTTGAATTCAAACTTCATAGGTCCCAAAAGGTGATGAAAACTGTCTAGGGCAATTTTTTTCCCTTTATTAATTCCCAAAGCAGGCAACATTTAGAGAGGCTGAAAGCACAAGCTCATACCTTACATGAATGTGTAACTGAGGTCATGGCTTGGCCAAGAATGAAGGAAGCATATGGTTATTATGTTTGTTTTTTTGTTGAGATCTCATGAAAACACAGTCCTTGAGAGCTACTTTATTGCTCAGAAATCTTATCTGAGCTCTTTATATAAAATAGGGCTGAAACGGAAAAAAAAAACCTTATCTGTTGTCAACCTTCACAAGAAAAAAAATAAAGGCAGAACTGAAAAAAGTTCTCTCCTATTCTCCCCTCATATGTTTTCTCAGTTTAACTCAGGAGTTGGCAAAAAAAACCTCATATAAATCTCAAGAAAATTATTCATCATGTCTTTCATCAAAATCATTAGCTCCCCTAGTCAGTCTGGGCAGGCAGCTGCTGTTTTAATCAAGCAAAACATATTAAAAGAGGTTTCAAATAACTTCACAAAGGGGACAAAAACTATTTATCATTTCATTTCCATCTCCATCAGAGTGTAATGCACTCGCAAATGACAGAACCTGAGCCTGGAGGCAGTGCTGCAGTGTGGGATCAGACTTAAGAAGACTCCCAGTCCTGACGATGCTCCTGGCAGTTCAGGCAGGAATACTGCAAGGAGCTAAATAACAGCTTCCTACCTGCTGAGATCCAGGAGACCTCCAATTTCCATAAGCAAATATTATAAAAACCTCTAACACCTACATAACTCTGATTGCTGAGAAATCACTGATACATCTATCTGACAAACCATCTCCTCCCCAGCCAATCATTGCAAGTCTGGGGTCAGTAGTATAGTCCAATGCAGGTCTAAGGTAGCAAAAAGACACATAGTTCCCCAAATTTCTGCTGCTTTTCACCTGAAAATACAAAGGCAAGGTGCTGCTGGATTTTACCTTCTGGGAAACATTGCACGTGCATATTTCAGATATATGAAGTAAAACACATTCAGTCAATTTGCGCATATTTTATGCAAAAAGCAAGTTGTTCACTGGACAGCAAAGAATGAAAATAGTAAAGGAAAAAGTACTGCTTAGGTTAAAGTCTCCTGAGCATGAAGTTGGCTCTAATCTCTATTAACGCTGGAGAAGTTTTCTCCATCTGCTACTGCTTTTACCCAGGAAAAAGAAATACCTGGGAAAAGCTGGAATGAGCCATGCGGAAGCAATGATAGGAACAGAGGCAGGACCACTAATACTGGAATATACCTAGGGAGAAATGACTCCATACAACTGTGTTGTTTTTTTATGCTTACATAGTCTCTAGCATAGTAATTTCTCTGGCACCTCCAGATCATGCATGTAGAAGCACTAGTCAACTAATTACAGTTTAAGGTTACTGTCCTTTGCGTAAGTCTTTTTGGGCTTCAGAGGATCTGCTCTAATCTCTTGGGTTTCATTTTTCTCCCACTGTTCTCATCTCAGTTTTCTTAGTGCCCAGGTGTTGTAAAGACTACAAATGGCCGTAATCCAACTTCTGCTTTGTTGTTGTTGTTGGGTTTTTTTTCTTCCAGACAGCAGATTGGGCATCTCAGATCTACTCCTACTTACCTCTGCTTTGCTGTATGACCTTTTGGAAAATTTAAGGTCCTCTTCCTCCCACATTTACTTCCAGCATTTGTGAAATACACATAATCCATATTTGAAATGTGCTTTGAAACCTGTACTTAAACATTATTTCATTAAATACTATAAAAGACTACAAATTATTTCAGATGGACAGATCATTTCAGTGGGAGAGCGGCAAGTGTTAAATCACCGAAGCAGTCCCTTTTCTCACTTTTGTCTATTTTGTAGGAAGACAGAAAGTATTTGGGAAGATTCATTTGACTTTCTGGCTCCCACTGAATTATTCATTGTTTGCAAGTCAAGTAGGTAATTCACCTTGCACACACTTCTCAACTGCAGTGCTAATAAGAAAATCACGCTGACTTGATTTTTCTGACAAACAACATTTCATGTAACCAGCTCTCCTTAAAGAAATACATTCTCTCGCTATGCAAAAATGTTCAACATTCTACAGTGAATAGCAGGACACCGATAAATGTTAGATTGATTCAGACTCCTAAAAGCAATGTTCTTTTTATACCTTTCCATTTCAATCTGGAACTTGCATTTCTTTCATACATTTAAACTTTCTTCCAAACCTTGCTGGCACACGAAAGTGAAAACACTTTATCATTAAAATCCAAATTCACTGAGACAGCATATGGCAACTCTGACATGAAACAAAAAAAAAATTGTCCCTATGGGAAGTTGCTCGCTCCATACAAAGTTTTCATCCTTAGGGATATCAACCCAAACCCAATCATTTATATCCGCTTTTCCAGGTTTTTCATCATCTTCTCAAGTCAAATGGTGGCTTTTTAGTTAGCAGTGAATTATAGACTATGAGTAAAATGCTTTCTCCTTTGAGGGACTGCACCACTCAGCTTGCATCATCTCCTCAGAACAGGAAAGTCTGCTCTGACTGAATGAAATCTCAGCCTCCTTAGATGTTTGCACAAAAGGCAGAGTGAGCTGAGCACCCCTGGATTTATTTGTGAGAAGCTCTAGTCCCTCACAGTGGCACTGCTGCCTCTAAGTTTGTTCTTAGCCATCCAGAACCAATTAAGAAGACAAGTGAAGAAAGCAGCGAGTTACCCAGGAGAAGGCTAGCTGGAGGAGTCCTGGCTGATCATCAGATGCTTTTTTTGGAGGTTTGTCTTCCACTAGCTATTCTTCCTTGAAACATGCATGAAACATACTTTTCACATTCTAGAAACTGGACTCAGACCAAGAGAAGTCTGGGATTAGGATGTTCATTTGGAAAGAATAATGAAAATAAAGAAAACAGTCAAAAATGACCATGAAAAAAATCTGGAAGGTTCCAACCAGAAACTCTGAAACAAAATGAAACTTTTTTTTTTTTTTTTGCTAAATAAAATAATTTGGTGGGTTTTTTTTTTCCTGATGAAGTATTTCAAACATGGAAATGTAGATTCTACTTCCTTGTGACTCACTATCAACAATATGAGTTGAAGTCTTAAAGATATTTTTTCCTTGGGAAAACAGTAATTATAGTTAGTTAACTGTCCAATGGAAAAAAATTTAGTAAGTTTTTCTTATAACATGCCCTGCACAACTTGTGGAAAGGCCCTTTAAAATTATAAGATATGTACATGGTTAGAGCTGGAAACAGGGAAATAAGTTTAACATGGATATTTCCCTTCCTGTTTTCAGAATATAAACAGTCCAATAGCAATCAAGGGAATTATTCCAAGAAAAGCTCAAGTTCCTAAAGGAGCAAAACATATCCCTGCAGTGTTACAGACTCCCCAGGGATCCCCAAACAAACTGCAACATATTCCAATGAATATTTTTCCAGGAGAGCATTCCAGTTGAGAAGTGAAAATAGAGCAAGCACTGCATAATTATATTAGTATATCCTGGCCTAAGATATCCAGCATTTTTGTCCAAATTCTGCCTGTGATACTTGCTGGCCCAAGGGAACAGGTCCAGGAGATAACTGAAGTTCTGAACACAAGTTCAGCTTGTTTTGAGTTGGAAAAAAAGAACAGCTAAAATGGTGCTTAGAAGGTTTATAGAAGGTATCTAATTTTTTTAAGTCACTGTGCAGTCATTGACTACATTTGGTTTTTCCAAATCATGAAGTAGCTACAGCCAACAGCTCACTGCACAGTCACTGACTACATTTGGTTTTTACAAAGCATGAAGTAGCTACAGCCAACAGCTCCTCAAACTCCTTGTTTTGCTGGGAGAAAATGCCTCCAGACATAATAGCCCTGACTTTGATGGACCCGCAGGGAGGATGAAAGCAATCCAAAAGCTCTGCAGAGCAAGGCTGGATGAGCACCAGAGAAAGCAACAGCCAAACACAGATGATGGGCTCTGCACTGAGTTTATCCTATTTGCTGGATGACAGCCAGGTTAGATAGGAACAAATGTAATTAATCCCTCAGCCTCAGACTCCAAGACAAAACACAGGGCACCTCCTCACCCCAGTGGCTTATTTTATTTTTCAGGTTCTTGATGCAGACACATTCAATGTATCTGCGCCTCCTCCAAAGAAAAGGAATAGGAGTGTGAAGAGCTGGCAAGGAAGAAGAGCACCAGATATTAATGCTAACTGTAGCACTGCAGTGTTACATAACCTAAAGCCTGACAGTAATCAGCTCAGTGACATTGCTGTGAGACCAGGAACGTAATAATAATTAGATCTGGCAATTCTGGTTCTTCTGTGAAGACTTTATGTCTGTAAAGCTCATGGATCCCTTGCCATATATTCCTCTGTATGGAAGTATAATGCTCAGAATCAAGTAAAATAAAGAGCATGAAGACAGACAATTTACATTGATGACATATTAAATCTGTACCTACAATAAGGGTGTATTTCTTTTCAGCACTCAGAGAGTAGGAAGCTTGCAACATAAAACACAAAGCTGTATTTTCACAGAAATATGGTCATTCAGGTATCGTTCCTTATAAGCAAAATTGTAATTATTTAACAGAGACCATTTATAATGGTATAGAATTGATACTTTACAAATAATTAGAGAAAATATGTACCATAGAGATGTTTAGTATTTCTTAGTCTTTCCATGGTGTTTTGTTCTACCCAGGCCGCTTCTCTGGCTCAGTATGGAAGTTCCCAAGGCCAAGAAGCATTTATTCAACTCTACTAACCCATGATATACATGTTAGCATTTTAATTATTATTGGTTATTTTGAGCTTTTAGAGGCTGAAAAAGCAGTAGTCCAATGCAGCATCAAATAACTACTGCAGCAAACTACTACTAAAATAATTTAGAATTAAACTTTTCATTGTATCTCCAAATACTGCAATCAACTTCCAGTGACCTCAGTAAAACCCCTTTTTGTATTCATGGAGCACATCATGCATACAAACAGTAAAGCAGGTAAAATGGCATGAGTGGATGTATTACATAATACATTTATTGTGTGATACAGTAGCATATGCCATTAAAGAGATTCTTTTAACTTAAGTCTCTTAGGGGAAAGGGGGTGGGGTTTTCAAAGCCACAGCCCTGTGACACAAGCCCTGGTACACCATGCTTAGATACCCCAAATCACAACACCAAAAAGTATTCCAGTCTTACATTGTTATTGATTTAACTGCACACCCTCAGTTGCACCACCTTTTATTTACTGCCAATGTCATATACGTTAAATGGTTCTGGTCATATAAGTGTACACACAAGAAACTCCATCAACTGTTTTAACATTTGATTTTAACATTGATTTTCTGACATCAATAAAGAATGGAAATAAACTTGTAGCTTTTCTCCATTCTAGACCTATCATCTCACAGTCTGGGTACCATATATAACAGATACAATATTTTACTAATTTTATAATCTTCCCAAGTTGTATGTTAAACAATATACTTAAAATCTTTTGAAAGGCAGTTTTCCAGCCTCTGTATTTTCTAATAGGCTTAGAGATATTCCCAAAAGAAAACAGAGCCCAAAATGTTTGGTTGCATTGTTCCTGAGGAAGATATCCTAGCATACAATTTACCTGTACAGGAGAAAAGGAAGTATAGCTGAATAAGACACACTTCCTGAAGTGGAAGTGAAGCCAACCTTGAAGACAGAGCTGCATATGGCAGTCTGAATTCTATCACAGCTCTAATGTTGGTAACTTGGTCATTTTTTGAATCCCCACATGTTTTGCACTCATAAAGCACCAACAGTATGCCTATGGATTCCTGGATCCAGTGAATGCTGAGATACTCACAACCTTCATTGACTAAAAGCCATAACATAACATACAAACATTAAATTAATTAAAGTAATTAAATGAGTCACAACAGCTCAGCATATCAATGCACTGCATTCCTTTTTCAAAACCAAACCAAACTTGTCCTAAACCAAAGCAAAATTCTGCATCACAGTGGGTTCCATGTTAATGCAAACCCACTGGCTCACTCTGTCCATTCTTCTCTACATTGTACTAAAAGGACCCTAAATCATACAGCCTCGGCACTGCCACTGCTTGTATTGTAATATTTAACAGACCTCTCTGAAGATTCTAGGCTGGAAATTGCACAGACAAATAACAAAAGCAAGGCCTGCTCTATGAAACAGAGATTCTGCATCAGGCAGGAAACAAGAGGGAAACAGGAAAAGGCAGAGGGAGACAGGGGAGCAACACTGCAGTCAGGAGAAAAGACATCAACAATAAAGCAGAAACTTAACTAATGCAAATTCAGCAAATTACAGGCAGCAGAACAGAGGCTGAATGTGTCCAGCATGTAAAAGTACTGAACTTCCTCATGGCTGCAAGCATTTTTGAGAAATAAAGCCCATTCTATTGCCTCACCCCAAGTATCCTGTTCAGCAACACAAAAATGATGCAATACGTGACACGAAGCAGCTTCAAGGGGTCACCTAAACCATCCCAGAGCCACAGAGAAAAATTAGCCACATCCAGCTCAGCCATGGTCCCTGTCTAACCTTGTCTTAAAACCACCAACCATGCAGACTCCCCAGATCCTGGTGGCACCAAGACTACAGTACATCGCTGCTTTTATTTTTGGAAAATTCTACATTAATCTCCACAATGCTGCCTTTGCCCAGCAGTCTATCACCCTACAGTACATTCATCTGTATTTTTTTCTAATAGAAATACTTCTAGCTTATCCTGTAATCTCAGTTATACAGTATTTTCATAAAAGACACTCTATGTTTGAGTTTGATGTCATTTTGATAGTCTGTTATTTTATTGTGTGCAGCTAATGGTGCTTTTTCATATAACAGATATAAAAGATTTTCAACATTCTTTAATGTTGATGTTGATCAATTGGGTTCTTTTCTCCATCTTTTTAGTTACAAATAGAAATATAGATCAGTTAAGATTAGCTTTTACATTGTGCGGGACATAATTTTCTCCAGTTGCAAACTGTTTGAAATACTCAATGGTGTTGTGATATTTTACTTTAGAATTGCATTGCACATTACAAATACAATATACATATACAGTCCAAAGATGAGCCAGTGATGCCACACAACATCTGAGGAATTTAAACTTAGAAACTGTGAAATTCTTCAGCACATGCCCAACACCCTCACACTGCAGTGAAGAGGACTTCCCTATCATTCTAAGTGACAGCTTAAGTATCTGAATAACTCTAGGCCTCATCATTTTTTATTTTCAGGGGGTCCTTTTTCTGAAGACAGAAACTGATCATATAATAATTGTGATACCTGAATTAAAGTGCAGCTAGGTGCTTTACAGCTAGAACTCCCACTGGTCAACTACACAAAACAGAGCTGGACGGGGCTTTCCATGAGCAGTTAAATCCAGCAACCCTCTCTGGGCAAGAACAGACTCTACAAAGGCCAGGGACAACAAAAATAGGACTCCCTCAGATTCGGTTTTCAACAGGCAATCACAGGGAATTCAGCAATCGCTGTCTGCAGTGACAACAACCATGCTATGTACATAGTACAGTCACAAACCAAACTTGATGCCTCACTGAATTTCTGATACATTTCTTTTGACATTATCACAAAAGCAATTTAATGACCTAAAGACTAGCTCATCCTCTGCATTCTGGAGGCAGAGGAATACCTCCTTACTTATATAAGCATTGCAAGAAGGGCAGAGTAGTAGGAAGATCTTTTTCCTCACTTAACAGACACTTAAATCTCCTCTTTGTAGCCCTGATTTCTTGTTTGGAATTACACAGTTCATATACCATATGTAGCATATTTCCTGCAATTATTTATCTGTGCCCTGCTGCCTGTATGACCCTTTCTCTTTCCATGTCTGAAGTGGGGTTGAATTCTACCTTCTCAGAAACTGACTCTGTGTCTGAGCTGTTTTGTTGTTGTTTTTTTTTTTTTAACACTGTGCTGTGATCTCTGTTCCTTCTTTCTTCTTGTGTTCTCAGATAACAAACCCATATATTTCAGTAACCACCCACCAATATCTGCAAAGGGTCCAATTATCATAGAAGAAAAATGCCCATTTAAGCATTAAATTTTCTCAGCGATAAGACACACACAAGATCAATTACCAGATGACATAGAGATGACTCAAGTTCCCTCAAAAAATTTGTCTTTTTTTCTTACAATGCTGGCGAGCTGGCTTCATTATGAATTAGAAACACAGAATTTTCAAAAACAGCCCTGAGCTGTGTGTGAAAGCAATATAAATACAGTGCAAGATGGTATCAACCTGAAAAACAGTAACAGTAGCTGGTAACAGTACCAGAAGAAGCCCCCCACTGTGAACAGGTACAAAGGCTTGGAAACCCTTTCTCAAACACACTGGATAAAGCATAAGACAACTTACATCAGAAATGATAACCCAGGGATCCATTCATGGAAGTCACTGCCTGTTTTCAGCACAACATGCTTCATTTCATCAGAACGGCTGAGACAAAATTTTCTTCAGTACTTGTGTGCACTGCAGCTTCAATGAATAGTGTGTAGGTTTGAGGGTAGTTTGGGGTTTTTTTTCAGCATTGGAAAGAAGACATTTCCTCCCATTGGTTTTCCTTGGCTGTTCAATATTTAATACAGATACTCAAGCAGAGCTTTTAGATTACCTAATGTTCCACTTCATATCAAAAGGTAACACTGATGCAGGTGCAATGCTGCCCTGTAGTCTCATAAAATTATGACAGCTCCAAATTTCTCCTGAACATAATCCTACCAGAATGCCAGCACCATGACAACAGATATCACAGCAAAATGCTAAATAGATTTTACTGGGAAGTCTGTCAACCTCTACCATCTGCAGCATGTATTTACATAAAAGAGACAAAAACATGAAGGGCTTTTTGTCCCACCATTCTGCCATCTCTCTGTCATAACACACACAAACCTCCCTGCATGGCAGAGAACTGGATGATGAACCTGAAGCCTCCAGCTAACATTTGAGAGAGGATGGCAAGTCTTGGACATTACATTAATTTACATGATGCTTAGCTCCACAGAAGCCAAAAGTTTTGTATGAATCTGGGACCACTGCTGTGGTGAACTGTACAAACAGTGCAGTTTTTCCCCTTCACCCACAGTGTCAACAGCAGGATTACAACAGGGAACTGGTCAAGTGATGGCCCTTTCTTCTCCTGCTGCCCTTTTGCTTTCAGGAGCAAACCAGCTTTCTTCTCAGATGGAAGAAGCATCTTGGGATACCTTCCAAGCTTTTATTTTTTTTTTACCAGCAAATCAAACTGGTCAGGAATTTGAGAAATCAAGATGTGGGGCATGGAGCAGGAGGAAAAATGCCAAGAATTGCCATTAAAAAACCCTAATTGTTAATTGCTCTTATTGCTTTGTTCCAGGGACAGAATGTTATTTGCCTTCAGTAACAGAAGGCTAGAGAAACAAGTTACACCTTGTGGTGGTTTGACCCGGAAATCCGGGTCAATGGGATTTCTGGGAAGGAGTCACCTCCCGAGACCACCTTAAAAGCAGGGTGTTTGCGCAGGTACGGTCTCTTGGGACGTCGGAGGGACACGAAGCGGAGCTCTCCCCTGCCCGGCGCTTGCTGGGCGGGGGAGGGGCAGCCACGTGGTAGGCTGGGCCCAGGCCAAGATCGGGAGAGAGGGTACCCTGAAGGTGGAAGGGTGGAGAGATGGAGACCCCCAAAAAAGAGAGCGAGTGTTCTGGGACCTTTGTTTTGAAACTGGATACTAGTGTGCTGCTGCGGGCTGAGAAGGGAGAGAGGGAAGCCATGTGGCCCGGCCCGGGAGAGGAAGGCCTGGCCCCCCCCCCCCCAAGGGTGGAAGTGGAAGAGAGACCAGGAGCTGCTGTGAAGTTCTCCCCCCCCCCCCCCCCCCGGAGACGGAGAGAGAGAGAGAGAGAGAGACCGAGGGAGAGAGAGACCGAGAGAGACCGAGCGGGACTGTTATCTTGAAATTTGATATGGGCTGCCCGCGTGCCTGTGTCTGTGGAGAAGAGGGGGGGGGGGGGAAGAAGGCGCTGTGAAAGAGTCCTGCCGTTTTTTAGAGCTTTTCGTTTTTTGTGGACAATGAAAGCTTACAGAGCATTACCCTGTCCCGGAAAAGGAGTTAGAGTGATTGAGAGAAATGAAATGAGCAAGTGGAGCAAGTGAGGGAGAGTGTGGATGAAAGGAGAAGAATCCTGGTGGCAAGAGGTGATTGGAGTGGCTGTTGCTGGACTCTTTTTGTACAGCCATGGACAGAGCCGTGTTTCCTTGTGAGACAGAGACTGCGTCCAGGGGGGCGCAATGCCCCGGAGCCAAGAAGAAGATGTAGGGATGGAGTTTACCCCTCCGCCTCAAGGGGTATATAAATATGGGGGGGACAGATGCCCCAGAAGGTGTGATTGTGTTTCTTTTTGGAATGGGACAGAGCATCCTTAAAAAACAGACCCTGGAAACAGCCCTGATTTCATCCAGGCGGTGAGAGAGCCTGGAAATTGGAAAAGGCCACCATGGCCAAGCAAGAAGGACTCCTCTCCTCTTGATGAATTGAGAATTGATTATGTATAGAGTGATGATGGACTGATGGTTGTTGATTTGGGAAGAGTATTGCATTGGGAATTGGAGGGGAGGAGGAGGGAAGTGTTTTGTGGGGCTTTCATTTTCCATTGTGTGTTCTTTGTTTTTTTTTTTTATGTATAGTTTAGTTATTGTCTGTATAGTTTAGTTAATAAATGTTTTTTTCCTTTTGTTAAGTGGGAGCCTGCCTCTTTCTTGTTCCTGGTCAAGAGTCTCACGGCGGACACCGGGGAGAGTGCTTTTTTTTTCATGGGGCATTGGCTGGTGCCAGTGTCAAACCATGACACACCTCCACAGCAAACACAAAGGTCTGAACAAGGGAAAGCTCCAATGGCTCCTAGTCCTTGTGTTCCCAGAACACTGCATTCCACACTGGCTGGAGAACTACAGAGAACTGAGGAAAACTGGGTTTTCCTGATCTTATCAGGAAGATTTTAACTTCTGCAAAGGGGAAGATCTGTGCTGACACCAAAGAGAGCAAGACAAAAGGCTCCACCTTTAGCCCAGCTCAAACTTGTCTTCCAGGACTAATGGCCTGGAAAAGGCCCTGACGATGGACTTACATTGTGCTGCCATTGCTACGGGCTGCTGTGCTGCTTCTTCCCAAGCTACCATCCATCCCTCTTTCTCCCTGTTAAAGAGGAGCCATGGATGAAATATTAAGATCCAGTAGCACTGGACAACCCCTGCCTGGGAGTGGGGCAGAGGGTACTTCTGCCTTCACAGGTTGCAAGGGTCCAATCACAAATAAGCTGTGAGATTGATCCTGGGGCCTTTGGGGTCCAATCTGGCTAGCTCTGGATCCCTGGCCCCACTCAATCTCACAAGGACAAAATAAAAAACAGGAGGCACTCTTTCTTCTTGGGGTGACCGTCTCATGATTTATTGTGGAACTCCTCTAAAGGGCTCAGGGAGAGGTAAAAAGAGGTCGACTGTGTGATGGTGGGAGATTTTAAACCCAGACAAAGGGGGCTGGAGGAGAGGAGCCACAGCCAATGGGATACAAGTGATGGGAAGGGCAGGGTGAGGAGTAACCTGGGGAGAGACCATCACCACAGGGGCTTCAGGGAAAAACAGAACAAACCATGTGATACAAACATACATCCAGTGCAAAATACCAAACCCAGTGCAAGTCACATTAAGGGGGCACATAAAGGTACAACAACAATAAGCCAGTCACATTAAGAGGGCACATAAAGGATCTCAGGCAAGGAAGGAAAGATTTTGATTTATTCAATTAAAAGCTTAAACCCTCTGCATTTACAACCCCTTTCTTCTCCTTGTCCTATACTCCCCAGACAAGCAGTTTGGGAGTACTGCTAACCACGGGCACCTGGTAGACTACTCCTGGAAGAAGCTCCGCATCCACCCTCCTCAGATTCCTGGATCAGCACAGCTAAGTCTCCCTTTCTAATCCCTTTCCAAAATGTAACAACTTACATCACTGGGATGTTTCTTTCCAAAGAAATCATCATCTAAGTGCCAAACTCACTCTCAGTGGATGATTTTCATTTAACCTTTCCTCCCTCCATACATACATATTTATTCTCCCCATAGCAACACAGATCCACTAGCACAGAGATATCAGTAATGGGACTCAGCTCTTTATATATATTCTTTCCTGAGCAGGATTAATCTTGGCAGCTGTGTGACAAAAGAGACTGTGTGGGAGGAAAATGGTTTCATCTAAAACTTGGAAAAACCAAAATAATCTTTGAGAGAAAAAACTATGTTTCAACCATTCTCTTCAGTGGAAGACTATTAACAGAAAATAATCACCAACAGCAAAAAATACAGAAGTATTAATCAAAAAGGTAACAAAATTACCATGAATTTTTTCTTTCCTTTTATTTATGTGACCACTTTTTAAAATGTTTACATAATAATACAGCTGAGACCACAGCTGTATTTATAATACAAGAGACCAGAAGGTAAGTCAGCTTTGAAAGTAACAATTAAATTGTACTGGGTTTGAATGGCCGGGTTTTAGTAGCAGTGCAGCTGCAGGGGTGGCTTCTGTGAGAAGCTGCTAGAAGCTTCCACCATGTCAGAGACATGGCAGAGACAAGCCCTGGCAGCTCCAAAGACAGACTTGCCACCAGCTAGCCTAGGACAATCAGAAATTGTGGTAATGCCTCTGTGATAACACAAATAAGAAGAAAGAAAAAAAGTTATTGTGCAATTGTAATTGCCAGAGAAGAGTGGGGTGAGAACATACGGGAGGAACAACTCTGCAAACACCAAGGTCAGTGGAGAAGGCAGGGCAGGAAGTACCCCAGGCGCCAGAGCTGGGATTCCTCTGCAGCCTGTGGTTCAGACCATGGTGAGGCAGCTGTGCCCTGCAGCCCATGGAGATCCATGGGGATGCAGAGATCCACCTGCAGCCCGTGGAGGAGCTGGGGGTGCCTGAGAAGAGGCTGTGACCCTGTGGGAGGCCCATGGAGAGAGGAGACCATGCTAGAGCAGCCTGTCCTTGAGGAACTGCACCCCATGCAAGAGCCACCCCACTCTGCAGTGGTTTGGGGAGGACTGCTGCCCATGGGATGGACTCACACTGCAACAGTTTTCAGCAGCTGCTCATGAGATAGACTCAGGCTGGAAGTTTGTGGAGAACTGTCTCCTGTGGGAAGGCCCCCACAGTGGCATGGAGAAACAATTCCTCCCTGAGCAACCAAAGAAACCACAGGTGATTCACAGGAATGGGGTTATGGTCAGTGAAACTGGTCATAACTCCATTCCCTGTCTCCTTGCACTGCTGGAGTAGGAGGTAGAGCTGGGAAGGAGGGAGGGGTGAGGGGAAGGTGTTCTTAAGGGTTCATAATCCTGCTCTGATTTGGTTAGTGTAATAAATTCAATTCATATCTCTACCTACAGCCTGTATTGCCCATGATGTTTGATGAGTGATCTCTCCCAATCCATATCTCAACACATGAACCCTTCATTATGTTTTCTATTCCCTGTCCCACTGGGAAGGGAAGTGACAGAGTGAACTGGCATGCGCCTGGCATCCAGCCAGCATCAGCCTACTATAGAAGCAAATCCCATGGTTTTGTTTTCCTTTAACTGTGGTGGAGCAGGAGAAGGCTCAATTTCCCATCCTGCCTCTATTGTACTAACAAACAAGGCAATATTAAGTACCTCCGTATTTCTGACTCACCTTTCCAGGGCAATCACATTGATAAACATACCACTAGCCCTCACTATTAAAAGCAAAGTTTGGTCTTACGGAAACTGTTATTTCACCTTACTCACAGGGAAGATGCTCTAAAGGTCCCCTTTCTCTGAGGCTGTGTTGTGACCTGCACTTATGAAGCTTTTTGATGTCAGTGTGGATACCTTGTTTCCAGTCTCTCCAGCCTGTACATGCTCCTCCATGTTCCACTCAGCTCATGGACTCCTCCACTCCCAGACCACTCAACCATCTCACTGACTCTGGGCTTTTGTTCCAGCCTGTCCCACTTACTCTCTCTTCACATTCACACTGATGCCTGGTCCCATACTACTCTGGCTCCTCACAGCTTTTCCACTGAGGGCCTTTATTCTTGCTGTCACCTCCTCCCAGCTGTCTGCGTCCATGGATCACAGCAAGGGCTACTTTCCTGTCTGCAGCTCCAGGGAAAAGTAGAGCAGCCCCTTAAATGAAGTCTTCCAAGGACAAAAAAGCCTAATGGCTGACCTTTTGGTCTGAGACATTTCTGCTAAAGGAATAAGCAAATAAATGCACATGAAAATGCAATTTCACATGAAGAATGCTGGAGATGTTGTTGCAATGCCTAAGCTCATTTAGAATTCCAGCTTAAAGATCTAAAAATAGTACAGGGAATCCTTCCCCTCCCTGCAATTCATTTGGCACCAAAGGTATATAAGCTAAAATAACAAAATAGAAGTGCACCGGGAAACCACAGAAATTTGCAAATGATGCAAAAGAGTCTAAGCAAAGCTCTCCTGTAAGGGTCTCCATACCTCAGATTATGTAATTTTAACAAAACAGCTTCCATTTGAAGCAGTTCAGTTTACTGTGGAATTTGCCACCTTGACAGTAAGGATCCCTGAAAGGACAGTACTGACAGCAAAAAGCCACGATGCCTCATGCACCTGCACTTTTTTCTTGAACAGTTCAATAGGACAACACACTATGTGACAACACTACATGTACCTTCATGCACTGCTCCAGGCTTCAGCAATATTAATCTATTAAATAATGTTAAAACCATTGTATTTGAGAGGGTTCTCCAAAACAAAGAATAGTTCTTGCTGGACTTATAGAAATTCAATAACATTCCATTTCCACCACCTTGACCACAGTGATGTTTATCACATAACTGCTGTAATGTTTGTAGCATAGCTCCAAACTATTTTGGTTCAAACATACAGTAAATTTTACACAACAAAGCATTTCTGAGCATTTTAAAAGACATGCAAATCATGGAAATGATGTAGTAACCTGTTTGCATAGTGCTGCGACATCTGTCTTAGACTTCTGAAAAGCTGACATGGATCCTCAAGGGACTTCCTTGATTAAAAAACATTAATTAATTGAGTGAACATCTGTGCTGTTTTCCAGCTAGTAACTAAAATTAGCTGGGCATTGTAATCTCCTTAAAAGTGAAAAGTATACAGAATTAAGTGCAGTCCACTTTCTCACATTTGGGTAAGGCCAAGCAACTTTTTGCAGCAGCATTTACCGTAACGGTTCCTGAGTGAGTTTTATAGCCTTGTGGTGGTAAGTTTTCTTCCTGGCTAGCCTGAAAACAGGAACATTTTATTCTTAGCTTCATACATTAACATATTAACCATGACAGTGCTGACATTTGTTGCTAAGTAAAATTGATTGTAAATGGTCTAGAAAGCTGCCATTACATTTAGAAATTACTTTTAGAGTTTGAAGTTAAGTACTGTCAACACAACTCATGTTTCCATTTATACACAAATTTGACAGGAATTTTTATGGCTTCACATAGAAAAGAAGAAGAGAGATAAGACTAATTTTTTTAATTGCTCTCAAACTGTAAATCATAAAGTAACTGACCTATATGGTATCATAAGAGCTCAAGGACTATTCAACAGGACAGGCTAGATTAGAAAATATCATTTTACACATGGAGATGAAACATTGCTTCATCACCCTTTCATTTTCCAGTGCAAACCATGAAGTCAGAATTCACCCAGGCTCATCCTTTTCCTCATATTGCAGATATTCTCAGTTATTTAAACACAGCTTTATTCCCTGAAATCAAAGGAGGGAGCCCCTGATATGCAGTAGCACAATGAGGTGGAGATTATCAGGAAAAATGAGATTTCACAGCATGTGACAGAAGCCAACTGCAAGTATAGAAACTGCAAGTATCAGATAACTACAAAAGGGACCATCTCTGAACGAGAAGGCAGATTCACTTAAGCTGCTCTTAATAGCAGTGCAGACACTTAGTCTAGAGGTATGAATGCAAGAGCCAGTCCGGAATTAGTACAGGAGTGCTCAGACATTAGGCTGCAGTGAGAATTGGTGGTTTCCTACAAACATCATAGGTATTTCTAAAATTTTCAGAGGCTTGCAGAAATATTTATTTCCAAAGGGAATATGGAATGACTTTGCACAGTGACTGTATCCAGCCACTACTTTTCAATGCTCTGACTTAATTGTGTGCTTTTTCTCTTAAATTTTCTCATGCATTTTCTCATAAGTGACTTTACAAGATTGGGTGGTTCAGAGACAGGAAACACCTCAGGACATTTGCTTTAGTATCCACTAACTGTAGATTTTCCACAGCGATTTACTTTCTGATCTCTGCTTAGTAAACCAAACAACAGAAGCCTGTGAATTTCTGTTCAAGGCAGGTTGGACATGTCTCTGCCTCGTAATCCCTCACCTGTATGTTTCTCTTTAGAGAAGGGGACCAGGAAGAGGTACCCTAGAGCACCCAACTATCAGCATCCTGGGATAGAGCAATGGAGCAGGCAGCACCTGGAGCCTATCTGGTTCCCTCACATGGCTCTCAACTACAGAAGTGACCAGCCATGGGCATCATAATTGGACCTGGAATCACCTCAAATTTCTGCAGAAGCAGGAAAGTTAAGCTGGGAATTCATTAGATCTTGCTTGCTCTGGTGTCACAACAACAATTATGATCTTATTTTACCTATTTCCCTCTTCTTCTCAAGTGTTTCATTGTCACAGGTGTTCCAGTAACACACATCTGGCAATCACGTTCTGTCTAAAATAAAATTATTTCCCACTCTTCACAGTGCAGTGAATTGACATCTTAATGAAGGATTAAAAAATAATCTATTTGCTGTCATGATATCATTCCTTAGGCTGACCTACTTTGTTTGGGCAGTAAATACACTTTTTGTGCTACCTGGTCCAACTTCAGCCCAGTATCAAACCAGTGCAAAAACTCTGCATATAAGGAAAAAGAATTTGTCAGTGCCAGCTCATAGCTTTCCGCAAAAGGGGCCGCCTTCTCCTGTCTGAGAGGTCTATGCTTCTGAAAACTGAGCAGACCATTCACAGACTGCAAGCAAGAGCCTCTAAAAGAACTACTCAAGTTTGACAGCTTACACTCTCCTAGTAACTGGTGTTTATACTATTCCCTGAGAAGCAAGGAATCTATGGCAGTTGCTAAGAAAGTGCCACCATTCATACCACAAGGTATTCAGAGCTGAATAACCCATGGGTAGCAGGATTCATGGAGGGGACAACCAGGAGATGTTCCTCAGATGTCTTCTCCCAACATTACAGAGTGCACAGGGATGTCCTGGACACTATGGCATCACTGAGTCTTACTGGAGAGAGGACACATCTCGGAGAATGTATGACTACTTCTAACAGTGAAATAAAAATAAAAGCTGAGGCTATTTGGGAAGTGTATGCATACAGAAGCCAGCAAGATTGAAAGAAGCATTGGGGAAAAAAACCCATAATCATAGCTATAGATTTGATCATCACCCTGATCACATAAAAAAATGGTCTGTGTCACAAAGAAAATTTGACAGTGCACATAATGATGTAACACTTACCCTGGAGTCCTTTTCCAGACGAAGCTTGTGTTGAAGGCTACGTCTTCTCCTGGCTTTAGCAAGACCATTGTGATAAAAAAAGTATCCAGATTCTAAAAAAGGGAGCTGAGGAAGAAGAGAGGAAAAAAAGTAATGGAGCTATTGGCTGTTAATAAGGATGACAAGAAAACTTTTACCTGTGAAGTGATTCAGGAATCTACAACAAGACTTGTGAAGAGTAATACCAAAGAGCCCAAATCACTCCTGAGAATGCCACTTTTAAGTTCTTTTTGAGAAGTGCACCCAGCAGCATTAAAGTTGTTTGCTACAGGTTTACAGTGCATAACTTCATTTGGATACACTTGATATTCTTTCCACCTTACATTTAAGGTTAACAGTGTCAATATTTCTGACAGGCACCCCAAATCACAAGAGGAAGCATTCCCTATTTCCTGAAAAAGCCAGAATAAAAGAACTAAATTAACTGCAAAAGATTTGAAACTCCAGAGAGCATCTCTCACCAAGACAGCCTTACATAAATGCTTTGCTGAGCTGCTGTAACATACTCAAATTGACACCATAAGTTGGAAGGCAGAAAGCAAAGAGATTTCCACTTTCAGAAAAATACGATACTCGGAGTTTCTTCTGAGCATCCTGAAATGGAACACACAAAGCATATTAGGAAAACAGACAGCTCAGTGTTCAGGTGGGAACAGTGTTCTGCACCTTTAATGTCCAAGACATTTAAGGAGCAAGCAAACACCTCTGGAGGGCTTCCCATCATTAAATGCATTTCTCTCCTCAGGACCAGCAGAGAGCAACTGGAAGGCTCACAGACATTTAGCTTTTAGAAGGCTAAAAGACATAGTGTTAGGAAAACATCATTGCATTTCCAGCACTTAATTAGGAAGCTCCACTTGAATCTCAAGTGATCAGTTCTTTCCCCATTTGAACTTATTAGGTACATTCTAGTTGAACTTTTAAATCTAAGCAACTAACTGCACATTTTTAAACTAAGCTAGTCCTTGTAAAAGTTGAAAAAAATGGTTAGGAAGTTACACATTAATGCTATTAATACTTCAACTTCAAAGGTTTGACTACACTGCCTGTAAAATATCTTTCTAAAAGAGATATTCTAGAACAGCTATGGAAAGGACAGCCTGTTCCTTTCCTTTTTATTATCTGTACTTCGTGAAAACATAAACATCCTAGCAGGAGTTCAAAGTTCTTTACTGAAATACCAAGGCTGATGTCTAGATAGAAAAAATGTTGAGAAAACCTGGGCTGAATACAGGTAGCAGCATCATGCTGCCATAAAACAGATTCCGTTCCTGTATACACCTATATACAGTGCATAAATATAAATTACCTTCTGCGAAATTACCTCCTGTTTCAATCTATCACTCTATCTGGTACACTTCCAGAAACATAACTTACTATACATGGAAAGTAATATGGAAATAGAAGATAGTGAATTCTGAAAGTCTAAAATCTGGTAATTCCAAAAATGAGTAGGCAAGTTTGGATTTTCTTTTTCTTCAAAGTACTTCTTTATGTTAACTGAAACATTTACTAACAATGAAATGAAAGCATTTAATTTTCATGCTAAAATTCTATTCTGTATGACATATAAGCATGAAGTAACTTTAAAAAAAATCAAACCATTCTGTTCTGATAAAAAGACCTCTTTTAAAGTGTTTATAAAAGGTTAAGGAGATTTCATCAAAATCATTATGGTTCCCTGGAGCTGATCTGCATGGCTAACTGGAAAGCTTTTCTGGGTGAATAATCAGAGTATTTAGCTTCAGCTCCACACACTTGTGAAAAATACAACAGCTGAGGTAGAAGGAGAAAGAAGACTATGAAAGCTTACAGTAAAGGTAGCAAAGTCTCCTGCACTTTATACATATCCTCAGAGTCAGAGCTATGAAAGTTCAAATTCTGTCTGGGTTTAGGTAACTGTTTTAAAAAGCAGATTTACATTTAAACTTGTATTTGATATCTTTACCAACTGGGTGATCAGGTATTTACATAATCCAGAGTTTGGTAATAGCTATGGCTCTCCAGGAAAAGGCCCTTTCCCCACACTTAACACATTACTCAATGCCTCAAAAACATGCAGGGGAAAAAATCAAAATAGGCAGATTACAAGTTACAGCTTGAATACCATCCTTTGCTGTCTGTGGCCCAATTAGCCTTGTAATTCTCTTCATTAAATCAGGCTACTTTTCCTCCTTTATTTTAGTATCGACCATTAAAATCAAATCCAGTCAAATATTGATCTTGATGTTCTTCCTTTAAGCATTAGGCTAAGCAATTCTGAAGATATCTGGAAATATATAATAACAGATATTTGCTGTTTATTTTCCATATAAGGTTAGTTTCTAATACCTCTTAGCACGAAGCAATATTGCATACAGTAACCTTTTAAAGCTGGTGTATTCAAGTTTGACCATAAGCAATTACAATTTGTACAACTATGACCAGATTTATGGACAAAGTAATAAGATTGACTATGATTATTTCACTCTTTCCACAGTTATCCCAGTAATCTTTGAGGAATTTGGATATTTTACGATTCACATGGTTTTTCACACCAGATCAATTAAACCCAGAGGGAGACACTGGGAAGGCAGCTCAATAAGGCAATACCTGAAAGATTGTGATCCAGCACTGGTGATTGTGAATAATTAATAGCAGAAACCAAGCAATTTTCAGGAAGAATCTAAACCCTGCAGTAAATCCTTGAAATCAATGAACATACAATTGGGAGAAATCAGACACCAGGGAAAGGGCCTAAAATGTCAAGCTTTGAAGAAGATTTTGCACTGAGATCTGTGAATACAAGAAATTATTGAAACTTCCAATTCTGAGGGACTCCTGCTACCAGGCCAGTAACTTATTGGTCCCAACAAAATGGAGGACACAGGCAGCTCACAGGAGGATTTACATTCCCACTATCAGCTACTCCAGAAAGTGTCTTTTGATTTGGAGCTATAGCAAAAGAGCAAATAGTGAACAGTGCAAATACTGAAATGAAATGAAAACAGATCTCCTGTACATAAAGACTTTGAAGTGTCATCAACAGTATCTGCTCTGTAATGTTGCAGCTGTAAGCTGGAATTGTTATGGAGTAAAATTACTATTCTGGCAGCAGCAGGCTCAGCAGGTAACATGGAACAATAATGCACTCAGCCTGGTGGCTCAGGTTCTTTTTGTAAGACAAAAGCAAAGCTTCCTGCCCTCAAAAAAATTTAGCAATTAAGTAAGATAACTAATTACTAGAAAGCATTTTAACATTCAAGTGAGGAGGATTATTTAGAAATAGGCCTAGTTATTGCCTTGATGTATAAATATTGTCCATTACAAGGCACGACTGCCAGAATCTCAAGAATTACATGTACTTCATTACTTGCAATAGTTGTATAACAGTACTGGTGGAAAATACATATAAGCAAAACCAGAATCACAAATACAAAACAGCAAATAGAGCAAAACATTTTATATCCACCTGTCTCCTTCTTTTCTTCATATTTGCAGCCTCCTTGTGGTTATTAATAACACTTTCTGAAGCAAAAATGAAATGTCTTTAACCCTCTTCCTGAAGGATGCGGACCAGAAAATAACTTTTAAAAATTCAGTGATCAACTAAATGCAGCAAAGAAAAACTCTTTCAGTGGAAGAGGCTTAACTGAAATCAAAAAAGACTTGATGATCTTAGGGTCTTTTCCAACCTTAACAATCCATGATTCTATGAAGATTGCCAAGATGCACCATTTGGTATAGAAAGAAGCAGGAAAAGTTTCAAATTGTCCAGTTTTAGCACCAATACATCTGAGGTATCTTAGCTGTCCTCAGGCTACTGCTGAATCACAGAGGTTGAGGCGTAATTATTACTGAAATAAAAATGAGTAAGTTAAATTTATGGTTCTCAACCATTTTGCACTCTCCTCCTTACAGTCTTTCCCCAGAAAGAAAAGGGAGTAACTCTGTGCTGCCCTAGATGCCACTGCTGGGAAGACGTGCTGTAAACATTCAGCTATAATTCTTCCCTGCCAGGCCCAAGCATTGCTCCTGAGAGATGCCATTCCCTGGTACTAAAAGGGAGAAAAAGACAGTCCACTGCTGAGCCCTCAACTGCTCTTAGAAGGAAAAATCAGGTATAAACTAGCCTGTTCCTCAGAGACACCTAGGATGACCTAGGATGGGGCAGCACACAGAGATAGTTCCCCCAGAGCTGATGGCTCCCATCCCATCTTGTCTACTTGACAAAATCAAACTGCTCTTCTTTCTTGGTCTTGCCTTGAATAATATGCACAGTGACACCAGTTGCAGTTTTGCCTGCCACAAAGCAAAGAAAATCAATATCAGCTGCAAAGCAGTGCAGAAGTTTAAAGAACAGCCACAGAAAGACTAAAATCAGATACTGTTCCTCATTCTAAAACTGCAGCAAGAGAGACCACCTTGAGCAGAGCTAACATAGAAAACAAGCATCAGCATCTCCTGACCAGAAAAGCCCATCTAGCAAAGGTCTTATGAAGCAGCAATGAATTTTAAAGAAAATTCCCAAGTCGAACTAAGCTGCCAGTGGCATCAATACTTTATCTGGCTCTCAGGAAGAGGTCCAGCATTCACTGTCTGTCACTAGTTTTAAGAGGTAATATAGAATACAAAAAAAAAGATGAACATTGGTTCCAAGGCTTATCTTTAACATAAAATTTTACTGGCTCCTTGTCTTTAACATTGCCTTTTACTGGCTCACTACAGAGCTCTACATACATTATGGTGCCCACAAAAAGCTTAACAACCTGGATTACCCCCTCTTATTTTAATGGAAACTACCTCTGCCCAGCCTTCCCATACTGCCTTTCACACTAATGCAGAATACCTACAGCACTCTGCTAACTTATGTGCATCATTTCCAATGATTTCTCCCCAATACTGTAATATTCTAAAATCAGTTTACTTTAATCTTTTGTTAAGGTTCCTCTCCCAAATTACTAATGGGGACAATAGTCTGCAACAACTTTCTTTTGAGCAAAATCATTTATAAACACAAGAAGGGCAATTTATAGCAAGTTATCACCTTCTTTGGTCACCAAAATCAGCATAAATGGATCTGTCAGTGAATGGCATTCACAGAAAGCACTCATTCAGCCAGGCTGACAAAGACCCTCCTCAGAGTTCCTTGCCTGCCTTAGTATGAATATGTGGCCATGGATGCGAGAGCTCAAACAAACACTGGTAAAGGAATATATACCCACCCCCCAAATAATAATTTAATATTTTTCTTTTTTTAAAGAAATATTACACAAAACATTTCTCCCCATAGAGTCCAAGCACTGTCCAAGCATCCCTCCTGACTTTGAAAGGAACCATAAATTGGCATAGGTGAGCTCCTTCATCCCATTACTGCTCAGTAATTACACCAACAGAAAATATGACCTAAACCCAGTACAAATAAATGTGTTTGGAGCCTTTGCGGGCCCCACAGACCTCACACCTTCAGTTACTATTGTAAGTGAAGCACAACAAAGTACCTCACAGCAGAAATTAGAAACCTTTTTGAAACCTTTTCATCACAGTTTCACCAAATGCACTAAGGATGCTTATAAATATTCAATAACCATTTTTAAACTCTCTTGCTCTAATTTTCCCCCACCCCAATTAGCATTAGAAATCATTTTACCTTTAAATACACAGATGGGAGCTATGTCTGAAGTCAAACACACTCACTCACTTTAGGATAAGGGCCATGTAAGAGAAGAGCCAGCTAGAAACACAGGCAGCCTCAGGCACCGAAATGACACAAAACAAAGCACGAACATGAAAGGATTAATTTAAACATTGGTAGAGAAATCTGAGATAGCACAGAGGACTAAAGCTGCACCAGAGATCACCCAACATGAAATCCAGTCTACTGTGCCCCCATGGCCCCAGGCAAGGATTCACACTCGTTCATTTGTGTGCTATAATTATGCTGAAGGCACAAAATAAGGATTTCCGTTGGAACCAGGGTTCTGCACAAGCTCCAAACAGCCCCAAGGACTGGCACAGTCAGGCCCAGGTCAGAGTGCTATGATTCAGTCTTCCGTCTCAGTTCTCCTTGTACCTGTGTCCTAGCCAGCTGCCTCCACCAAAATCTAATCTGCTTCTCTTGGCAAAGCTGGCAGGTGGAGGTGTTATAGCCATAGCTTCAACACTCCCAGGAGGTACATGTTGTATGAAATCACCATAAGATCATCCTTGTGAAATCAATTTAGTAACACAAAGTGAAAATTTCTCTTACAAATTAATTCATAAATGCCTGTCTTAGATATTTTCATGTGTTTTCAGCTCTGTTTCATATAAATATCCAACCATCTCTTAAAGGAATCAGCAACTGCTGGTGGGAGTAAGAAGGGACCAAGTAGAGAGATACAAAATTCAATGGTAATATTTCAACACACATGATAACAAGGCCACCCGTTACTGTTACTTAGAATAGTGCTTATTCTGTAAGAACACAGCAACGCTGCTTAGAAAGTTCTAGTACATCCTCTCAAGCCAGCAGAAGTAATTTCCAATGGTTTCTCAAAGGTTTCCTCAATTCCACAGCAAAATATTTTCCCCTCTAGAAACAGTGTAAAGCCAAAAGTGATGTCCAAAGAATTTGTAGAATATGTACCTTAGGATTTTATTTTACCAAAAGGATAAAACAAAGCCTTTTGTCTAGTCCCTCTTGCATGCAGCAAGAACAAGGTTAAACAGTCTCCTCAATAGCTGGACATGAGGTGTTTACTAAAAACCTGGAAGTAAGTGGAAGAAACTTAACCGGTTGTGGACTGCGTTTACACTTACATGTCCAATCTGTCCACGTGGAATTCATCTGAATGCCCTGCACAATTCATGGCAAAAAAAAAAAAAGGAGGCCCTTTCAAAGCATGATCCATCTCACTTCTCTGAGGTGGCCATGTTAGAATACAAGCAGAGCTGAGCCCCAGGAGCTCTTTCACTCTGAAGTCTGTAAGAGAAGCACTGCTGTTCAGGTAGATCAATTCTGATGTTCAATGGCTACTGTGATTTTCTCATCAGTTTTGTTGTTCAATTACACCACCCAGTGCTTCCAAGCACTTACAAAACACCGCTCCATAGGTTTGGTTACAAGTTTGTGATATTAGGAATTTGATCTGCAATTGAATGAATCACACAGGTGTAAGGTTTTAGTGTATCTGTATCGTGGTTGGGTTTGTCACTGAAGAGCTCCATCCTACAAGCACATCAAGTCATACAAGTCATCAGTGACAATACTCTGGATTTGCTGATAGTTTTATCAGTGAATTGGAGAAGTCAGTTGACACTTTAAAAATGGTTATTCTACTTTATGGGAATGGATCTGTGCAGTTTAGAGAGTTTTATCTATTACTCCCCAGTAACTGTAAACACCACTATCAAGTCTACCACATGCCCTTTGGAAAGCAGGATACTTCCCAGATTTTGAGGAGAATGTTGCTTATACACTAGACCTCAAACTGGACTGTCTGGGTTAATCCAGATTGTCATTACCAGGAGTAGGTGATTATTATTGTTTGGCTGACAGGCTGAAGTAAAGGCTGAACAATCATCATTATCTCCTCTTACATAAATGGGGTGGCTGTGGGTGTGTGAGCAAGAAGAGCACCTCAGCCAAGCCCTGGGCACCAGAAAAAATTCTGGAGTTCAGCATCAAAAAAGTCACTGGGAGCATCTACCAACTGTGTTGTCATTTTTAGCAGCAACCAACGACCACTGGGAAAAAGAGGAAACCTCTCAAATCATTCAGCTACACAATTGCATTACAACCAAAGAAAGATCAGATAAACACACACATCATTTAGAATAATTAAGTAAATAAGATTTCATGAGAAGGTGAATCAATTAAATTTTCTTAAACAAGTATGTGTTACACATAATTTTTTTACACAAATTAGGAGAATTTTACCATCCCATTAAAAAAAACCAAAACCACTTCCACCCAATAAAAACAAAACAGTAACAAAGGAACACAACAAAACAGAATAAACAAACATACACACACACACCCCCAAACCTAAACAAACGAAAATGAGAAAAGAAGACAAACAGAAATCAGACTTCAGACATTCTCTAGAGACAATTAGTCAGTACTTGACCCAGTTAATTAACCATAACTCATTTAGTCTGAGGCAGTCATGCTGTAAGAATAAAGGGAGGAAAAAGGATGGTAATCCAGAAGTGGCTTTGCCACTTGTTAACAAAGAATGAATAAAATTTTGGCTCTAAGTACCTGTCATCTGCTTGGAGCAATGGAGCTCCTCAAGGTATCCTGTCACTTTTTTGATGTTCTGCTGTGTTTTCAAAGCATCTCTCAAGATGTTAATATTCTGTGTAAGTTTTCACACCTCAAACGACCTTCTCTCCAAGATCACTCAACCCATGACCATTTCTTTTGCTATCTCCCTCTCTGCTCTTGCTTCACATGGTAGCAACTCTGCTCTAGGACAGAGTCAGAACTAAATTTCCAAAGACATGAGTTTCAGTATCTTCTTATATTAGGAGAATGTTAGGCAATTAGAGCAGTAACATTCTTGTTTCAGTTGCCTCCCACGTAAAATGGCATACTCCTATAAGTACTAGTTTAGTTATTTTATTTATTGATAGGATTCACTTAATTAATGTTTGCACAGCATTACAGACTCTGATATTAAACTCTTAAATGTAAAATGCCAAGTGCCATTGCAAACATATATTAATGGGTATATCTACACATGTAATGTATCTGTGAGAAATCAGGCACCTATTTAACAACAAATATTTGTTAAAGGTTTTAATATATTTAAGCCATATAAGATGGAAATCTCTTCTTCCTATCAGTATATCTTCCTTAGAGAAAACTCATAAAAAACATTTTGATTCAGTTAGAGTCTGCAAATCTAAATGGCTATGGTATGCCTCTGAGACAGATCAATATTGCTGACAGCAATTAGCACTGCTTATAAAAGGCCACTTTGCCTCACTCCTGATTTACAGCCAGCCCATGTCTCCTTTTAAGTATGCAACCAAGCAGGCTGACTACTATTGTCACACAGGAGCCTGGTGTCACATCAGCTTCAGAAACACAGATAAAAGCCATGAGCTAAAGTTTGCTATTTAAAAAACAACATTCAGATGCAGTGTGCCCCAGACACAAAATGCCAGTACTTAAACCTCACCGATGAAGAAGGGGAAAGACGTTGCTAAACACTAAGATCCTGATTTCCAGTAAGGCATTTGGGCATTATTTTTAAGTCTACGTTCATCTAACCAAGTGGCTACATAAACATTTGTGCAAGTACTTAGCTCATGCAGCATCTAAAAGCAAAGTCAGGAACTTAAGCTTGAATGAAGTAGAGTGATAAGAACAACTCAGAGCAAAATTAGTTGGTTACTGATAAGAGTTACTCAAGAAGGCACAGAATATGTGAATTACTCTAATGCAAAGAAGCTAGCTCTTACTGACACTTGAACAAGATCTGACCACTCTTGCAATTCAAAACCTTTACTCTTTCCTTTTCACTTCGTGTCTGTTTAATGCTAGGCTGCCAAGGAAGAGCCGATAGACAGAAAGTGCTTTACAGAGAGGTGTCTATTATTACACCACACTGAAAAAGTCTTCCAGTTGCCAGAGAAGCAGTCAGATCCTTCAGGGATCTCCTTTATGGGAGAGAAGTCCATGGGTTAGAAACAAAACTGCAATATTAAAGAACAGAATGACAGGAGGGACAGGACACTGTTTCTATCTTTTTTTTTTTTTTTAACATAAGGCAGTATGCTTGAGAAAAGCAGGGGAAGGAAGCCTAAAGAAAAACATTTTCAGCAGAGCCAAGAAAACATCTTGGAACACTGCTGTTTTCCTTATTTTTGTAAAGTTTCTTGATTCTGCTAGGAGGAAGTCACAGACACTAGCCTCACTACCACAAGATCAGGTCAGAGGCAAATTCTTTACTCACACCACCACACCTGGAGAGAGCTCCTGCTGACTCTTGACAAAAAAGCATAATGGTCACTTCACAACAAGGAGGAGCTGCTCTTAATGGGATCAAGAGCTCTGTGGTAGACAGAAGAAAAAAAGGATGACTTACACCTAGCAATAATGATGAGAAAGGAAAGCAAACAGCAACACCCAACACCACCCCTTACCCTTCCTCCCAGTGCCTCCCTCACTGACATTTCAAGCATCTGTGAATTAAGTCTTTTACTGACAATTAATAAATGATGGAAGTCTATTGCTGGCAGAAATTGTTTTCAGTCCAGAATGTGCTTGTATGTTACCTTGCTCCTATGACATTAGTCAAGCAAGAAAAATGTAGGAAAGGAAAATTTTAATTAATCACTCAGTGTTTCAGCCTTTAGAGCCTGAAAAACTGGTTTCTCTAGCAAGGTATAATATATTTAACATGAATAATAACTGTTCAGATAGAAGGGGGGGAAAGGGATTTTACAGAATCACACTGAGTGTTTTAATCTTCATCAAAAGAAAGAAAAACATCCACTTGCTTTCCTGACATGGTTCTATTCTGAACTATATCTTAATTGTAGGAGAAATTGAATGGTTTTACAGTTAAGAGATGAAAAGTACATTTGCCTGTGAAGTTTGGGGGTTTAAATGGCAATATAAAAATTAAAAGATGGAAATGCTGTCAAGATGATGATGTCATAATCCACAACCATCATTCAATCAATGTTAGCAACCAATTCTTCCAAATGTGCAAATGTGTTCCAGTTCTGATTTTTAATACTTCACTCAAATTCTGAACCGCCAGTTCCACTTTACAACTGGCTCTAAGTAACTTCTAAACAGCTAAGTTCAACTGAAATACTGTTCTAAAATTAATTGATACAGGGAAGCATAAAGTCCCCGTGGGACAGATGGGAATCCAACAGTCATGGTTATAGCTAATTCACCGTATTTGGCTGCAGCTAAAAGCCTTAAAAAGCAGCTTTTGCTGCCCTTGGTGTTGCACAGTAGGTGACAGAGACGGTACTCACCCACAAAGCAGATTTCAGAATCACACTCCTCCGTTTCACTGGCTTTTCATAAAAATGAGTAGGTTGAAAGAAGGATTCTTTGTCATCAGGAAAGGGAAGGCTATATTCCACCTCTTTTACTATGCATACAAGGAAGACTTACCTCTTTGGCTCTAGTTTTGTATCCAACAATCATCTGAAACAGCAAATTTCTCTACTTAATAATAATAATATTTAAATATATATTTGCTGTGTTTCAGGTTTTCATAGATTGATTCTTTGGATAAAACTGCTCTGACATATTACCATCTTATTCATCTCGTAAGGAAATAATTTAGTTCAGTCATGAGTATCTGGGATACATGCGCCAACTGCTTTGATGTAAACACTGAGGTCAATATTACCATTAGCTTTATGTGGACAAAGTAGTTAAGAATGTAACATTTCCACAGAAGTCCTGTTTAAGAAGGTAGGTAATACAGGACAATGTCCCAGTTCACTCCTTGTGAAAGAGCTGTTATTACCCAATTTATTCATTTATAATCACAGTGTATAAATGGAGAGAGTGGCCAAGCTCGTAATTTCTTTTTTAAGTCCAAGCTCCTGCTACTTGCTGAACAGCGCTACTGTCATAAATCTATGACCAAATTGCATTTCACACTGCATGATAAACTGTGCATCATGGCCACTCACAACTTCACACAGTACACACCGAATGCAGCTCTCTCTGGGATGCTGCTTTCTGTCACAAAACATGGCCTGAACCTGCTGAGCTGAAATTAAATCTCCATTTCAGTAGCCCAGGGTTTGCCTTTTCAATGAACACATGAGAGATAAATGCAGAGTTTGCCTTGATTTACAAGAGCAACACACTAGAATTTGACAAATACTTGAGCAGTTCAGCTTCCTCCCACCAGAGGCTATGGAGGGATGGTAGTGTTGAGCTGCTCACTGCAATATTTATAGCCGCCATGCAGCAGCATCCTGTAGAGACCTGACCCATTTAATTATCTGAAAAAGTCGAAAGAAAAAAAAGAAGAACAGGGTTTCTGATGACTGGAATAACATTGCAGGACAAAGGTAAATTTTACATCTATTAACAGCACTGAATTTGCTACTACTGCTCACACAGAAACTACCCACCCGTTCTGTGGACTGGACCTTCACGAAAGGGTTTCCCAGCTATAATATTTTAGTCAGAACTGGCATATTTTATCATTAATTTTAACAATTTGGCTTGATTTCCAGTTCACAGAATATTCTGTGAGCATGGACATTTCTCAGAACTTACTAACGGAAACTACCTACCAGATAAATTCTACCTATGCGTTGGCAGCTACTTTGCAACTGCTTTATCACAAGCCTTTGAAACTTGAGTTGCATGTCTCAATTTTAATTGAACAACTCCATTGATGGATGAGGTTAAGGGTCATATGCAAACTTCTATTTAGCTGCACTAAGCAGTAACTATTACCAGCATAACTATTCCAGGGAGTCAAGAAGCTCTTCTGTTGCTGTTGCTTTTGCTTGGTTTTCTTTCTTTGTTTGTTTGTTTGAAATCAACATGGTTTTCTTGTTAAAAGCTCCAGTGGAAATTAAATTTCTGCTAATATTGTTCTGACTTGGAATGAGTAAAATATATCAGTACTCCTACACTGATAACAACAGCACTGCAATTGGGTTTGTTTCCCCGCTTTAACCACATCAGTATAGTTACAGCAGTAAAAGTTTTCCTAAGAGTTGGCAGGGTCTTATATCTTGTCATCTGGTGTGTTATGTGAAGATGATAGAAGGCTATCTTTCATCTGCACACAACAGTTGGATTTTCAAAAACATAACAAAAATTCAAACAAGGAGACAAGCAGCAGACCCAGTCTCTGGGACCATTTGCCTGCTAATAAACAAATGCCAAGCACGCCCAGCACTCTGGGCTAGATGGCAGGAGATTGATTAGTACACAGCATGTTCCAGTATGCTGGGATCACAGAATTCAGGGAATGCTGTCCACTTCCTACAGGTTTTCTCCTTGACACTGGCAAAACTAAATATATTGTAAATGGAAACTAATAATTGCACATTTCCCCACTGGATTGCAGCATCGAAAAAAAAAAAGTGTAAAAAGAACTGCACTTGTGATGCAGTTCCTGGGTCTCTACCACATGTTCTCTTTTGCAAATGGGTCCAAACAATATGGAATAAATAAAATTATAAATGCAGGCAGCTTTATAAACTGAGAGAATTCCATAACTCTGATTACTGAGCTGCAGTTCGGGAAAAAAAAAAACCAAAAATCTGTAAAGGTAAGGTTTAATCTGCATGTTTTGCTAAGAAACAACTACACCACATATTCAAAACAGTAATGAAGCAATTACAGTGGGGATCTACAGTAGGGGAGACTAACCCTATTGTTTTACACTCAAACAAGTGTAAAATCTGACAAGGTAATCATTTTATAGTTCAAAGAGAACACTCACCACCAGCAAACAGTCTGAGTCTCTAGTAGAGAAGGAGCTTTAGAGAAACTGAGTTAGGGATGTGCTTGAGTCTGTGATTTACAGATCTTCTTGATAATTTACAGCTTTCATGTGCATAATTGATTACATTTGAGTAAGAAGAATTTTTTTTTGTTTGTTCCAAGTTAGCTAGTGGTTGCTCCTGGAGCTGTTTACGCATCCAAGGCAAAACACAAAAAATTAAAATATAAAAAAAAAAAAAAAGGAGAAGCAAACATCTATTTTCCACATTTAGAGGTTGATCTGCACAGGAGGGCATTTTAAGGTTTTCGTATGTGCATCCCAGGATGAAATGTTCAGGATCCCTGACAGAAATCCCAGCAAAGGGCTCTCAAGGCTGTGAACTCGTTATTCTGCCTCTTGGTCCGCCTTCTACACCACATCAACTCCCACCACATCACAGGCTCCCTGTCTAAACGCAGGGAAGTGGGTTGTGCTGCAGTAAGAAATATAGCTTCTTTATCTGTTAAGTGTTGCTTTTGATAAGTCTGTATTTATGCAAGGTAAAGAACAAAAAAAAAACAAAACAAAAAAACCCCAAGAAAACCCGAATGCTCGCACTGTTTAATCAAGAAATTACTGGTTGGTTCCACAAAGCCTAGTCCTCAACCAGCAGCCTCATAAGCAAAAAACAACAAGCAAAACAGTCACATCTGTGAGTTTTGCAAGATTTAGAGGGATAAGGAATCAGGTGATACAAGGTAAAAACAGACCAGCTTTATGCAACATAAACATAAAATTCTCCATGTTTTCAAATCCATGTTTGGTTCTTATTTTAAAATCTGGGGCCACTAGCTGTTTAAAACCCTGTTAAAACCTCAATGCAAAATATTTAGCCTTTTAGTTATGTTGGCATTTTGTGGACTCTTTCAGTCTCAGTGTTGTTGATGAAATGGAAAGAGATGCCTAAACTCTGATCTCCAAATAGAAGACCTTTCTAAATGCATCTTCTGCCTCTCCTTGTTCGAAATTAATTGAAAATTGCAAGGCAAGATCAGAAAGCAGCTTTTTTCAGCCTGCATTAAGAAAAGTATTCTGGTGACAACCACGCCAAGAGGCAAATAAATCAAATTGGGGGGGGGGGGGAATCAATCAAAACCAAAAACTTGTTCTTTTTGCAGTTCTTAAAATATTAGGGGGGCATTCTCACAATTCCTGAATGCTCAGAGATGGTAATACTAACCATTTTAAGAAAAAGTATGTTTTATCACAGTATCTGTTTCACGAGAAATACACAGAATCAATTTTAGCAGGTAAAAATGGACTGAAAAATTGCAAATATTAAAATAAGAATCAAAGAGCACAATCAGCATTAGAAAGATGTCTGTATTCAGGATTAATTCAGGGAAGATTAAAGAAAAACTGACTACTCTTTTTGACACGTTAGGACCCTAGACCTAAACCAAAGCACCTGTTTATCTAAGTACCATGCCCTTCTCAATCAACTTACCAAGCACTGAATTCAAAGCACACATTTAGCTTACCTGACATCTTGTAGGGGTTTCAGAATGATGGTAGGGAGCATGGCCAAAGAATCAATTAGAAAGCGCATCATGCAGTCTATAACATTAATCTTAAAGGCAATGCTTTCTCATGTATTTCTACAGAAATCTGCTGTTAAGTAAACGTAGTATGCACTTGCTCAGAGATTCCTTGTTATTGGGGGGAAAAAAATGCACTAAAAATACATAATTTAAAAACCAGCTCCCATAAAATCATGTTAAAAGAGATCTGTGATACCCTGAAGGCATAAAAGCAACCTTTCTCATATGCATCTTAAATTCACACACATTAAAAAAGAAGAATCTGGTCTTGTGTTCCTACACTGCATTGAAACAAAGGTGATTATTTTCAGACCATGGCTCCTCTCCAATATGGGCAAAGTTAACTGGATTTGCTTTAAGTAAGTAACTCAATATATCATCCTAAGAGCATGTGTCATTGAAGTAGCGAAAAGACCACTTCTTGTGATGCAATTTGGGAGTGGGGGGGTGTGCTGGTATTTTTTGAACATTTCATTAGACAGCATATCTACACATAGTTTTCCTCGAGAGCTTCCCACTAACAGCTCTGAGCTTCTCTACATGGCCATGTTCAACTTCCTGCACTGTCGATATCACCATGAAAGCTGTCTGCAGACTGTAGGCTGCTAGACAAGCCTGACAATAGCAAAGCAGAGAGGAGATTCCTCAGCTCTGAAGAGTACTGAAGAGCCACTGGCATAAATGATACATGCTTCTATTGGCAGCCAATTATCACCACCGAAACCCTGTTAAGAACAGAGATTGCTATCAACCTCTCACAGATTATCCTCCAACACACCCAAACCCTACCAACTTTTCCCCTTCCCTAAAATTACTGCCTTGTGTGCAGGCTTCTCCATGGAGATGAGTCTTTCCTTTTCCCGTAGGTGCTCCGAGCCCTTCCAGGCGCGCTCGGGAAGCCCTAAGTGGCAGCCCCAGCCCCGCAGGATGGGAGTTTCTCCACGGCGGGATGTTTACATAGTAAGTCAAAAAGGCACGGAGTTACCATGTGGGAAACTCCGCTCTCCCTCCAAGATAACCACCCTGCTGGTTTGGCAGCCAATTATCACCACCGAAACCCTGTTAAGAACAGAGATTGCTATCAACCTCTCACAGATTATCCTCCAACACACCCAAACCCTACCAACTTTTCCCCTTCCCTAAAATTACTGCCTTGCAGAAAGCAGAGTGCTATTTCCTCTTACAGCTCGGGAGGACGGGTGGCAAGCTTACTGGCTTTTCAGGGATTGGCATAGTATAACCAGAAAACTTCAGACAGCATGTGCTGAGTACAGGATGCACTGCAATCACCTGCTGCCCCACACCATGAGCACACACACACATCACACTATGGCTTTGCTGGGCTTCATTCCTAGAGACACCCGTGTCCACAGCATCCCTGTAGTGAGTCCTGGAAAACGGGTACTCTCTCTCCTCTTGCACACTCAAGGGACTTCCCTCCAGTTCAGGTGAGCTACAAGCCTGATTTCCATGTAGAAGCTGTATGTCTCCTAATGGGGCTGAGGCATCCTGGGGACAAGCATGGTAGAGGGGGGAGAGGATTTGAACAGCCCAGAAGCTGCATTTCTCCATCCTACAAAATCCTCTCTCTCTTCCTGTCTCTTCTCCACTTGGACCACAGGATCATTTGAAAGCATCTAGCAGAAGTCATAAGAAATCGATCTAGGCAGGAACATACACTTCTATCCTCATAAGGCCTTATCAGTCAGATAACCCCAGAAGAGGATGAAGGGAGCACAATCAGGAAGAGACTAGAAAAGGAAAACTGTTAACCAAAAAGCTGTATCTAAATCTCATATAACAAATCCTAATGCACACAATAAATCCTTTCCCAAATGGATCGGCAGCCGTCACTATCATGACAAGTCTGTGTGCCTAAAACAAAACCATCTTATCAGAGCAGGAATTAGCTGTGGTCACAGCAACAATGATCTTGTCCTCATTTCTCTAACAAGCTCCCACTGGAGTTGAAACGAGGCAACCTGAGGGAGGGAGTCTCACTTTATATGTTTTTTTAATTTTAATTTTTAAATCAAGGCTTAAAGCCATTTCACTCATTCAAGTTCAGGGTGGTATTATCATTCATTTCCTTGGATGTAGGACCAGGCTGTCATTGTATAACTGCCAGGAAAAGAAAAAAACCAAACAAGCAGCAGCAACATTCACAGCCCGCTTTCCTTTCGCACCCCTCTAAGCAAGTCTGCCAGGAGCTTGTAATGACCAGGGCACTCTATCAGCCTCTCCCTGTTTTCACACCAGGTGTTACTGTACCCTAAAATATTTAGAGGTCTAATTATTACTTGAATGGGAGAGATTTCTAGCAGAGGTGGACGCTCTAGGAACCAGGAGGGGACCTGTCACTCTGGCTACACTTGGTTTCCTAGAACCTCAGTAGCAAAAACAGTGTCCAATGGCAATTGAAGTTTCCCAACTTACATTTTTAGTGAAAAACATTCACACTTATCATGGGGTCATCCTATTTCTCTATGAGAATAATAGGAGTATTAAGAAGCCCACCAGCATCAAAAATTGAGTGTCAAAACCCCTATGAAATCTTCTATTCAAATTGTGTGCAGGCTTCTCCATGGAGATGAGTCTTTCCTTTTCCCGTAGGTGCTCCGAGCCCTTCCAGGCGCGCTCGGGAAGCCCTAAGTGGCAGCCCCAGCCCCGCAGGATGGGAGTTTCTCCACGGCGGGATGTTTACATAGTAAGTCAAAAAGGCACGGAGTTACCATGTGGGAAACTCCGCTCTCCCTCCAAGATAACCACCCTGCTGGGCCAATGCCGAGTAGCGCTTGCAATTGCTCTTGGCACCGTTATTCCTCAAAGCCTCTCGAGAAGCAGGAATCCCTTCCCGCAGGTGAGGGGCGGCCAGAACCGCGCCAGGGCCACACCTGCGCCGCCGGCATGCCCACGGCACGACACTACATGCCCTGAGCCCAACGTGAAGGGCACCGCAGAGCTCCGACCCTGCGCGGGGGGCTTACCTTCCGCACCCCACCGAAGCCGTGCTCCGCCGCTACCCGCTCGGCCTCCGCCTGGCCCCCGTCGTGCAGCTCCACCAAGAAATGGTTGCTGTAGACGGCACCACGGGCCGGGGGACCGAGGAAGTGCAGGAGAAAGAGGAGGAGGAGGGAGCCCCGAAGCAGCGGCGGCCCCGGCGGCATGGCCCCGCGCTGCGCGCCCGCGGAGGCAGCCCGCCGGGCGGGCCGGCGAGAGGGGAAGCGTCTAAAAGATGGGAGAGGAGGACGACGGAAAAAAAATTAAAACAAATGAGCGCAGCAGAGGCAAGAAGAGAGCAGCGCGGAGAGGACCGGCCGGGCGGAGCGGATGCGTGTTCCAAGGCGGCCAAGGGGCAGCACCAGCCGAGCGGGGAGCAGGGGGGGACGCGCCGCGCCGCGCCGCGCTGCCAATCATGGAGGGGAGGATCGCCTCGGCCCCCCTTCCCTCCCAGCTCGCGGCTCCCGGAACGCTCCGCACGCCTCCCCAGCACCCCACCCACGCTTCACTCCCACCTTCCACAGTCCTGCCCCTGCAAAGCCGCACCCCCCGATTGCAGCCGCGCAGCGAGCGCCAGCCCCCTCCTAGCTCCAGCCGAGCCGAGCCTGGACTTGTCCGGCTGTTCCGGCTGAGGGGGAAGGTCGCCGAGGGGAGGCCGACAGGCTGGATACGGGAGGCTCCGAACCTGGAGCCTATACGCCCGTGGCTATAGGGGCTGGATAACGAAAGGCTTTGGCAAGACCCTCACCGCCGGGACTGGCACCCAGCTTCTCTCTTCGACCCAGCGAACACAAAATATCTGGAGTTACCCCAGACCTACCGTTCTAGCCAGAACCCTGCACCAGCTGCTCACAGGGCCCTCAGCAAACTGTCCTTTATCCGTCTTTTTACAAAAGCAAAGGTACAGGGAGGTGGTTAAGCAGTGATAGTGCAATGCGAGGGGAAAACCTCAGGCCCAGGCTGAGGGCTCCTCACTGGCTCTCGGTCTATACTGCTAGGATGCTCAGGAACACAAAGGTGTCCAGGCTCCCTGAGCAATCCCCAAACAGTTTTCAGGGGATGATTGGCAGGAAAGTACCTGGTCCTTCCCTGTGCTGAGACAGTCAAGCATTGAGAATGTTCCGTGCACAGGTGGGATTGCAGAGGTAGCAGCACCTAAAAACAATGGGAGCTCAGTTCTGTTAGTAATCTGCCATCTGCTATGATTGGAAAGGAACAGTACAGATTATGCAAGTTTATGGCAACGTATAGTTTAGCTTTTTCCCACAGATACATCTGTTAATTTGTCATGCCAAAGGTCAGTCCTTTGATGGATGGATCCCTGAATGATCCCCCTGGAAAATACTTGGGACACAGAAAGCACAATCTTCTTTAAAACTAACAAAATTATAGCTTTACTGTAATCTGTCCTGCAAATGGTCAAATGGAGTACAGATGTTAAATAAATCAGGGAAAACAAAGGAAAACATCAAAAATCAGAAACAAGGCTCTTCTTCCATTATCCAAAAATGCTTTAGAAAACAACAGAAGAGCTGACTGCATCATTGTGAATCCAAATGAGTATTGGTTTGTCATGACAAATGATTGATTTCCTTCCTCTGGATAAAAGAAATCCCTATTCAAGCAGAAGGGAAATGGCAACTTGAAGCCTAATCCAAAGCCCAGTTACATAAACAGAAGTGTTGTAAATGAATGACTGATGTTGAAAAAAAAATCAAACATGAAGGAAAGGTAAACCATGAGAAATGGCACAGTAGAGATGGAAAACAACTTTGCAGTCTCATAAAGAGATTAGTATTAGTGTTGGTAGAATTCATCTTTTAGATGCTTGATCAAAGAAGAGGCAGTTACTAAGAACAACTTTATATATTATTTCTTTAAACCAAGTTATTTGCTTTCCTTAATAGTCAGCAACGCCTCTCCTTACAATATTTTTCCAGTATTAAAGCATTTCCAGGTAACTTGGGGCCTGTGAGCTCCTGGATCAGTTATACCTATTGGTGATTACTGGACAGCTACCAGAGGCCCTGCTGGTTTCCATCCACAGCTGTTCCTTGGTATCAGAAACAAAAGGAAAATAAAAGTAGGAGAAAGGCATTTTGTCTAATTTACATTCCTGTATATAGGTTTTTCTTTTCACAGAGGTCTCCCCTGGGTTGACACACCTCTTTTTATTTTGGTGCCAGTCCATAAAAAGAGGAACACCAATAACAAAGGCAATGGAGCAGCCCTCCTGGCTCCCTCTTACCAGCAAGGCAAGATCCTGCACACATTCAGAAATGAAGATCATAGCACAGGTCTGGGTGAGGGGTGTGACTGGATCATTCTCTGTGCATATTCTGACAGCCCCAACTGCCACCTGTCAGTACTGCTCTGTAAGCTGGTGCCATTAAAGGGACATTGTCAACAAGGCAGCACCCACTGTCTATAGCTTGTAAACCTTATAATGACAAGCTTTGATGGCTTTGTCTGTATGATGTTAAAAAATATTTTTTTTAAAGGATTAGTTTAGAAAAGGCCAGTTTAAAAAGTAAAATCTAAACACCAAGAAGAGAAAACTCCACCAAAAACAGCAATTTTAAAGAAAAATCGTCAATATGTTGATGACTACAAAAGTTTAAGACTAGACAGGACCACTGGGATTTCTAACCTAGTACTTTATATTAACTGTAGGGCTTATTGGCATTAATTCTTGCATCTGGTCTGTAGTCCTTTTTTTCCTTAACATACAAATGTTGAATTAACAATCAAGACGGATTTGTTACAGCCATTGGAGAAATGTTCCAATGACTGCTTACAGTTATTTGTAAAAAGTTATATCTGTGCCTTTCTTTAAAATGCTGATCAATCCTACACTGACTTCTAGGTTTTGTTCTTATTATGAATTTTTTCATGGAACTGCTGAACTATTATTTTCTCCAGATGACTTTTAAGATTGTGATGATAAAGACATAGAGTTAACACTCCCTTGAATGTCTTCCTGTAAGCCATATTTTCCATCCCTTCAACCATTCACATAAATCTTTTTACTTCTTGAATTGTGAACTACAGCTGCATCAGATATTTTTTCAGCAGAGGTCAGGCCAATGTTAAATGGATGTTACATCACAATTCAGGTATTTTTTCAGCAGAGGTCAGGCCAGTGTTAAATTGATGCTGCATCACAATTATATTCTTACTGGGTACCCAGTCTTTCACCAGTTGAGGATTTCATTCAGCCTCCATGCTGCCAAGTCTCCCTGATGTGCAGCAATGCTGATGCTGACTCTCGGATCTCTCATCCTTCCCTGAGCCCTCTTCAGGACAGGTTATTGTATCCTGCATGGCCAACAATCTTTGCACCTAGATATTTATGACTCTACTTGGTCAAAATACACATAATTTACGTGCATGGAGCTTTCCAATCAATCACTTGGCACTAATCTCTTTTATACTTTATGGCTTTCTTCTTTAACCCACCCACTTTATTAGTAATGAGTTTATATTGATGTACTGGATTAGCAAGATTTTAGAGATAATTTCTTGGCCCCAGTCCTTTGGAACCTCTGCAGAATCAAATCAACTCCAGCAATGATTCTCAGTTTGTAATTATACTTAAGAACCTAGCATTTAATCAGTCTGTGTCATAAAGGCTGTTTTAATTTTTGTATCCTATTTATTTACTGACATGTCACACAGTATTAAGTGTCCCAGACACAAGCAATGTCATAGATACAATGGATCAAAAAAACTACAATTTTTTCAATTTCATCAGGTAGTCCAGTAAAAGAGACTAAGATTCCCCCATAAATTCTGGCTTGTCTAAGACAAGGCAAATAAACAACAATACTAGCTTAACCAGTGAAAACTACAACAGTGCTTTAAAAATTGATATAAAATTAGTTTAAAAATCCCAATTCCAAATGGATTTCTGACTACATTTTTAAACAACCATCAAATTACTACAATTACTGCATAGTGAAAGCCAACTTGTAATTGGCTTTCACTATGAGGTCAATGAAGTACTAACTTTAAAGGAGACGTTTCTTTCCCCGAGGGCTGCATGGGATGGTGCCATTCTGTCACAATCCGTCCTTACGAACAGGTTTTGTGATGGTTCGTGGATTGATCTCAGGGTGCAAAAAACTGACATGGCACAGGGGATTTGCAGTAATAATCAGAACAAATATACCTTTATTATTGAATAACCACAGCAAAATATGATAGAGGGATTAACGGAGAGAAAAAGATAAAGAGAGAGAAAAGCGGGGGGGGGGGGGGGGGGGGGGGCGGGATATAGCTACTATGGTTTTCTGAAGGAGAATTGCAGTAAGTGTTCATGGAAGCCCTTGAATTAAAGAGGTCATAATTTCAGGCTTTACAGGTGATTGCATTGGTGATTCAAACCCAGGAATTAATTTCTTTTCATGAATCATTTGCAGGCAGCTGGCTTTGTGAATGTTTTCCCAGAGTTGGTCGGGGGTACCAACCAAAGGGTCTCTCCTTTCCAAGGGGTTAAGCCCATCTGCCCAATGAGCTGTGTGCTGAGTTAGGGACCATGGGATGCATCTGTCTCCCAATGTTAAGAACATCCCATGTCCCCAGCACCCACCAGCTTCTTGTTCCGACAAATGAACCTGATCTCCCCCGGTGAGAGACACTTGACATATGTGTCCTGTTTCAGATTTGTGGGGGAGAATCCCTTACTGCTTTGCAAGTTTTGTTAATTCAGTAGCAGTGTACGGGATTTCTTTAGTGGTTATGTGCGGATCAAGATGTTCATTATTGATATAGTTCATTCTGATTTAATTAGAGGTTTTATGCTATTACAGCAGTGTTCCCCACAATTTTTCATCAGGGCTAATTCTTTTTGAGGGCAATTTTGATTGATGTGAGGAGTTTCCTTCTGCTCTGCCTCTTTTTAGGAATCAGCGTTATGTGAATTTTTAGCATGTTCCTCTCTCAAGGCAGCCCGTAATAAGTTATTTACATTTCTTTCTTCATCTAATTGTTTTTGCAAAACTTCAGCTAGGTTTTGGAGGGAGTCTATTATAGCATTTTCCTCACTTTTTTACTTAAAGCGAGTTTCTATAGCTGCTGTGAGGCAGGCTCCCAAGACTGAGCAGAGGATGGTTTTATTATTGACCAGTTTGAAATTTGTTTCATGTTGCAAAGAACATATTCTATCAATAACATTTTCTAAGGTAAACCAATTTCAGTTTGCCCATTCTTCTCCTCCTGGAGAAGGCGTGGCATTGTATTTAGCAAGCAGAGCATAAAATTCAGCTTTACCTTTTGCACTGAAGTTTTTGGTCATTTTGTGAAGGGACTAAAGCTACACCAGGGAGTTAATTGTAAACTTAAGTCACACAATCACACAGCCTTTCCTGTGTCCCCCTTCACTTCCCTGGGTAGTCGAAGAGACAGAATCTGCCTGGAAGGCCCTATTTGGTTATTTCAGGAGTGTCTCTTCCTTCCCAGACAGTCCCAGATACACACTCACACATAAAACAGTTATTTTGTGAGGGAACCAAAAACTACAACAGGGAAATACTGATTTAAGTTAAACAACCACACAGCTCTTGCTCTGTTTTTCCTCACTTCCCTGGCTAGGTGAAAGGACTAATCTGCCTGGGAGGCCCTGCTTAGTTACATCAAGTTGCCCCTTCCTTCCCAGACAATGCAGATACACACAAACACAACAGAACAGTTTCCCCCTTTTGCACCGAGAGATCTTTTTGTGAAATTCTGGAAACAGAACCCTCAATTGAGTATGGGGGATTGCCATTAACACCTGCAAAACCCCTCTGCCTACCAGAATCTTGTCCGTGATGCCAATTTAAATGTCATGATCCGTCCTTATGAATGGGTTTCATGATGGCTCGTGGATTGATCTCAGGGTGCAAAAAACCAACACGGGGATTTGCAGTAATAATCAAAACAAATATTTATTAAATGACCACAGCAAAATGCAATAGAGGGATTAAGGGAGAGAAAAAGATAGAGAAAGAGAGAGAAAAAGCGGGGGGGGGGATATAGCTACCAAACATAAAGATGAAGTCCTTTGGTCCAGTCCGGTCGAGGATCTGCTTGTTACGTCGGGGAGATCTCAAAATTTCTAGCTAACTCAGAGGTTTTTATTATGATAATTATATTGAAAATTTCGAGGCGGGGGGGGGAAACAGATACAATAAAGAATAGATGTAACAGGTAGCCCATGTTCTCAGCAGTAAGCAAGAGCCATTGTTTTCGTGGTCCAGTGGTCACACCTGCAGGCAAACATCTTGCTTTGGTCAGCTTGCCTCCCCCACACACCTCCCCCGGGCTGGCGGTTTCAGTCTCAGTCCTTGGAAGGAGGAGGGGGCCTTTTCACGTAGGGGTTTCATGTCTCAGTCCTTGATGGAGAGGCTTCTTACATCTCAGTTTGTCCGTCATGGTGGTTGTAAAACAGGTGAGGGTCTTCTGTGGGAGACCACTTGAAACTCAGGAGAAGTCCACCCAGGCTGAGAGGTGGGACAGCTTCCAAGGCTATTGTTCCAAAAAGGGCACGGTGCCCCCTTCTTTGTGTAGCATACAGCAAACAACACCTGTGAAAACAATGACTAAGTAATGCTCTCAGGTCTCAGGCATATGACTTTCCCCTACAAGATCAGCAGAGAGGAGGGGTCTTGTTTCTTCAGTGGTCTCCCTAATGATGATCATGAGGCAGATGAGGGATATTTTGGACAGACTCTCATATATGCCAAGAGACCAGTATGTCAGAGGAAGTTGCAAGAACTCATTTCCTTGCTGTGAAAGAAACAGAATCCTAAGTCTAAGATGTACATTGCTTTCATCTTTAATCATTCATCCTAGCAGATGCATGAGCAGTAGTGTTCTGAAGAGCTGGAAACAGAGCATTGCAATAATTAAATTGCATGTTATGAGAGAACAAAACACATAAGCATCCTTTGGCACAACTCTGATTCTCCCTTAAACCTATCTTTCTGAGGCTGTGAAGTGAGCATATATGCTTTAAGTGGACTCTGGAGCAGGCTCAAATATAATACCTACATTTAGAGGAACAGAAATAGGATTAGGATGCATAGTTTAAAAGCCCACAGTTGAAAGAAAGTGAAACAGTATCATTTGACAATTTTATTTAGGACAGACCTATATGAATAAAAGCAAGAACTAGAGAATATAGAGGAATATAAAGTGTATATTGTCTGTGTATCCAGAACACAGGACAACATGCATAACTGAATGTACAGAATGAAAATAATAGAGTGAAATTATGTGAGGAAATGCCATAGAAGTTGAGCTGAAAAATCCCATGCTGAGTTGGCCCTCTACAGCTACAGGATCAAAGTCACTTCAGGATTCTAGAAGATCTCTAACATTGTGTCTGTCCACTATCATTGCTGTGCATCATCTTATGACTGTGTATAAGATGACAGTGTATATAAAAGCAAATTTTAATTGGTTTGTTTTGATAATGAGCAGCATAGGTATGAGCAAAGCAGAAACCACAGTAAATGAATTCAGAGAGTACAGCTACAATACACTTTGGGCTGATTTGGTAATCAGCCATGACTATCTCAAAGAGGATTTTCATAAAACACATCTAGGCCATTTTAGTACAATGATGGAAAATGGATGGATGAGTTACCACAGCAAAGCCAAGCATGATGAAGCCAAGCAACAGCAGTGTTTCTGTGTGGGGTTTCTAGATTAAAGAGCTTGGTATACATCTATCTTAGATGACTTCAAGATCATTTTCCCTACTTAAAAATACTTCTCTGACCATTTTCATTGTTTTATACTATCAAAATATTTTATTACTGTTGCAAATATATTAACAATGGAAGAATTATTTATCAGCACATGATCTGTTGCATGTTATGTTGAATGATGTTACTGGAGTGTAAAAAGAAAGTCACCATTTAAGGAAAATACACCATTTAAGGAATGTCACCATTTGAGGAAGGCGAAGGAGAGATGTGCACATCTTAGGGGTTCATGATCATTAGTCTCCAATTTATTGATCCAGGTTACTTACTTTTATAATAGAGTTAATAAGCTCATGCATATTCTGTAAATTAAGCACTCCATTCGTCAAGCTAAACATCAACTCTTCTTCATTCTTTCAGTCTTGCATTCTATTTCCCACGTCTCTCTGACTCCTCGCTATCGCACCCAGAGATGTCCAAGGACACAGTGTTTTCGCAGGTGCAAAAACTCAAATCAGGAGGCTAAACACAGTATTTTTCCAGTCTAATAATTAGCATTCCCACACTGGAGAGAGATGGCTACAGCAGGGACTCTATCTATATCTAAGATATGTGAGCTCAGGAAGCTTAGCAGTTACCAGGCACAGAAATTATGACCAAGGATAAAATATTTTGTGCCATCACCATGTGAAACTGCATGGGCCTTTTAAAGTTAAAAGACATTTGGAATCTGAGAGCCTATTCCACAGCTTCTAGTTATATAAACTTTAAGTTGCAGTCAGAATCTTTCCAATACACTTTTATCTATGCAAGTGTCAGAGCGAACATGTACTAATTTAGCGACATGATAATGCAGATAGTAAAGAGTGTAGTTTTCAGCATCCATTGCCTGCAGGCCAGCAGGGCTGCAGGCAATGAGCCTGGGAAAGGAAAGGTAATTACCTCTTCAAGCAATTTGGTTTTTTTTTTGATTTATGCTCCCAGACATAAGGACCAGAGGGGTTATTAAGCAACATGGTACCTGATGGGGAAGTGAAAACTATTGAGATAACCACTGAGCATAATCTCCTACACTTCCTTAATGAGGGCACAATCCAAAATCAACCGAGAAATAGCTTACAGGTAAAATACACATTTTACAAAAAAGAAAAATTAAGCCCTTTAAAAAGGGGTTTGAGGTTAGGCCTGTTCTGAAAGCCTCAAGAGACTATGGCATGTACATGTCTGTTTTCTAAATAGGAATATGATTATCCATGCACAGAAGTACCCTGAATCCAGCTCTTAGCCACTGCTTAATATCCTCGTAGACAAATGTTTAGCTTAGGCAGCTGTGGCAAAGCGGTACTAAAATTCATGAAGATACTTGCTTCATTTATTTTAAGAGGATATGATTGCTACCTTTGCCAGACTTGTATGCTTTTTCTGCTACTGAGTCTTTTCTGAAGACAATCTGTCTGGAAAAGTAACGTCTGTGCAAATGATCTTAGAGAACTAGAATTGCTCAGCAGAGTCAGTTTGGAGCAGATGGTCTCAGTGACATTTTAGAAGATAACAATGGGTGAGAGAAAGCTTCTAAGCAAGACCTGGAAATACTAGCATTTAAAAAATCCAAAACAAAACCAAAAGCCAACAACAGACTTAGGGGAAATGGTGCAATAAATACGAGGTAAAAAGATGTCTGTTGACCATATGAATGAGTCATATGGTGAAGAAAAATGACTGGATATGTGGATTTAGGGACAGAGATCATAAAAAATAGATTGATAGTGGAATTCAAGACAAAACATCAAAAGATCCAGAAAGTTGGTGTCCAAGAAGTCCACCCACACAGGTGATGAAAGTTTCTTCAATTACTAAATAATCTAACTTTGCTTTGGGAAACTCCAAACTGTGTCTCAAATTCATTACAAAAAGGCTGAGAAATAGAATGCAATAATTACAGTTTGGTCAACTTTCAGAGCCCTTGCAACTATTAATCTCCTTGACAGAGAGGAATGGGTGACAACATACAGGTGAGGCATAAATAATAATGAGATCTTCAACTTTGGTAGAACATCAATAGTGAACATTTGCTCAAACAACAAAACAAAACAGCTGTCCCCAAAAATACAATTTATTGCAATCATAACTCACATGTGGTGTTGACAGTTCCATGACAATTTTGGGGGGTGTTTCATTACTAATAAAAAAAAAATTGAAAAATCTTGTGTTTATTGTTTATTTTTCGTTTTGGACTTCATTCATTCAAACATGTTATGCTTCCCACAGAAGGTTTGATAATTTTTATCTTAGCAGTTAACAGTCATCTATATGAAACACGATATGTTTATAGAATTTTTTTTATTTCCACGCATTAAAATCTCAGGCTTTGCTTCCAACCAAAAATAACAACTCAGAAAAAAAAAATCATAATCCATTTTTTAGCATTTGATTTTAAAGAAAAACCAAGAGGAATGATCACAAAAAAGTAACTTATACAGGCAAGAATGAAAATAAAATAAGAAGTTGTCTTCATCTGAGCTAAAAGCTCTCTATGAACAGACTTAATTTTGCATTCATAAATCAGAGATGTGGCACCATATATCCAGATGAATATAGGTTTCTTTCAAGTTTGTCTTTGAAATTTTAACTTTCTAAAAGGCAAATTAAACTCTTCCACTACTAACTTTGTTCTACTTGTTGATAGAAAAATAAACATATCACAACTTCTTTGTATAAATATCCTTTTGCTGGAACTTACAAAGTATCTGTATTTTCTATTGTAAATTAAAGCCTTGCAGCCCATCAAAAAGTACAGACAAATACAAGTTAATGATCGTCATCATCTGTGCTGGGCAGCTTTGATCAACTTTCTCACAATTCAGCTGCCAAGTACTACCAGAGTCAAGGTGCTTGGTTAATGACTGAGCTGAATTAGTCTGTGATCTTCCTAGTACCAATTTCACACACCTGCAGTTCACCTCCCACCCTGGAAAAGCCTACAGACCAGCAGCTTTCCTCTCATGTCAGCAGCAATTAAAAGAAAATCCACAAAATGTCTTAAAGCATCACGTCAAAATATCGGTTTTAAGTTAAGAGATGTTTACCTGGTTGAAATTAATTTCCTTCAGGATCTCTGCATAGCTACTCTCGTTTTGTCATATTTGGGTGCCTCATTCCCTGCCTCTGCCTAAAAACTTTTTCCTAGAAACCAGTGGTGTTTTTACACTCCTGATAGGTAGGCACTGAAGCTGGAATGCAGGCACAACCTAAAAATTGTGAAACAAAGTGCAGAGGTTGCTGCAGTCAGTCTACTAGAAATACTGACTTGGGAATTAGGAGAGTCAGTGTGCCATGTCCCAACATGGTAAGATTGAGGTTAGGCTGCCACCAGCCACCACCTCAGCCCCTCTGTCACCAGCTGTGCCACAAAAAGCTGCTTGCTAGAGGTTAGCAATGGGAAAGGCAAAGGGAGAAATGAAAACTCTGCTTTTCCCCTTCATCTCACATCTCGTATAATGATTACTGAGACTGTTTGGACAAAGAAACCTAATTCCACTCAGAGGTTCCGAAGTGCTTGTGCCGTAGACAACAGCAATAAACAACCTTCTGTAAAGAAAAATGGAGGATTTTCTAAAAGCCAGGCCATACAAAGCCCACTGAAATTCAATGGGAGATGAATAATAAAGCTGTCTATTTTTTTAAATTCTCCTCTGGCAGAAATAATTTTGTCTGGATTTTTAGCATGAAAACAAACATCTCTATTTCTCTACCTTTGTTTCTGTAGTGTTGTCCTTTTCCAAATCCTTAAGTGTATGCGTATTGTCACACTAAGCAGTATCGTGGCTTACTAGACAATTCAACAAATAGCTACTACGCATTCGGAATTTAAAAAGGAAATTTTCAGTAAGAAAAAACAACAACAACAACAACAACAAAAAACCCAACAAGTAAATCACTAGGGAAAAAACATGACTTGGGCCCTAAACACCTCTTCTATCATCATTCTGTTCACAAAGAAATGTATTACCTGTTACTATTTCTTCTGTGAGATAACTGTAATGAACACAAAAAAAGCATGTGCAGGCTGTGCTCAAGAGTTCATTTCAAAACTACTGGAAGAACCTGGTGTTTGGTTAAATCCTTATTTCACTTGTAGAAAATAAGCCTCAAGGAGCCGATGAGAATGCAAGTCTTCAATAAACACCTCAGTAAGGGAAAACTGAAATTTATTTTAGTGTGCCATTTGGTTTGGATGTCATTTTGGTTTTGTTTTTACTTTGCTACATGATCAAATTTCATAAAGTGACAACCTATTTTCCATCACCACAGCTCTATAACTGAATCAGTTATATAAAAATGAGTGAACTTCCCTTATTCTGGCTTTCATAAAAATGTATCTGTTTCTGAACCCTTTAGAAGAAGCAGGAAGAACTGTGTGTTGTGCTCTTAGCTCAAGATACATGGCATGTGTCAGTGTGCTCCTTGCCTAAAAGACACCACTGATGTCCTGATACAACAATCCTCCTTCTCTCCCTTCTTTACAGAAACAAATCCCTTGATAGGTACTGCTGGGAAACAGCTCCTCCTTTATGAAGGGTAAAGGGTTTTATTTGTTTGGGGATGGTTCTTTTGTTCTTCAATTTTCACTTCCATCCAATCACATAAATGACATCACATTTCCACTCCTGTTACTTTGCAAGTACCATTTCTTCCTGAACTGGCCCAGTGCAGATGGACCAGTATCATTCATTTGTTCATACTTTGAAAATCACGTATTTAATCACCCTGTTTAAGAGGTGACTATCACAGCTTGGTGCTGCTCTACAGACATGGGTTAATGTACCCATTATGCCATTGGGGGACAATTTAGCAGTCTGTTAATAATCTTAAAACTGAACAGTGATTGCTAGTAATATATTAATCATCTTAATAAAAGTACCCACATATCCATGATAAATGATGGTCCTGACAAAATGATTTAAAAAATAAAACCTATGTAGTGATTGCATACCCTTAAAGGGGAGTGGTTAAACACAAGAATTCAGAGACTGAATTCTCTCCATTCCAATGTGACATTCACCTACATAATGGGAACATATATATAAATTAGGGATCTCTAATTTAATCAGGCACCCAGTATTCAAACACTTGCATTAAATGTTGCAAGGAAACACAAAGTGCAGCACTGGTTCTCTCCAGAAGCAACTGACTGGAGTCTACAAGGATTCTAATTTTTTGGCAGAGAAACAATATTTTCCTTCTCAAGGACCGAGTATTTGTATTTATTCTTCTCTTCTTCAGCTGCCTGTTTAATGTCTGGCATTTCTCTTCTCAGGAAGTGATTCTGTTCATTTCTGTAGCATCCCTCATGAGATTCTCAACAGGGCTGAGCACTGAAAGGAAAGGTCATCAGCAAATCAAAGCAGGAGTGGGCTGTGAGCTGGCACTCACAACAGTGGGAGAAGGATATCTTTGTGACTACAGGCCACAAAGCTGCAATGGGCTTATTGCAGCTTTCTTGACCTCCAAGGATTTGGCAAAGATGTCAGATCTGAATTTATTTTATTGAATGTATGAAGAGAAGTCAAACAAATGCTAGGAGTGAGATTGACTTCAGGAAAAGGGATACAAACTACAAACTACTAAAAATCATACAAACTACTCACACATGTTTAAGGAAATTATATCTTAAAATCAGTGTTTGTTGCAAGGTTAAATAGCATCTGAAATTGAAGGACTTATTAGGTAATTTTCTGCTGATAGTCATTGGTAATTGTTAGTTACCTAACATTTCTGACAAAAGCAGGCTTTCTCTGTAGTCAAGAATTTAATTACTTGTGCTGGGAATATTTGGAATAACATAATTCTGGACACTCTGATTCAAGAAAGATTGAGATTCCTGCAGGTATTAAAAAAAAAAAAACACTTAAGACAGTCATGGAAACCAAGAGTCAGCCCAAACATTGCAAAGTCCAGCTGTTTTTTTTTTTCAATCAACCAAAACAGAAGAGAAGGGATAGGGCTGCTCTTAAAAACATGATCACAGAATCACACATCTAAGGGAAAGCACTGACAAAGAAGGGGGATATAAAACCAGGCACATTATTGTCATAAAAGCATATACTTCTGGCAGGATACCACCTGTACCTTTTGTACTTAACTCTACCAGTTCTGACTACATTAAACCAAGGACAACTGATGGCAGAAATCCAAAAATATATGGCAAGAATATCTTGACCTGACCTTCTCTACAAAACAGCAGAGGATACCTTGATCCAACATAACTACTCAGGTTCCTGTTTACCTTGGGGGTGTCTTTGGGAAAGGATGGAAGTCTCAGAGCCTCCCTAAAGAAGAAACCAAGAAACCAAACTGCAGCTCCCCTTTTGAACTGCCTGTGATCAGTCAGGATCCGTGTGCTGGTCTTCTCCTTTTTCAAAGCCCAGAGGTGTCTGGAAGATGTAATGGTTTTAAGGGTTCAAGAAGCTTCAGGCCTGCTCCCATTTGGGTGTGGCGAGGGTAATTGCACCCTACCAGTTGGCCCCTGCATACGTTTCCCCCAGAAAAACGTAGAGATGGAATTAATGAGGAAAAAGTGGCAAGGTGCCTGAAGAAAGAATGTGTGAGACTGAGGGAAAGGAAAAGCAAGGAGAGAAGGCAATGGGAATGCAGAAGTGAATCAAGGAGGCAAAAAAGGTGAAAGATTGATAAACTAATGAAAATTTAGAAAAGAAAAATGTTTGGAGGGAGACACATAGGGAAGAGATAGGGACAAAATACATGCAAAGCCCATGTGAGAAAGCCACTGCGAGAAACTGCTATGGGAGTTTTAAAAACTGAGCAAATGTGGGAACAAGATGCACATTTCTGTCATGGCAAAGAAGAAGCCTCCTGTTTGCCTGCTTCCAGGCAGCTTCCCTGCAACAGTTTCCATTTCTGGTACAGCTGCCCAGTGTTCCTCTCCATAGGTATTGATTTTAATATTTGACATAGTATCTTGGAAAGCAACTAACACCAGCTCTAAATAATCAGCTAATGCAGCCTCTGTACATCAGTAAGGGCTGGAATGCAGCAGCTTTTCAGCACAGCATCATCATAGTATGTCCTTAAGACTCTGCAAACAATTATTAATTTATCACACAGTTCCCTGGAGCCACAGTAAGGTTTAATCCACCTACTAGATTCACCACACAAATTCCTGAGAAGTCATTTGAATTTCATTTAGTCTTTGCCAGAATATGGAAATGTTGAGGTGTGAAATGCCTCCATCCCTTACAATAAAATTAAATTACTTCATTCCCAGAAAAGGAAAGGTGCTGCTTCAACTCCATCAGACAATACAACTTCTGGTGATGTCAACAGAAATGTCACTGATGCAATGGAGGCAGAACAGATTGCAATCCTCCACTGTAGTAGTCATCTCAGACAAGCAGACTGTGCCCGAGTCTGCTTGTACACAGTCCTGCTGATTCTACAGCAGGACTGCCTATGTGAACAGAATCTGTCAGCAGCTCTCTTAGGTATATAAGCTTTCAACACTTATTTACTTCTGGCTTCCAAAAGTTGCCAAAAACCAGAGAGAAACTATACCTTCTTTTGTGAAATGCTAGAATAGTAGTGGTCATCCAGCTGCAGAGCTGTAAAAAGACAATTGTGTTAGACATATTCTTTCTGACAGTACTTTTTACAGGAGAAAATCAGTGTGAGTATGTGTAATTCAAGGTCACTTCCTTAAAGATGGTAGCTGAAAACAGGCTGGGGTTTTTTTGAAACGCCCAAAAATCCTTAGGAGAACAGAGCTTCTTTTATAAGAGAAGCTGTCCCTATCTCAAAAAACACTTCTTAAAGGTCCATTGAGACCAAATCATTCTTGGGGTATCTGCAACCATCCATTTGCACACACTAGGATTCTCTTCTAGCAGTCATCCATCTCTCATGCTGTTCCATCGCTATGAGAACACCACCCAATCTTGGGTGTCTCTTCCTTGTAAATCTTTAATCTAGTGCAGCTTTAGTCACTAATCTGTTAATACTTTGTTAATTTGTTACTAAGGATTACAGGAACCCCCCCCAGCCCCAGCTATCGCTGCCTGATACATGCTCTGCTGCTTGTATTTGAAGGGCTACTAGAACATGTTTCAGAAACAGTGTCTAAAACAAAGAGAGCATTAAGACATATCTGCAGACACTAATGGCACAGTATTCCTTGGCTCTTCCTGGGGCCGAGATGGAATCAGTGATGTCTTCATCCATGGACATAATGAAAGGAAATTAAAGAGTTTTTGAATTTTGACTTCTATTTTCGCAACAGAACTAATACAATTACAAACAAAATTCATACATGAACCTTATAAAAACAAACATATATGTACCTTATAAGGTACATATATGTAGCTTATAAAAATTTATAAAAATACAATTTCTAAAATTTAAAAACTTATATAGATAATCTCTGTCCTTCTCAGTTTGTTAATCTCAATCATGAAAAATCTACAAAAAGTGCTTTACAGAATTAGGTTCCCTAATGCACTATGGTGCTCAAGCAGTTTGTCTTTGCAGAGAGCCAAGGATATCAGTGACAGCAAAAATACTCTCTAAGCTCAGAAATATTTTTATGAGAACAATTTTAGTTTAGAAACCAGAACACATACTTCTGCAGAGATGGAGCAGAAACAGTGGGCAGGTAAAGTTGTTTTACCTTGAAATACACTATGTCCTCATTTCTAAGTCATCTTCCAGTCTTACAGTTCACCTACTTGCCTTTTCCCCTCTGGCACTGTTAAAAGAAAAAATCCACCATTTAAGGAAAAATACTCCATTTAAGGAATGCCACCATTTAAGGAGGGGTCACCATTTGAGGAGGCGAAGGGGAAACGTGCACATCTTAGGGGTGATGATCATTAGTCTCCAATTTATTGATCAGGTTACATACTTTTATAATAGTGTTAATGAGCTCATACATATTCTGTAACCTAAGCATTCTATTCGTTCAGCTAAACATCAACTCTTCTTCATTTTTTCAGTCTTGCATTCCACTTTCCCACGTCTCTCTGACTCCTTGTTATCACATTTAGAGATGTCCAAGGACACAGTATTTTCGCAGGTGCAAGAACTCAGATCAGAAGGCTAAACACAGTACTTTTCCAGCTTCTAATAACTAGCATTCCCACATGGCACTGCAGAGCGAAAAGCAGGGTTTTAAAAACACTGTGTCCCCCAATGTTAATAGCAAGGAAAACATAATGGGGATGGGATAGGATACTGACAGTAAGTATTCAAATCTGAGTTTCTGAGTTTAAGGTCCCAAAACAGATTAAATTTGCCACTTATTTTGGCTGCAGGATTCTTGACTGATCATTTTAGTGCTACATTGCACTTACACGTGCAACTAACACCTAGGGCTTTCAGAAACCTTTCTCAGAAGAGATTACATCAATAAGGAAGGAAGCTGACTCCATAACTCAAGGCACAGTCAAAGATAATACCTGGGGGAGAGCTGGGACCAGTAGTCCCTCCTCCACAGGGTGAACAGTGATCAGGTGTCACTGTCAGACATATCATGCACCCACCACCATTAAGGTACAGTTTATATTAGAAAGGCTAATGACAATCTGAAATGCTAGAAAAGGAAGTGCAAAACTTTGTGTAAAGGAAAAAAAAAAGCCAAATAATTTCAGTAGCCTTTAATGTTTATGCCATAGAATTTGAGACTTTGTACACAGCAGGAGGTATTTGACATTTCCTCTTCAGAGATTAGCACTTCCAGGTATTGATTTAAACTATGATTTATACCATGACTACCATTTTTATGAAAGGCATAAGAGAGATTAGCAAGAAATTGCCAGGCACATCATCCTTAATCAGCTGCAAACTGTTTTCATCCTAAACTTGCAGGTTTGTCAATAAAAATAAAATGTTCATAACTAAGTGAGGTAGCAGGAAAAAAGCATTCAGCCATATTTTGAATACAAATAGCCACTGAGAAAGGGGTACCATAAGAGAGCTTTTGTCTTTTCTTTTTAACCTGGAATAGATTCATAATTCATACTCATCTTAAATCTTATTATCTGGTTTGGATCAAAGTTCCTTCTCAAGCACAAATTTCTCCTCACACCCTTTAAAGGACATGGGGTTTGTCTGAGCCTGTCAGAAGGCTACCAGGAAAACTTCTCATAGCCAAGTCCTTTGCTGAACACAGTCTCAAGTAATGAGCATCCCTTTTTTAACCCATGAGTCTTCCTTTTGAAAAAAAAAAAAAGATTTCAAACCACAATATAATAAGGAGAAACCCCACCCAGATCTGTGTCAATACAACCTGAGGAATGAATACATTATTAAGAAAGATTTTCTTTTGTACAAATAGAAAAAAAAGCCTTTCCCCTTTTGATTTTCAGAAAGAGTTCAGCACACACTTTGTTCTCAGTAATATTTTCACAGGTGCATGCCTTGTCCATCTAATCAGTTCTGAAAATCTTAATTTTGCCTACTTGGCAGTTGTGGAAACATTTGCAAGAGCCAGGTGTATTTTAATAACAAAGAATAAAAATTGAAAGGAAAATATATTCAGTTTTTTGCCTTTCTTCTAATTACCCAACCTCTAAATTAAAAGCAGGAAAATCAGTGCCTCATTCACTGCTCAAGTATGCTTGGAAATTGGCTACCTGTTTAGCCTGCACCATAAAATTTTAAATTATTATTAGAAATTAATTAAATCATTATTAGAAAGCACCAAAGGTGTGACGGTGTTCACAGGGGTTCTTGGATTGGGGAAGAGACAAGGATCTGACTCCATGTTTCAGAAGGCTTGATTTATTATTTTATGATATATATTACATTAAAACTATACTAAAAGAATAGAATAAAAGGTTTCATCAGAAGGCTAGCTAAGAATACAATAGCAAAGAATGATAACAAAGGTTTGTGGCTTGGGCTCTGTGTCTGAGCCAGCTGGGCTGTGATTGGCAATTAATTACAAACATCCAACATGGACCAATCACGGATCCACCTGTTGCATTCCACAGCAGCAGATAATCAATGTTTACATTTTGTTCCTGAGGCCTCTCAGCTTCTCAGGAGGAAAAATCCTAAGGAAAGGATTTTTCATAAAAGTTGTCTGTGACACAGAAGGTTCTTGCCACTGAATAAAATGGATTAATATTTACAAGGATTATATTTTTCTTTATAAAGTTTAATCTTGGCATAGCCTTATATCAATGGTGCCATGATAGGATAGAGCTGTTTCTGTTGAGGTTAGGTTTGGGCAACAAGCAGAGCAGGTTTTGTTCACATTCTGCCTTCTTAGGTAAAGCACAGCGCTAGTCCCTATGAGGCACAATTGATGGCCTGAATGCTGAAAACCTTTGGTATCCCTTCTGCTCTGTCCACAACCAATGAAAATTTCACAACTGCCTAATTAAGGAAAAAATATTTTGAAGCAGCTGTCTCTCATTCATACTATCTTTTGAGTTCATGTTATTGATACAGAGATAATTGAAAATTCATCTGTTGTAAAAGGAAAGTGATGGAGCCAAGAAAGGGGGGGAGCTGTCCATGGTGTATGGGGATCATCATGGGTGTAGAGACAGGTCTCAGCTGGGCCTGCTGCACTTCTGCAGTGTCTCTAAAGCTATTCCTCCTGTAAGCAGCCAACTTTGGATCCTCTCATTTTTTGGTGAATGCTCACAGAGGTCACACTATTCTGGGCTATTTTTGTCACAGAAATTGAAGAGCAAGAGAAAAGAGGAAGGGCTGGGACAGAGCACTGGAGCCTTAGTGGGCTGCTTCAAAGGGAATCACAAAGGTGAGGCACAGTCACACCTGTCTTCTACACCAAACAGCAGTTTTGCACCTTGGAACAGCAGCAACCAGCTTAACTTCTGTCATGGTTTCACCTCAGCCAGCAGTTAAGCAACTCGCTGCCCCACCAGCAAGATGAGGGAGAGAAGGGAAAGGTAAAAGCTGGAAACTTGTGGGTTGAGATGAAGACATAGCTTAATAGGGAAAGCAAAGCAAAGCAAAATAAGGAACTAATTCAGTGTTTCTCATGGACAGGCAGGTTCATCACATATAACAGTTCTTGGGCAGACAAACATCATCACTCCAAATATCCCACTCTTATTCCTTCTTTCCTCCACTTTATATACTGAGCATGATGCCATTCAGCATGGAAAATCTCTTCTGGCTCTGTGTAAGCCCTACTTAGCAATAACTAAACTATAGCAATAACTAAACTATTTCCATATTTTCAGCCCCATGTTCAGCAAAAATCCAAGACACATCCCTACAACCACTGTGACAAAAGCTAACTCTACCCCAGTCAAATCCAGCACAACTTCCCAGACCTCTGGCCTAAAAGTAAAGAGAGGGAACACTGCTCTATGGGGGTTTTAGCATTTTTTTCTATAGTCTATAGTTTGAGAAAATTAGAGAAGTTTTCTCCAGTGGGAAGTACTCAAAAGAACAATGTCAAAATGCAGCACACCTTAATTGCCCACTGGGACAAATTTATGATGTCTGAAGATCTGACCCTGACTGCTTCTCTTATTTCTCTGCTTCTCAATCTATATTCAAAATGTTACCAGAGGCTTATCTTATGAATAGTAATACTATTGTCAGTCACTGCTAAGGCTGGGCTAAGGGATGGCAATACAGGAAATCGGCTAAGTAACTCAACTGTCATTTACAGCTCTCTGAAGCTATCCTGGTAATAATAAATGTTGTCAGGGATGCTCATGGCTGATGCATTTAAAAGAGCATCCAGCAAACATGAGACTTACCTCTCTGTACACAGTGGGTCTAACAAAATTGCAATGATCCAATCAACCAGCCAGAAAATAATTTTAGTTCTTTTATAAACATGTATTTTTAAGCAGGGATACATAGCCATCTCAGAGAGAACTCAATAAACATTATTAACGTTAAATAAAGCATAACTCAACATAATTAACAAAGTAAAAAATTAAGACTATTTGTGCCCAAAGAAAACCAAATGCTTCTGGAAGCTAGTGAACAAAAAAAAAAAAAAACAAAACAAAACAAAAAAAAAAAAAAAAAACCCCACCCATATTTTTTGTTCATTGTACAGGGCTGTACTGTTAGTAAAGCCAGATTTTAAAATACTAAATTGGACTTTGAAAATAGGCTAAGATAGCAAACCAGCCAGACCATAAACCCCCTACAGATGTAATCTAGTGGGGTAGAATGTCAATGTGCTTGCACTCCTGATTTCTTACATTTTTTGTCAGACAGTATTAAGAGACAGAAGGCAACACTTTTTCAAGGGCCAAATGGTAGCAAAATTGTCAGTGCTTAGTATGTTAGAAATCATCCTTGTTTTTGCCTTGCCCACTCACAAAACAGTTGCCTGGAACCTGTGACCAACTAAATGTTTTTACTTGCTTGATAGAAGCATTTACTTAGGATTGAAAATCAAAACCCTCAAGTCATGAAAACAGAGAGTCTAATAAGGGAGAAGTTGAACGGTAGTTTTGATTAAAACTGGCCAGAAATATTTAAATTTTAAAAATTCTTCACAAACTTGAAAGATGAAAGAAGTTTGGGGTTAGGAGGTGGAAATGTTCCACCTCTACATAGCAACATTCAATGAAACAGAAAAGTAACCTGGAAAGCATACTGAGGAACTATGGGAAACACCAGAAGGATCCCAAAAAGTTCTGCTCCTTGAGTCCTCACTCTCTAATATCCAGTTATCAGTACTGACACCACTGAATTCTCCACAACCAGAAACCATCCAAACATTTTGAACCACAAACTGGGCACAAATCTCTTCCAGAACTGTCAGGTTTTTTTTCCTGAAATAGGAGAGGCTGAAAGAGCTATTCTGTCTTGAATAACTGGAAAGCATCTGAACATCCTCTTTTAACCCCACAGCACTGCAGTTACTGAGCCAACCCAAGCGGGAGAATTCACACATGTCAACACTCGTCATTTGTGTATTTACCAAATCTTGTCAAATATAGGTGTATATCTCCCCTTACTTGGGAACAATATAACATCAATATTTTTCTTGTGCCCTGTTCCTGCCACAGGGAGGGTGCTGAGCAGTACCATTTCCACATCCTTCCTGCAGCATTCTACTGTCATTTCCCAATCTCATCTAAAATGTCCTTACGTTAAAGTTTCTTGAGTTTCCCTTTTCCCATACACTCCTCCCTGGAATGCATGACTGTACTTCAGTATTTATGTTTCAGTTACTGGACTCTGTCATCAACTCTGCCTGCTCTCTGCTGTTTGATGAAAATGCACTTGTTTTCCTGTTGTGTACAACTTTTAGTTAATATACCCCCAAACCAGTAGAAGCCATCAATTAGATATTAATTTGTTGTGCTGCTTGAGTTATAGCTCCTGGCTGGGCCTCTAAACAAAAAGGTCCTCTATCACAGGAATTGATAGAATTAATTGCGTGTCTTACTCTGAGTCATCAAAATATTTGATGCCTCTGAACAACATCAAAATATCGAAGCCAAGCAGGAAAGGCTAACAAAAGATCAAAAAGCTGAATGCCAGCTCACACTGCCTCATATGATTTAAGAGAAATAGAGATTGAGCAAAAAAAGCCCTAGAGTCTGTGACATTGATGTTGTGCAGAGCGACATCTGTGGAGCAGCTTGGACTGCTTCCACTTGGGACTCCTGTGTCTTTTTCAGTATGGGATATAAAGCAATTAACCTGCAGCCTCTGTGCCAGCCCAAGAAAAGAAGGAAGAGATAAGCAGAAAGTTTATCATACCTAAAATTTATGGCATTTGAGGTTTTTCAAGGGAGCCAATTTGAGCAGAGCAAGTTTTGAGGCAAAACACAACGCTGAGAATATGACTGTGAAAAATGCATATTTTATTATTGGCTTTTCGCAAATATTAAAATGAATATTATACGTGTTGTGTTAGAAAGTAATGCTGTATTAATTCTTTTAAGTAGTATGTTAAATATAGTTTTGGGTTATAAAAAATGTTAAAATAGAAACTATGCTATGTAGGATACTTTTTTTAAAGAAAGGACTCGCAGTGAAATAGCAGCCACAGGACACCTAAATTTTTCAGAGAAAAAGAATTTATTGCCCTCTTATCAAAAGAAATGAACTTCTTCCCGCCTTGAAGGCACTGTTAGGATTCAGAGGAAGAAGTTGACGATGACCAGACAGAATCCTGTGTTTGAATGGAATTTATGCACCATGTATGAAGTGTATGAATATGCAACATGCAACAGGCTATTGTTTTTAAGGGTTAATCCTTTGTTAACGGGGGTCCTTTTTCAGGCTCGTGCTGCCCAGAAAAAGGTACCCAGATGTCTGTAACTCTTTGTCTCTATTGTCTCATACTGTCCTAATTAAAATTGTCCAAATTATTATTACTCTAATTGTATTACTATTTTTATAACCATTTTATTACTATTAAAAGTGCTCCTTGCGAAAGAAGTAACCAAAGCCCACCAGTTTCTGCGGGGGAGCCACCAGACGAGCAAGGAGCACTTTTCAGCTTTCCCCGAGCCCTGCGCTTCCCCAAAACTGCTTTCGTCAGTTCTGTGACCTCATTCCTCGGTCTTTCCCCCTTTCGCTGCTCCTTCTCCCTAACTCCATCCCTAACCTGCCTTCCTCTTATCAAACCCCCGGGAGTCCACTCCGTCCTGCTAAGCCTGGCACAGCAGCCACACGGCTAAGGCTCAACATGGGTACCGCCATGTGTGCTGTGGCCCCATAGCCTAGAGATCCAACACAGCCGCCACCACGTGTCAGCCAAGATTACTCCAGGCACATAACATAGCACCATCTTCTACTACTCGTCCCCAAAAACCCTTTCTTCCTGCTTTTTCGCCCCCATGCTCACCCCCTTCCCTGTCTCATGAACCAATCCCCCCTCCAACTCCTAGTTCCCACCTTCCGCCTTCCAAATCCCACAAGGTAGAGCTAGAATTAGAGAAAAATCTAAGAAACAAAAACCCAAAGCTGAAGTAATTTTGTAATACCAGTTTTAACAGCCTTGTATATTTCATTGAATTGAAAATTCTACTTTATGATCTGCTTCCCCTGTTATTCCAAGAGCAGGATAATATCCTTCTCTGCAATCCATACCCCTTTTTTCCTTATTTTGGGTAGTTCACCAGGAGCAAACCACTCGAAGGCACAGGGTAGCCCAATGGTATGTTTGCCCAATTATCCCATTAAAAAAACAACCCAACAATATTTAAAGTAGCAGCATTTTTAATTGAATAGAAAAAATATATAAATAAGGGATAATTTGGTTCTAATAATAGCGCATAAGCAAAGATAACCGCGGGGTACACGAGTGCAAGGCTCTTGGACCCTTGCCTCCTCATGTACAAGTTTGCCAAGTGAAGATTCCCCCTTTTATGCCATGTGTTAATGTCATCTCCTCCCATTTTCGATTCATCACACTTTCATCTCCACCCTCATCACCACCTTTGCCACGCATGCGTTGTCACTTGGCTCGGTGGTTGCACAAGTCTTTTGGGGTCTTCTTGATGAAGATTCCGTAGTCTTCCTCTGTGTCCTTTATTTCACCTTTGGGTTACACATGCGCACCAAGCCAGTACAATGCAAGCCAAAACTATCATATCACTACATCTTAATATCAGAGTAATAAATCCCTTATAATTAGCAGTTTCTGGGACCCAACCAGGTTCTTCTTCCTTTCTGTTCATTTTTAGCTCCGGGTGTCCTTGGGAGCAGCTGCTGGGAAGGGAATGTGGAGCTCCTCCGTGGGAACATCTGCTGGGAAGGGGGGGTGGAGCCCCTCCTTTCCCTCTCTTCTCTTGGCATTACAACTTTTAACTATTTTATTTATTCCCAAATATTAATTACTGTATCAATGTTGATTACTGTTTCAATTTTATCAGCACAAATCATACCTATTTACCACAACTCCCCCACTTCTTTTTTTTTATCATTGATTTGTGCTGTATTTAAAAGCTTTGCCTTGATATGTTCTATATTCTTCAAAATTTTGATTTTCTCATTCTCTCCTTTCAGCTTCAAACTTCTCCAGCATTTCTGCTGCTGCCTCTAGTTTTTTTTTTTTTTTGGTTTTTTTTTTTTTCACACCCTTTTTCAAATGTGGTTAGCACTTCTTGAGCTATTTCAATCTTTTTAGGTCTTTGATCATTTACACAGGTTGATTTAGCTGGTAGTACCATTATAGATGTTGGTTTCCCTTTTTGCTGATTCTGGATTTAGAGGCATTGTTGTAATCTGCATCTCTTGAATTACTGAATGAATTAGCCTAATAAAACACGGAATTATACAAGGCAGAAACAAAAGTCTCAGAATTGAACATAAGAAACATAAACCTTAATTTTACTAAACACTTTCAAAAAGGTTATCTCGCCAATTTGTTTTTAGGATTGAATTTTACTTTTGTATTGACACATGAGCTACCTTTTTTAATTTTCTCTGCAAGTTCTGTAATAGCTTTTCCATAATTATCAATTTCTACACAACACTCAGATTCATTAAATCTCTCATAAACTCTTCTTACTTCTGCTAACAGATAGTCTAGGGCAATCTTGTTTTGGTATCAAAAAGCCTATATTTGTGTATATTGTCTGGCCAACATTTTTAAAGCACTGGAAGTATGATTTGACACCATTTCCACTACTGCTTGTGGCCTTATTAATCAATTCAACAGGTAAATTGGGGTCCTATATTCCCATGACCCATCTTGAGCCCATGTTGCTGGGTCATAATATGTTATAATCTGTTCTGCAGGCCATTTCTCCTCTCCCCATTTTTGGTTTTTTTTTCTGCTGTTGGAAAATTGAAATTCAAATCTCTTTTATTTCACTGCAGGGTTTCATACAGTGAAGTTCCTAACACATTGCTCTTAGACCTTGGTAAAATAAATAAGGAGGGTTGTATTATTCTTATGGTACAGGTTCCTCTTCATCTTTGAGGTAACTCACTGTATGCCCGTTGCCCACAAATCTAATATATCTCATCTGGGGCTTTCCAATTCTTATCAGTTTTCTCCGGTTGTTCTCAATAAGACCTCAGGTGGTGGATGGATTGGTAGGGGTTAGCTCCAGGACTTCTGTATCAGCATAAATTAATCTGTTCATCTTATTCATACTTTATTTCTTTTACTGGTCCCCAGTATCCAACAAGGGTTTCAGGTCACCAACCTTTTGAATAATTATCCATATTAACCACCAATGTGGATTTCCAAGAAGTATGCTCTACTACTTTATTAAATTTCTTTCCTTCTCAAGTTATACAAATGATTCTAATTACTTGATGACTTAAAATTTTCCCTTCAGGTCTTTTAAATGTACCAGAAATTTGGGTGTGGTTCCACTTTAAAAATTGCTCTGGAGCTAAGCTCTCACCTTTCCACGGCCATCTCTCGGCCATTTTTAGACTTCCACAAATCTAACATTTGGATAATCTTAATTCTGTAGCAATCTCTTGCATCAATCTCTCAAACAGGTTCTTATTTGAGGCTGGCAAATCCCAATCTTTGTAGTGCTGTTTTAGCTGCTTATACAATTCAGCCAATTCTTTTGACTTCTTTTATTTACTGGTTTTTTTTTCTTTATTCTTCTTAGTTTCTTTTTTTTTTTTTTTATTTTCTCTTTTAATTTTTCTTTTAATGCCCGGCCTCTTATGCTTATACTTGGATCATCTTTATTATCATCTCTTTCAAAACAAAAAAATCTTTCATATTGAGGGCAAATCTGATTACTATGGCGATAAAAAGCTTGTCTATTATATTTCAAAATTTTTTTTTCTCCAATATATTTTTCTTCTTTTAACACAAACATTTATAAAGCTACTGCAATTGTAGCAGACAAAACTAACATATGGGTGTGTCATAAACACAGATTTTATCTTGTCCTTAATCCACACGAGGTGATTGCAATAGTTACAAATGTTAAAATTGCTGGGACTTGGCTTTTGTCTTATTTGCTTTTTATTGTTGAAACTCTGTCTGGTGTGGCTTTCTGGCTTTTGCCCACTGCCAGGGTACCAAAATGATCACAGTGAAAATAATCCTTAGGAGATGTACCTTTCTACCTTTCTCAAGGCCCCTTGGGTTGCTGCCAAGGGCCGAGATACCAGTCTTCTTGGTAGCAAAGGTAATATCCCGGGATCTAGTCACTGGTGCTTTTAGTTTCTTTGGCACCCATAGCTTCACAGAGTTTGCTTGTCTCATTTTAAATGCCATTTCCCAGTTCTGGCTGGTTAAAAGAAATAACTAAAACGACAAAAAACAGGGAAAAGGTTAGGCCAGGATACTATAAGCCGATATTTTCCAAAATTTCAGGGATGTGCCAACCACAATAAGATTTAACTAGTTATCTTTCTGCTTCAAGGACAGGGAGATTATTAAATCGCTGCCTTCAATAGGCACACTCACGCGGGCCAGTATGCCCTCAGAATGCTCCTATGATGTGGTATATAAACTTTTCCACAACAGCTATTGATTATGAGACACTGGTCTATAATATCATGAATTGCTCAGTCTCTTATTTGCATTATAGCCGATATAGCAAAAAACAATTAATCTAAATTCTCCATTAATCCAATTGCTGCTGGAAGGGTCCCGTCTCCCACTCTCAAAGGTATCCCAAAAAAATCATTAGCAATGCATTTCATAGTTAGCCAGCTAAATACATAACTATAGCAAAACAAGCAGATCAATTGTCTCCCCTTTTCCCTCTTAGTTACTTCTCCACCATGAGTTAAAACAAAGTGTGCAAACAATACATATTGATGACACCTTAAATCATTTTTTACCACACTGCCAACATTTTGTTTGTCTCTGGACTTTTTTAACAACAGGTGTTATCAGTCTCAGTTGCTGGGATTGCAGTTCTGTATCCAATCTTAATAATGTTGCTGGTGGGTGACCCCAGAGATCTTCGATCCTTTTAGGCTGTTTCTACCGATTAAAAAAGTTTTTTTATTCTTTTCCACCGGCGTTCTTCTACCTCCAAGCTCAAGGGAATTGCAGTCGGCGGCCACTCTAGGATGCCTAGTTCCTTCTTAGTAAATCAGGGTTAATATAAATCAACAAATCTCACCATATATTCACATTCTTGGAATTACTTGTTCTAACAATATTTTAGCTACTGTTTGAGCTGTAGCCCGAGCTGCTGGAAATGCTTCAACTCACTGAGTTAACTGATCTAAATAACAAATATTTCTACTAACTCTCTTTAGGCAATTCTGTAAAATCACCCTGGATCTTTTCAAATGGCCTGTAAGCTGTTTTGCTTACAGAGGGAGGGCTCTTTAACAACCTCTTATTTACCTTTTGACAGGTGAGACACCCCTGGGTAATTTGTTTTTCAATTTCAAATATTTCTATACACCCATAAAATTTAAAAAGTGATCACAAAGGGCTCTTGTTCTCCAGTGTGTCTGTCTATGCAAGTTATCTAAAACCTGACGTGCCACTGGTTTTGGCATCATAATCCTGCTATCAGTAAAAATCCACTTTCCCTCTTTAAAAGTTGTTCCTAATTTTTACAACTGCCAGTTCTGCTAGCGGAACGGAAAGTGTCTCTTGCTGAATTTCTATTTTTTTTGTAAGGTCATGATTTGCTTCTTCGTCAGCCAAATTATTTCTCTGACTCTAATATCCCTCCCTCTCTGATGTCCCTTTACATATACCACTGCTATTTTCTTTGAGCTCTTTAAAGCTTCAAGTTTTCCTAACTATCAATTCCTGGTGTATTAACCCTTTCCCTTGAGTGTTTATAAGTCCCCTTTCCTTTCAAATTTTTCTAAAAAGTATGTATTACACTAAAAGCATATTTAGAGCCGTATAAATAGTCCCTTCTTGTCCTTTTAGTACTAATAATGCACGGAGTAATGCATAAAGTTCACAGGCTTGTGCTGACCAGGAGGGACTAAGGGGACCAGATTCCTTTACCCCCAGGTTTTTCCCACATCACCCAAATGCCAACCTGTATCATTAATTTCCAGATTATCTCCTTCAGTTAAAGAATAGATTTCAAGTTTTCGTTTACAGGCTTTTATCTGTAGATTTAAGGCGATTATTAGATCTCTGCCTAACAAATTATTCTCAGCCTCTGGTATCAACAATAAATCATTTACTCCAAATTTGTCATCCGTTTCAATTTGCACCCCTTTAATTACAGGAACGGGAAAAGCCTCTCCTGTAATTCTGACTACTGGAAATCACTCAGGACTTATCTCACATCCCTGGGGTAATTTTGTCACTGTCGACCGAGAAACTCCTGTATTTACTAAAAATATAGCTTCTTCGCCCTGAGGACCTAATTTTAGCTTTATCAAGGGCTCTTCTAGTAATGTTTCGGTCCTCTTCATTAAACAGAACTCCTGACCTCTCTGATTCTCCTGAAAAGTTTTCTCATCTTGCTGTTTCTTTCTGCAATTCTTTTGCAGGTGCCCTTTTTTATGACAATAGTAACAGATAGGTCCTGCACCCCTTAAAGTAGAACAAGAATTTTTAAAGTGTCTTTTCTTGTGGCGGGAAAAACGCACAGGTCCTGTGTTCTTAAAATAGATCCTGATATCTGCTGTTTGTTTTTCCCTGCAGATTTTTCTGTATTCAGAGCTGCCTGCATTTCTTGAACTGCTGCCACCAAAATTCTGGCATCTATTTTCGGCTTTTTTTTATTTCTCTTTACATATACTCTTTGTGCTTCTCTCAGTAACTCTTGAAGTCCCCTGTCCTGCCAATCTTCTAATTTTTCCAGCTTCTTCCTGATGTCACCCCAAGATCTCACCACAAACTGAGTTTTTAACAGAACCTGTCCCACTGCAGTATCAGTATCTATACCTGAATATAATTGTAAGTCTCTTTTTAATCTTTCTAACCATTCTGCTGGGGACTCATCTTTTTTCTGATGCAAACTCAAAACTTTTCGTATATTATGTTTCCTAGGCACTGCCTTCCGAATTTTTTTTTTTTTACTCTTCGGGATTCCCATTCATCCCAAAACCAAATCATCATCCCCAGTGGGCCGTCCTGAGGAATGCTCCCCTCCTGAGAACCCCCCCCCACGGTTCCCAGATACTCCAAACTCCTGTGGATTTTTCACACAATCCACAGCCCCTGGGTCAAGGAACTTACTTTCTCCCTGACCCCTTTCTGGCGGCAACAAACTAAGAGATCCCCGGTACCAGGAGAAATCTTAGTTTCCCACACTCACCTCGTGGTTCAACTTTCTCACTTATTACTCTGTCACTTTGCCTTTTCGATCTACTTGTTCCACTTTTATCTCTCCCTCTGCAGTTTTCTTGTTCCACTCCTATCTCTCTCTCTCTCTCTCTCAATCTATTAACCCTGTCCTCTCTCCATCTAATCACATACTAAATTGCCTGCTACCAACCCCTCCAAGGAAATTGAACCTATTCACTCACTCTCCTTTTCAGTTTCCCTACTGGATCAATCTCTCCTGCCCTAGGACCTTCTCACAGGTGCCTGGACCAGAGACCCCCTCCTCCCCCCGGGTCAAACCCTCCCGGGGTCCCCACTCATTCAATTTTCTTTCACTTTCCCTCCTTTTCCGGCCGGCCTCCTCTCGGATAGCTCGGAAATGCGGTATTGGGAGGTCCCAATCACTTCGGGGGTCCAGGACTGCCCAGCCCCCGTCTCAGACACTCCACACACACTCACACATGCATACAGCCGCCCCCTGACCCAGAACCTCGTGATACTCACAGCCTCCTTTTCTCACGAGGGTTTTCGTGCACAAAGCAGTTTTATATGGGTACTCTCTCTCCTCTAAGCCGGCACTCCGATGGGAGCCTCTCCTGCGCGCTTTACTAACTTAATTTGCTTATGTGTTATTGTAATAAAGACTCTCTTTTCCCTAGGGAGAGTGGACTAGCCTTGGGACCACTTAAAGGTCTGGTGGGGAGCTCCTTCCCAGAAGCTATCCACCTCCCTGGAGATAAGAGGGTCCCGGGTTTTTGGCACCAAAATTGTTATGTTTGCCCAATTATCCCATTAAAAAAACAACCCAACAATATTTAAAGTAGCAGCATTTTTAATTGAATAGAGAAAATATATAAATAAGGGATAATTTGGTTCTAATAATAGCACATAAGCAAAGATAACCGCGGGGTACACGAGTGCAAGGCTTTTGGACCCTTGCCACCTCACGTACAAGTTTGCCAAGTGAAGATTCCCCCTTTTATGCCATGTGTTAATGTCATCTCCTCCCATTTTCGATTCATCACACTTTCATCTCCACCCTCATCACCACCTTTGCCACGCATGCGTTGTCACTTGGCTCGGTGGTCGCACAAGTCTTTTGGGGTCTTCTTGATGAAGATTCCGTAGTCTTCCTCTGTGTCCTTTATTTCACCTTTGGGTTACACATGCACACCAAGCCAGTACAATGCAAGCCAAAACTATCATATCACTACATCTTAATATCAGAGTAATAAATCCCTTATAATTAGCAGTTTCTGGGACCCAACCAGGTTCTTCTTCCTTTCTGTTCATTTTTAGCTCCGGGTGTCCTTGGGAGCAGCTGCTGGGAAGGGAATGTGGAGCTCCTCCGTGGGAACATCTGCTGGGAAGGGGGGGTGGAGCCCCTCCTTTCCCTCTCTTCTCTTGGCATTACAACTTTTAACTATTTTATTTATTCCCAAATATTAATTACTGTATCAATGTTGATTACTGTTTCAATTTTATCAGCACAAATCATACCTATTTACCACACCAAAAAGGTTTTTCTTTCGCAGAGTCCCTGGCTCTCTCTAACCTCCCCAATTCCCAATTCCTACCCACTTGTTCTAGCTGAAAAGAGCTTGTCAGCTAGAACTCTTATCCTGAAACCCTCTAAGCCTTTTATCATTCTTATCCAATACCTGTCTTCTCTCCATTTCCCTCCCATCCCCATGAAGTAGTTTTTCCAATTATGCTTTTCTAGTTTAAATGTGTGTTTGTATCACAGATTGTCCTGTTTTCAGTTTTTAGAAAGCAGGGGTCTGTCAGGTCACAAGGGTAGATCCAACGAGAAGCAGTTTTCGATTCTTTCTTTAATAGTGAGTGTTCAGATAGTATTAGACTGCTGAATCATAATCACTGTTGGATTTATGCTGTCCTCAGTAGGTTCTGAGGGTGACTGATGTAGGAAATCCCATGGACCTGGCTAAGGCCCCATGGAGAATCTGAACAATAGGAATGCTCACACAGGAACAAGAAGTTCCTGTCTCCCTGGCCCCCCGCCCCATAGCCTATCTCTGTAACCCTATAAGGCTATGTTACTTTAACCCTTACTATTGGTCAAACCTGGATCCCCCTAAAACCCTTACCATTGCTTAAGCTTGGATTCTTTCCAAGCCTATGAAAAGGGCATACTCTAGCCCATTCGGCAGAAGAAAAGCTGTCACTGCAACCCTTCAAAGACTTCCCCAATAAAGCCATCTCTGTGGAACCAGCCCGCGCCTCTCCTTCTCCTCTCTCGCTGTCTGCTGCCGCCTCAGCCCGGGGCACCACTACCTAGCAAGCAAAGAGCTGAATCCTAAGAGCTTGCTAATCACTATAGAGCTGATAATCACCAAGCTTGCTATGGGTGTTGCCCTGCAGCGATTCGGCCTGAGCTAAGCCTGGGTCTCGGGCACCCTGTCCCCCTGGGGACTGAGCTCTCGAGCTAACTTGCACTGCTTTATGATAAGGCCTGAATCAGAGGCTTTATTAGGCTGATAACCTAAAATGGTGTCTGGGAAAGTATTTTGATGGTTTTTGTGGTGAATGCTCCCTGAGTATAGGTAGTAGCTGAAGCCAAATTTCCTTTTTTTCTTTTTGTTTTTCTTTTAATGACCTAAAACTGGGGGTCTTCTGGGTTAAACCGGCTGGAAGGTGAAAGCAGCAGTAAAGCTCAGATCCAAGGGTGAGAATATGAGGCTGGAGTCCTCAGAAACCTGCCTGGAGTCCAGGGGGCTCCAGGTGATTCCCTGTCCCTGAGAGGGGGAGCAGAAGTTCGCAACTGTTATAAATGAGAAGCTTGACTCAGCCAATATTCAAGCAGCAATCAATTTATTAATTAATATGGCAAAGTATGAGCAATACAGTGCTGGGTACAGTGGGGGAAGTTTCCCTCCAACTGCACACCAATAGTTGAGGGTTACAGGTATTTATAGGGGTACTCATAAGCTTTCTCAGCAGTTTCTATTCCAAATTTTTACGTCCCAATTCTATGCACTATTGAGATTTAGTTTTTCTCAGGATGTATCCCAAAAGCAGTATCCCCAGATGGTGGTGGTCCAGTTTCCAAAAGAAGAAAGACAAATCCCAGCTCCCCAGATGTGAGTCCAGCTTTTAATTGCAAAGACTATAAATCTCATAACAGTGATGTCCAGCTTCTCTTGGTTGAAACTATAAGTCCTTGAGTTGATGTTCATCTTCCTTTCTCAAGCTGTTTTTCTCTGCTTTATTAAGGCATGAGATAAGCATATTTCCTTTATATATATTCCAAAGCTATAGTTTCAAGGATACAAGCAATATTCTAAAATTATACTTCAAAAGGTTATTATTGCAAAACTCTTTAAGGATTAACTGCAAGCAAAAAGCAACATCCTTAACGCTTTAATTCCAATACTCCTAAATCAACTAAGGTTAATTGCAAACAAAAGATAGGTTCAAAGGCCTTCTTCCATGCTTTACTTTCCTCAGTTATTATTAGAATTCGCAACTGTCCCATTGTTGGTCTCCACACATATCGCAATCACATATACACACATTGCCTGTATGTACCTGACACGAAACACAGCTTTGTATTTCACACACCTCAGCCTAAAACTGGGGGCTGTGGTGGTCCGAAAAGCCAGTTGGAAAAAGTTAGACACCATTGGGCCAGTCACGCTGAAAAGGCCAATTCCAAAACTCTCATAAGAGCTTAATGCCAAAGGCTGAAGCCCTTTAAGCACCCGCCCATGCTTTAAATTTGTTTAAAATCGGCAATATGGACCCACATAACCTGTTTATTACAATTAAATGCTCATTTTATCTTTGCTGCCTACCACAAAAACAAACAACAGGCCAAATGGACTGTTTAAAACATAATCCTCACTGCAGTTGTATTTATTTTTATGCTGTGAAACTGTGTAATCACTACTTCATTTTTTAAATTGTTGTCATATTTCTCTTCATCTTTTCTTTCTAACAAAAAAAGGGTGAATTGTGGTGTTACATTTTATTTAAATGGTATGCTAAGTCTCACCCCTCAAAAATGTACAGTTTATTCCAAGCCTGTGATCCTCCCCTGAAGTATCATGTATGTGTAATCTCATTGGCCCAAGTCTTAATCCACACCCACGTTGAATCTCCCTGTTAAACTGTGCAAGGGAGATGAGAAGCTCTTGGCCCCTTTTCTCCCTAGTCTCTCCCTCTCTCCCCCTCCCTCCCGATTCCCCCCTTCTCCCTCACAAACCGTGCTGCTCCCGGGGGTGGGACCCCCAATAAACCCTCATCTAATTAGCACCCTCAGAAGCCATGTGGAGTCTCCTTGCCTGCCTGCTGCTGCCAGCCAACATACAGCTTAGGGGGCCCTCTGGGGACTCCCTGTGGATCCCCCAAACAAACTGCTACACACTTCTTTTTTTAGATCTGGCTCATTTCTTGACATGCCACAAAATGGTAAGTCAATACATTTTAGAGGAAATTTAGTGCCCACATTATTGAAGCAAATTAATCTACAAAGAAAAATAAGACCTACTAAAAATATGGGTTGAAAAATATGAAAAAGTACATTAAACAATTTATCCAGATCATTAACAATCTTGTAAGATTGTGAGTAGAAAACTGAATTACAGATTCACAATACATTCTCTCTCTCAACTCAAACCTTGGATATATCAGCAGAGCAGAACATATTGAATTTAAAGCTAATCTGATGTAAGTTGTGCTGTCCCTCTCAGGACAAAGAATTCTATGACATTTGGAAATAGCTATTAGTCACGCACCATGCATTTTTCAGTAGCATCTATTTGAAAATGTTATTATTACATGTACTTGAGGAGATCTTTGCCTGGTCTGGTTTGTTATTTTTTCTTTGCAGTGGATTCTATAGCATAAAGCACTGACTAGCATACATTTATGACTCTGAATGTCAGTGTCCTGCTATTTTCACAGGAAAACTGCCATTACCAAACAAAAAAAAACCCAAAAAAAAACCCAGCACATATCCTTATGTCATTTACCTTCACAAGATAATTGGTTTCATGGAGAAAACATCAGCAGCTGCATTATCAAATAGCATGAAGACTGTGATGGATAAATAATAAAAAATGGATATGTTTGTGAGAAGAAAGAGATGGAAAGAAATTAATCTTTGCAGCTCCTTTTCAGAACATCAAGTCTGACTAATCAAAGACCTTACAGATGCACACACAGCATTTGTTTTAATGAGACCATGTAAATGCACTCAAAAACTCTAGAAGAGGGAGTTCTCTTTGTAGATTTGGGAATTTGATATCTAGGCCACAATTCTTTTAAAATGCTACAAATTTTTATTTTATACATTTGTTTTATTCAAACATCAGACACAGTGTAACCTGTGGAGAGAAGAAGAAAGTCTAAATGCACTAAAACCCAAGAAAAATGCAGTATTACCTAATCTATATGTATTTCATAGGTAAGACAAAAAGTCTTTTCAATGCATCCTGTAGAAGAAGATGTTTCAGTTCCTTGCCCTTACTATGAGAGTTCAGCCTAAATTGCTGTCCTCTTTAAAGGTGTCAGCCCTAAAAAGCAGAATACTTCAGAAGGTGAATAACTGGATATCTTGAGATAATCCTGAGACTATCCTGAAATAATCAAGACACTTAACAATGACCCCTCTCCTTTGTTCCTTGTGAACTCATCTTTTTTGCCAAGGATTAATTTCAGTCTATTAATAACTTTTTAGCCATCAATCCTGCTTAAGTATTTCTAGCTAAAAACAACCAAAATATTGATTTGACACAGAACAAATCCATCTAACAAAGCTTGCATGAAATGAACTTATTTATGCTTTTGCTCACTGAACCACAAGAGATGTTTTCTCTGACCACATAAGATTTTTACTATTATTCTAAGCAAATGAAATCAAAATAGAAGCAGCCATTCAAAGATTATGCTACTGTGTAATTCTTGTTTCCAGTTCTTTCTATATATATGTGTAAATTGTGTAAATTCTTCATGATACTCCAATCAAGCTGAATTAAAATGCTTTTCAAATATAATTCTCTGCTATATAAGCTTGTCTTATTAAAAATTTAGAAGAGGGGAAACAACCTTATGACTATGAGCTAAAATAGAGCTGATACAGCTTTTTGACAGCCAGGCAGACTGTTTATACTCTCACATTGCTTATTTTTGCAAATGAAAGGAAATGGTGATCAGAATTCAATACATACATCTAGAACCTCCAAAGCAGAATTTACAAGAAATAATAAGGTGTCAAGCTGGCTTAACAAAAGTCTCTGATGCCCCAAACCCAGCAGCATTGCATGCAGTTGAAGGTGTCAAAATAGCAGAAAAATATCCTTCATACAATAGCTAATTAATGGCATAGTTTTGACAACAGAACAAAGGGAATTAAAAATAATTATCACCTCCAGGAAGATGTTTCTTATTTATCACCACTTAACCTGATTATGAGGATGTGCAGTGCATTTGCAAACCTTGGTGATCTGAAGCACTGTTGTGTACTACTTCATTTCATTTCATTTCATCTACCTTTTTTATTTCCTAGCTAAGGGAGCCTAGTAATTGTTCCAGGGCTCCTTGTCATTCCTTTGTTGGCACTGTGAGATTACTAAAATTTTGTGAAAGTATCCAGCATGTGAGTTTTCACACTGCTACAGCTAGTCCCATGTCTATTCAAACAGCAAGTTCCTCAAAGCTATGTGTGGTCCATACCAGGAAGGGTTTGGGGCGCCAGATTCCTGAGAGAGATTACTCAGTGGCTGTAGAGGAAAAGAATAAACTACTCTGACAGGCAGGATTGTCCTGCAAAGACAATCAGGAATGATATGGATATACACAAAACAACTTGAAACAATGTGTAAGCGAATGAAATGCAGAGGTCTATTTTGTGTCCAGATACAGAACCATTGAGAGTCAGCAGAGCTTCCCCTGGTCCTCACGACCACAGCAGACAACTGCATACACACTTTGTAGGGGAAATTTGCCACTTCAATCATGGTTGTATTGAGAAGGGAAGGAGGCAGAGCATCTGGTAGGGAAGTAAACCAGGGGTCTGAGTGAGCAGGAGCACTTGATCCTCTCTTTCTCTAATTGACTCCCACACAAGAATAACAAAACATACTGACTTCTTTCAGTACTTACTTGGTACTCTATCAAAAGTAGTTATGCCATACTGCCATTCTGTCCCAGGATTTTTCAGCTGTCTATTTTATATTTCACAGATGAGTCAAGAACCATCATCAGGAGAACCAGGAACAAGAGAATGAATATGCAGTCATCTGTAGAAGAGTTTGCACTAGGAGATCCTCTGTGCCCGTTCTCTGATCAAAACCATTTCCCATCTCACCATTTAGCCCTCAGGCATACTATGAGCCAGAAAACTGTCAGTTTCATAACAAAGTATTTTTGAATAAAATTCTCTCCCCAGATTCAACAATCTCCATCCACCCATAATGTAATGGTGACTGAGTTGGTAGGTGAGCAACAAACTATTTGTTGAGGAATTTTTTAAGCATAAATTTTTATCCATAACTTAAATGGCTGCTCTTAAGGTAGTTTCAAGTTTTCTTGCCTTTTTCAACATTTGTGTTTACACAGAAAATTGTAGTGAAGGAAATGTCTTAACAGAAATTATGTCAGATGAAAAGTTGTAGCTTAAATGGCAGCAATATCACTTTTGTTTGTTAAGCAGGACAACAGAAAAGGCAAGGAATTAGAGCTAAAGGGCTAAGAGCTCTGTCATCAAGTAGATTGCCAAACACAATATACTGATACATCAATGGCTTCAAGTCAGTCTGCCTTTTCCTCTGTTTCTCCCAATTTCTCTGGTATGGGCAAAGAGGCACACATAAGATTTTGGAGAAAAATAACTGAAGAACAATGCCATTGCTTTAGTCCAACTAGAGAGAGAAGACTGGGTCAGCAAATTGAAAACAGGTATTTGAGGCACTCTCGCCCCTCTCCATCAATGGTTCCTTGTTTATCTGTGCATTTACATCTTAGTTATGGCCTCTAAAATAACTTCTTAATTAATCTCCTTCAAGAACAACACAAACTAGAGCAGAACTTCAGAAAAGTACCTGAAATTGAAGAGCAAAGAACTGGTCTTTTCGCTTTCCACCATGTTGCTGTGTGGCTCTCAGCCCTCACGGACTGACCTCAAGCAGTCATGTGTGTCACTGCCACCTTTGGTTGCTACTTCTCTGTCTGTAGAGGCAGTTGCCAGCAGGACATAATGGCATAACAAGGAGGAAATCTCACTCCATCAGCACAGAGCTGACCAGCTGCACCTCAGTCAGCCAACAGGGCTCCTCTTGTCACTGTAATTGAGTTTGCTCCACACAGTAGTAGTTATGCCAGGATTTTGAGCCTGGTGTTTAATTGAGCAGGACTTAAAAATCTCATTTGCTCTCAGATACACAAAGTCACTAGAAGGTAGGAAAACAGCTTCTGGAAGGGATGTGACACCTTTCCATGCTGAACTGTTGGTAGGTTGAGCACATTTTGTGGAGCAGCAGTGCCAAGGTCTGGTCCAATTTTTGTAATTGTTCTTTGGTCTCAATATAATTCTCCAGAGCTTCACTGGGCTGGTGATATCCAAGACTGTGTTCCTCTTAGATCTGCTGTTAGGAACACCAGACCACACTGATGACCAGTGATAATAGCATGTTTCAACAGGTGCAGAGAGGGGAGTTTTCTGGCAAACTGACTCCTTTCATGAAAACAAGTAGCTCTTGGATGTGGCTGCACCAGAGGTCCCAGTGGGAGAGAAGGTTTATTGGACATAATTCCAGAGGGCAATGAGCATGTCTGTGAGAGCATGTTCTAACTTTCAGTGGAGGAAAACCAAGTGAGCAAGGTTTCTTTATTCGAGTGAAGATGAATAAATCACACTGACATGACTGTGAGTGCCAAAGTGCTCAGGATTTGATATAGGAAAATTGACTGGCAGAAAGAGATAATAATCCAAATTAAAGCTCATGTTGAACAATGCTGAAAGCTCCAGGGCTTGGTAAAGAGAACGAGCCTCTCTGGAATGGGTCAGAAAACAGCTACGTCAAACACTTATGCAGGTAACAGTAGTCATGAAAAGGAGAAAAACATAAAATCACCATTTCTGGTGTGTTAGTCCTTGCATGAATTCCATGGGCATAATTCATGAAACAAGCAGGATTTTTCTATCACCATAAAAAGAGATTATTGCCTATTTGTACTTTCATCCCATTACTGTTATTCTTACAAGGAACCACACACAATAGTGTATGTAGTTACTGCAACTACAATTCAAGAACATTTCCCATTTTTAGTTGCTATTTTCAGTTGCTTACAATATGGTCAAACCATGAAAACTGCAAAAGGAAGGACTGTCACTGACATATTTTCTGAAAAATTGTTTTGCTAGGATTTTTCTCCTGAGAATCTGAGAAGCCTCAGAAAAGAAATGTCAACAATAATTATCTGCTGCTGTGGAATGTGGCAGGTGCATCTTTGATTTGTCCCATGTGGATTGTTTTTACTTGATGACCAGTCATGGTCCAGCTGTGTCAGACTCTCTGGTCAGTCACAAGATTTTATTATTCATTCCTTTCTAGCCTTCTGATGAAATCCTTTCTTCTGTTCTTTTAGTATAGTTTTAATATATAATTTTCTTTGAATATAATATAATAACATAGAAGAATAAATCAGCCTTTTGAAACATGGAATCAAGATTCTCATCTCTTCACTTATCCTGGGGACCCTCAAACACCGCTGCACAATGACATCTCAAAATTTACACTTTCAACATAGAAAAATGCAGGTTTTAAGGCACTAAAACAGGGCCGAGTTTGGGTTTATCAGATAACAAGGGCACAGACTGTAAAACCAGAAAACTGTAGATGCAAGGGGGAGAATAAGTTTCTAGTTCATTCAAGGTTTTACTCCCAGCAGGATCTCTGTGCAGTTCTGCATGGGGGAGAAGTCCAGGCCTGTGTCTGTTCCCAAAGGGAAATGGGGCAACAATACCAACAATCTCAGCTTTGCGTCTTGTCTGTATCTCAATTAAGTATTTTGAGCTTTTCCTTTTATGAAGGTGTGAACCCCTACAGCTAACATGGATGAAATAGGCAGCGGTTGAGAAATGACATGTTGGCCAGAGATGTATTTCTATGGGGAACACTGAGGTCCTGCTCAAGACAGCAAAATGGTTCAAAATGTTCCATGTTGAACAGCTCATCCTATAGCAAAACAGTTAAAAACCAAAAAAAACCCCAAAAAACCAAACCAAACAAAAAACAAAAAAACACGCCCCCAAACCCCACCATCACCAACAAAAAAAAAAAAAAAAAAAAACAACCAAAAAAACCCCTTGTGATTTATAGCCTTAACAATGCTGTAGGCACCAAGAAAGTCAGATAAACTCACTGAAATCTGTTAGTGGGAAAGTCAGAAGCTTCCAAAACCAGTTTGAGTGCCAAAACTAACTGTTGTTACAACACCTAATTCTGATAGACATAAAATGGCACACCTCTGACAGCAAACAAAGAGCAGAGAGAGACCCAGAAGATACACACCTTTCTGCTGCTTTTTCACTAACAATACACACCATCCTTTTTGAAATACAGAGTTGCATGACTTTCCTAAATAATCACCAGTATGACTGTTTCCAAACACACAGCTCTACTCCTATGCTGAACAATACTTTAATCATATCTCTCTCTTGACATAAAATAAATTGAGGAACACAGTGCTCTGAATAAATTCTTGCTTAGCAAATACAATCTTGATTGAAAAAAATCTGTAGAAAAGAACATAAACATTGGAAATATCTTCATTTGCATGAGCTAACTATATAAAGACCTCAATTCAGCTAAGTATGTAAACATATCTTTAGAGAAAATACCTTGTCATTCTTACTGGAGCATTCTGACTGGAAAGGCATCTAGAATAAGCAGAACTGAATCATTGGAAGTTGCTAAGAAGTCTTTTCTTTTTTCCTTTTTTTTTTTTTAATAATAAACTTATTATTAAACTAGGAGCATCTGTAATCAAATGGCTCTTGTCTTGGGTTACGACAGAAGGTGTAACCAAAAGTATTCTATTACCATCTACATGAGCTGGTAAAAATGACAGGCCAGTGTTCTTTATCTTCTCCATGACTCGGCACGGATAACTACTGCCAGTGAAGCAGCAGCCACCCTGAGGGGGCCAAATCCCAAATCCACTAAAGGGCCTTCAAGGTCTTCCAGAGTGACTCACAGAATTACATCATCCCACCGTGAGATGCTGTTGTATTGCCCTAAAGAGTTATTTAGTTATTCGCACTGGGTGTTTGGTAATTTGCAGTGTTCGCATGATTTGTATCCTATCATGGACTTCCCCTTTCACCTCCCCTCCCCTCCCTCCCCCCCCGTTAGTGTTGGTAGTATCTTCCTGGTTTACCCCTCCCCTCACCCCTCCTCACTTGTATCCCATTAGCTGTTGTTGTCCCCTTCCTCCGCCCCCTCTTCCCCTCAGCTCGAAATCCCCCATTCCGTCCCCCCCTCCGGGAGAAGGCAACGCCCTCTTTGCCATCTGGGGAGTCACCTGGACCATTAGGTGTCTCCTATCAAGGAAATAAACTTAGGACATTTGTCCCCACGTGGAGAAGAGCACTTCTCATCTTTTGTCTTTTGTCCTATGTAAGATCTTTTGGGCTGGGGTCCATAGCTAGCTGGATTGGACCTGTACAGCCCTCTAGGCACGGATACTTACAGATGGCACCCATGTGGATTCATCTCCCACTATGGTCTGAGATGCCACACAGCAGTTGGTAATTCACGTGTGAGTTACGTAAGCTTTTGGGGCTTGAACTTCCTCTGACTTCTTCACCGCTTTTTGGACAGCGGAGAGGCAGGAGGATAGGATTGGCAGCCCAATTCAGGATGTAGGACTTCGTTAACATCATTCCGACCAACCAACCTCCATGATGTCATCCTCCAACCCTGCCCCTGGTTCCCACGGTTGCCCTGCCCCCCCACAAAGCCCCGCCCCCCTGCCTATTCCTGTTTCCCACCCCCCCTTGCCCAGGTCCCAAGAGGGTGGGGCCGAGGGCTGGGGGGGGAGTGCCCCTGCCTGGTTCCCACGGGGGTGGTGCAGGGGAAGGGTCTGTCCCCCCTCCCAATTATCAAGGGTGTAGGGCAGGGGGGAGGGGGTGTTCCTCCTCCCAGTCCCCAAGAGAGTGGGGCTGGGGCAGGTAGCAGTTCCCTTCCTGGCTCCCACAGGGGTGGAGTGGGGAGATGAGGTGGTGCCCCTGCCGGTTCCCAAGGGGAAAGCGGCCCGCCTGCTAGGCCCCACAGGGGTGGGGCCAAAAGGGAAAACTCTGGGGTTCAAAATCAGGAGGGGGGGGAAAGAAATAATTCCCTCAGTAGCCCCAGTCCAATACTCTGGTGGTAGAAGTGGGCCTAGAAACTATTAGACTTTCTCCTTCCAAAGAAAGAGAGAATTATGTAAAAGTCAGTTAGAGTTTGGGAGAAGTAGTGATGTTTTTAGAAGCATGATGAGAGCCACTTTAACATCCCTTTAATTTGTTCCTACTGGCCTAGATCTTTTCCAGTACCTGCTTACTCAGTCTGAGTTTGATCTATGGGAAAGCTCCTGGAAGAGATCTCTGAGGGGACTCTTGGTGGAACTTAAGCAAAGCACACAGGGTGCCAAAGATTTAGAAAATAACGACATCATTTATGAACATCTATGCAGCAAGGGGGAGCGAGCTAAGCCCCAGGACCAAGCTCAGGTGTTATCAAAATTTATTCTAGATAAGATCTTGAAAGCTGTGGACAAGACTTTTAACCAGTTGCTGACTTTTGAAGCTAGGGCTAGTTACCTTAACATTAAACAGTCTCCTTCAGAGAGTTTCTTGCAGCTTGTCGACCAGCTCCATGCAGAAGTTGAGAGACAAGTACAAGACCCTGGAACACAGGTGGAGACAGTGAAAGAGATGGCACAGAGAAATGCCAATGAGGTCTGCAGCAGGGTGCTCCTGGGACTGCCTCTAGACCCTCCACCTACACTGGCAGAGATGATCGAGGTGTGCGCTAGGAAGGCGGAACTGTTTGCTGCACAGGAGGCGTGGGCAAGGCTGACAAACTCAAGGACTATGGCAGCTGTAGCTCCAGGAGCAAGGAGACAACAGATGTCACTGGAGCAGCTTCAACATGTCATCTGCTTCCAATGCAAAAAGCCAAGACCCTTTGCCCGAGACTGCCTCCAAAGCCAGCAACACAGGAAGAAAACCATCAAACCAAAAAATTGAACATGAGCGTGAGCCCACACCACACCACAACAAAAATGCACAACACAAATCCCTAAGTGTTAAAAGAAAAGTCACCATTTAAGGAGAAATATACCATTTAAGGAAAAACTCCATTTAAGGAAAAGTCACCATTTGAGGAGGTGAAGGAGAGACGTGCACATCTTAGGGGTTGATGATCATTAGTCTCCCATTTATTGATTTGGTTACACACTTTTATAATAGTGTTAATAAGCTCATACATATTCTGTAACCTAAGCATTCTATTCGTTAAGCTAAACATCAACTCTTCTTCATTCTTTCAGTCTTGCATTCCACTTTCCCACGTCTCTCTGACTCCTTGTTATCACATTTAGAGATGTCCAAGGACACAGTATTGTCGCAGGTGCAAAGACTCAGATCAGAAGGCTAAACACAGTACTTTTCCAGCTTCTAATAATTAGCATTCCCACACCTAAGGGGAAAAACTTCCCTCATAGCACAGAAGGGGAAGGAAGGAAGGCGGGGTGTAGGACAACAAAAGAAATGTTTACAGGACAAAATATGGTGGCCTCACAAATGTTTTAAGCTTGTGACCACCAAAGCTTTTGTTTTCAGGTCTACCCAGTACACAGTCATTGGAGTGGACCTGCCAGAGGACTCACAGGACTTGACAAAAGATCACACAGGATTGGACAATGAGTACTTTGTTATTGGGGACACTGCACACACACCCATGGAGATTGAGGTGGTTCCCATGACCATCAAAGGGGACATACCTCATTCTCCTGGCACGCTGTCCACAGCCACCCTTCTTTTTGGCCAAGGGGCAAATCATTGACCATTCCTGTTCCATCAGAAATCTCAGTAGATGACAAGGCACCTGTGTCTACTGGGCAGAAGTGGTTGGTGAGGACAAACCCATTATGGGATGCAACCTAATGTGTGAAGCAGACCATCTCCACGTAGAAGGGTTGCTTGACACAGGGGCAGATGTGTTAATCATACCTGAAAGGTTGTGGCTGTTATTTTGGGGTTTGCAGCCCATGGCTGGTAAAATCCAAGGTGTAGGAGGATTCACATTGGCAAAGATATCAAAAAGCATCGTGCAAATTAAAGGACCTGATGGAAAATTGGCCAGTATCTGTCCATTTGTCACTGATTACAAAGCTCCCTTGTGGGGTAGAGACACCATGTCCCAGTCGGGGGGTCAAATTGATCATCCCTAAGACACCCCAGAATTTTCAGAAGCAGCCACTGTGGAGTGCCTTGCCCACAAGTTAATATGGCTGGATGATAATCCAGTCTGGGTAAATCAGTGGCCACCCAGTAAGGAAAAGCTGAAGGCACTTGAGGAGCTTGTAGAGGGGCTAAATTGGCTAAAGGACACATTGAAGAGACAACTAGCCCTTGGAATTCCCCAGTCTTTGTACTAAAAAAGCCAGGGAAGGATAAGTGATGGCTCCTCCATGATTTAAGAGAAATAAAGAAAGTAATTAAGGGCATGGGGTCACTCCAACCAGGGACACCTTCCCCAGTGATGCTTCCCCAAAACTGGCAATTGGCTTTCCTGGACATCAAGGACTGTTTCTTCCATACCCCCTATACCCGGAAGATGCACCACGGTTTGCCTTCTCAGTTCCAACCATCAATCAGAAGCCCCAGTGAAGCGCTACCACTGCAGAGTATTGCCTCAAGGCTTTAAATGCTGTCTTTCCATCTGCCAGTGGCTTCATTGCTGCATCTAGTGCATGTCCAGAAAAAGGAGGCAATCATCCTACACTACATGGTTGATATGCTTCTGTGCACCCCTGATGACATAATACTGCAAGACACACTTGACCTAGTGGTTAAAGTTTTAACCTCTGCTGGATTCCAACTGCAGGAAGACAAAGTTCAGAGGATGCCACCTTGGAAATCACTGTGTGGACCGTTGTGCCACAGAAATTGGAAATCAAGAGAGACCCCAAAACCCTAGCAGATCTCCATTCCCTGTGTGGGTCTTTGAACTGGGTCAGGCCTTGGCTAGGCCTCTCCAATGAGGACCTAGCTCCTCTTCTCAATTTATTGAAAGGAGAGAGATAGCTAGCTTTTCCCAGGGAACTGACCCCAGAGGCAAAAACCACCATCCAAAAAGTGCAGAAGTCTTTCGCCAAGAGGAAGGCTCATCATTATCAGCCCAAGCTGCCTTTCAAATTCATTGTTTTGGAAAAGTTACCACACTTGCATGGGTTGATATTCCAGTGGATCGAAGGGCAGAAGATTTCACTCTTAATCATAGAGTGGGTTTTCCTCTCCCACCAGCGATCCAAAACCATCACACAGCCACAGGAGCTGATAGCTCAGCTGATCCAGAAGGCCAGGGTAAGATTGTGTGAGCTGGCTGGTTGTGGCTTTCAGTGTATTGACCTCCCGGTCAAACTTTCTAAGGACGGAAGGAACTCTCTGGAGAGGTTGACCAAAGAGACATTAAGAGCACCTGCTCCAGAGCAATGCCAGTCTCCAGCTATCTCTGGACAGCTACAGTGGACAGGTATCAGTCCATGCCCCATCACACAAGCTGTTTAACGAGGAATTCCACCTCATTGCTCCCGAGAAAAGGAGTTGGAGGTTACGCAAGGTGCTTACAGTGTTCACTGACAGCATCCCACAAGTCAGTGATGACTTGGAGAAATCATCAGACTCAGCATTGGGAAGCTGATGTTGAGTTTGTGGACGGGTTGACCCAAGTCGCTGAACTGGCTGCAGTAGTGAGAGCCTTTGAGAAGTTCTTGGAGCCGATTAATATGGTTACCAATTCAGCCTATGTGGCAGGAGTAGTGTCCAGGGCAGAGCAGGCAGTTCTCAAAGACATGGAAAACAAGCATTTCTTCAGGTTGTTCTCAAAACTAATTTATTTGGTTTCATAGCGGGAGCATCCATTCTATGTCACGCACGTCACATACTGATTTGCCAGGCAAGATTGCAGAAAGTAATCGTAAAGCAGATTCCCTTGCTGCCCCAGCAGAAATAGCACACCTTCCAGATGTCTTCCAACAAGCAAAGCTAAGTCATCAGCATTACCATCAAAATGTGCCAGGTCTGATCCATCAGTTCCAGCTAACATGGAGTCAGGCTCGAGCCATTGTGGCCACCTGTCCCAATTGCCAGCTCCAGGTCGTGCCATCACTGAGTGTTGGGGTTAACCCCTGAGGCCTTGGGAGCTGCGAAGTGTGGCAGACAGACATCATACACATTCCCAGTTTTGGTTGCCTGAAATATGTGCATGTCAGCATAGACACAAATTCATGTGTGGTTTATGCCTCTGCCCATGCAGGGGAAAGGGCTGTGCATGCCAAACAACACCTGGTTCAAGCCTTTTCAGTGTTGGAGATTCCTAGGTATTGGAGTATTATTCCAATATTACCGGATGGAAAGTGCCTGGGCTCTTCTGGCCCTTGCTGCTTGGCCTGAGGCGGCACTGTGGTGGCTTCACCTCAGAGACACCTATGGCCAGCTGGATGCTGCAGCTGGGCACTGGAACAAGGCCAGTCTTGTAGGAACTCAGTTTACCTCTGGTGAAAGGCCTTAGG